>JAQQTO010000052.1:8489687-9702500 GCA_029884595.1 Ormosia semicastrata
AACCTTTTTATATAACGAAGAATTCTACATATGGAGGAGAAGCTTGGACGTTGATTTGGCTCAGTATGCCAGCATCTCTTTGTCAAGTTGATAACATATTTTGGTGAATTGAGTGGGAAAAGTGGCCTCTCTCCTGCCCTTATGTTTCTGCTCATTTTCTCCCCTTGAAGATGACTATCTTCAAAAGGGACTTTACCGGTTAGAAGCTCAAAGCAAACCATTCCAAAACTGTAAACGTCAGATTTCTCTGTGTACTTGGAGTTTGCTTCACCCCCTGATTGTTCTTGCTCTTCAAGTACTTCCGGAGAATACCAGATGAATGGGAGAGTTCCATTCTGACTTGTATTCCCTTTCTGGTTCAAGTCCTTGACAGAAGATAGGCCAAACCCTGATACCTTGGCATGCAAGTAACCTTCAGGGGACATACCTCTGGGCTTAACAAGAATGTTTGAGGGGTTTAGTTCTCCATGATATACTTTCTTTGAATGCAGATATTCCATTCCTCTGGCAATCTGAAGCATAATATCAACTGCCACATGAAGCAAGAATGGTATTCTCCTCCTTGGGCCATGAATCTCTTTGATGTGGATGCTGAGGGTTTTGCTCATCAGTTCCATTATCAAAAAGCATTCTTTCTTCTCCTCATCAGTAAAACCACAAAGGTATTCCATTATATTTGGGTGGGAAAGAGTTAAAAGTACTGTGATCTCAGGTTCCAAAGCTTCAATGTCCCCAGAAAAATGTCTCATGGCAAAGCTTTCACCTAACCATAGAATCTCCTTGTACTGACTCCCATTCCCCATTCTTCTCCTCACCTGGTAGTCCTTAGACCCAACCAATACTGAGCTTGACAGGAGCTTCCCTTCTAGTGATTCTGCTCTTTCTACATTCCTCAAAAGGAGATCTATTAATTTCTTCTCATACTTTGTTGCACCTGACATTTTCTTTTCATGGATTTTGTTGAAAAGAAACCATCTGTCTTCCTTCCAAACCGTGTCATAACAGTTGCAGAAATCCTGAGTAATGAGATACTGCTTCCCAAATTTCCACTGGAAAAGTTTCATGTCTCTATATTCTTTCCTGTACTTTTTGGAGTTGATAAGCCTCTTCCTTTGCATCTCATCCTGATCCAACCCTGATGTTTCTCCAGCGGATTCAATAGCTTCAATTACAATGGGCATGCAACAAAGCAAGTTGTGTATGTGTAACTCAACACAGTCTGTGTTGTGGCACAAGGTAATGGCTTTAGCCCACCATTCCTTTGTTTCCAAGCAATGCCTAATGTAAGCTTCTCCTTCTTTGAAAATCCTATGGATCTCTCTCAAGGGTTGTTCAAGAACCTTCCACTTCCCATTCTTCTCTTCAAATTTCAGGTTCTGTCTAATCTCATCTGCAATAGAATCATATGCAAAGCTGAACATGTCTAGCAGCAAACAACACTGCCTCTGATTGATTTGAATGTTCTCCCGGAATACCATCACAGCCTTCAAACTCCCCAGTGCCTCCCCAATCTGTCTAAATTGTTCCATAACTCTGGTTTTGATCTAAAACAATCCCTGTAAAGAAAGAGGTGAGGCTGAACATTCATTCACAAACGGTAACCAATGTAATTCATCAATGAGTTTAGATGCTAACCAGATAAGAATGGTGGTGGCCAATCAAAAAATGAAAGCAAAGAAGGAGATTGAGATCAAACTCCTTCTAGTGTAAGACTTACGCAGATCAAAGCACTTTCAATCTAGTAGAAAACTAATGCAGAATTCATTCCTTCAGGTACCATTCGAATGAATAGAAAATAAAAAGGTAAAATAAATTCTGGGTTTTCTAAGAAAGATGTGATGCCCACAATTTTTCTAGAGAATCAAATAATCTTTGCATAGGAATGAAAAATGTAAGGAACAAAAAAAAAAGAGGAAATAGAAAAAAAAATACAAAACGCACTTTTGGTAAAATGTTGAACTTTGTAATATTACCAATACCATTAACAAAATTTCAGGAAGTTATGTGAATTTTGACACAAGATTAGAATGTCTTTGGAAATGTGGTACTCAATCAATGTGGAGCTTGTGTTCGACCACCCGAACATTCATTGTGAACGTTTCTGTGGGGTAGGGGGGACGACATTCCCGCGCGTTTTATGAGTCTGTATGGTTTGTTTGAAATGACTAATTCTTTCTACGTACTCTGAACTTCCTGAGTAAATACGCGTCCCATCATATGCAATCTTCATTCCTTCAGGTACCATTTGAATGAATAGAAAATAAAAAGGTAAAATAAATTCTGAGTTTTCTAAGAAAGATGTGATGCCATCTATTTTTCTAGAGAATCAAATAATCTTTGCATAGGAATGAAAAATGTAAGGAACAAAAAAAAAGAGGAAATAGAAAAAAAAATACAAAACACATCTTTGGTAAAATGTTGAACTTTGTAATATTAGCAATATCATTAACAAAATTTCCAGAAGTTATGTAAATTTTGACACAAGATTATAATGTCTTTGGAAATGTGGTACTCAATCAATGTGGAGCTTGCGTTCGACCATCCGAACATTCATTGTGAACGTTTCTGTGGGGTAGGGGGACAACATTCCCGCAAGTTTTATGGGTCTGTATGGTTTGTTTGAAATGACCAATTCTTTCTACGTACTCCTAATTTCCTGAGTGAATACGCGTCCCATTATATGCAATCTTCATTCCTTCAGGTACCATTCGAATGAATAGAAAATAAAAAGGTAAAATAAATTCTGGGTTTTCTAAGAAAGATGTGATGTCACCAATTTTTCTAGAGAATCAAATAATCTTTGCATAGGAATGAAAAATGCAAGGAACAAAAAAAAAAGGGGAAATAGAAAAAAAAATACAAAACGCACCTTTGGTAAAATGTTGAACTTTGTAATATTAGCAATACCATTAACAAAATTTTCGGAAGTTATGTGAATTTTGACACAAGATTAGAATGTCTTTGGAAACGTGGTACTCAATCAATGTGGAGCTTGCGTTCAACCACCCGAACATTCATTGTGAACGTTTCTGTGGGGTAGGGGGGACAACATTCCCGCGAGTTTTATGGGTCTGTATGGTTTGTTTGAAATGACCAATTCTTTCTACGTACTCCTAACTTCCTGAGTGAATACGCGTCCCATCATATGCAATCTTCATTCCTTCAGGTACCATTCGAATGAATAGAAAATAAAAAGGTACAATAAATTCTGGGTTTTCTAATAAAGATGTGATGCCACCAATTTTTCTAGAGAATCAAATAATCTTTGCATAGGAATGAAAAATGTAAGGAACAAAAAACAAAAAAGGAAATAGAAAAAAAAATACAAAACTCACCTTTTGTAAAATGTTGAACTTTGTAATATTAGCAATACCATTAACAAAATTTCCAGAAGTTATGTGAATTTTGACACAAGATTAGAATGTCTTTGGAAACGTGGTACTCAATCAATGTGGAGCTTGCGTTCGACCACCCGAACATTCATTGTGAACGTTTCTGTGGGGTAGGGGGTACAACATTCTCGCGAGTTTTATGGGTCTGTATGGTTTGTTTGAAATGACCAATTCTTTCTACGTACTTCTAACTTCCTGAGTGAATATGCGTCCCATCATATGCAATCTTCATTCCTTCATGCACCATTCGAATTAATAGAAATAAAAAGGTAAAATAAATTCTGGGTTTTCTAAGAAAGATGTGATGCCACCAATTTTTCTAGAGAATCAAATAATCTTTGCATAGGAATGAAAAATGTAAGGAACAAAAAACAAAAAAGGAAATAGAAAAAAAAATACAAAACTCACCTTTTGTAAAATGTTGAACTTTGTAATATTAGCAATACCATTAACAAAATTTCCGGAAGTTATGTGAATTTTGACACAAGATTAGAATGTCTTTGGAAACGTGGTACTCAATCAATGTGGAGCTTGCGTTCGACCACCCGAACATTCATTGTGAACGTTTCTGTGGGGTAGGGGGTACAACATTCTCACGAGTTTTATGGGTCTGTATGGTTTGTTTGAAATGACCAATTCTTTCTACGTACTCCTAACTTCCTGAGTGAATATGCGTCCCATCATATGCAATCTTCATTCCTTCATGTACCATTCGAATTAATAGAAATAAAAAGGTAAAATAAATTCTGGGTTTTCTAAGAAAGATGTGATGCCACCAATTTTTTTAGAGAATTAAATAATCTTTGCATAGGAATGAAAAATGTAAGGAACAAAAAAAAAAGAGGAAATAGAAAAAAAAATACAAAACGCACCTTTAGTAAAATGTTGAACTTTATAATATTAGCAATATCATTAACAAAATTTTCGGAAGTTATGTGAATTTTGACACAAGATTAGAATGTCTTTGGAAACGTGGTACTCAATCAATGTGGAGCTTGCGTTCCACCACCCGAACATTCATTGTGAACGTTTTTGTGGGGTAGGGGGGACAACATTCCCGCGAGTTTTATGGGTCTGTATGGTTTGTTTGAAATGACCAATTCTTTCTACGTACTCCTAACTTTCTGAGTGAATACACGTCTCATCATATGCAATATTCCATTCCCCCAACTAGTACTTCTTGCCATGCCAACATTAAAATGACAATTTAGTCTACGCTTGGATCTTAACCATGTGAACGGAAGAAATTCTTAGGTAATTCCGTACTCTTGAACCGTATCCTCGAATGTGTGATATATTATAAATTATGGATATATTATTTTAGTATTGTCTCGCATGTTAGATATGCATTCAACACTAACGTTTATACGATACATGACAACATGCTTTCAATTTAAAAATTATTTTTTTGACTCTAATATAGCTACAACATAGTTAAACATAGGTTGACACGGCATGGACACGGACATTTAAAATTTATAATAAAAAGAGCCTAGAGGTTTGGTCTTTTATGAACTTTTAATCAATTTTTAAAAGATTTTCATCTTTTTACAATAAAAAGTTTTCACTAGATATGTCCTATATATATATATATGTCATGTCCATGTTTGACAATTTTTAAAATTTAATGTATCTCCATATCGTGATAATTTTTAAAATTTGGTGTATCTCCATATCGTATCGTGTATTTGTATCAGTGTATCTTATTTTAATTACATTTTTAATGTTATAACTAATATAGCGCACATTAAATGATATAGAGTAAGATTTATCTTTCTTCAAGAAGACCTAAGCATCTCTGCAAACGGTAATGTTCAATCTGGCCTAAAGTTTTTGAGTAATGCTACACTGAAAAAAAAAAGTTTGATAGAATTGAATAAAAAAACTACTCATCCATGGAAGAATCAATAACAATGGCAACTTATTGTAGCAAAAATTCTGATAATGTAATATTTTCCTTTACCAGAATTAGGCACAGTTAGAGGCTACAAACTTGAAAGGATGGTGCAAATCAATGAGAATTGGTAAGTAGTCTATCCTTTGCAAAATTCAAAGGAAAGAGCGAATCTGCACTTTAAGATATATTTTTCTAAATAAAGGAGTGCATGCATGTATCAGTGTGTCGATGAGCCTCACAAAGGAAGCATGGACTGACTTAACCTAGCACTTGTTTTTCCTTTTTCTCTTTTATCTCATTGTCTCTGTACTCGCTCCCTGTTCTCACGAATATTGAGGGTGTCACTCTCTGCAAGCTATGAATTTTACACCTGCCCTCTTTGCGCATAATAGTAAGTTTTGTGGTTGTGGACCACCCTATCCACCCTCTGTCACCTTGATTTGATAGTTACTTGGGATTTATGCACTTGTTTTGCCTATACTATTTTATTTTTCTTAAGGATGAAAATAACAAAATCAAACAATTGTCTAGTGTCATATGTCATGTAGAATTATGTTTTGTACACTAAACTTCACAATCCATATCAGATACTAATCATTTAATCAATAATTATGAAGTTGTTCGTGTTACAAGGTCGGAGCTGTTGTCTAGTGAATTGCACTTTTTCACTAGCAACTTCCAAGATAAGCTTTGTCTGTGCTGTTGTATTATATGATACAGGTATCAAATACTATCTATTTCATTTTCACTGTGCGTCCTGAAGCAATGGTCAATTACTAAACTTAGGAGTGTTGTGCCATCAACAGAAGAAGAAGCATGCTGTATGTTAGAGAGCTTAGGTGCTTACAACTTGCAGTGATTCCGATATAGGAACATGTATGCAGGAATTCTTGAGAGCATGAGAGGAGCAAGAGAAACAGCAATTAACTGGTAAATTTTTGAAGTATCTACCAGAAAGATGATGTAAGCCGAAGTTCAAAGATGAGCTATATGTATAACAATTTTACCATCCCTGTCTTTGAGGACGCAAGATTTGCCTAGTGTTTCTAACATATTCCACTAAACTGTACTGTAAATTGTGCTGTAATAACACGATATTCATCAGTGGACTGGATGGTGTTACACTTTGTAGGTATTGTGTGTTTCGAACTTAGAATCTTTGTTTTATTGGGTACAACTTAGAATTTTTATTTTGTATATTAATGTAAAGTTCAAAATTCAAATTGATTAGAATTTAGAAAAGACAACTGGTGAGTCATTATATAAGACTATACTCATTAAATAATTACATTATGCTATAGAGCTGTAGACTTGCAGTACCCACTTGAGCTTAAGTCAAATTAAATTTTGTTGGCACTTTAATTTGTCAGCCAATTTATGACTTAAAAATAATTAAATCTTCAGTTTGTAACTGCTGGTGCTGGTGCTGGTTACTTGGTTGAACATTTTTTTTTTCTACTTGTTTGACTTCATTGGTTTAGTTTTCTCCCGTTAGTCTTTTATTTTTTGATCAATTATATTTCCAACGGATAGTAGGCACAACTGGTGCTTAGATAACTTGTATATGAACCTGTTTTCAATAGGCACCAGCTCATGTCATAGACAACGAAGACTAATGTCTGGCTTGAATTTACCTACCTCCCTGCATGCTTTGGTGGTCTTCACATGTTTTCAGTACGCACATGCTCATGTCATAGAAAGATACTGCTCTATTTTGCCGTTTACTTCCCTAATCTGTCAACTAAACTACACTCTTCCTAGCCCAGGGCATCACTTGCTGGCAAATGTACGTAACATGGAATATGCCTTCAAACGAATAAGGAAACAGAAAATGGCAGTAAAATACAAATCCCTTAACACCAAAAATATCCCTTTAGTCGGTCTTGTCACAATTTTAGTAAACTTCATTTCCCTTGTATAAAAAACACACTTACAAGTTAAAAGAAAAACTATTTAATCTACTGCCAGTTGTATAAAAATATATTACAATTTCTACACAATTATTTCATAAAAATGATTCCTAAAAGTTTTAAGCTTTTATGTAATAAATAATAAATAATATGAGTACAAATGTAAGATAGATGCTTTCATACTCCTAGTTTTAAAGGAAAAAATCTATCAAAGTAGAATATTTAAATATAAGAATTTCATCCAATAAGATAACTTCAATTTATAAATTTTAATGTCATAAATAATATTTAATTGAGATTTTAAAAATATGTAAATGTGAGTGATATATATCACCTAGGAAAGTTGATCATATTTTGTATTTAATTGAATTGGTCTTACCTATAACTTTTATAATATAAATATTTGTTAATGTGACATAAAATCACCGTAAAACGCTCTTTTGCTAATGTGACAAATTAGAATTCAGCTTTAACAGACTCGACGCCCTTTTTAGAATGGAGTAGATTGAAATCTGAGACTGACTGAGGAATTATTTGTCAGCTTGGCAAACTACAGTCTTCTATAGAGCATTTGCAGCCAGTGCTGTCTCAAATTGAATAGCTTTGTACATGATGAAAACAACCTTATAATACATATCCTACTTATATAAGGCAAACTTATTTTTCCCAAAGAAAATCTTCTACTCTATATATATAATCTATTATATATAACTCAAATCTTTTACAAGGATTTTTACAATTTAACAAGGAAAAAAAAAATCATTTGGGCAAGACCAACATGCACGCCAAGACCCATCAAAATCACCTGGTTCCAGGTTCCAACAGAAGATGCAGCCAAGATGTCACACTGACATGAGTGATATATAGCTAAGGAGATGGACTATCATCATCTGAAGAACTGTACTGTTGTCGCCTTCCGTGTAGTCCAGGAAGGGGTTGTGGAAGCATGGGGTTCACTGGAACAGGGAATCTATGGGCAGAACTAACCATGGTTCTCTCATTTATCATACCAACTTCTTTGCAGACCCTGTCAAGAACCGTTAAGAAGTCTCTTACTACCATGAAGATTCTAAATGGATGAGCTTCTTCCTTGGACAAGTTCCCATGGAAATACTCCGTAATCTCCTTCACAAGGGATAAAGCAACACTTTCTTGGGCTTGAATCCTCAGAATCTCCTCCTCAGCCATTCTCATGAATTTGTTCATTGATTCTGTAAATTTCTGATTGCTTTCATCTGACCCTGCCGTTTTATTTAATTGCACAACCTCTGCAATGTGTGCAATTCCTTTGGAAAGTTTAGAGACTTCACTGCTGAGAACTTCAGAATCCATAGCGGCAGCCTTCTTCACATTTGCTAGCTCTGAACTTAGACTAGATACTACTTGTAAGCCAAGTCTCCTACACTTGGCATCTTCACTCAAAGTAGTGCTTGGAGTTTGATTAGTACCTGAGAGGCGAGCGCCTTCAGTTCTAATAATTTCTTGTACAACGAAATGTAGTAGAGTGGTTTTCCCGTCTGCGCCTTTGACATCGACCAGCTTAAGAAGTGTATCAAGCTTGAAGGCACGTGCATCACCACGGTTTGTCCCCACATTCATGCGGTTCCCAGTTTTAAGCACAGCCTCTAGAAGCTTCAAGAACATTCTACTGTTTCTCAGCTCTTCACAGGAAACCTGAAAAGTCATCAATCAGAAAATGCACAGAAACTATAACTCATGATATATACAAGAGAAACCTCCTGAGGAAGTACATATCGACATGATTACGGGATTCTGCTTGGCCTCCTTTAAATACACTAGGATAAAATAGCACCACAAGAGAATAAGTGGGAAAAAGGGAAGAGAGAAATAATGGGAGAGGAAATAAAGGAATCAGTAGGAATGAGTGACTGATTACCTCCAGAGTCTGAAAGGATTTCCTAAGATACTCCACTTCTGACTCAAAATTGGCTATGTAAAGCATTGCTTCCACCCTTTTAAATGCAAAAGGTACATCAAGCACTGCCTTCAAAAATTTCTCAGCGGGACCAAGCTTGGTTGGTGAGTCATCTTTATGTTCCTTCAATTTACGTTCTTCTTCCTTGCTTGGTGCCATTTTTAACAAGCTTTCAAGTAGATCTGTTCCAAGTGTATCAGTAATACCTGTAGAAATGTAAATTGATTTAGATACATAATCAGTATCTACGTAATAAAAATAGTCTTCTAGCTTCAAGTGGTATGTAATAATCACAAAGAATCATTTTTACTTATACCCATATCTCGGCAACATACATATCTTCCTCTCAGTGTCGACCTGCACCTAACTTCTACAACTAAACTAAAGCAAAAGATGTTGCCAACATAGTGTTAACCAGTCTCTTTCTTTCCTATTACAGGTCTTATCAATTAACATTGTGAGTTGTGACACACCCAACAAGTTCGCTACACAGTAAAAGTAGAGGACATAATTGAAAATGCATAATCTAGGATTGAAAATTCATCTTTCTTTTTCCTTTAAAAATCCCCCATTGTATCCTGCAACTGATTAAAATACGCAATTATCAACAGCACATATAATATAAGCCTATAACCAAGAGGAAATACCTTCTAACAGTGCTTCACACACTTCTTCTATAGTCACGTTAAGCGCTCTTAGCAAGATAGCAATATTTTGGGACTTCTTAGGATCCAGTACCCTATCCTCCTGACTTGGCGGGGTAAGAACTGAGCGTGGAGTAGTATCCTTGGGTTTTGGGTTTGGTGTGTTCACTACAAACAACGTTTCGATCATTTCCTCATTCAACCTGCAGCCAACCCAATTCAATGTACTTAATTCAAGAACACTAATTACAACGTATACATATGAATTATCAACAACTAAGTGCCGTTTCCCAAATGGTAACCATCACAGATATCTAAAAAGCCAAAAAGCTATAACAACAAAAACAAGACATGGGCATAGTGAGTGAGAATTGAGAATCTTACTTAAAAGAGCTGGACCTCAACTGATCCCACACCATTTCACGATCAGAGCTGGCCCTCACTTTGTCCCAATGCAGGGGCTTCAATTTTGGCTTAGATGTCTCCTCAGAGTTCTCCTCAATGACCCCCAAATTCTGAGAATTTGGCGGCAAATCAACAGGAGAAACCTTTGTTGGCGGGGTCTGCAACACAAAAGGCCTAGAAGGAGGTACAAGTTCTGGCGGCCTAGAAATGGGTTGACCAACCGGCGTTGAGGGAGCAGCAGGCACTTCCCACTGTTTCCGCTGCCGCGGCATAGGTGGAGGCGGTGGTGGCGGTGGCGGTGGTGGAGGGGCTGCAACTCTAAGAGATGAACCAATAGGTGTTGACAGAACCGGAATCTCCCAGTGTTTCCTCTGTGGCATGGTAGGAGAAGAAGCTGCAACATTTTCAACTGTTGCTGATTCAGCAATGGGTGGTGTCAAGAGGTCTGGAATCTCCCAATGCTTCCTCTGTGGTGGAAGAGAAGAAGCTGATTGATCTGAAGCATGGTTCAATTCTCTCTCTGGTGACGAAAGCAGTGTCGGTGACAAAGGCAGTGACGAAAGAGGAGAATGCCTATACCGATCTGAAACATCTGATATTGTTGGAGACTGATCCAAAATCTGTTGCTGAATCATAACTTTCTCCGGTGACGGCAGAGAAAAAGCCGAAGATGAAGACACAGACTTTCCACTTCCATTCGAAGCATTTGATAGTCTCGGCGATGCAGCACCTTCGTTTTTGTTCAAGTTTCTCTCCGGTGACGAAGAACAAGACTGAGTCTTTTCGAGTGCAACACTCGATGGTTTCACCGACCCATCTGGGTTTTTCTCCGATGCCCTGTTCGGTGACAGGGAGAGCGGCGACAGCGACGGTGACTGACACTCTCGACCGAAACCTCGCTCTGGAGTTGAAGACATAGAAGACATTGAAGAAGATTGCACGTGCTGGTTGTAAACTGGTGACAGTGCAGGTGATAAAACTCGAGGCGAGGAAAGTGTCGATGATGACAATGAACTTCTACCATCACCGGCGAGTGTTTCACTCTGCGGTTGCGGTTGCGGTTGCGGTGGTGGTGGAGGAGAAGGAGGGTCGTGGATTAGTGCAGCATTTTCCGGCGACTTGGGTTGTGATCTTCTGGGGCTTATGCTCACCGGCGGCGAGAGGCTAATGGAATGAGACCGATCCGGCGAAGCAGAAGAGGAAGAAGAGAAGGAACTGGAGCTCGATTCGCTGCTTCGACCCACGAAATTATCAGCGTTAATGGCGGAAAACACTCTCCGAGAACCCGATCCGGTTTCGTTGGAGCTCTCGCGGCCACCCAGAGACCCTCTCGGCGAGTAGAACTCCTCTTCTTCGTCCTCCGCCGTCGCCGCCGAACCCACGTCATCGCGTGCTCCTCGCAGCTCCGAAGCTTGCCGTGCCAGCGGCGGAAGTGGATGGAGCTCCGGCGAGTCCATTTTCCGAGGGTTCAAAGCAGAGCTGCCGCCATTGGCGCGAGAATCCGGGCGATCTTCGATTCCGCGGGAATTGACAATGGTGCCAAGGTAAAGAAACTCGGAGCTGGTGGAAGAAGTGTGGCGCACCTTGCGGCTTCCGGTGGCCGCGGTTTCGGCGTCGCGAGGGAACAAGCGGATGCTGCTGTCGGATCTGAGGGTCTTCTCGTCAGCGGAGTAGCTCTTGCGCCTGCGGCGGCAGTAGACGATGGCGGAGAGGGCGACGACGAGGAGGGCGGAGATGACGGAGGTAATGGCGACGGCAACGAGCTTGGAGGAGGAGGATTTGGATTTGGGGGGATGGGGGAGGATGAGGGAGGAAATGTTGGCGGGGAAGGAGGCGAAGGCGGAGGGAGAAGGAGGAGGTGGGGGAGATGGGTATGTGGGGAAGAAGGGTGGAGAGTTGGTGGGGGTGGTAGTGGTGGTGGTGGTAGTGGCGGAGGAGAATGGGTACTTGGGGTTTGGGGGAGAGGGGGAGGAGGGTTTGGGGGTTGAGAGGGTGGGAGGAAGGGTTGGTGGAGGATCCTACGGTGGATGGGTTGGGAGTGGGAGGAGGTTAGGTGTAAGAGGAGGAAGAAGGTGAAGATGGTGGTGGTGGTGGTGGTGGAGACGGAGAAGGTGCACATTGTGGTGTTGTGTGGTGTAGTGTATGGAACTGGGACAGAGTGAAGTGAATGAGAGAGAATGGAGCAAGTTTGGTGGTGTGTTTTTGTTAGAAAGTGAGAGAGTAAGAGAAGCAGAGGAAAGTGGGAGGAAGAGAGTGTGAAAAGGGTGAATCAGATGGGAAAGGAGAGAGTCAATTTTAGTTAGTGGTGCATCCAGCTAAGATTCTGCCTTCTCCCTTGTGTTTTTCCTACTTCCACCCCAATCATTGTTTTTTTTTTTTTCTCCCTCACCCAGACTTGTTAGGTAAGTTTTTAAATTTTTTAATTAGTTTTTATAAACATTTTGAAATTCTATTAATTTTATAAATAACAAATAAAAAGATTTGTTACTTAAACTTCCATTATTTTTCTTAAACATTCCAATCATTTCTATTGGAAGGATATTTTAAAGGATAAAATGAAAACAAATAAATAAATTAACCTTTTGACTGACATGTAATTTATTTTCCAAGTAAAGAAGCAGAAATAACTTTAAATTTTAATAAATGTTCAAAATAAATTGCTTTTTCATACGTCGATTTATCTGTGTTAAATTGCAGTCCAATAAAAACCATTACAAAGTTGAAGAAAAGCATAAATGTAAAAAAAGTGCAAACATGAGCTTCAAAATCTTCTTAAATCCTATAAAAAATGCTCTAACCAATTTAAATTAGCGTTGTGTGATGCAAAATAAAAAGGCCGAGGAGGAGTGGAAGACTTTGTAGTGATGCAAAGGATGCGAAAATAAGTAGTGTCACTGTTGCTCAATAATTGCACTTGATATTTTAAGTAATCACATGGATTACACTTGATATTTTATTAATGAAATTAATATCTAATGGCCATGGCGATTAATTACACATCAGTGAAAGCTTAGTAATTTTTAATATTACCCATTTTAGAATGTATTCGTCTAGAGTCATTGAGCTAATAGAATTTGTTTTGTTGAATAATTTTTTTTAATATTTATAATCAATTCTCAAAATTATTATCTATATTTCATAAATAGTGTGAAAAATAGTCAATAATTTTTGTCTATTTTATACTTATTGAATAATATGTTGTATTGAACAAACACCAAAGAATGAGTTAGTCATGGGAGGTTTGGATAACTTTTTCTTTTTCTTTTTTTTGTTATTATGGTGTTTACCATTTTTTGAGTATGAAACTAATGAGATTATTTTTTTCTACAAATGCACTTTTTGCGAGTTCAAACATATGCAGAAGATGTAAATTCTTTACGAATAATAAACAATATATTTTGTTATAAAGTTCAGATTTTATTTATAAACATTAATTTAACAAGTTATAAATTTTTTATTGCCTAATTTGTTGATCCGACAGTTAAAAAGCATAAACTAACATGGTTGATTAGTTAATATTCGATATCCAATATTAACGATAATTTAGTATGCAAAAACTATAGCTGACAATACTAATTTAATTATCATTATTAAGTTAAAATTAATCTATATCTATAATACATGGTATATTAAATAATTTTATTGGATATGATAGAATATCTATAATATTTGAATTCATTTACATTCCTAATTGAGATAACAATTTGAAAAATTAACTTAATTGGGATGGCCTTAGAAAATTAAATGTTTGAGTCGCATAGTATATTTTGCCAGGGGCTTTTTCCTTTTATTGAAAAACAATTAGGTTTTACTAACTACTGTCCACCACAATTGGATACAAACAGTCTTCAAACAGAATGAATAAATGGGAGCACTTTTTAGTTTGACAATTGACAAAAAAATCATTTTTTCATTATACAAAACGCCTTAAAGTTGGGGGAAAGATTCAACAAAGTAAAATAACCATAAAGATGAGATGGGAAAAAAAAACAAAGAAACGTGTCTTTTCACTAGCGTTTCCCATTATTTTTATTATATTTATTTATTCTTAATTATTATTTCATCCGTCTGACTTTAATAAGTGCAAGGAAATGGAAAATATGGAAGTGGGTAGTGGAAATAGAAAAAAGAAATGAAGGGTGGAAATAGCAAAGTCGATTTGAACACACAGCAGTGACAACGCTCCTTATTGAGTGATTGGTAATTTGGTATCTAAGGACCCTAATATACGGATGTCGGTCACCGAAAACGGTGTGCCAAAGTCACCCGCCCGTGCACTCGCCCCGATACACCGTCTGCTAACGTCTAAGCATTTCTTTGACCATCATCCTAGTCATGTTAGTTTTACGAGATTACTTTTTTTTTTTGGTAATTCGAGATTACTTTGCTAATCATGTTATTATGTTGCATAGTTATTACCATTATTTTTTAGCCTTCGTTTGGATGAGGGGAGAAAATAGGAAGAGAGAAAATGAGAGGAGAGAAAATGGGAAGAGAGAAAATGGATAAAAAATAGATAAAAAAGTAGAGAGAAAATTTTAATTGTTTAGATGAAGAGAAAATGAGAAGAAAAAAATATAAGAAAGATTAAAGAATATTTTTTTACAAAAATGAAAAAAAAAAACAAATAATTTTTTTATACATATTTTAACCCACCAAACCCATCCCCCTGCTGCGTCCCCACCCCTACCCACCCCTCCCTATCTCCTTTTTGCTTTTCTTTCTTCTCCACCCGTTCCCTCTGCACCCCTTTCTTCCCTTTCTTCCTCACCCACCCCTTTCTTCCTCACCCACATGCACCTCCTCCCCTTTCTTCCTCACCCACCCCTTCCCCCATCCCTTTATCCAACCGAGAGGAAAGGACGTGTGCCGCTCGACGCTGATCGGAGTCGCACCGCCCGGATCCAAGCCGCCATCGACTGTGTTCATCGAATCGTGAGTTGCGCCACCTAACAACCAGATCCGCAAGCCCAGATCCGCTTGAACCAGAACCGCGCCGTCGATCGCTGTTCCTGCTCAGATCCGGTCAGCCGCACGACGCCCAGCAACCTGACGAACCCAGCCACCCAGTCGCACGCTGTTCCTGCTTTGTTGTTTCTCTTCATTTTCTTCGCTGTTCCTGCCACCGTTCACCACTTCTGTTTCTGCAACAGCACAAAGTTTTTTTAACTATTTAGTTTTGATTTCTTTGGTTTCAGTCGTTCATGGTAGAGAAAAATGTCATGGGCTGAGATGTAATTTTTATGGTGTCAGCCTTCATCTCTTCATTTTCTTCGCTCATCTGCGAAGAAAAGTTTTGTATGGGACCCACCGTTAATTTTTTCTCTCTTCCCTGTTTTCTCTCCTCATCCAAACGAGAGAAGTTGTCAAAATCAACCCCTTTTCTCTTCTCCTATTTTCTTTCTTCTCATTTTCTCTTCAACCAAACAAAGGGTTAGAGTTTTTTTTTACTATAAATGATTTCTTAATATACCGTGAAGTGTTTATTAAAGAATCTATTTTAATAATTTTTTATACACATAATTTTAAAATTAAATTTAAAATTACATATTTAAAGAATTTAAATTTTTTTTAGAATATTTTTTTATTAATTTTATGTTTAGTTCAATCAAAAAATTATAATTAAGAAAAATTAATGTTAAAGACAGGTGAAGAGTAGTATTAAATTTAAAGAAATAAAAAAATTAAAATTATTAAAAAAATCATTCAAGTTCTAATTTAAAAGAAAAACTATTTAATTTTATCTAATGATGAATGTTATATTCAATGAAATTTTCAATCATTCATCTATTCTTCTTTGTCCAACAATGAAGCTTTTCAACATAACCATGCCTTACATTAACAATTTTATATCCCTTTGCCTCAATGATCCAAAACCACCACCATTAACACACCACTACCTACCTACCCGACATTTTTCAAAATCCAGAAAGCAAAAACCAAAAAGCCAAAGACTTTCACCAAAAAAAAAATGAACTTTGTGTGAAAAAAAGTTCAATATCACAAAAATTCTACACTGCTCATTACAATTATCACCATGAAGGAGGAGTTCTCTTATTGCGTAAAAAGTTTTATATAATACGTTATAGGGAAAGGATTTTCTTCCAAGAAGAGTTGCAGCTTTGGTAAAAAAGAAAGAATTGGTGCTTAAATGTTACCAATTTCACATAGAAGTTGCATGGATGAGAGCAAGCGAAGACTTTTCTTCTATTGATGAACTGTCCGACACTAATACAAGTGGAACTTTAGCAGAATTTAAGAAAATTCAAACAAAGCTTGAGAATATAAAAAAAGTTAATGTTTGGAGAGGGAATTGAAAGAGCAACATAAAGCTTTCATTATGAGATTTGGATAGAGAGGAAGAAATAGAAGATTGAGAATTTCATGTACGGTAATATTAATTATTAAGTAAAATTATATAATTATTTTTTCTAATTAAAATTTGAATGTTCTTTTTTAATAATTTAAATTTTTTGTTCTTTTAAATTTAATATTATTCATTAATGATCTTTAATATTAATTTTCTCTTATAATTATTTATTAAATATCTATTGATTAGGAAAAATACTTGATATACATCTTTTTACTTACATTATCTTATATTCATATGAAGTGATAGAATTAGAATGTAAATATATAAAAAATAAAATAAGTTGTAATTAGATAATACAAATTATGTAAATATAAAATAATATAGGTGTAAATACATGTTTTTAACATTACTCTTGGTAATTGTTTTATTGATTTTTTAATATAAAATGAAGTTGAAAGAAACATCTTAGCTAACAATTCCGATAAGAAAACAAACACAGATAACACCAATGACAAAAATCGACACAATTATAAGGTTATCCTGTACATTTAAATCATTAACATTACAAATTCATAACCTTAATGTTATTCTACATTAATTACATGCTCGGATCAGCTTTTCTCAACCAAGAGTAGTTTTTTTTTTAAAGCAGTTTTTGGTCCATAAACTTATTTCCTATTTTAATTTTGGTTCGTATACTTGAAAAATTTTAGTTTTGATCTCTAGAATTTTTTACTATTAAAGTTTTGGTCTCTCAATAATCAATACCTTAATAAGTTAAATTATAAGTAATAATTTTTAATAAAAAATGAATCGTTCATTTTTTATGAATAAAAACTATAAAGATTAAAACTCAAATAAAAAAATATAAAAACTGATACAGGGATCAAAAATTAAATAAATGAAAATATAGAGATTAAAACTTAAAAATATATATTATAGGGATTAAAATCCAAATTGATCACAACTGTAGGACTAAAATATACTTTAAACTGTTAAATTTTTTAAAAGGATCTAAAGTGCACTTTACACATTAGCCTAACGTGTTTAAAAGAATTAATTTCTTTAAATGTTAGTTTACGATTAAAGTCTCAGTAGTCCAAATAAGAAACATACTTCATTAACATCGAATTAACTCCCTTAGTTTTATTAACTTAAGCTAACATTTACAATACTCATGGCAATACTCGACTTGGCCTGATAACTAAGCTCAGGTCGAATTATTTCAAGTCACACTTTAAATTGGCTCAACTTAATTTTGTGTTACATAATATATTAAAATTTAAAATTTAATAAAAATTAATAACAAATTATAATACTTCTTAACTTAAATTAATATATTTTATATTAATATACTTTGTTTCAAAATATATATTATGAAATATCTCATAATTTTTATTTTATATTTTTAAAATCTTATGATTTAATTATATATAATATTTAAAATTTAAATTTTATCTAAATATCGATTTGACTCGATCATAGTCCAATAATTTTAAATAAATTTATATAAATATTAAGTTATTAATTTAAAACTAATTAAAAAAAAATTCTAGCTCATCTATTTCTTTTATTCTAAAAACATAAAATAATTTCTCTTGGCAATAGCAGAATAAGTGTTAATAAGCATAGTTGGACGAACTAGATCGGTCTGATCAGTTAGATCGGAAAACCAGTGACTCGACCTTTGGACTGGTCTAGTTCATGGCAAAGTAATTTTAAATAAATTTATATAAATTTTAAGTTATTAATTTAAAATTAATAATGAAAAACTTTTCTAACACATCTATTTATTTTATTCTAAAAACATAAAATAAATTCTCCTAAAATGGGTAATAGCAAATTGGGGTGTAGTTGTACGAATCAGATCAATCTGACTAGCTCAATTGAAAAACCCGCAGTTTTATTGGACTGGCTCGATTCATAGCCACAATGAGTTTTTTTTCAAACCCCGTCTACCCATTCAGGCGATTTGACTTGGGTTGAATCGGATTTTTATTTTTTTAAAATGAAATTTATGTTTTAGAAAGATAACTTTTAATATTTGAATTTAATACATTAAAGACTTTTTTAATGAAATATATTTTATTATTAAACTATATACTCTTATTAAATAATATTTTAAATTTTTTTTTATTTATTATTTAAAAAATTATTTAAAAAATTGAAACTAAATAATTATTTTTTGCTAGACTAATTATATTATTAATATTTTTTAATGTAATATGTTTTTTCATATAATATTTTTTATATAAAATAACATTTTATATGATAATTCTTAAAAAAATACTTATTATTTATCTAAATTTTCAATTCAAACTACTTAAACTACAATCAAACTACTGATCCGTTGAACCCATTTTTTATTCCGAGTCAATTTCTGGTCCACATTATACATCTGTGTTAATAAGTAGTAACCTTTTGACGCCGTCCGCATAGGATGCGTACAGGGTACAAGTACCCACTGCTGCTTGCGTAATGGTAAATACAATCTTGGAATCCATCACCACACAAAGCATATTGTCTACGTGTATGGTCCATCGCCATTTGCCAGAAATTTTTCATGAATCATAACTTCGTCCTTTTTTACTTTTATCTTTGGGTACAAATAATATTTCTTCTAAACAAAAAAGACACGTGAAGACAATGTAAGTTCAATGAGCATTTCAATGCCCAGATTCAGAACTTCTGCAGGAAGAGGTACGAATACAAGCACAAAAATGGTCTCCTATTTTGGGTTTATTTATTTATCATTGATATTTTTATCACAAATAATATATATATATATTTTATATATTTATTAATATTATTAATTATATATTTTTTTCACTTAATTACTACTATACACAAAAAATATAAATAATGATATTTTTAAAAATATATATATGAACATCATTTTTCTTACTTATTTGATGAGTCATTCATACAATCATACTTTATTTAAATTAAATAAAATTATATAGTTTTGGTATAAAAAGATCTAGGAGAGAGAATGTTGTCAAGACACACAACAAGTTTATATAATTAGATCTTATTAAAAAAATTAAAAATAAAATTGAGTATCTGTATCAAACTAATTTGTAACTTTAATAAAAATGTCATGTTACTTTTATCTTCATCATATTGCCCCAATTTTTTGTTTAAAAAAATATATTACCCCAATTTTATTTTAGGCTGCTATTGCTCTTGTGTAAAAGATTAAACAAAAGATATTTCATTGGCTATAGAAAGCTTAGTTTGCAAGATTATGAAATAGGCTCCACAAATTTGACCATTAGTCCAAACCGAAAACATACATACAAAACATATGAACACTCCACGAGCTTAACCCATGAGAGGTGAATCCTAGTCGCAGGACATGCTCCCAAGTATAGTGAAGTAAAATTCCACTTCATCACCAAGTCGGCTTCACAGCTACTTGAATTGAACAAGCTAAGTTAAAAGGATCACAATGGCTTGAACATTCATATGTAAGATAAAAACTGTTTAATTTGAATCAAACAAATGTATTTTACTTTTGTTTTAATGTGACTATTTTGTTATAAAAATGTAGCTGCTTAAATTATAACAAGTGTGATAAAATTATAATCGTGAAATTTTAATTTAAAATTAATTTATATTAAAGGAAGTGATTTAATATATATAAAAATCATATCTAAAATATTAAAATAAATAATATAAAACTCTTAATACTTATTTTATAGATATATAAATAGAATAAGTGAATTTATCCAAGTAAATAAGATAAACTTAATGAAATAGGTAAAAAGAACTTAATAAAGTAAATAATGAAGATAAAATATTAATTTTGATATTATAAAAAATTTAATTTAATATTAAATAAAATAACTAAATAAATATATAAATTATATCTAAAATATTAAAACAAATGATACATACTTTTAACGATGACTTTGAATTAAAATGAAATACATTTTATTTGAACTCAATTAAATTGTTATTTTCCTTTCATTTTTTGGCATGATGGTTCCGACATGTCATTATCAAGCCATCACAATTTAGAGGGTCATTTTTCACCATATACGCCACGGCTCAAACAGTCACTGTTCACTGTCTTGTTTTGTGGGTGAGAGTCACAAGTCCCATCAGCTCAGATGACCAACATAGATAGAAACGAATCTGTAACAGTTAGCAACGGAGCTGAGAAAGATAATAAAGACCTCGCCAAGCTTGTTGAGACTGGAAAAATAATAATAAAGAATGAAGGCTAAATGCAAAAACAAATGTCCTAAATAATATTATATTTTAATCTCAAATTTTAAAGTAATAAGTATATGAGTTTATTGACTTATAAAAATTTTATCCTATTTTATTTTTTTAACATGAGATTTTTTTTATTCGTATATTCACTTAAAAGTTGAAACTCATTTAAATTCTCAACACATGCATCCCGGGATTGTAGAAGTAGTGAAAATCTAGTTTCAATTTCTAGAGAGATAGTGGAAAAACTGAAGCAACCAACTAGTAAAACACCCAATTACAATACTTTTTTTTCTCATATTATCTACTCACTTAATATGTGAGAGATCAAATTTTTAACTTTTAAGATATAATCAAGTATTTAAATAAATTTTTTTTAATAATATTATTTTTATACATACGAATTTAAAGATTAAATCTAAAATCACATATTTAAAAAAAATTAATCTCTTCTATTCGGACTAACACACGTTGATACCGAATAACAAGATTGCATGGTTTAGGAAAGAAAATAAGATGCCTATTAATTAATTACTTCCATTCCCAATGTTTCAATCAACTTCAAAATGGTTTAGGAGCAACACGCTGGATGAATGCCAAATCTTGTTGGGCAGATCATGGTTGTATATGTATGACAAAGACATGATCCATTGTACTTGACACAACAACTATTCATTTTGGAGAGGAATGAAAAACTGCACTTCGCATCCTCTTAGGTAAGAATACTCCGAAACCTCAATGATAGCAAGGTTAGTGGATTCTTAGATGCAAAACAATTTGGAGATGTGAATAAGGAGATGATAATTATCTATGCTGTTGTTGGAAAAGTTTTGGACGAGGAACAGCTACTAGAATATCGTGAATATCAACTATAGAAGTGCAACGGCTATTGTGTGATTCCAAGGAGCTTGTTAGTAGCAATAAGAATAAAACTACACACTCCGGGCGCTGTACCAAACAAAAATTAGTGGACTGAGTCTCATTATGATGAGTCCCACAAATGAAATGGGAATTACCTCACTTTTTTGCTTGCTCGGTACATAGGGTGAGTGCACTCGATCTTGTATTTCTGTTGGCAATGACTTTTTATTTTTGGCAAAAAATATTGCATCCTTTTGTTATTAGTTACTATTACTGTAGTAAAATGTGTCACGTGGAACAATCTTGTTCTCTATATGTTAGTGATGAACTTGCGCGAAAACTAAAAGATTCAAAATGAGGGCCATGGCTGAAAGCAGGAACTTGAGATGCAGAGTTGAAGTTACTATAGAACACTCTAATCCTAATTATATATTGTGAAAAGTGAAAACTAGCTCACAAAAGGACTGGAGGAAGAGAAAATCGCATAGTCTAAACAAAGTGATGAAAAAAATATTGGCGATGTTCTATTATGAGAGATGAGAGCACTTAATAACAATTTTTGGATGAAAATTAACGGTTCAATTGAAACCCATAATAAAACACTCAAGTGACACCTTTTTTCAGTCCACATGCGTATGCCATTCTCTTTCCTCTGCCCTTCTCCAACTCAAGTTCAATTATTTGTTTTTTTAGTGTTATTTTAATAAAAGGGGTAAAATAAATATATTTGAGATTATCAAGTTTTGTACAACTGACTTAAGGTACCGTCTTAGGACGGGTGCGTTAGGGGTGTCGTGGGATTAAGTTTCCACCCTTTCCTAAGCATAACCGACTCCTGAATCCAATCTGGTTTTCAAAGACTATTTTCTAATAAGGGTTTTCTAATTTTTCTTAATTTAAATAAAATTAGGGGCGACTCAATTTTCATTTTCTAAAATCCTATGAGTTGCTATATTTCACCGCGATCCACGGTCACGACAGATGGCGACTCCATTGGGGACACTTAGAGAGTCAGGTCTGTTGTTGTTAGTTGTGCAAATTATTAATAATCTCTATTTATTTATTTTACTCCTTTTTTTCTTCGTTTTTGTTTTCTTATTTGTTTATAGATTTTATCTAGTATCTTTTATGTAAATATCTGATATCATTATCAAATGTATATTTTGACTTGTATATATTTTGTGCTTAATTGTTGAAACCCTAGGATAGATGATTACTGGCTGTTGTATAAATGTTTTTTTTTTGTAGGTTGGGGGTTTGTCTTTTTACTTCTTTGTACAAGTTTCTATGCTCCCTACACCCACTGCACCTACACGTTTATCACACACATCCAAGTGGGGCCCTATACCCGGGTCTGAGTGAAGCCTAAGTTAAGTAGAGGTTGCATAGTGGTAGCCATTTTAGATGTACATCTTGTTTGGCTATCGCGAAAATCTCATCTAAAGTGTGCCTTTTTCACGAATGTCCCACACCTAGTGGTTTACTCACTGTTTGTGATCAACATTCTAAAATGAGACTTAGCTCTAGAAGCCTTTAGAATAGAAGTGTCACCCAATGAAAGTTCTCACAAATTAGAAGGACCCATAAATCCTTTGGATAGAAATCCTCAAGTTTAAGGTTATCCTATTAGGACACAAAGGGAGCGTACTTTTTCTTTGTCTCTTCCTCATGCCATTCATTCTTGCATTAAAAAAAAAAAGAAATCATCTTACATTTTCATTCCTAGCAAAAATAAAAAAATAAAAAAATCTTTTTTATCTATCTATTCATCATGTCATTCATTTTGTATTAAAAAAATACATCATCTCGCATTTTCATAGCATTCCTAACATTCTTAAAAAAAATCATCTTACATTTTCATGTCATTCCTAGCATTCTAAAAAAAAAATCATGCATTTTCATGGCATTCTTGGCATTAAAAAAATAAATAAATAATAAATCATGCATTCTCATAAAAAAAATCAAGCATTTTCATAGCATCTTTAGCATTCTAAAAAATGATATTAAAAAAATCATGCATTTTCATTCCATGCATTTAAAAAAAATATTTTTATTTCATTCATCTCATCTTGTGTCTGGCATTAATCTCATTCATTTCATTTCATTCCTTATATGATGTTACCGTATTCAGCAACCATTGTGCAACTAAGGAAAGAAGACACCAATCAAACCCGAATTCACAATACAAGAGCTCGAGCAAGGCTTGCAATAATGGCAGCTAAAAGAGAAGGCAGAAACTTGAGCATGGAAGTCGATGAAATTAAAAGGAGGATAAATGAAATGACAGAATCTCAGAGAAGAATGGAAGAAATGTTGTTGGCCATGAGGGAGACTCTCACCTTGATTGGGGCGGCCGGAAGCATAGGAGTGACTGGGGCACATTTGCGCCTGCCCACTATCACTTCCATGAGGACAAACCGCGGGATCACCACTGAGATGCCTGTTGTGGGAAGGACCTCGGATGCTGCACCACTAGTGATTCCTATCGGAGAAGGGTATCGTTCTTCAGAGGATACTTGAAATAAGGTTCATGGTAATCCTGAATTCACTTGGGAATAATAACATATGTCCATCCCAGTGACAACAGAATTTCTTGCTGGGAGTGGTCATGTGGCAATTCAAAAAGATAAGATGGAAGAAAGATGGATAGAAAGGATGGAAGAACAAATCAAAGCAATCAAGGGTTCTAACACCTACGATCCTTTTAAAATAGAAGCACTGTGTCCTACCATGGATGTTGTAATCCCTAAAGACTTCAAGATTCCTGATTCTGCCAAGTATGACGGGAGTGGTAACCCTCGATTTCATTTGATCAGTTATGGAACCAAGATGGCTATTTGGTCCAAGGATGATAAGTTCCTCATTAGCTTTTCCATGAGAGTCTTACAGGCCCTGCTTTAGAGTGGTATCTTCAATTAGACCGCTTTAAGATTTCTCGTTGGACAGAATTAGCTGATTTATTCATGGATCAATATAAGTTTAATCTGGATGCAGCTCCTACCCGGGAACAATTGGGCTCAATGCAAAAGAAAAATGAGGAAGCCTTCAAGCAGTATGTCCAGAGATGGAGAGCTCTCGCAGCACAAGTGCAACCACCATTGACGTTGATAGAAATGTGCTCATATTTTCTAGGGACTCTGGGAGCTCCTTATTTTGAGACAATGGCAGGCGCTGTTTATCTAGACTTTACTGAATTAATAGCTGCCGGGGGGAGGATTGAAATTTTGGTAAAAGGTGGTAAATTGCCAACTGGCAATGATGAAAGTAGTTTCAAGAAGGAGTTTTTCTCCTAAGGAAAAGGAGCTGGAAGTGAGCTACATGCAAAACAAAACCTGCCATCCACCATCTTACCCTGCCTACACCATTCGCCCTCCATCAACTTGAAACCTCTGAACAATTGGAGATTTGAGGAGTTGATTGAAGTGATTGCCATAAAAAATCAGTGATGATGGACTTATATTAACTTTCTTGAAGATTAATGTAATAGATTTGCATGGATATCTTATTTTTTTTCATTTTCGTCACAGTGTCTTTCTTGACATTTATTCTCTTTCGTTTCTTCAAAGTGTCTTCCTTGTGTTTGGACCCCATTAGACTCCAATTCTTGCCTTGATAGATGTCATTAGTCATAAAGTCCACGTGTGCAAGTGTCATTTGTAAAAAAAAAAATAAAACAAAAAAGAAGAATGAATCAAGAAAAAAATAAAAATAAAAGGGAGCAAAGAAGTAATTACTTGGTGTGCATTATCCTTTTGTATCTAAGTTAAAAATTTTGAAAATGAGTAATCAAGATTTGAAATGAAGATTAGCCATTTTTCTCTATCCTTCACAAGAATTCATTTTTTCATTATCTCTCGTTGTCCCTTTTTGAGCTTGAAAGTTTTTTTCAATAAACTCTGGACAAGGATCACCCTTATACTAGGGGATAGCACAAAACAAAAGATTGATTGTCATGATGATTATTTTGAAGCATAATGGAAAATGAAGAAAATGTGAAAAAGGCAAGAAGTAAAAATAAAAATGATGAAAAACTAAAAGAGAGAGATAGAAGAGAAAGAAAGAAGAAAAAAGTGAAATAAAATGAGGCATGACAAAGGCGAATGAAAGAAAATGAAATGAAATAGGGAAGAAATGAAGAACAATAGGAGAAAAGTGTGCTTGAAAGTGCAAAAGCAAAAGCAAAGTTTAACTTTGAACAAGGATCCTTGATCCCATTCAACCCTTAAACACTTATTTGAACCTTATATATTTTCTTTCATAACCCCTAACCTTGGCCACATTACAATCCTTAAAAAGTCCATTTTGATCAATGAATGATTGCCTTTATTTTCATAAGTTCTAATTTTGAGGCAATAGATTGTGCTCATTTAAGTATCTAGTTCATTACTTTTTTTTAAAAAAAATAAAAATAAATAAAAAAAGAAAGAAACTTACACTGGGGCAAAAAAAAAATTATTCTCAATTGCCCCACACTGGGGCAAATTTTTGTTATCAAAAGGCCTACACTGGGGCAACTTTGTTCACAAATGAAATACCCTAAGTCAAATTTATTTGATACCCTACACGAAGGCAGATTTTTGTAGATACCTAATAAAATAATGGTCATGATGTCCAGTTGTCGAGCAAAGATCAATCACGTCCATACTGGGGTAAAAAAACCTTTGGCTTTCTTGCTATTCTATTTCTTATGTCTTTATTATTTGTAAATGTCCTTTGTGTAGTCATACTCCCAAAATCAGTCAAAAAGTTACTCAGTTAGTAAATTTCTTTTCTGTTGTACTTTTTGAATTCGTGAGTGTCTGTTACATAATGCTTCAGGTAAGGTAAACATGAGTACAACACTATGATTTGACCATCTAATGACAAAGGAAAAAAGCTCATTAGGTTGAAAACCCGAAATGACAGTCTAAGCAAATGTTAGGGTAAATAAATAGGCAAAATCTCAGAGAAAATTGACCTGAAACTCCTTGAAGGGTGCACCAAACTGGGGCAATTATGAATTGCGTTTGATCAGCTACACAGGGGCAATTTTGTTTGCATTCAGTTGGCCATACTGGGGTAAAATTTTTGAAGGACTGAGGAGAAGATGTGTTGAAGGAAGTAGCAACATAGACAATGATTGAGTTATCAAGCAGTTTCAGGGAATCAACTAGATGAGGGACAAAGTGAAATACTGGGGTAAAATTTTCTCTCAAGGACTCAGTCAAACAAGGGTTCATGACAAGAGATGATCATCTCATTTCTCAAAAGGAGAGTTGAGAGTGGAAAACAAGGAAAGAGAAAGAAGAAGAAAAAGGAAAGAAAGGATGAGTAAAAAAGATTGAGGTTATCAGGTCCAACGAGTAAAAACATGTGAACAAAGGTTTTGATTGGTCAAAACTTTCCAAAACTCATCGTTGGTTCAAAGGACTTTTAATAAAATAAAAAAAAAAAGGAACAAAAAGGAAGAAAAGAAAAAAAAAGAGAAAGGAACAAAAAAGAAGAAAAGAAAAAAGAGAGAGAAAAAAAAAAAAAGCAAAAGTAAAAGCAAAAGAAAGAAAAGAAAAAGAAAAAAAGCAAACAAAGATCAAACAAAAACAAAAACATTGTTTTCAAAGAAAAATGTGTTTTCTATTTTTGAGCGCATCGACTTTATGCATTTTACTTTCTGTTAAGCGCATCAGCTCCATGCATTCCATACATTTTAAATTCATGTCTTTACTTTTGAGCACATCGACTCCATGCATTCCATGCATTTTACTTTCTGTTGAGCGCATCGGCTCCATGCATTTTACTTTTTGTTGAGCGCATCGACTCCATGCATTTTAATTTCTTTTGAGCGCATCAGCTCCATGCATTCCATGCATTTTAAATTCATGTCTTTACTTTTGAGTGCATCGGCTCCATGCATTCCATGCATTTTACTCGTTAAGCGCATCGGCTCCTTGCATTTTAATTTCTTTGAGCGCATCAGCTCCATGCATTTTAATTTCTGTTGAGCGCATCAACTCCATACATTTTAATTTCTTTGAGCGCATCGGCTCCATGCATTTTAATTTCTTTGAGTGCATCAGCTCCATGCATTTTAATTTCTGTTGAGCGCATTGGCTCCATGCATTTTAATTTCTGTTGAGCGCATCGGCTCCCTGCATTTTAATTTCTATTGAGCGCATCGGCTCCCTGCATTTTAAATTCTGTTGAGCACATCGGCTCCATACATTTTAATTTCTGTTGAGCACATCGGCTCCCTGCACTTTAATTTCTGTTGAGCGCATCGACTCCCTGCATTTTAAATTCTGTTGAGTGCATCGGCTCCATATATTTTAAATTCTGTTGAGCGCATCAGCTCCATGCATTATGCATTTTAATTTCTATTGAATGCATCAACTCTATGCATTTTACTTTCTTCTGTTGAGCGCATCGGCTCCATGCATTTTAATTTCTTTTGAGCGCATCGGCTCCTGTCTTTACCCTTGAGCGCATCGGCTCCATGCATTCCATGCATTTTAAATTTCTGTCAATTCTTTTGAGCGCATCGGCTCCTTGCACTTTAATTTTTATCATTTTTTTAGCCCATTAGCTCTTGTCTTTTTTATTTCCTGTCATTTATTTTGAGCGCATCGGCTCCATGCATTTTAAATTTCTGTCATTTACTTTTGAGCGCATCGGCTCATTGCATTTTAACTTCCTATCATTGTTCTTGCTTTGTTTTGCATTTATCTTATGCATTACCGGACAAAATTGGAATTCATGTCTCTACTCGTTTCTTATGACGATAAAATGAAAAATCATAGTTTTTCTTTTTATCTAATAAGAAACAAGTAAAGAGAGGCAACTGTGAACACCCAATTTTGACCAGGCTAAAAAAAGTAAAAAAAAAAAAAAAAAAAAAAAATAAAGATTCAATTAATTCAAGTTCACATTGTTGACTTTTTTTAAACCCAAACACATTGGCCCACCTTAGTAAAAAAAAAAAAAAAAAATAAAAGCAAAAAAAAAAAAAAAAAAAACAAAAAAATGAAAAAAAAAAGGTTGAAAAAAAAACTAAAGTGTCTAAGTCTCACATTGGAGAAGTCATGCTCCTTCTCCCTCCCTTCCTCCTATATATAAGAGTGGTTCTCTTTTGTTTTGGACATCTAAAAAATTTCACACTTGGACTTAATACTAAGTATAAGAGTCCGAGAACTTTAGTAAATTTTTTACTTGAGCTTAATACTAAGTATAAGAGCCTTAGACTTTAGTAATTTTTTTTCTTGCAAGTGGGTTACTTTTCAAGGTTTGATTTGAAGAGAACGCGTGGGACTCGTGTAATAACTTTGAGCATAACATTTTTTACACCTTGGAGGTAAGCTTACTTATTTTATTTTATTTTTTGTATTATTTTTTTTATATAAGTGTTGTTCATTTTTAGCTTATTCATTTGTTAGTTTGATTGGTTTGTTTATTTATTTATTTTTGTATAGTTTTTATTTTAAAATTAATTCAAGAGTAAATTGGGATTAGCTGAGTTGAGACAGCTTGTTAATCCTACACCTTTTAGAATCATCTAAGTTGTGACAACTTGATGATTCAAATATTTTTTCAAAATAAAATAAATCGCTAATTGATAAAGGTTCAATTTTTTTTTTAAAAAAAAAATAATAAAAATTTTCGTAACAAACTTGATGAGTAATGGGTGACGTCTCTAGCGTGACGCGAATTTCACCTATTCAAACACTAATTTAATTAGCAGAGTCACGATGACTGTTAATTCAAATTTTTATAAAATAAAAATTAATTTAAAAAATATAAAATCAATAAAAAATTCATTTAATTGTAATAAATTTAATGATCAGTGGGTGATGTCTTTAGCGTGACGCCGAGTTTCACCTATTCAAATCTTAATTCGATTAACTGAGTCACGGCGACTTGTTAATTAAAATTTTTAAAATTAAGTTTTTTTTAAAATCAACCAACTCATTAGTATTTTTTAAAGAACTACGTGACTTTGATTTTCTCATTGCAGCCGGGAATACATAGGAGTAGAATTTCTATTCTGTCAAGCAAAAAATTAAATTTTCACAAATTATTTATTTATTTTAGTGTTGTTTTAATAAAATGGGTAAAATAAATATATTTTAGATTATCAAGTTTTGTACAACTGATTTAAGGTACCGTCTTAAGACGGGTGCGTTAGGAGTGTCGTGGGATTAAGTTTCCACCTTTCCCTAAGCATAACCGACTCCCGAATCCAATCTGGTTTTCAAAGACCATTGTCTAATAAGGATTTTCTAATTTTTCTTAATTTAAATAAAATTGGTGGCGACTCCATTTTTATTTTCTAAAATCCTATGAGTTGTTATATTTCGCCGCGATCCATGGTCGCGACACCCATGTCAATGACTAGATTGTGGCTATGGCAACTATTCAAACATGAAGGCAAAATTACAGATGTTTACCTATCTATGAAAAGAGGAAAAGTAGCCCTAAGCCCTTTGGGTTCGTCCGTTTCTATTGGCGATAGGAGACTTTGAAGGCAATTGAGAGGTTAAATGGTTTGAAGATTAGAGGTAGTGCAATAAAGGTTCAAAAAGCAGCTTACTCAAGAAAAACCTCATAGAAGGTTATTGTGAACAATAAGACACATCAGAAGGTGGTGGTAGCGCATGAAAAGAAAGGTAGGATGAAATTTAGGGATGGGAGAACTTATAGAGATGTGGTTATTGCAAACTCTGCAAATCAATAAAGGAACTGGAGCCCTTCATTTCATCAAAATAACATAGGAAGGAAAGTAGCTAGAGGGGATGATAGGAAGGCTTTGAATTTGGAGAAAAATGTTGACGAGCTTCCAGAAGAGAAGACAAAAGTGGTCAAAGGTGAAAGATGTGAAGAAAATTTGGATGGCTGAGAAGTATTGTTAGTGAAACCTCTTATCCCGTTGATATCGACGCCCTGGCAGCAAAATTGATAAGTGAATGGTCTTCAATATCCAACATTCGGGATATGGGCAATCATAAAGTCCTTCCGAATTTTTCATCCATGGAAGATATGAAGGAAGCTTTAGTTTCAGGGGGTGATTTTTTGAAGAACTGCTTTGATGATTATAGAAGATAGTCAAAGGAAGAAATTTGTCTAACTAGGAGAGTACGGCCTGAATGCCTTGGTATTCCTCCCCATGCTTGGTCTTGTGATAATCTCTAGAAAATTGGTGAGTATTGGGGCGAGATCGTCTGCTTCGACAGAGAGACTGAATCAGCCTCCTCCCTTGGAGCTGCAAGATTTCTAATTGATACGGTGTATTGACTTTCTATTAATGGCTGGGTTTATCTATCAATAGAGGGGAAATGTTTTGATGTTTATGTCAAGGAGATTGGGAAGGAAGCAATGTGGTTGTGGAAGAAGAGTAGCATCGGTGCAAGTAAGGGAGGTAACTCAGTGGAACCATCCTTTTCAAGTGATGGGGAGGATATGCTTGTTAGAGAAGACGAAACAAAATCTCTGGTATCGCTTTCAGTAATGGCTCATCGGGAAGTGCAAGGGGTGGACGGTGGGAACTTAGAGAAAATTGATGTATTGGGAATGGATCGGTCTCATTTAACAAAGGGTGGAAAACATGACCTGGTTGAATGCTCCTGTGAGAACTTTAATGAGATGAGGGATGATTGCTCTCCTAATAAAACACGTATGGTAACATTTACTGAAGATAGGGGAACAGAGGAAGTGGTGGTTGCTATACAAATAGGTCTTCTTGGGTCCAAGTCAAATAACAACACAATTCTAATCTTAATAACTGACGTATCTGGGTGCAAAATGGACCCTAGGCCCATTCGATTTAATGAATTAGAGTGTGCTTCCTCAAATATATTTCCCCTGGCTTTGGGCCCCGTCCAGATGAGATTAATGAAAACTAACTTAATGGAAGTGGTACAGATTGTCCGAATCAAAACGCAGGAGATCCAAGTTCTGGAGGTTTCTCATAGTCATGCGCAGGGAATGACCAGTGGAGTGGAGATGCAGAGGAAATTGAGGAAGCGCAAGAAACCTGGAAGGTGGGAAAAATAGCTGGTCTGGTGTCTGAAAATGAAGAAGAAACAATTATAACTACCCAAAATGCTAGGAAAACAGTGAAGAATGGGAGCAAAAGAGCTTCAAAGAGGAGGATGTCAAAAGAGAGATATTGAGCTCTCTGGATCCAAGTGTGCATTTTTTTTCTTCTATTTAAATATGCGTCTTTTATGCTGGAATATTAGGGGAATTGGGGGTAGGGAAAATGTGCTGCTGTGAAAAAATTGGTGTACGAAAAAAATGTCTTGTTTTTGGGTTTGGTAGAAACAAAACAATCATTCATTACTGAACAAAAAATTCGAAGTCTCTGAGGTTGGATTAATTATGGTTAGTACTCAGTAGAAGCTATCAATGGTGGATGGGGTCTAATTTGTGTCTGGGATAAAGAGTTCTTTAAGCAGAGAAACATCTTTAAAGGCCAACGGTGGATATGTGTAGAAGGTGTTTTATCTGATCAGAATTTTCAATGTGCTATCATATTGGTTTATGGCCTTCACCGTCGTAGTGAAAGAAGCACAGTGTGGCAGGAATTGTTAAACCTTAAACAGATGGTTCTGGTTCCTATGCTCATTATGGGGGACTTTAATGAGGTTCTTTTACCTAAGGAAAGAAAAGAGGGCTGTGTTATGTCTCCAAATATTTTAGATTTTGTCGAGTGGATTCAAAATATGGGGCTTGTAGATATACCTCTCATTGGAAGAAAATTCACTTGGTCGAGAGGGAGGTCATAGAGTAAATTGGACAGAATTTTTGTGGAGAATGAATGGTTTGTAATTTTTCAGGACCTGAAACTATGGGGGCTAAGAAGGTCAGTTTTAGATCACTCGTCCTTGTTGCTTGAATCAGAGAACATGAATTGGGGACCAAAGCCCTTTAGATCGCTTGACATATGGTTTTCTCACAAGGATTTCGCTAGAATGGTGGAGTTGGAATGGAAGAATCTGGGTGATATATCAATTGTCAAAAAATTGAGGGGGCTAAAGTTTCCTATAAAGAAATGGAATAAGGAAATTTTTGGCTATATTGATAATAATATTAATTACTTGGAGAAGGAATTATCCGCAATTGATCTTTTTCCTGAGGCTGGAGATCTTGAAAACGTTGAGGAGGCTAGGAGAAATGCTCTTGTGAGTTACTTGGACAATGGTATAGAAGGAAAAAAAGATTTTTGGATTCAGTTATCTCAAAATAGTTACTTTAAGGAGTCAAACAAAAACACAAAATATTTTCATGTCACGACCGCTGCCAGAAGAAGAAAAAAACATATTCTTAAGTTGAAAGTGGGAAGGAGGGTCTTTCAAGACCCAAAAAATATTTAAAAAAATGACAAAAAAAGTTCTTTAAGGACTTATACAAATAAGACACTCTACCATTTATTGAGTTACAAGAAGGTATGCTACCTTGTATTAATAGGGGCCAAGCTTTGGCCCTCGAAGTTATGCCAACTATTGAAGAGATAAAAAATGTTGTTTGGTGTTGTGATCCTACAAAATCACTAGGGTATGATGGGTTCAATTTGAAATTTATTAAGAATATGTGGAGTGTAATAGGTGAAGAATTTTCAAATTTTATTCTTGATTTCTTTTCTTCGAGCTCTCTTCCAAAGTAGATAAATATGACTTGGGTTGCTTTGATTCAAAAAATGGAGGGGGGTAGCAGTATGTCAGATTATAGACTTATTAGTATGGTTGGGTGTATTTACAAGGTAATTGCAAAAATTCTTACTGCTCGGATTAAAAAGGTTATACCAGTTTTAGTGGGCGAGACTCAAACAACTTTTGTTAGTGGGAGGCAGATCCTTGATGGGGTTCTAATTGCTAGTGAAGCGATTCATTGGTTTAAGAAGCAAAAGATCTCTACAGTGATTATGAAGCTTGATTTTCAAAAGGTATATGACTCAGTTAGATGAAGTTTTGTTGATCATGTTTTAAAACATATGGATTTTAGGGTGAAATGGAGAAGATGGGTGTCTCAATGTATCTCAACGGCCTCTATGTCAATCTTGGTGAATGACTCACTAACAATACCTTTCAATATGCAAGGTGGTCTAAGACAAGGAGACCCTTTATCCTTTTTCTTATATGTCTTAATTGCAGAAGTTTTCAATCGGATAGTGTGGTGAGCTAAGGAAGCTAGATTGGTTGACAGAGTTTGCATTGGGAAGGATAAGGTTGAACTATCTCATCTTCAATTTGTAGATGATACGATAGTTTTCTATCCTGCTAAGGAACAAATTATCTTGAACTATAGAAGACTACTGGATTGTTTTGGTGTCATGTCTAGTCTGAAAATAAACTATACAAAATTTGCATTCATTCCTTTTTATTGCTTGTAGCAGTGGGTTGATGTGGTTAGTAGTAGGATAGGTTGCTCAGTTGTTTCCTTGCCAATTAATTATTTGGGAATTCCTTTTGGGTTAAGTCCGAGAAAAATGGACACATAGAGACCATTATTGGATAGGATTGAAAAGAAGCTTGCATCTTGGAAGGCAAGGCTTCTTTCTAGATCAGGTAAACTTGTTTTAATTAAGTCTATACTGAATAATCTTCCTTTATATTATCTTGGTCTCTTTAAAATTCTGTTGGTTGTGGTTAAGAGAATAATAAGGCTCCAAAGTAGATTCTTTTAGAGTGGTGATATAAATAAGAAGGGACTTCCGCTAATCAAATGGAGTGTTATTCAAAAACCCAAAAATCTGGGGGGTCTTGGTGTGGGTGATTTGGTTATTAAGAATGTTGCTATGTTTTTCAAATGGTGGTGGCGCTTTTCGGCTGAGGATAAACCCTTGTGGAAAAGGATAGTGTGTTCTAAGTATAATCTGATTTTGGGTAGGCCACTTGGTGACCAAAAGATGACCTCTAGAGGGGGTCCATGGGCTGATGTTTACAATTTTTTAAATACTGGAAAAGAAGTTTGTAAAATAATTTAGCATAGATTTTGGATGAATGTGGGAAATGGTATGAAAACTTTGTTTTGGGAAGACAAGTGGATTGGCGATGGGAGTCTTAAAGATAAGTTTCTAAGGCTTTATGCTATCTCTTTGCAAAAGAATAAGGTAATTGCGGAGTTCGGGGTGTGGGATGGGTATGATTGGAGATGAAATTTCCTTTGGAGATGTGTTTTATTTGTATGGAAACTACAACATCTTAATGAACTGAATTTTCTGTTATCTCAGGGTTCATTAAATAGAGAGACTGAAGACAAGCTTTTTTGGAAGTTTGATTCTAAAGGTACTTTTTCAATTAAATTGTTTTTGTTTGCTGAAGTCTCCTTGTCAGGTTCGATGTGTCTTTCTACCAACATTACAAAAGGTGTTTGGCAAGGTCTTACTATTCCAAGGGCTGAATTGCTTGTATAGTTTGTGTTGATGAGAAGATTAAATACTAAAGATCGTCTTAGGAAGCTCGAGTTGATTCAAGATGGTGATGGAGGGTGCTCGTTTTGTAATTTTGACAATGAAAGCATTGAACATCTTTTTTTTTCACTTGTATTTTCTCTTGAAATTTATGGTGTTCCTGTTTAGCTTGGTGGGGCTTTTTCTGGTCTTCCCCACTTGACTCACACACTTTCTTTGACTCATGGATGAATATTGATTTTAATGGTATTCAGAAAAGACGTGGGTGTCTTTATTTTTTGTTGTTATTTGGACGATTTGACAAACTAGAAATTGGGTAGTGTTCGAAAAAATTGAACCAAATTGGGAGCAGATTCACACTCAAGTTAAATTGAGGCTTGGGCATTGGACTAAGGGTTGGTGTTCTAGTTTCTCGTTTTCCTCGGAGTTTGTGATGTCTAATCTACAGGATGTTAGAAAATGGAATTTTTTTAGTTCGGTAAGACAACAAGTTGTTAGATGGTCTCCTATGTCTATGGGTGTCTATTGTTGGTGTTTAGACGGTCCTGTTAAAAGTAATTTGGGGAAGTTTGTTATTGGAGACACTCTTAAGGATATGTGTGAGAAGTTTTTGTGTTGTAGTGTTAATTCTGTGGATTGCTGTGATGCTAATGAAGCTGAGTTTATGGCCATTTTTTTTGTTCTTGAAGTCTCTTTTAAAGAAACATAGCTTTTACAACAACTGATTTTGATTGTTTTTGGCTCATTGCTTGCTCTATTTTGGGTGGGGGATGATAAAAACATTCAGTGGAGGATGCGTTTCTTTTGGAACAAGCTATAATTTATCAAGAGGTATTTCAAGGACTTACGGTTTGAGCACCAGAAAAAAGTTGTTAAGCCTAAAATAGTATCATGGATTAATTTTGATGCCAATATTGAAGAACAATAGTTTTGTTGGTTTTATTCCTGTTTGTTATTGGTTTTTGCTGTTTTCTTGAGTTTTTGTTATGATGTATTTCTTCTTGTTTCCTGTACGCTTGCTTCTTTGTAGGTTCTTGCTCCTCTCTCTTGGGGAGTATTTTTGAGCTTTGAATATTTGTTATTTATATAAAAAATGATTAAAAAAATTATTTGATTGATTAAAAAATTTATTTGATTGAGGACAAAATGATATTTATATCTCAAAGTATTGAAATACTCAACAGTTTTTTTTTATTACAAAATACTCAAATTTTAGCTTTTGCTCCAACAACTTTTTACAAGGAAAAAAAGTTGTTACTTTTTTTCATCCTCAAACCCAAAGATGAAGAGAATAAGATCGAACAGTTTTTTTTTTCTAGAAAAAAGCTGTTGGACGTCTGCTTTAATCTGAACCAAACACCCTCTTAATTTATCTATCTATTCTCTTAGATGACGATAAGCGTCTGGGGGTTAAAAAAAGAAGGTGTCACGTGAGTGTTTTATAACCGTTATTTTTTATCTAATGGCTGTTATTGAGTCATCTTGTAACAGCCTAATATTTGATATCCAAATATATCGTCATATAAAAGAATAATCAATATTAACCATGCTACTTCTAACATACAACAACAAACTAAACTCATATCATTCATACACAATGGGTAAATATGGAGAGTCACGATAACAAAAGTTATATATATACATCACAGCCTCAAAAGGGCATACTGTTATACATAACTCGAAACAACTAAGCAAGTATAAAACATATATAAGCTCAGCTCAAAACAGGATCTATACTATGCTATTCTTCATACATCTTCTTCTTCTCTTTCGAAGAACTTGTACCTGAATTTACATGGTAACACAATCAGTGTAAGAAAACATATCTCAGTAGAAGTATTCTGATACCAGCACTTCATGCAATCATACAGATTATTCAACCATAAAGTTAACACTACAATCATAGAAGTACACAATTGCCCATACAATTGTAATGTCTTATTATTATGTTATGGTAGCAACTGCCCATGCAATTGTCATGTTATGCTTAATTATGTCTAATGTGTATGTCTAATGTAAGTCCTACGAATGAATGCAGTTTCAAGGTGTTATGAGTCCTTAGACGTATTAAGGATATTATTCACCTCAACTACTCTAGGATATGTTATGATATGTCACGATTTATCAAGCATAGTGAGGATATGACTCACTAACACTATCCATCAAAACAAATAAAGGATATTACTCACCTCCATTAGTCAACAATTAATAGAGATGATATTATTCACCTCCATTATCCAACAATCATGCTGAGGAATTACTTATCTTAACACAAAGAGAAATTACTTACCTCACTGTACAGTCAATTTAAATAAGATATTACTCACCTCCTTACTCAATAACATAATAAGGATATTTCTCACCTTATTAAACATAACATAGAGAAGATATTATGTACCCCAATATGCTTCAAACGACACAAAGAGGATATTACTCACCTCAATGTGCTTCACAAATAATAGAGAGGATATTACTCACCTCACTATTCAACAAACACATAGAGAGGATATAACTCACCTCAATATGAGTCAAACAACATAAAAAGGATATTATACACCTCAATATGTTTCTCAAACATCTCATGCAAAACAATCACTAATTACCTTCAATAATTAGCATCACAATTGATTTATATGCATCCCAAACTCATCTCACACACATTTCATCAAATACTTATATAAGCACTTTAACACTCTTAAAAGAGCATACATGAGTGATTCCAACATTTAGGGAAGCTCATTTCCTCAATTCATCACGATACACAATATATGTATATATAACTATGTCCAATTATTCCTTATAATTAACATTACAAATCAACTTGATTCATCACATTCACTCTTCATTAAATACTTTTATTAGAGTCTCAACACACTTTAAGAAATATATACTAACGATCCTATCAAGTAAAACTTGTTTTTTTTTCCACAAACAAGGGACTTGTAATCGATTACATCATTCCTTGTAATCGATTACATCAATTCCAGAACTTTGGTAATCGATTACATTGATCTTGTAATTGATTACATTACTTCCAGAGGCTTTGTAATCGATTACATTGACCTTGTAATCGATTACATCAAACAAGAACTTGGTTCTGCAGAATTCTACAGAATGTGGTATTGTTCTATTGGAACAATTCACGAATTTTGGTCACTCTAAACTAGTTTTTAGGTGATTTAAGATCCCTAACAAGTTCACTAACGCCTAATAATCATTAACCACCATTAAAACCCTTTAATTTGGACCCAAAAATCAAATCTCTCATCTATGACCTAACTTTCTCACTTTTAGGATTCAAAGGTTCAAATGACAAGTTCTAAGTTTCTAACTCAAACTCAATCTATGAACAAGTCATAAACAACTAAAGAAACTCATTCAAGTAAGAAATACACTTCAAACACCTCTAGCAACCAAATTAGTATATTATGCACCACTTGTGCAATAATGGTGAAAATGGAAGAAAATGGGTTTAAAGGCTCAAGAACCCCTACCTCAAATTTCAGAAGTTGAAATCATTAAGCAACTCCACCTTGCTTGATAATTCTCCTCATTTGCCTTGATTCTTGCTTTTTTTCCCTTGAGCTTTTCTGCTTCAACTGTGAAAGAGAAGAGAGGAAATGAGACAAATATCTCATTTGGGGTTTAAATAAGCCAAACAACAGAAACAAGAGAGTTGTGCTCTCATTAGTCACTTGAGTGACTACTATTCACCCGATCAGTTAAGAATGCTTGAATTTCACTAAACCAAGTTTTTTAACTTTCAACAAGCTTGAAATAAATCTTAAGATTTATTACAAATCTTGTTTCACCATCTTCATAATTTTTCATATCTGCTAGGGGTCAATCTGACATTAAAACACACAACCAGTATGTTTAAAAATGTCAAACTAACTTCGATAATTCTCAAACTTTAACGACATCTACTTTCACACATTTATGACCTAGAAACAAGTTCTCCACACTTATTTTCATTAACTAAGTAGTTTTAGTTAAAATCAGAGCTAAAAATAGCTATATTTCACATATAGTGCTAAAGCAAAGTGACTAAACGTGCTCGGACGATCATAAAATTCATAGGCATGACAAACTAGTGTTAGGTTACCTCCGTAATCATATACAAGTCTATCATAACTATCTAGGGTGTTACACATCTCTTCTCTCACATTGTGAGAGTGAGAAGAGTGACTTATTATGAGAGTAAAACAAGTAAATTCTAGCAATTAATTATATATGAATAATCAATATTAAAACATAAAGTCATGTGACTTTTTTAAGTAAATATATAACTTTTAACTAACTTTTAATTTTGACTATATATATATATATATATTAAATGAGTTTAATTTTGATGCATCAGTATAATATTGTTATATAATCTTATATTGACACTTTATTTAATGAGTTTAATTATATCAACAATTATATGAAATATCAAAATTATTAAATGATATAATAACACATTTTAATGATGATATAATAGCACATTATTAAAAGTATAATTTTTTTTATACTTAGAGTACATAAAAACTAAATTCATATTTAATTGCATGTTCTTTATGGTAGTATGGACCATGGATCGAAATATTTCATTTGTGGGGCTTATGTTTGATTATAATAATAATAAAAAGTTTGACTTTCACTTCTAGTAATATTTTCTTTTGGTATATGTAATATGTAAGTATATATCATGATAAATTCTAATTAAAGCTTGTAATAATATCTTAACTTGAATTATAATAACCTACCATCTTTTTAAACATTTTTTATAAATAAAAGTACAAAACCTTAAATTAAGGACTTAATATTAACTATAATTAACTAAAAAAAACTATGTTAACTACAATATTTACAATCATTATATATAGGAAGTACTCATACGCAAGCGCATCTAATAATAAGAATATAATAATAATGTATTGGCTTTTTATTTTTGAAATAAAGGGGCTGTAGCCCATTAAGAATTCGCTTTTATTGCTATAAGATTAAGTATTCACTTTATCATAAGTAAATGATTTTTTTTAAAGAAAATTGAATTACTTGATGAAGTAAACTGTTTCGATCTACTCTATATTTTAAAAATAGTGCAAGTTATGAACTTGTTATTGGAAAATTTTCAAACGTAGCAAAAAAAAAGGACATATGTTAATGATAATAGTATGGACGTCGATGATGATATTATCATTAAACAACCTAAAGTAAAATAATTGAACGAGTATCCACCAAGAAAAACGATAACATCCATTATTTTAGAGAAACTGTGCACATATAGCCTAATTATTGAAAATGATTATAAGGACATCGGTATTCACTCTTCACCATGATGCCATATTGAATAATAGTAAGCTGTAATTTAAGATTTAATTGAAGTGATGAAGCAGGAAGTTGGAACATCATATCATTGTTACGTGAAATCATGATTACTAAAATGATAAACATAAACAAATGGTAGAAAAGTTGCCTTTGTCGGTGCCACTTCCTGTGAGCTAATGATTTTATCATTTATCATTTATTATTTATTTATTTATTAGTGACTTCTTAACGTACACCCCATATATTTTAGGGTGTATGTTTATTTTTAATTTTTTTTATCGTATGTCATTATCGAAATGATATGATTTATTTGTTTTAATTTTTTAATTTTATATCACTTTAAATATACATGTGAGTGATGTACTATACACCAATATATATATATATATATAGTGTAATTCGAAAGTGTCAACTGAATATTCATATATGGCTTTTTTTGACCAAAACAGTATTAACAAAAACAGCTAAATTAACCTATTTTAAAATTATTTTGGAATGGCCATTTTTAATATATATATATATTAAATCCACTTATGTTATAAATTTTATATTGAATAAATAAAGAACCTAATGTGATACTTAAGTCACGAGACTCTCTCACTTAATGAACTAATTTTTTAAGTTAGACATTTTTCATAAATTTAAGTTATAACAATTATTGAGAGTCGAGTTATAAAAAATGTTACCTATAGGTTGCATAGAATAAGTCTGATGTGAACTTCAATTTTTAAAAGATGTAACAATATTATGAATCACATATTAAATAAATAAAAAAATTCAACGTAATACTTAAGTCATGAAACTCTCACACTTAATTAATTAGTATTTTGAATTATACTTGAACTTAAGTCATATCAGCTGAACATTTTACTTTGTTGACAGAGCCATAGATTTATCATTTGGTTTAGCTTAATCCATCTGAAGCTTTTTTGGTAAGTTCTTTTTCTCTATATATTTGCAAAAATTGGGTCTTTCTCACCATGATTGTGGTAAGAAAAGTGAATATAAATCCAAAGCAACTTCATGATTTGGGTACGTAATATTCGACACCAATGCTAGCGATAAGAGATCATGCAACAATATTTGTAGTTTGGCCTATATGATCATATCTTTTTTTTTTTTCCTGTTTTTATGAACGTTATGAAATGGTTCTTTGAAGGTGTCACATGGGAAGAGAAAAGACCAACTAGGCCTAATTTTGCATTATGCCAAAAAACAACTGTTAACAATAAATTCTGTACAGATCTTCGTCATTGTTTTAATAGTAGAGTTGGAGTACATGGTATGTTTCCTATAAAGGAGACAATTCTCAATTAAACAAAAGAATTGTATGATTCGGAATATACAAACGATTAGGAACTACAAATGGCAAGGTAGATCAAGGGTCATGAAAATACTTTCTCTTTTGTAATTTAATTTAGTTAGTTATTACTGCTGGTAAACCATATGAGAAATCGGCATAAGTTGAATATTTAGGGTATATGGCCCGAAAATGATTGTATGCCATATATAGATACAATGAAAGAAACAATTATAGAGTCTATTAGTTAATAATGTATTTAGAATTAGGTCATCTATGGATTTGTCTATTTTGATTATCAAGTCTTCCAATTTGATCTCTATTAATTTATGGTGGATTGTAATTTTTTTTCAAATTAAATTTTATCTATCTCTAGTTAGTTGGAGTTCTGCTGTCATTTTAGTTTTGGTTTGTTTTCGGGTTTTATTCGACCCAACTTTCTTTTTGTGAGAGTTTTGAATTTGAAATGAATTTTCATATTACTTTATAAATTGTGGTGAAATTTTAAAAATCTTTAATAAACAAATTTATAGAATCATTAATTGAATAATTGTTTACTAGACTATATTTAATTTTTTTATTACAATTAAGTAATATTTGAATTAATTTGTATGCATTTTAATTAATTTATCTCTCTAATCTAATTAAAGATAAGCCAACTATAATAGAATTAGAGAATGCATAATAATATTCATTGCATTTTGACTCTAAATAATTAATATAGTTAAAATTTGAATATATAACTATGTAAAAACTCGTCAACTGCTAAACCAATCATTTAAGTTATTATTGGGATGTTTTGGAAATACTATAGAGTTTTCATTTGATATTTGGGACTCCAACCTTCTTGAGCCAGGATGCTCTCCAGTATTGGAGGGTCTGTGCTTTTTTATATGTATGTTATAAATAAAATATAATATAATAAAATATATATTATAAATAAAATATAATATAATAAAATATATAATTAATTTTTACATGTAGAAAAAGTACTGGACTCTCCAGTACTGAAAAGGATCCGAACTCTAAGTGTATGAGGTAAGAAATCTTTTCTTCTTGCAGTTTCTATATTTTGACTCAAGTACATTCTTTAACTTTGAATTTTGAGAAAAGGCTACCTAGCTCGAATCCCAAATATATAGTACTCTATTTCAGTGTATGCTGTATTATTGTTAGTATTTATCACTAAGCTGATGTCATTATCGGACATGCCTTTTTTCAGACAGAACGTAATTAATGGGATAGGCTAAAGTCTCAATCGATATATCATTATCCTTTCACTTTATTCATGTTTAAATACCTCAAGTTGAGAAACATCAAGTATCACCAGTCTATGTTACACTACAACTGTCTCTTGATTGGCACCAACACTAGATTTATAATAATTAGACATTTATGATTGGCAATGTTGAATACTTGCACACATTTTGAGCCATAAGTCAACCGATTAATCTATTTTTTTATTTTTCTTTTTATACTTAATTTTATGATTATAATAGTAATTACAAAAATAACTTAATCAATGAAAAACAATATTAAAATGAAACATTTCTTATTGAAAGTATAGAGTATAGACAACCAAATTTGGGGCTTGTAGATGCTTTGCTACTTGTTGCATGGAAATAGGGTATCTATTACCTTTCCTCCGATCTCTGAAAGAACAAAGTTTCTAGGATTCTCCAAAAGTGGAGAAAGAAACGAAAGAAAGAAAAAAAAAGTAAAAGAAAGAAAGAGAAGGTTGAAAATAATTACTGCTGGTCCTTATTGCTGTGCAAATCCTCTGACAGAAGGTATGGAATAGTGTAATGCAAACAGGAAATTTTTTCGCTTCTTTTGACCAAAGTATTTTCATTCCCACAGAGTTTTGAATTATTTAAGGAATTTCTATCACAATTAAAAAACTCTTTCAATAATTGTCATATCTAGAGTTTTGAATTTTAATATGCGAACAAGAAGCTGGGGCGATGTGTCTCATCTAGAAGTGAATTTAAATTCCAAGCAATTTCATGATTCAGCAGTTCGGAATTAGGATCATATGATCATTTCTTATATGAGTGTTTTTTTCTTTAAAAGTTAATGTTACTCACACAACTAAATCACACACCAAAAATGAGTATTACTATTTGTATTAATTATTAATTTGATAAACAGTCAATTATCCATCAACCAACAAAAGCAGTTGTTCATTTTTTCCTGTGGAGCCACGGGCGACTTCTCATTCTGCAATGAGGAAATTATGGTCTCTTCTCTTCCAAAATTGCTTTTTCTTAACAGCTGACCCTTATATATTTATAAGAGATATATTATTTAAACGTTAAGAATATGACACCTAAACGAAACTCATCTCATATTAATATATAATATATTTATTTTATTTCAAGATATAATATATTTCAATACTCATTTACATTTAGATTAACATATAATGTCTATATGAAATATCGTATAACAAGTATTAAATAAAAACGTTTTCCTATTTATAATTTGTCCTATACTTTTATACCCAGTAGAGCATTACTCTTCTTCGAGGGAAGTGTCACATCAAAAAAGAAGAACAAGAAGGCCTATTATTTTGCACTATGCAGCAAAAGGCAAGTGTCTCCAATGGATTCAATACACATTATTTTGTCATTACGTGCATCATTAGATTGACAGTACATGGTCTGCTTCCTAATTCCGATAGCTGAAATTAACAAGACGAGATACTTGGTCGGAGTATAAAACCAATTTAGGAACTAAAAGTGGCAACTGGCAAGCAATTCAAGGCATTGAGGCAAGGGTCAAACCAATTTAATTTGGAAAAATTACACCCCTTATCGTGAGATTAAAAATACATTACACTTTAGTCATTTTTTATGTTTTACATTAAAACTCTATTAAATTTCATTTTGGGTAAAGAGCAATATAATAAATTTAAAATAATATAATACATATTTTAAGAAAAATTATCAATTTAGTCTATGAAATCATTTTTTACTTGGAGTTTAGCCACCAAATTTAATTAGTGTATGAATTAGTCTCTGAATTTATAAAATTTCTATTAAGTTAGTCTTTTTAGTAACTAAAGTGAGATACAAAAATGAATAAGTTAATACAAATTTTATAAATTTAAAGACTAATTTGTACACATAATTAAATTTAAAGACTAAATTACAAGTAAAGAATAATTTAGAGACTAAAATACTAATTCATTCTTAAAAATATTGTTATTTTAACTTTACTATATTACATTTTACCCAAAACAAAGTATAAAAGAATTTTAACGAAAAACATCAAAATGAATTAAGGTGTCTTGCATTTTCTCTTTCAAAAAAATGTAACTTACTCATTTAATTTCTACTATATTTTTAACTAGCTAGTTATTAATGTTGATGCACCATTACCATGTGAAGAATTTGTAAACTTAGTGCTAGATTTGAAAGGTTGTAATGGTATACAATTTAAAATAAAAGTTTAAATATAATACGTGTGTATACATACATATATATATATATATTATTTGTGTAACTTTTTTTTTACCATTATCAATAAAAAAGAAAATGTCATATCTTTTATATAAAAAAGGACTAAAATTGAAATCCACATACTAGTGACCAAATTATCGGTTGTTTTAAAAACATATAAATAGCTTAAATTTACTCGTATAACGGGCAAAGAAATATGGGAAAAAGGATAATTTTTTAGTGACACTAGCACACAGACAAAATTAGGTATGTGCGTATTTAAAGTTAAGATAATATAATCTATAATTAGACAGGATAATATAATTAGATGATCCTCTTAAGTATAGTAGTATGTGTACCACTTATGCTATCAAAGAATTATCCTAGCACAAAACTTAATCAGTGTCGCCAATACTTTTTGATAAAGGAGAAGAAAAGCAAGGGTAGTATAGAGGCCTCAAACATCCAAAAGCAAATAATCAACCGAATATTCTATATCTCGAAATCATCCAGTGGCTACATGCAAAGGCACTTGCCCACACCACTGAAAAAGGTTGTTTTAACCAGGTTTTTGTTTTTTGAAAAAAGGACTGCTTTAACAATAAGAGCGTGGGCAATCTCAACGAGAGTGGTTGAAGTGAATTTATAAGAATATAACTTGGGGACAAAAGGATGTCCATATAATTTGGATTTAAAATTGAGTAGTAATACATTTACAATTAAATACACACAAAAAAGTTACTTTTTTTTTGAAAAAAAAAACTATTAAAGTTACATCTAGATTTGTATAAAATCACAAATACTTTTCGTACTCATTGATTATGCATTCAAACTCATCATAAGTTCACAACTACCAATTCTTTCACATATGGTGCAAACTCTTTGCCACGTTACTTGCTGAGCAATTCACTATTGAAATCATTTGGATTATGGTGAAGATTCCTAACCTGTGAAATTATGATGCCTGGTGCTAATATCACAAGCGATGTTTTTTTTTTTTTTTTTATAGCTTTAGGACTTTCCCAATCATGCCTTTTGGACTTTGTAAACCAAACGTAATTACATTTCAAAGGCAATCCTCCCGTTTATAACTTGTAACCTTCACATTTCTAAAACCAATAAAGGTAAAGTACAATTTGGGCATCACAAAGTCAAATCCTTTTGACAAAACGCAGCATGGGTTTTCTATTTTGAATTTCACGAGAGTTTATTAAATAACACAAATAAAAGATAGGTACAAAGTGCTACACCAACAGCATATAAGCTTTTGATAAATATTTATGATCGGAGATTTTGAAGCAACGAAGATTGCTAAAATCCGTTTTTGGCAGTAGAGAGTTATAAGAACTCTACCCTTTTTATTTATAGTTTTTTCAAGCATTAATCAGTCCATAGTTATTAATTTTACACCACTACATCAAAGACCCGCACAACTCAAACCTACATTTTTAGTAGGATCAAGTGATCAACAATGGAAGAAATTCTAAAGTACCCCTAAGAGTAATATTCTCAAAAGCTAAGATTTAATTTAAAATTTATTAAATAATATTTTAGACTTAATCCAATGGCCTGTATAACAAACACTTCACATGCATAATTATAAGTGTAATACTTTCATAATATAAGAATTTCTCCAGCAATGGTGGGGTAGGGAAGAAAGGGCCAGGAAGATGGCAGAGAGAATTCTCGGTTATTTAGGCCCAGTTTGTTGACCACTGTATTGTTTCTTCTTTCTAAGATGAGCCCATACGAGTTGCAGAAAATTGGATACGTAGAGGGCTCTTTCCAATTGGAGAATGTTAGCGATCAGGTGTGCTTTCCTTAAGTGCAAGTGGCATTCGTAAAGAGAAAACACTTGCTTCGTAAAAGAGCTGGTTGTGGGCTTTTGATCTTGGCGTTATGGAATTTGATACTAATTTCTAAGGGAGCAGTTATTTACATTTAAATTTTATAATTTTGAAATTAGCTATACATTAATATACTTACAAAAATTATATATGTATTCCTCTCAATGTTAATAATAACATATTCGTTTGATTAGATATATCTTCACAATCTTCATTATAAAAAACACCATCTACAAGTAATCATAGGAACAGGTAGAGCTAAAGCCAATTTTACATTCTATCCGGTAGTGCACTATTGCCAGTTTGGTTCACCAAAATCGATTGTTCAATAAAATCGACACACAGCTTAAGAGACCCACGGATAGAAAGAAGAGAGTTAGAACTTGGAACTAGCCATTCGTTGGAGATGCCCCTCCCACCTTAGCCAAAGGTGACCCTTATACAGTGATTGTCAAGTGGTAACTATATATACACAATAGTGGGTTTACTTGAGGCTAAGGTTAAATACATGGGGCATGCTACGGTTAAATACATGATATGAGGGCAAGTAATGGATATACACAATCCCCATACTCAATATAGTTATCCTAAACAAGAAACTGCTAGCTCTAGTTTATATTATTAATTAATATATAAACTACAAACTATTTTAAAAAAAATACTCAAAGTAATGAATACATGTTGAGATATCCAGTGCGCCAAAAAACTGGGAAAAGGAAGAAACAAGTTTTGCAAATTACTGGCAATTATATAAGATAATTGTTATTGTACAAAAAAGGTTTATCTTCAGCAAATTTTACCTGCAGCCTTTTCCTTCATCAGGTGAATTCACCTTCATGATAAATCTTTAGTCAGATCACTAGCTACTCTGCAAAAAATGGAAGACATCATATATATTAAGCCATCAACAATGCCTATCATGAAACAGAGGCAAAAAAATAGATGAGCTTTTCTAGCTATGGAAAATAAAAAATGGCATTGACATTCAGGACCTAAAAGATAAGGAAAACTAAAATAAACGCCCAAGAAATCTCTTTTCTCACATTTCAAACCATAAAACATAACAAAACAAGCTCTATACAAAAAAAAAAAAAAAATCACACAATACAAATAAAATCTGAAACACTTCTCATAACTTTCTGACTTTCTTAATCTTATCCGCACAAAGCTAGAGCCACTACCCAAGATTTTGTCGAGACAAAAAATAATAAAAGTAGCTTTTGGGATGAGAGCAAAATCAATTATTTAAAAAATAAAAAAATAAAAAAATAAAAATTGGAGTAGGGGCACTATATACCTTGTATGATGATCAAATTATAAAATCACAGCAGCCAGGGTTTTTTTTTTTTTGGCCATGAGCAGCCAGGGTTAGATTCATCTTAAAGTTCTTGATAAATGACAAACAACTCTCTCCACTACCCTTCCCTTCCCTTCCCCAACTACTACATTTGAAATTTAATTGACAATAGAGATTTGCTGCTTAATTCAGAAATTTTTGTTAACTACATATAGCACATGATGGCTACCTGACTCTTACAAGTTATAACTAGGAATCAAATGGATAACTGAAACAATTCAGCAACTAAAAGAAATTAAAAATGCACCATCAACCATTTATAAAATAAAAGAAAACTCCAAAAAAGAATGAAGCACATTGACAGCAGAGAAAAATTAAAGATTGTGGGAAGATAATGAAGTACCTCAAGAAATCTGATAATGTCAAGTGAAAGACCCCTCCAATTTTAACAAACGACAACAACCAATTAAGGAAACGAAGTGAACTACAGTATGAAACCATTTTAGCCTGCAACTTTTATTGCCCCCAATTCATCAATTTTTGAGCTCTTATGCTGCAATAAAATTAAGAAATTTAAAAGAAAACTTCATTAAAGATTGGACATGGTGAATCTAAAAGAAGAGATAGACAGCAGAAATGTATAGAGAAGAAAGAGATAGGAAAAAGTGGTTGACAACTCATCCTGAGACAAAACTTCATCCTTTATTACCTTACTCTTTTTGTGTTTGTGCATATCATTAAGATCATCATCTCCATCATGCTTCCTTTTCTGTAATCATATTGAATAAAATAAAGATTTATGAAAAGAACAACATTTCTGAAACATTTTCAAATAGTATGTGAAGAAAAGCCCCTTTATAGTGCAGACATCATATGAAATAGATGTCCTTCATTGGATCCTAAGTCACAAGCAATTGAGGGTTAACAGCATTATCAGCACAACAGAAATGAAAATTTCATGAAGCCAATTTATTGAATTAATCTGCAATGTTATGGCATGACAGGACTTTTAGAACACATTTTTTTTTCTAAATGTGAACAATGTAGGTGTAGCAAACTAAAATTTCTCAACCTTTTCATGGTGTTTCTTTGAGTGATCAGCACTGGAATCACGATGCCCACTTTTATCCTTCTTTTTGTCCTTGTCCTTGTCTTTGTCTTTGCTTCGGTCTTTATGACGATGTTTGTGCTTCTTATGCTCCTTGTCCTTGTCCTTGTCTCTGTCCCTGTCTTTGTGCTTTTTATGCTTCTTTTCCTTGTCTTTAGACTCAGTTTTTGATTTTCCCGCAATAGTTGGAATCCCTTTCTCCGCCTATTAGGGAAAAAACAAGGAATAAGCACATATGTAAGTCAATGACCTAAGAGAATAGATTATTAGCCTATATTGTTTATGAAAACTAAGATAGCATGTTAATTAATTTCAGCAAGAATAGCAAACTAAGTATGATCAAAATCAAAGAAAATTTCTTACAGGGGGCAAATCAATAGGAGTTGTCTCCCTTAGTTGGAAAGCCTCCTTGAGAATATCTAGGTCAAAAGGCTGTATACGAGCATTTGTATCTCTAGAGGAAGATGTATTCTGAATAAGTTGATCCAATTGCATCCCATCTCCTTTTCTTATTTCTGTGTCTCCTACCACATTGTGAAGATAGTGTGTGTCTGCAATTGCCACAGGAAGCGGCCTCTTGCAGAAAAACTCATAGTGGGGTAATAATTTGAAATGACTTATAAGATCCACAGCACCTGTCAATTCCCTTGGTCCTAAGGGTTCAAATAACACAGTATTTCCTCAATGAGAAAGTATTAAATAAAAAAATAAAATAAACACAGGAAAACTTATAGTAAAAAATTTAGAAAGGGACGATTGTAGGGTAAATCTTTTTGTCTGACTCAAAATCCTGAACAGATGCTTATAGCATTTTATATCTACACTTTCTAATTTCTTTTCATCCCATAAATTCAACCATATAATAGGAATGAATCATATTTAAGCACTTATAAAAAAAAATAGCAAATTTTGAGATCCTGTAAACACATGATGTTTTGCCATGTAGGTTAATGCATTCAATGCCAAATTTGAAAAGTAGATAGTAAAATACAGATTTTGAGATCTTCCTTATCGACAAACAAGTAAAAAAAAATAGTGTAATCAAAGTAAAACACTAATATGACAAACTTTTACCCCCTCCAAACTTTTTGCCTTCAGAATCCATGTGTCAATCTTTCATGAGTTGTTGGACCATTATCAACTGCAATTTATAATATGACAAAAAAGTTTGTCATCCATCAATGTCAAATGATGTTTCGATTGCAAAATATCAATATGAATGTAGATTACGCACTACACAAACAGTGGTCAAATAATTGCTTTGCAAGTAATTCTATTCTAGTTGTCGAAACCACTTGCAACTTTCATCTGAAATCATTAGTCAGTTTTGCATACGAGGCCAGAGATTTTTTTGATTAAAAAGAAGAAGAAATCATATTAAAGAGAAAAGAAGGAAAGTACAATGAGGGTGAGGATAAGGTGTCCTAGAAAGCATAAAAAACATAAAACAAAACTGAACAAGACCAAAACTAAGAATTCAACAAAGCTGCCCAATCTCTATGCAAATAAGGTGTACACTCTGCAATTTTGCATTTGCAATCTAAGTTGTCAGTTATTGGAGACTTACTCTAAGTTTTTCTTCATTAATGGCCAATTGAAATGCCCATTTATCACTCCATGCAGTTCCAAAACAATTACCCATCTTGTAGAACCTCTTTTTCTTTAAAAACAAAATCAACCAACAATATGTATTGACTACAGAGACGGCTGCACGCATAGGCAGCATGCCAAAGAAACAAACATGGCACCTGCTAAGTGCTGATTACCGCCCCAGCGCTCTAAAACAGAGATTGGCATAAGTATTGCCACTTGTGATAAAGTAAAAGAACCTTCAAAAACTCATTAGGGGCACACAGCGAAGCAGATGATACCATATCTCTCAAATCTCATCACATGCAAACAGACATGATACCATATAAATCACTCTTTCTCAAATTATCCAACTGTTAAATTACTCTGAAAGAGGCTTCCAAGACATTTAAGAAACCATAGCATTCCAACAAAACATCATTTTACTTGTGTCACAAACCCTACAACTAAAATAAGACCAACTCACAAAGAGATTTTCCAGTATAAGTCTAACAGGAAAGATTATTCTATGCCCTCAACCATTAATGTGCAACTAGAAACTTTGAAGGAGGCTTTCAAGATATTTAAGAATCCCTAGCATAGCATTCCAACAAAACATCATTTGACCTTAGTCAGTAACCCTAAAATAACCAATTGGCAAAAAGCGTTCCCAGTATAAGTCCAACAGGAAAGATTATTCTATGTCCAAAGCCATTAATCTGCAAGTAGAAAATACAGCCATAGAATTTGTTTTTCTTCATTTTGCTTTTTGTCATATTTCTGGAATTTTAAATTTTCAAACACTAGAGATCAGAAAATCATTCTAGAGAATCCCAAATTGCACATGAAATCAACTTCCAAAATATATTAAATTCAATCAGAAAAAACAATAGTGATAGACAAAGAATGCATGCAAAGACACTAACATAACTATAAAAAGATATAGTTCTGTGTAACCAAAGATGGACTAGAAAGAAAACCAAAATGTACATGACCTTCATTAACTCATATTAAGAGAAGCATTCACATGGATACTATGGCTCATTTAGTTGACTTAATATAATTCAATTGTGAAAGGAAGAAAAAACCAAAGAAGTTGTAAAAACACAAGCTTTGGAGTTTTTTTTGAAAGGCCATGCTTGAGTTGCCAAACGAGTAGCTCATTTTCAAATATGATTTGCAGATATCCTTTCTTCATTTCATGGAAATAAATAAAAATTCAATGATTTGAGTTGTAATTACGTTCATTTTGCTTATACTACCTCAAATTCATGTTTTTCCCTCTTATTTTCAATAGGGGTGACAAGAACTTGATTGGTTCAGCTTTGAAAAGATGAAAGTTTCCGCTTTTCAAATAAAAGGGAGGAAAAAACAAGAAATAAAAGTAGAAAACATTGCAACTTACACGCACCCATAAGAGTATTGGAATACTAATTTCAAACAGTTTCCAGTAAATTTGCATGGTTTCAGCTAACAATTGTCTCCTGATTCTCATACTGTCTCAAATTTCAGCTTTAAGATTATTAAATATTTTTAAACGTAACGTTCAAAAAAAAAATCAACAGTTTTTCAAAAAGTGTCTTCGAGCGCAGAGTTCTCAAAGTCTCCACCATACACACACCTAAAAACACAAATTTTCTTAACGTGAATAACTCCGTGAATGAACGCGCTTACACCTAAGAAATTTTCAACTCTGCAGGAATCGAAACAGAGAAGAAAACCCACCTGGAGTGTGGTAATTTCTGGGTTTCCAAGTACACAATAAATTCCCTTCGAACTCGCATGAACCAAAGCTACGCCAATCGAGAAACTTCTAAATCTTCGACCACCCCAACAAATATTTCCGCAAAAGCTGTGCAAAATTGAAACCTTTTCAGCAAAAAAAGCCAAAATCCACAAAAGGTACTCAAAATTTTGAAGAAAAAAGGACGCTTTTTTCGCAGGAAAACCAGACAGAGCAAGTAGAAAATTGGTATTGACCCATGATAGAGTTTGTGTTCGAGAATGAAATTGGCAAAAGTGCAGATCCAAACACTGGAAGAAGAAGAAGAAGATTAAGGGTGCTTACAGAAGTGTATAAAGGGAAGATCTTTGGGGTGCGTGGTTCAGTTCTCAAACTAACAACCTGTTTTCTTCGCTACTCGTGTTGTGTTGTTTCTCTGTTTTCTCTTTTCAGTCTTGTAATGCCCTTTTTCTTCCCAAGTTTTCTCGATGCCAGTTGCCACCTTCTGATTTATTTTTAGCCCTAACCTTGTGCAAATTTTCTGTTTTACCCTTGCTTTTAATAGCTATTGGATCAAGTGTCAATCTACGGCAAAGGGCAATGGAAGAAAATTCAGACAAGTAGAAAGGAAGGTGGTTTTCTGTTTATGAGACAAGACAGAGATGAACATTGGGGAATTCTCTACCCAAAGTTTAAGTAAGTAGAAGAAACAGCTCCTGTAGTTACAACAATACAATATACATATATTTATACGTATATATTATCTCTATAAAAAATAAATATACACATATATTATCTTATATTTATATATAGTTTTTATATTTGATTAAAACTTAGTTTACCTTATTTTTTATACACTTTAATTATGCTATATATTTTTTATGTAAGATATGTGCTCCTAAAATAATATTGAAGAAGCATTATTCTTTAGTTAAAGCAATAATTTAGTATAATCCTAACTCAAAAGAAAAATATTATCCTTGCGCGGTGAAGTGTGCTTTGATTAAATTTTATAAATTTATTTTGGGTGTTCCTAAAGGGTATTTTAGGATTTTAGGGTTAATAATTAATTAAAAAAATAAGTGTTAAGGAATATATAATACCCTATATTAAATATTTTTAATTTTGTAAAAAAATACTTTTAATTATATAAAGGAAAAAAGCCTTAAATGTTATTAAATTAAATATATTTTATTAAAACTTATAATTACTTAAATAAATGAGTATTAAATATTTTTTAAATTTTAAATATATTAAATATTTTATTTTTATTTTCTTGACCAATATTTTAATTTTTAAGGGTATACGTTAACAAATGGCTATCTTTTTAACTTTTTTATTTTTTGGGGTACATATCTTTTTAGCCTTCTTTAGTATATCATATCTAGGTTGAAAAAAATAAAATAACAATTTGGTAACCAGAAGCAACATTTTGTTGATTCCTGATACAAAATTATATCTAAAGTTTATATTTTACAAAAACACATTTAGTTTTAAACAATCAAAACCAATATTTGCAAAAGATCACTCTTTTTGGTGTTAGTATATATTATGGTCAGGGATTGTAAAGTTGAGTTCATGGCTGAAAAAAGCTAAACAAAGAACTGGTCCATACATGCCCAATAGGAGAACCATCGGTGGCAAAAGATAGTCTTATTTTCGCATGGCAAATAGGTTTTAAGATAATCATTCTAGAAGGAAAGCTATTAAAGAGATGAATTGGGAAACAACTCATAAAATGAAACCATTCTTATAAATATTTGTCTCGTTTCCTCTTGAATTTTACATTTTGATTATTATTTTGTTTTACGTGATTATATAGCTCGATAAATAATTTCGTTGTCACCTATGCAAAATCTTATGAGCATGGTATTTGTTTTGAGGATTCACCAAATGCTATTGTTAGCTTGCTGAGTTTTGATGCTAGTGTTTGAATAAACTCTAGTTTAGTTATATATAATAAAATAAAATCTAAACCAAGCATTCTTTTTCATTAATTATACATTTAAAGGTTTTTTTTAAATAACATAAATTATGCAATGCGTGTGACAGGGTAATTAAGGAAAATACCTCATCAAGTGTGACAATGACATCTCTACCGAGATTACATACTTTTAGGTTATTGCACTTGTCTTTTTGTCTTATGTTTGAAATATAAAAATCACCTATTTCTATTTCCTATCTTATTCACTATCTTTCTACTTAACTTATGATAAATGTAAAATAAATAAAATAGGAAGCAGACATGTAATTAAATTAAAAACACTTATTAAATTTTAAGTGAGGAAATAATAAATGAGACAGGAAATAAGAACAAATGATTCTCTTTCATATTTAAAACCCATAATTAACATAATGCATAGATCGAACTTGTAAATTTCTTCAGAAGTGAATATAGGCATGTCTATGTTATTATAGAATAATGCAAATGGTTTCAATATTGTTATAAGGGATTTGGACAATGCATTTCATGGGACAAAAGTCATGAAGGAGTAAGGTGTCTCAAATATGCATAGGATAGAGTTATTAGTTGTGCATAAAGATCTCAAATTTGTGTAGGAACAATGGGTACACTGGATTATTTTAAAAGGAGATAAGAGTAAAGTGTATGATTATGTAATGAGGGATGAATTAATTTTTCCTATAAAGGGGCTCTAGTTAGAGACATTAATTTAGTTGTATATTGGTTTACTTGTTTTAGTTGTAGTCATATTCCTTGTAATTGTAACATGGTGGTGAACTATCTAGCTCATAATGCTATATCTTGTTAAGAATGTCATTATAGTCTCCACCTGATTTTATTGTTCCATTGTTGGGTGCTAATTTATTGTCTTTATAATTTTTTTTGTTTTTGGATAAAAAAATCACTCAATGTAACTTTATTTCATAGGATTTAAGGTTTATTACATTGCTTGTGTATATTTATTAATATATATGAAAATCTGTCATTTATACAAACACTACATAAACTTTATCTAATTCTAAATTAATCATTATGAATTCTGAAATTCACAAGGTAGGGTTTACCTTAAAAGAAAATCACATGATAGGTTCTTAAATTTTCTCATATCTACAAACATTTTTTTTTTATAAACATTGGAGCTAAAAACCTAAACTAAACAACCACAACCACAATACGCTAATAACTGACATTACTAAGAAAAGCAGGTAGAGAATCATAAGCCTGCTATTTCATCTATCAGTTAAACAAAAATCAATTTTCACATAATTTAATGCGTTGATTAATACATGTATTACTCTATTATTCACATATATATATATATATATATATATATTTTTTTTCAAAAATTTTAAAAGGAGTATTTTTTTCTCTTTTTAAATTTAATTTGAATTTTCCATTATTCTATTTTGTCGCTAACCTATTGAGTTGAGAGTGTTGCATACCCCTCGCCAAAACCCACGCAGCAGAAGCAGAAGAACCTTCCACTTCTTTCGCCGCATTCCCTCTTCTTCTCTTTCTCTTTCTCTTATATTAGTTGCTATAGTAGTAGCAGAAGCAACATTCACAAGTGTCTGTTTCTACAAGCTTCAAGCTTTTCATGCTCCAATGGCAGCTTTTGATTTCTTCGGCAACATGTACGATGTTGCACTCAAACCCCGTTTGCTCCGCACCCTTGTCAGAGACCACCTTCCCGATGAGAAACACCCCTTTTCCAACCCCTCCGAGCTTTCCAGGGTTGTCTCTTTGATCAAAACGCACCGTCTCCTATCTGAGGCCGCGACCGAATCCATGGACCCCAAGCTAATTGAAGCTTGGAAATCCGCAGTTACATCATGGGTCGACCGCATTTTGACCCTCCTTTCTAGCACCATGGTAAATTTCATTAATTTGCACTTGCATTTTTCTGGGAATTCAACATGCTTATTGGGTTCAATTTTATATATATATATTTTTTGGTTTTTGATGAATTTAATTGTTTTTTGTTTTTCATCTGAGTGAAAACCAGGGGTTTTGGCCTAATTCATTTGTCGAAAACAGTTTTTTCATACTGGTTACTGCTTCCTGATACAGATTAGTTTACACTTGAACACTTTTTTTTTAATTTAATTTTCCCTTTGAGTTCAGTGAGTTAATTTAATTGACATGGTTCCATTTTTCTTTTATAGCCAGATAAATGTTGGGCAGGAATCTCCTTGCTGGGGGTTACTTGTGAAGAATGTAGCTCTGATCGTTTCCTGGAATCCTACTCTGTGTGGTTCCACAAGTTGCTGTTTTTTCTGCAGGTACCAAGTTGTTTTGCCATGCATGCAGATTATTCTCTTGCAAGCTTTATTGAATTTTTATTTTTGGGAATTTCAATTGCTGTTCACTGCAGATTTGCTGTTGGTTTGGACAGTAGATGAACTTAGACCTGAATAATATCACCTTGGTGCTCTAAATTTGATACCTTATAGCTATTATATTTTGTATGTGATCTGCACACCGAAACACACAAGCCAAAGCTGGTAGTATAAAAAGAACTTAATGTAATTGGCGCTATTTCAAACTTAATGATACTACTCAATTCCTTGTTTATGAAAATCTATATATTCACCTTTCTAGATTTAACACAACCTCGGTTGTTATTAATACAGCACTCTATCTTTGACTGATGCATTTTGGAATTATTAAATGTGCTTATTCTTGCTGTAAGGCATTACAGAGTTCATGTTGTCTCCTTTTCTGTATTGGAGAAAGACCATATTTGTTCTATATGCTGTGTTATTGAATAATCTTAAACATTATTTATCTGATATAATGTCTTTTTGTCTCTCCATCTAGTGGATATTGTGTGTCATATTTAGGTAGATGGACTCCCCATTTGAATCTTTTACTGTACATGTGCACTCAAACACAGATATCCCTTGTTTCCATGCATCTTTTAAGATCAATGTTCAAATTTCTGAAATAAATTTTTTACTTGTGTTATGCACAATTATGACGTGTTCCATGATCTTTATTCAAAACAGTCACCGGCAGATTCTCATTTAGTGAGGGTGGCTTCATGTGTTTCAATATCTGATCTATTTGCAAGGTTAGATATTTATTTTCCTAGTAAAAAAAATTCCTATTGATTGGTGCACAATTATTGACATGCAATGTAGAATACTCATGTTTGGTGCTGCTGCTTAATTGAATCCCTCCCTAGAGACCTCTCTCTCTCTCTGCTTGTCTGCAAGCTCATGTGTGGTTGCCACATGTTATGCACTGAGTGAAATGTTCTACATTGCCAGTAATTATTCACACATCTCTGCATATGCACTATGCACAATAAGAGGAGGATATTTGTAAAAGAATATTTGATTATCTTGAATTGTAGATCTGTAATATTCTATGAACTATTAAAAAAGATTGTACTACCAAGTTGCTTAAATTTGACATTCCTTCTACTTAATTACTTGCTAAGTTTGTGAATTATATATAGGTCATAGGATCTATTTCGAAACAAAATTACTGTAGCCATGCATTTAGTCTTAATGTATACATAAATCCAATATTTATTTTGTGGAATATTTCCTGTCACTTGCTGGTGTTATAAATCAAATTACTACAATCTCTCAGCCTTTTCTAAGTCCTGTTGCTGGTAAGCTCTGTCTTCAGTAAAATGGCTGGCAGCTACCTGTATTAATTCTCTTTTGTAAATAGGTTAAGTGGATTTTCTAAGTTCAAGAAAGATGGGTCTTCCTGTGCTGTGAAAGTCATTCAGCCTGTTTTGAAGATGTTACATGATGACAACTCAGAGCCAATAGGGGTAAGTGCTTAATTTGAAGATTACAGAGTTTGTAGCTTCTATTCAACATAGACAATGAAAAAGCTTTCATCAAGCAATGGATGGAGGTGTATAATTATTTTATTTTATTTATTTATTTATTTTTTTGAGTTTACATCATTTTTTTAGGTTGAAAACAAACGGGAAAAACTCTAGACTGCTGTAGTAATACTTGAGGGAGAAGTTCTTGTTTTGAAGTTGGTTTGTGCAGTTGTGCTTAGAATTGTATTTGAATAGGAGTATATCTAAAGCGTTATATGTGTACAATTTATGTTGATAGATGGAATCATTTGGTTCATCACATAATGTATAAATAATGTAAACAGAAGGAATATATAAACTATTATAAATATGCAACAGTTTTCTCAGGTAAGTATTCTTCATTGCTGAAAGTGAAATAATTGAGTGGAAGCACCATTTCTTTTTCTCTCTCTTGTATCCATGCATAGGTATATGCTATGAGATGAAAGTGTCTTGTGTTAAACTTAGCACATGTGAAAGATAAAAAGTTTATTAATTGGCCCATACTTGCTGAATGTAGACAAACCTTTGAATATAGGATATTTCATATTTTTTGCATGCTCTTGACAGTAGACCCTACTTTTTCTTTGTTAGTCCTCACATAGCTGCTATTTTTTTTGGATAGAAATTATATGTTTTATTTGCTTACGAGTTCTATTCATTATTCAAAATTGTGATGAATGCAGGAAGGTGCACTTCATGTGTTATCTACTATAATAACTTCATTCCCATTTTCTATTCAGCGTCATTATGATAGTGTAAGCTTCTCTTTCCCTTGTTGCGACATTTGTTACATGCTTAATTCCTGTATATATGATTAGAACTTTGTTTCTCGGATAAAGTCCACTACTACCTTTAATACTTATTTTACCAGAACAAGAAACTGAAAATTAAATGGTAATTTTGATAACAGCATCTCAGTTTAGAAGCTAGATAATTAAAGAGATTGAACATTCCTAAATGGTTAGCTGGAAAAATATCCATGTAATTTGTTTGATGGCTTATGTGGGGCATGTGCATAACTACTAAAGGCCACCTGGGCATTCACCTAGATGCAAGGTGCTCCCAGATAGCAGCTCAATCAATGTGAGATGCAACTTTTGTTAGTGCCTGCTTCACATTAAGATAATTATTATTTTTGATAGAAAAATAAATTTTATTAGAGAGGAAAGAGGTAAAGTACAACAGGTGGAGGATAAGATGTTTTCCAAAACAGAAAAGTCAAAATATAAAGGGGAACATGTTAAAAACCACAGATGCAGCAAGGCTACCACAATCTCCTTGCATGCGTACTAGAAATGGCAACTCCCATAAAACAGCCCTGGGTAGAACACCAAAGCAAAGCCGTAAACACAATCCTATCCCATAGCAAATTTAAGGGCAAAGAGACGCCCTTAAAATGTGTACTGTGGAGACACAATAATTTTGGCCTGCTTGTTTTCATCAAAACCTTTATAGTGAACCATCAGAAACTGCTCAAAGTAGAAGGATACACCTAATGCTCACCAAGATTCCAAAATGACTGTTCTTTGGGAAAGTAATTGCCTTACAATGCAATAGTAAGTGTGTATGTTTCTGAATTTGAACTGCTTATAAAACACATTTCGGTAGAAAGAGCGTAGAAGGCCTATGAATCTGCAACAATTTATTTGTATTAATTATTTTAAGTATCACTGTCCCAAGAACGAACAAAAAACTTGACCTTTTGTGTATTGATAACTACATTTTATGTACAATCAAAGTTCAGGTTTTTAATTATAGTTAATGTGAATTAAGTTTGTAGTAGAATTCTGATATAGTCTAAAATATTTGTAATTTATGCATAATATTTTTGTTTTCTGTTGGAGTTTGGCTGCCTTGGGAGGGGAGAATAGTCTATCGCTCACTTCTATACCTCACACACCCATTCCAATGGAATTCGATCTTGGGAATCTGGGACATCTATGTTGGAGGGCCCAATGTGGATTACTTGTTTTTTATATACTGTATGCCTCACTTTGATGAGGCATGCTTGTTGCTGCATAGGCTTCAGCACCTGTGTCATCTTTTCCACCTGCCTGGATGAGTGTGCCATGCATGAGTGTGAGTTGCTGCTTTATATATGGATGTGGCACAAGTTTACAGAGTGATCATTCTGAATCTACAATTGAAAATTTTGAAAGTCATCCATTTCTAAATCTGATCTATATACCCTAAAATTTTAATTTATAAGTGATAACAATACAATGGAATAAACATCAAAATTCAGCTAAAATAATTTTACACATCTAAATAAGTATTTTTAAATACTTCACTAAATAGCTAATTTTCTATGGCATTATTTTTCTGTTTACATTTAAGAAAATTAATTTTTACATTGTTATCATTTTTTCTTCTTCTTGTTAATCAAGAAAATCTAAATCAATTAGTTAATACTTATGATATAGAATTATGTTTACTAAATAGTTCTAATAAGGTTTTATTTTCCTAATAAATTTATTTATATTTACTTTGATAAGTGATAGACATATATACAGTCTAAAAAATGAGAATCATAGAACACAAGAGATGCACCTTTATGGCTAGATTTGCTTAATTTTGAGACATTGATGCTTTTGCAGTTTGCACCTGCATACACACTTGTATTGACACTAATTTCCTTATTCTACTCTGTTGATATCATATCATATCTGTTGATATCTTTTAAATATTGTATCATATCATATCTGTTATAATTAGAATAGGAATTAGAATATATAGTTACCGTAATTAGATATATCATATCTTAGAGATTTAGTTTAGGAATAATTGTATATATGTGTTTATATATTCATAACGCTGAGAGGGTTTTCTCTCAAGAAATTGTTGTCTTTCCGACCACCCTTTTTCTCTCTCCACCTCGACTATAGGAGTCAGATTTGCCATCCTCCAAGTGTCAACTCCGCTGGCCGACCACACCATTGCCCTCACCAGCCGCAGATTGGCCAACGCCCGAAACTGTATCGCCAACGAAGTCACCACACTTCCACCAGTTCCCAACGTCTATTTGCTTTTGTCGGCACGTGAGGGCGTGTCCAGCATCTTTTTCGACTGTCATCGACGTCGCCTGGGTCGTTTGGATCTCTTTTGTCCAGATCTGCCCTCTTCTCTTTCGTTCGACGCCTGAGTTGCCAAATCCCCACATGCGCAATCGCTCAAGTTTCTAGTTTCTTCAAGCATCTGTTCAGATCTCACGTTCTCTCTAATCTGAATCTTGTCTTCCGGCATAGATTCTTCCTCTACCAAAACGAGTTCCCACATTGAAACTTTTGAACCTATGCAAAAGTGTCTTATCTCCTTCGATTTCTCGAGCACTCCCATAATAACATCTGAGAAACTAAATGGTAAGAATTATTTGGATTGGTATGCTGCTATTGATGTGTGGTTTTTAGAGGTCAGGGACTCTCGGAGCATTTAACCAAGAAAGCTGAAGATGTTAATGCCAATATAAGGGAGGAATGATAGAAAGCCGATTATCAGTTGGTGTCCTTATTGTGGCAGTCCATTGACTCCAAGTTGTTGGTATACTATCGCTCCTATAAATCATGCTATGGCGTATGAAAGAAAGCTCGAAGTGTCTATGCTAATGATATACAATGTTTGTATGACTCGGTTCATAACTTGGCAACACTCTAGATGCTAGATCATGATCTACCTTTGTATCTCAACAAAGCACAGACCACCATTGCACAAATCAAGTTGATCCTAACTAGTGATAACCTTCAGAAGGTGTTGGACAAGCTTGATAACATGTACATGGTCTTCGTTCTCCATGGTCTTCGTAAGGATTTCGAATCTGTTCGGAGCCAAGTCTTGATAAATCCAAATATCCCTTCTGCGAAGGATCTCATTGATTGTTTGCTACGGGTTCCCCCGCCGGAGGCATCAATTGGGATTGGTTCTCAAGCAGGTTCAAACTCCTCATCTTTTGTCTCTAATACAGTTGACCATGGAGGCCAAGGCCATGGTTTTGGTAGTTGCCCTCAATATTCTCTGCATGAGTATTGAGAAAAATAATGAATCTAGAGGTGACAATTAGAATATTCTGTCAAATAATGAATATAAGGAGTATCTTCAACTCAAGGCAGCTCAACAAGCCTCATCTTCAGCCACTGTAGCCCATACTGGTAATTCTATGATTTGTCTCTCTCATTCTTTGTCTGTTGGATCTTGGATTTTGGATTTTTGTGCTTCCAATCACATAGCTGGTAATCCTTCCCTTTTCTCAAAATTATCCTCTCCCAAGACACCACATCACATTACCCTTGCTGATGGCTCTAAAGCTAAGGCCACCGGCATTGGTTAAGCCACACATCTCCCATCTTTATCCTTAAATTCTATTCTTTTCATACCTGAATGTCCTTTTAAGTTAATTTCTATTAGTTAACTTACTTGCACTCTTAACTATTCCATAACATTTATTGCTGAATCCTTTCTTATGCAGGATCGAAGTACTGGGTAGACAATTGGAGCCAGATTTGAATCACGTGGGCTCTATTATCTCCAACCTTCTTCCTCTGCCATATGTGCTGTCACAGGATCTCCTTCACCATTGTTTGGGTCATCCGAGTCTCAATAAGCTGAAGAAGATGGTTCCTCATTTCTCTCATCTACAGTCTTTAGAGTGTGAGTCATGTCAGCTTGGAAAGCATGTTCAGGCATCATTTCCAAGCAACGTCAATAATCATGCAAAGTCTCCTTTTGATATTGTTCATTCTGATGCCTGGGGTCCTAGTCGTGTTATTACTGTCCTAGGATATAGGTACTTTGTTACTTTCATTGATGGTTTTTCAAGATGTACTTAGATATTTTTAATGAAAGATCGTTCAGAGATGTTTATTGTTTTTCAAAACTTTTTAAAGAAATTCAAACTTAGTTTGGGCACCTTCTTCGCACTTTACGTAGTGATAATGTGAAAGAATACTTTTATGTACCCTTTAATTCCTTTATGGCATTGCATGTCATGATTCATCAATCAACTTGTCCACACACTCCACAACAAAATGAAATAGCAGAGAGAAAACTTAGTCATATTATTGAGACAACTTGTACTCTTCTGTTACATGCTAATGCACCCTTGAAGTTTTGGCGTGATGCTATTCTCTCAGCAGGCTACTTGATAAATTGAATGCCATCCTCTGTTCTAAATAACCAAGTGCCTCATTCTCTTTTATTCCCTAACAATTCTCTTTATACGGTTCCCCCTCGAGTTTTTGGTTCTACTTGTTTTGTGCATGATCTTTCTCCAGGTCTAGATAAATTGTTTGCTCCTGCTATAAAGGGCATTTTCCTTGGCTACTCTTGATTCCAGAAAAGGTATTAGTGTTATTCTCCTTCCACATATTGCACTTACATCTCTGCCGATGTCACCTTCTTTGAGGAGATTCCTTACTTCACCTCATCAACTGAATTAGCCTCCATCTCTTATGTCTTACCAATTCCTCACCTTGATCCACCTGCCTCTATTCTTCCCGTCCCACAGATGACGGAACCTTCCTCCCAACCAGTACATTCCTCTCCATGCCCGCTTGTCACTTTTTAGCATCAACCACGAATTACAGTTCCAGAAGTTGTTGTTCTTACATATTCCAATGATTTGACTCCTGCCTCATCGTCTCCGCCTACTCCGGGCCTACCTGAACCTTCCGCTGACCTGCTTATTGCTCTTTGTAAAGGTACACATTCTACCTATAATCCTTATCCCATTTACAATTTTCTAAGTTATCATCGTTTGTCTTCATTCCATTATGCCTTTGTATCTGCTTTGTTGTCCATTTCTATTCTTAAAACTGTCCAGGAAGCACTTTCCCATCCAGGATGTCAACAGGCTATGATTGATGTGATGGCGGCCTTGGATTCCAATCACACGTGGACTCTTGTTCCATCCCCTCCTGGGAAATCTATAGTTGGTTGTTGATGGGTCTTTACTGTCAAGCATAGTAGTCAATCCTGGATAGCGGTGCGGAGCGGCTGACCTCAAAATTGCTATAGCAGTATAGCGGATAGCGGAGTGGCATCTATATCGAAGATAGTGAGGACAACATACATGTTTCTAATACACATAATAGATGCTCAAATTTTAAACATTAATCAAAACTTGAGATATATTCATCATTAATACTTCAAAGTAATAGATTAAAAAACACAGAACAGAGATGGGGCTTGCCTGGAAACGTCTAGAACAGGCTGAGAAAGTGTGTAACAGAGGAATACAGAGGCTGAAACAGAGTTGGGGAGTGAGTGCAGGGAAATTGTCGAAACAAAGCAAGAAAGTGTGAAACAAACAATGTGAGGACAGAGGGTTGTTAAACAGGTGGAAAATTGAGTAGCTATATCTTCTTGGCTCTTTGTGTGCGATGGATTTGTGCAAGAGGATGCTTTGTTTGGAGAGCATGAAGGAGCTGCTGCAAACCCTAATTGGTCGTTGGGAAAAAGAAGATGAGTTTAAGTGAGGGAAAAAATGAAACTTCCATAGTTTAAGTGAGGGCAAAATAAAAGTTTTAACAGCTTATGTGAGGGTAAAAATGGAATTCCGTTTAAAAAGAAATAGAAAACAGAGATTTCAGTCTCTGCAGAAGTGAAGCGGTTGCAACTCCCATGATTTGGCTGTGAAATGTCTGCGATTGCTGCTGCGATTCCCGCTCCTCAAAAACACGACGAAAGGCTCATAGCGAACAGCTGTCTCCCGCCGTTATTGCGCACTATTAACTACCCTACTGTCAAGGTTGGCCCTGATGGATAGGTGGACTGGTTGAAAGCTCTGTCTTGTGACTAAAGACTATATCTAGATTTTTGGCCTTGATTATGGTGACACTTTCTCTCCTATTGTTATAGTTTCCTCAGGCATGGTTTGGAAAATTTAGCACGGTCATACTACAATTTGGTGTGACCCATAGTGAAGTAGATCATTTGGTGTTCTATAAACATTCTTCCTCTAATCAATGCATCTATCTTGTTGTCTATGTCTAAGAACTTGGGCCGGTTGTGATATTTTCTTAGGATTGAATTAGCTCAATCAAAAATAGGCGTTGCCATCTCCCAAAGGAAGTATGCCCTTGACATTTTGGAAGAAGCTGGGATGTTAGATTGTAAACTAGTTGGTACTCCTATGGACCCAAATGTTAAATTTCTACCAAATCAGAGGGAGCCCTATTTAGACCTAGGCAGATATTGGAGATTAGTTGGAAAATTAAATTATCTCACTATGACCAGACCAGATATATCCTTTGCTGTGAGTGTTGTGAGTTAGTTTCTTTATTTTCTTTGTGATAGTCATTGGGATGCTGTGGTTCGAATTTTGAGATATGTTAAGGGTTCTCCCAGAAAGGGGTTGGTATATGAAAATAGGGGTCATACAGACATTGTTCCTTATACAAGTGCTGATTAGGCAGGATCTCCTAGTGATAGGAGATTAACTTCATGTTACTGTGTTCTCGTTGGTGGTAATCTTGTCTCATGGAAGAGCAAAAAGCAGAATGTAATAGCAAGATCAAGTGCAGAAGCAAAATATCGAGTTATGACTCTTATTGTGTGTGAATTTTTTTGGTTGAAACAACTACTTCAAGAGTTGAAATTTTGCAAAATAGGGTCCATGTAGCTCATTTATGATAATCAAGTGGCCTTGCACATCGCCTCCAATCCGGTCTTTCATGAGCAAACAAAAAAATAGAGATCGACTATCATTTCATTTGGAAAAAGATCCTCTTCAGAGAAGTCAACTCCTTATTTGTGAACTCTAGTCATCAACTAGCAGATATATTTACTAAGTCTCTCCGTGGTCCAAGGGTAACATACATATGTAACAAGCTTGATGCATATGACATATATGTATCAGCTTGAGGGGGAGTGTTTATATCATATCATATCTGCTGATATCTTTTTAATATTGTATCTAATCATATCTGTTGTAATTAGAATAGGAATTAGAATATATAGTTATCGTAATTAGATATATCATATCTCAGAGATTTAGTTTAGGAATAATTGTATATTATGTGTTTATATTTTCATAACGCTGAGAGGGTTTTCTCTCAAGCCATTCAGCCACAATAGTCTCTGTTTTAACCTCAAGTTAGTCCAAGACTCTTTGGTGCCTCTATGTCCTGCATGATTAAAACACAATGGACATGGCATGTTTGTATGTTATTGACACCAGTTTTGCTTATTGCCTTTTTGAGGGAAAATGTATAAGAAAGCATTAGATTTTCCTTGCTGCTGTATTCATAATTTGATGAGTGTTTTGAATTTATGCAGGTTGAATCTGCTATTGCTTTAAAACTTTTTTCTGGAGGATGCAGTCTTGATATGTTGAAGGTAATGTGTCTATCAAATTTCAAAGAGCCTCTTCTAGGGTATGTTTGGATTGTTGGTATAAGAGGGGATTTTGGTTGGAGGGGGGGTGGGACGGGATGGTATTCCATCATTTGGAAATAAAATTAGGTGAGCGAGGGGAGAGGGGAGAGGGGAGAGTTGCAGAGCAGGATGCATTCCCCCTCTGTATGCCTGCGGCAGCCACTTTTTGCTTAAAAACTTATTGTACTATTTTACTGTTTTTGTTTTACACATTTCATCAGGTGGGGATTATATTGTAATTGGAAATTTATAATTCTACCCATTCTATTCCATCCTTCATAAATTTTTTATACAACTTCCAAATAAGGAAAAAGCAATTCCATTCCATTCTGCCCATAACCCTTTCATTCGATTCCTTTATTAAACCACTCCATTCCATTTTGCACAAAACTTCCAAACTAGCATTATACTCGAAACCACTTGGCAGTGTGAAAATAAATGGCCGGCACAGTTCGAACTACTGAAACACATAATGCACATATAAGGTAATGATGGTTCTTTATCACCATATTTGAATAACCAAATAATTTGTTGTAATCCAATTATATACCGCTGGCCAAATTAAGTTGTGACCCAAGAGAGTGCCTTAGTTTTGAAATGAGGGACAGAAAAGGTATTTGGCAGAATCCAAAGAAAGGTTTTTTAGTATAAAGATTTGGAAATGATTCATGCATTAATACATCAATAATTTTCATTCTTTCTATTTTTATTTGCTCTGTAATGTTTCTCCTAACAAAAATGGAAAGAATCTGAAGTTACTGAAATTCCAAGAAAGATAAGTGATAAAACCAACTGATATAGAGAAAAACCCTCCCTAACCTTGTGCGTGAACCGTGGGGAGAAAAATATATATGAGATGAACTTCTAAGCGCATTATTGCACCTTTATTAACTCTCGGGCAATATAGTCTTTTGGCTTTAATGCTGGTTTCACTATTTCATGGTTTTTAGTGTTCCCTTACTTGATATCCAACATGCTGGGAGCACTCATTGATGAGTTTTTTCTCTTATATTTTCTTTTTCTAGTTTAGAAGGATGCACCATCTGTAATGGTGAATTCTCACTTTTTCTAAGGAAATTTTCTCTGATAAAGAAAAATAAATATGCACATGGTCTTATTCTGACGTGTTCTGTTGTCTGCTTGGTATTGTACATCCAGAAACTTACACATTGCCTTGCATTACTTCCAAAATCAAGAGGAGATGAAGAAAGCTGGTCCATGATGATGCAGAAACTTTTGATTGCAATAAATGATCAATTAAATTTTGGCTTTCAAGGTCTAGAAGAAGGTAGATGTTGGTATTATCTGTTTCATAAAAGCCACTGTTAAAAGCAGTAGGTGACCATCTTTTTCCATGTGTTGCAGAAACCATGCGTAAAGAGGTTATTAGATTGTTGGTTCTGCCAGGAAAACAGCCTCCACCACCTTTAGGAGGCTATATATTGACAGAAGAAGCTAGTAGCAAAGCAACAAAGAGGTCTGAGCAATCGCTAATGTCTAATGTCTCTATACTTATGTTTGGCTGTTGCACGATGCTTACAAATTCATATCCTCTTAAGGTACTGTTTAGTTTATCCTATTTATGTTCCTACAATTGTCTGTATTTTTCTTAATTTGGGAGAAGAATGATGAAAAGCAATGTGATATTAAATTATTAATTTTTAGGTAAATGTACCTGTTCGCCTGTTATTGGCCCTTGTTGAGAGAATTCTGATGGTAAATGGCTCTTTGCCACAAATGTCATTGCCATTCATGACTGCCAAGCAGCAAGAGAACATTTGTTCAGAACTTCCAGTTTTGCACTTGTGTAGCCTGGAATTGCTTATTGCTATCATAAAGGCCATGGGCAGGTAAGACTGCATGATATCCTTACCCTCTTCCTTCAAAAGTAAAATAGGCTAAACAGAAAAAAGAAATGATGAAGGGGGGCTTTGTAAAATAAATGTAAAATTGTTGGAACCTTGACATTATAGAATAGTGTGTTCGGTCTTTCATTTTAATGCCTTTATTACTGATGGCTGTTATAATGTGTTTTCTACCATCAAAGAGCTTAGCTTGCACCATTATGGTGTTCTCCTTCCTGTTTCCATGCATGACTTCCACGTTCTTTCCTCTGATATATCTTTTATTTTATGTATTTATTTTTTGCAAGAATGCAGAATTATACTTATTGCCCATATCTGTATTGCAGTCAACTATTACCACATGCTGCCTCTATTGTACGTATTATTACGAAGTACTTCAAGACATGTGCGCTGCCAGAATTAAGGATTAAGGTCTATTCAGTCACAAGGACTCTGCTCATATCCATGGGTGTTGGTACGTAAAATTTCTCAATTAAGTTGTTTTTCTGCTTACAGTTGGTATTCTCTTATTGGCAAAGAAGTTTGAGGATTGGAAAGCCATTATTATTATTATTATTATTATTATTATTTTCATATTATTTGCTGCTAGTGCTTTGTCTTTTTTTTGGAGGATGTATTTTATTCTTCCCCTAAGTTTACTTTCCTACATTTCTCATCCATTGGTGGTTATGCATTAACCACTCTGAACATTATTAACTAGTTGAGCAGCTAGTTTCTCCTAAAGTGGATTTTTTTTTTGTTTGGATAAAAGAAGATATTTTATTAGAGAAAGAAAGTGATAGAAGTACAAAAGGTTGGAGGATAAGAAATACTCAACAAAGACAATATAACAACAACAAAATCTTTTCCCACTAGGGGGAACAAAGACAATACAAAAATGAGAAAAAAACAGAGACAAAGAAAGGAAACTCCTAAAAACTAGCCAGTGTAGGAGAGCTGTCCGGTCTCTTTGCATATCCGAAATACTGATGCCCTTAAATAGGCCATGTGCTGAACACCAAAGAGAAACCATGAAAACGATTCTATCCCATAAATAGCACAGTGCCACAAGATTTTATTTTCTTTCTTCTTATCGAACCCTTGAAAATGAATGTGCAGAAATTGATCCAACAAACTAGGACACACCCAATGCTCACCAAAATACCAAAGTGGAAATATTTTTAACCAATAATTCCTTTTTGCAATTTTCCATTTGTTTTGCTATCAAAAAGGGAAAAAAGATAGAGGTAGAGTGAGGGAAAGGGAAAGGGAAAGGGAAAAGGAAGGAGGGAGAGATGCATGAGGTTAAGTATATTTAATTTTGGTTCCATGTATTGTCTCATCATCCTACATCTGATTTCATGTAATACTGTTTATTTTTACTGATTTTTTTCTCATATTTGAACAACTTTATTTATAGAATGCATGAATTTTTTTTTCCTTTTTTCAGGTTCATTTTTTTTATGCCCTGAATTCATTTGTTTCCTTTTCCTAGTTGCTTGATTAAGCTAGATTTAATTTGAGCATACATAATGGCTTTTACTAATTAATCATCTTGAACAGGAATGGCTTTATGCCTTGCACAGGAAGTTATCAACAATGCGTTCGCTGATTTGAGTACCATTGAGAATAAGAGTGGTGGCACACTGAATGGTTCAAATTCAAATGCCTCTACTGGAGCACTGCTACCACCAAGTCATAGAAAAAGGAAGCATAGCAGTACAACTCGTTCCCTTCAGGAGCATGATGAAAGTGGTGGTTTGGGAGTTGAAGTTCCCAAGAACCATCCATTGACTCCAGTTTCTCTGAGGATAGCTGCACTTGAGGCATTAGAGGCTCTTATTACTGTGGTATGTATATTTTGTGTGAAATAACTAATAGTATTCTCTGTTAAGAGAGAAGAGAGAAAAGAGAGACATGATGAAAACCATGTGTCTGAATTACAAAATGAAGGCTGAATTATATAAACCTATTGCAATAAATTCAAAGATTACAAATTCCTAATTATCATAATTACATGATTTGATTAGCCTATATAATGAATCTAAATACTATTTACATAGTTTTCATAACTCCTCCTCAAGCTGGAGCATATAGGTCATATGCACCAAGCTTGTTACAAATATAACTTATCTGAAGACCTCTTAGAGACTTAGTGAAAACATCTACCAGTTGATCATTTGAATTGGCGAAGCTAGTGGTGATGTTTCCAGATAGGATCTTTTCTCTAATAAAATGATAATTTATCTCAATATGTTTGGTCCTCTCATGAAACACTAGATTAGAGGCAATATGTAATGCAACTTGATTATCACAAATGAGCGTCATTTGCATAATTTCCCCAAATTGAAACTCTTTAAGTAGCTGTTTTAACCAGATGAGTTCGCAAGTAGCTAAGGCCATGGCTCAATATTCTGCTTTGTCACTTGATCTTGCGACCACATTTTGTTTCTTACTCTTCCAGGATATCAGACTACCCGTAATGAATACACTACCCAGAGGTGGATCTTCTATCAGTAGGAGAACTTGCCCAATCAGCATCTGAGTATCCAACAATCTCAGTGTGACCTTTATCTTCATAGACAAGGCTTCTTCCTGGAGCTCCTTTAATATACTTCAAGATGTGAATCACTGTATCCCAATGTTTATCACAAGGTGAATTTAGAAACTGACTTACCACACTGACTGCAAAGGAGATGTCAGGATAGGTATCAGTGAGGTAGTTTAGTTTTCCAACTAATCTTCTGTATCTTTCTCGATCTAAAAGTGGCTCCCCTTAATTTGGTAGAAGTTTAGCATTCAGATCCATGGGAGTGTCAACAGGCTTTGCATTCAAGAGACTTGTGTCCTCAAGAATGTCCATGGCATACTTCCTATGTGAAATGACTATATCATCCTTGGATTGTGCCACCTTTATTCCTAAGAAGTATCAAAGTTTTCCAAGGTTTTTGGTCTGAAAGCGATGACTTAGATATTGTTTTACCTGAATTATGCATGATGATCACTGCCAGTGATAATAATGTCGTCGACATACACAATCAAATAAATGCACCCTTGAGCTAAATGGCGATAAAAGACAGAGTGGTCAGTCTTACTCCATGTCATACCAAACTGTTGAACTACAATGCTAAATCGGCCAAACCAAGCCTTAGGAAACTGTTTAAGGTCATACAAAGATTTGTGAGGACGATAAACTAGTCTAGAAGACTCCCCCTGAGCAACAAACCCTGGGGGTTGCTCCATGTAAACCTCTTCTGCAAGATCACCATGGAGAAAAACACTCTTGATGTCTAGTTGATGAAGGGGCCAGTGGTGAATAGCAACCATAGACAGAAAAAGTCAAACCGAAGACATCTTCGCCATTGGTAAGAAAGTGTCCCTATAATCCAAGCCAAAAATCTGAATATACCCTTTGGCCACCATACGAGCCTTGAGGTGATCAATCTTGTCATCAGGATCAACCTTGACTGTATAAATCCACTGACAGCCTACAACAAACTTCCTGGGAGGAAGAGGAACAAGTTCCTAAGTACCACTGCGCTAAAGGGCACACCTCATCGATCATAGCTTGTCTCCACCTAGGATGGGATACAACGTCATCTGGAGATTTAAGAATAGTCACAGAAGACAAAGAAGAAAGACAAGCATAATGTGAAGAAGATAGGCGATGATAACTTAAAGTAACATAGTGAGGAGAAGGGCTACGAGTAGACCGTATACCTTTCCGGATAGTAATGGGAAGGTCAAGCTCAGGAGGCAGTGCCGAAGCTGGTAAAGGAATTGGTGTTGGAGGAGTGTCCGCATTGATCTCTGCAACCTCTGGTGGAGGTAAGGGCAGTGGAGGTGGTTGTGGCCGACGATAATAGACCTGGAAGGGGCGAATAGTAGTGGTGGGTTCCTTGACATGGGAGGTTTGAGGTGTATTTGACTCAACAGAGATAAGAGGAAGAGGAACATGTAAGACCTCAGAGATAGGCTCAAGAGTCGAGGAAGGAGACTGGAAGAAGGGAACAAACTCAAAGAGGGGCCTACAACAAACTTCCTGGGAGGAAGAGGAACAAGTTCCCAAGTACCACTACGCTAAAGGGCACACCTCATCGATCATAGCTTGTCTCCACCTAGGATGGGATACAGCGTCATCTGGAGATTTAAGAATAGTAACAAAAGACAAGGAAGAAAGACAAGCATAATGCGAAAAAGATAGGCGATGATAACTTAAAGTAACATAGTGAGGAGAAGGGCTACGAGTAGACTGTATACCTTTCTAGATAGCAATGGGAAGGTCAAGCTCAGGAGGCAGTGCCGGAGCTGGTAAAGGAATTGGTGCTGGAGGAGAGTCTGCATTGACCTCTACAACCTCTGGTGGAGGTAGGGGTGGTGGAGGTGGTTGTGGCCGACGATAATAGACCTGGAAGGGGCGAATAGTAGTGGTGGGTTCCTTGACATGGGAGGTCTGAGGTGTATTTGACTCAACAGAGATAAGAGGAAGAGGAACATGTAAGACCTCAGAGATAGGCTCAAGAGTCGAGAAAGGAGACTGGAAGAAGGGAACAAACTCAAAGAAGGTAACATCGGCCAATACGAGGTAATGCCAGAGATCAGGGGGAAAACAACGATAACCTTTTTGGGACCGAGTGTAACTAAGAAAAACACAATAGACCGAGCGGAAAGTTTATCAAGACCAAGAGTGAGATTATGGACAAAATAGGTAGACTTGAATATACGAGGTGGTAGGGAATACAGAGGTTGATGGGGTAATAAAACAAAGTGAAGGACTTGGTGATCAAGCACAGAGGAGGGCATGCGGTTAATCAAATAACAGACAGTAAGAATTGCATCGCCCCATAAGCTGAAAGGAACATTACCGTGAAGTAAAAGGGTTCAAGTTGTTTTTACTAGATGTTTGTTTTTGCGTTCAGCAACTCCATTTTGTTGAGGAGTATAAGCATAAAAAGTTTGGTGAATAATGTCATGAGAAGCCATAAAGGATTGAAATGGTTGAGACAAATACTCACATGCATTATCGCTACACAAATTACGAATAGGAACACCAAATTGAGTTTTAATTTCATGATAAAAGTTTTGAAATATTGAAAACAACTCAGACTGGCTTTGCATAAAAAATAACCAAGTGTAGCGAGAGTAATCATCAATGAAGGTAACAAAATATCTAGACCCTAGAGTAGAAATAGTACGACTGGGACCCCAAACATCAGAATGAACTAAAGCAAAAGGAGATAACGCTCGACTACTGACTTTACCGGGAAACAGACTACGAGTGTGTTTTCCTAGTTGACATGACTCACAAGGAGACTCGACAACTTAGAAAGGCTGGGCACCAATTTTTGTAGTTTGGGAATGCTAGGATGACCCAACTGTGCATGGATGGTGAGAGGGGAATCCTTAACCGTACAAACACGAGAAGGGTTGGAGAGTTAGTAGAGGCCATTGAACTCACATCCGGAGCCAAGTATCTGTCCCAAACTCCAGTCCTGCAGAATGACAGAGTCTTTAGTAAAGGTAATCATGCAATCAAGAGACCGAGTCAAGCGACTAATGGAAAGCAAATTAAAAGGAGACCCAGAAACATAAAGTACGGAGTCTACTGAAAGGGAAGGGAAGGAAAGGGATGGGTAGTGCTGATCCTTTGGGATTGTACCTTGGAACCATTAGCTAAAGTGACGGTAGGCAAAGAACCATTGTGAGAAAGTTTGGAGAAAAGAGTCTTGTTACCAGAAACATGGTCAGTTGCACTAGAATCAAGAACCCAAGTACCAATGGATGGGGAACGAGAGAGACAAGCAAATGAAGTAACAATGTGTGCAACAAATGCAGTGGAACTGGAGAACTGACGTTGCTCAAACCACTTCAGAAAGTCGGCATAGGTAGCCATTGGAGTAAAGGAACCAGAGGACTGACGTTGTGCAAACCATTGTAAAAAATATGCATAGTCAGCATGAGATGAGCTTAGCTGGGTTGAGGATGCAACAAGGTCTGTGAGAGCAATCGAGGCCATAATAGCAAGAAAACCACAACACAAGGACAAGGTAACCAGATCTGGTAAGTGAGAGAGCAAGTGAGCGATTGGGGCCGGAGTAGCTTGCATCTAGATAGGCTTTTGACAGCAACCACGGCAGTACAAACGGCGGCTGGAGAGAGTGCCTCACGCACTGCCACGCACTGGTTGAAGGGTTGCGCGTGGTGCTGTGCACAGTTGCTATGGGAACGCATCCGGGGTTTTCTGGAGTTGGGTCTCTGGAGTCTGGCCGAACAGAGGAAGGCAAGTCCAGTGATGTGGTCGTCAGTCGGAAAACTCGTTGGTCGAAAAGTAGTCGGAAAGTTGGCTGACAGTGGCGGACAGAAATGGACACGGCTGAGAGCGGAAAGAAGATGACGGAAAGACGGAACGACAAGGGAGAAATGCCGGAAAACTGGAGTGGAAACATGGTTGGTCGAAAAAAATTTCACCGGAGAGCAGTGGGCTCACTGGGTGTGCACGGTTCTAAGATTGTCTTTCTTTAAGCTTTAGATACCATGTTAAGAGAGAAGAGAGAAAAGAGAGACATATGATGAAAACTGTGTCTGAATTATACAATGGAGACTGAACTATATAGACCTATTACAATAAATACAAAGATTACAAATCCTTAATTATCATAATTACATGATTCGGTTTTGATTTGGTTAGCCTTACAATAAATCTAAATACTATTTACATAGTTTTCAACATTCTCTACCTTCAATGGCTATTCTTGTTCGTAGTTTATGTTGAAATTATAGCAATTGGATGGAAAGGATAAAAGAGAGAATATATGTAAGTAATGAGACTGAACAATTGTGATACAAACATTGACCTATTACTCTTATTTGTACTGATATTTCAGATAAAATACTAGTGTAATATAACTAGTACAAGCCCAGCTTAATAACATCAAACATAATAACAATCCTAACACAATGGTAATCCTAATATTCTAACTGTACACATTGTTGGTCAATACAAGTGCTTGCCTATATTCTTGTGCAAAGTGTGACAATGATATAATAAATTAAATAATTATTAATTAATAATGTCATCATATTGTTTCTTTTAGAAGTTAAGAACATGATAATAGTGGGGGGATATGTTGAGACACTGCTATCTTGGTGAGCCACAGTTTTGGAACATCATTTCTATAACATGATGCATTTTTATTTGTCCAAAGAGTCAGATATTTTGCTTTTTTTTAAAAAAGAAAAAAGAGAAAGAAATTTTGTTGGAGAGGAAATAAGGGAACTACATGGTGGAGAAGGACAATATATCCTCCAAACAGCTAAGAATTTATCAAGGCTGCCCTTTAATCTGCATTCCGAGATAGCAACTCCCTTGAAGCAGTCATAAGCAGAACACCAAAGAGTAGCTAAAAATGTAACTCTTATCCCTCAACAAGTAATTTCAGGTATTTAATATTCTTAAACTTACGAAAACTGGTATTTAACTATAGGACTGCACCAAGGGTCAGCTTTGAGTCCATATCTTTTTACCCTGGTCTTGGATGTGCTTACTGCGCATATCCAAGAGCCGGTGCCACAATGCATGCTTTTTGCAGATGATATAGTCTTAGTTAGAGAGTCGAAAGAGGAAACAAATGGGAAGTTAGAGTTATGGAGACGAACTTTGGAAGAACATGGCCTTCGTCTAAGTAGGAGTAAGACATAGTATATGAAATGTAAGTTCAGTAAGAGACATGTTAATGCTAGCTTAGCGGTGAAAATTGGAGATCATACAATACCACAAGTCACACATTTTAGGTACCTTGGATCTATCATACAAAATGATGGAGAGATAGAGGAGATGTAAACCATAGGATTCAAGCTGGATGGATGAAATGGAGGAGTGTTTCAGGAGTTATTTGTGATAGAAAAGTGTCTCTCAAGCTTAAGGGTAAATTTTACCGCACAGCTATAAGGCCTGCGATGTTGTATGGTACTGAATGTTGGGCGGTAAAAAGCCAACAAGAGCATAAGATCAGTGTTGTGGAGATGAGGATGTTGCGCTGGATGTGTGGCCATACAAGACAAGATAGGATTAGGAATGAATGCATTAGAGAGAAAGTAGGGGTAGCACCTATTGTGGAAAAGATGGCAGAATCTCACCTTAGGTGGTTTGGACATGTAAGGAGAAGACCCTTAGAAGCCCCTGTAAGAAGAGTAGATCAGGTAGATAATAGTCCAATAGCTAGAAGTAGAGGAAGACCAAGAAAGACTATAGGTGAAATGATTAAAAAAGATTTAGATCTGAATAACATATCTGAAAACTTGGTTTATGATAGGGCACAATGGCGTCGTTTGATCCATGTAGCCGACCCCACCTAGTGGGAAAAGGCTTGGTTGTTGTTGTTGTTGTTGTTGTTGTTACGAAAACTGGCGTGATTCACAATATGCCACTGTTATGTAATTCTAAGGTCATCTTTAGCTATTTTACTTGTGTTAAACAAGATGACATACCAAAAACCGAAAATGAGGAAAAGGTGTTCTGTTTTAAATGGGGTTTATTGTAGTGCTTACAACAGTCCCTTCTTTTCAACCTTTGGAGTCAGTTTGGTATCCCCTTAAAATTGACCTAAAAAGTTCGGGTATGAACTTTTCACATAAAATCCATCTCTAAAATTTTCATCTCCATTTTTAAGGGGACATCAAACTGACCCTTGATAAAAAATAATAATAATGGTGCATGCCTGCATGAAATTTTTCTAATTTTTAACAGGCTGGTGCTTTAAGATCTGAAAAGTGGAGATCAAAAGTTGACGATCTTTTGATAGTCATAGCAACGGATTCTTTCAAAGAAGGATCAGCCAGTGAAGAAATAAGTGTGTTCCAGCAAAACGAACCTGCTGCAACTGCCACAGATTTGCAGCTTGCTGCATTGCATGCTCTTTTGGCATCTTTTCTTTCGTTTGCTCGGGTGCGGCCCCCATATTTAGCCCAGGGTCTTGAACTTTTCCGTAGAGGTACTTCTATTTATCAATATGAAACTTCTTTTGTTCTTATTGATATTGCTATCCCTAGTGGTACTTTGACAGTGGTAAAATATTGGGTTTTATGTCTCTAAAGAAGAGATTTTAATGATAGTTATTATTGTGAGTATTGGTATTATGTGAAATCTGGTAATTATTGTTGCAGGATGCATAGTGTTTTATACCTTGCAGAGTTGGGGCAGAGATAAAGAGGGGAACTTAGCATATTTACTACTAGTAACTAGTTACTAAATAATTTTATTTAGTAGAGTATTCTCAACACTTCTTCTGCTAGTCCACGTATGGCTTTTCTATTATTACTGGTGAGGTTCGAATTTGGTTATAATTGTCTTTTAGGAGTTGGCCTCACCATGACCTCAATGACTGGTCCGGTCTTTGAAACATTGGGCTTGGGCAATAAAGTCTCTGTCAAACTGGACTGATGTCAGAACAGTAATGGGGTCAGATCTGATTTTGTGGTTTGGAAAAATGGCTAGGTTGTGGTAGATTGAAGTAGTGTTCCTTAATGAGAAGTTTCGGAATGGTTACACTGCAACAAGGTCTGTTTGTGACTTGAAGATTAGTAAATTGTGCAACTTGAAACAATGACCACGTTTTGACTAACATACCATTAGCTTTTCATTGATATCTGTATCTGAAAGAAATTAGTAATAGGGAGGGTCTTGTACTTGATAGCTAAGGTATTTTGATAATATTTGATTATAAGTGTTTTAAATAATATAAATTCCTCTCAATATATTTTTCCACTTTCCAGTTATTTTTAGTTTTTTTTTTTGCTACGGTTTTTTTTTGTTTTATTATTGAATATAGAATATCAAATAAAAAAAATTAGCATTTTAGGTTCCTGATATGACTGTCTGACAACTATTATAACCTTCCTCATACCTACAATTTCATGAAATTTTATTTTAATCTTTCTCCCTGTTTGCTTGAATTGAACATCATGAAATCTATTTCTGCAGGAAAGCAACAAACTGGAACAAAACTTGCTGAGTTCTGTGCCCATGCTCTTTTAACCTTAGAAGTGCTTATACATCCTAGGTCACTTCCTTTAGTAGATTACGTCTATGCAAATAACAATTCTTTTGGTGAAGCTCAGTGCAATTTCCAAGATGAATACGTTAGGCAGAACAACAGTACCCTCTTTGGTTTGCCGCGAGCAGGACATGATGCTCCTGACACTGATGATGATTTGTGTGCTAGATGGATGGAAAATGACAATGAAGCCGTTGTGTCATTGGCTAAGAATACGAAATACCCTGAAGAGCCTTCTGAAGCATGTAGAGATAACGACCCCAAAGCGCTTTCTGTGCACCAGTCTTCTGGCTCCAAAATCCAAGAGAGGAGTGAGATGGTATCTGAGTTTGCCACCTGTCCAGATGCTGAAATGATAGCTGTTGAGGATGAAATCATTTTCAAGTCAGACCAACCTGGAGAATCTGTAATGCAATTTCAGGAACCCATCTGTTGCAACACAAGCATCCCTGTGGATGAAGCTCGCTGTTCTGTAGCTAATGAGATAGTGTGTGAGAGGGTTGTTTCAGACAGCACTATGCCTCATAGTGAAGGCGGTCATATGGAATCAGGCCAAGGAAGCTCAGTTAATAAAGCCTTTGAATTAGCTTCCCAGAGTAATAGTTTATTGCAAAGAACATCAGATTCTAATATGATTCAGGAATATGCATTTAAATTGGATCATGGTGGTTCACTGGCTGAAGAAGAAGACCCTTTTCCTGATATTGTGGATGCAGACCCTGATTCTGATTCCGAATAAGGGGAAGATTTTGTAATTTCTTTCTTTTATCCAAAGAAGCATAAGGAAGATTAAGTGTAGTTTAATGTCATTCTCTTTCTATTTGTGCACCTAAAATAAGTCTATAATAGATGAGAAAGTGCAATTTAAGCACAGATGGAAGTCTATAGGCCGTGTTTGGATGTTTTAAGGCAAGTACAAAGAAATGGTATAAAATGAAGTGGGATGGAACAAAGTCGTGTTATTATTTGGATTTTCAGTGGTGGAAGTGTTTTAAAAACCGGTTTAAATGGACTAGTTAAATTATGAATCGATCACTCTATCGATTTTAATTCACTTAAAATATCGGATAAGTGGTTGATTGTCATAAAGTAGTAAAAAATCAAAAAAATTGGTGAAAGTTAGTAAATTGGTCGATTTTAAATTTAAATTTTTTAATTGAATATTTTTAAAAAGAAAATAAAATTTTTATATTATAATATTAATGGTTTAATATTGTGATAAATTCGCAAGTGCATATGTTATCAATAGGTAACAAAGTGATGAGTAAAATATTGTTCTTATGAGGATTGTATGAATATCAAATTATGATAATTTTAATTATTTAGATAAATGAAAATAATAATATAAAATAAATTAAAAGAAATTAAAAAAGTAATAAAACAATTAATAAAACCAATTAGACTAAAAAGATAGAGTTCAATTAAGTATTAGATACTTAAGGATTAGAAATTTATTACAATTATCATTATGATGAATATTGATTTTTTCATTTATAAATGATTAACTTTGTTTTTTAAGGCGGTTTATTTTAAATTATTTAAAATTCAATCTTTTGGCACTAAAAACGTGTTAAAACTAAATCAACTTCATTCTTATAGCAATTAAATTAATTAAAACTCATTAAGTTCTATGATATCTCGTTAACCCTCGAAGGATCAAGTCTATCTCTAGATCTTAATTTCTAAGTTCAATTTCTAGATTATCAAGCATTAGATTTCATCTCTCGATTGTTCATCTAATACCTAAAACCATGCAAGTATGACTGGTAACATACCCTAAACATTAAGAACACTGGGAATGAATCAAAAATAATAATTATTTTATTAACAAAGAGAAAATTAAAATATTCAACATAATAAAGTAAAGAGTTTTATCCTAACCCTAGAAAAAGATTTAGTTAAACATGATAATTAAAGCACAAACAAGATTAATAAATGAAAAGATAATCATGATTCTATCTAAGAAAATAGGAAACAAAAGAAGAAGAAGAAGATTTAGCCAAACATGATAATTAAAGCACAAGCAAGATCAATAGATGAAGAGATAATCATGATTCTATCTAAGAAGAAGAAGGATGTCTTAAAAAATTGTCTCATTTCTCCTTGAATTTGTCTTCAAATGCTTGCTTTCAATCCTTGGTGTAAAAGCTGTCCAATCTCTTCATCTTTTCTTTATTATAGAAGATTTAACTCTTCTTTTATTTAAGGCTGTCAAATTTTCGTCCTTTTCTTTCTTTATTTTTTCTTGTCCTCTAGATGATAGAATTAACCTTTGAGGTCAACAAAAGAGTTGTTGCATTTTTTATTAGTTTTCCAACGCCACAAGAATCGTTTCGATTCGATCTTTGTAGCTTAAGATATGGTCCAAATTCAACAGTATAGTTAGGAAATACGAGTTGAATCCAATATTACAACAAACTCCTTGCTTTTCAATGATTTTTAGTCAATCTTCAATTATCATTATCTTCAAGTTTCCACACCTAATTGAAACTTTGGATGAGACATAAGACTTGGATAAAATCTCTTTAAAACTCTATCTTTAGGATATCCTTATTTTATCTAAAATTATCTAGATTTATCTTAAAAATTTAAATATTAATAAAAAATTATAAGAAGAGACAATTATCTAAAAATCAAATAAAAAAAATAAATTAAATAAAAATTCCAATAAATAAATAAAAAAATGTGTGTATTTTTACACTCATCATTTAACCAATGGTTAAACTAATTGAATCGATCGAATCATGAATCGCTTACTTAATTCGTTCCACGATTTAACTAGTTTTAAAAACATTGGGTGGAATAAAAGAAAGTTACAATTCTTTTGTCTAAGTTTTAATGAAACTTCATCAAATGGCAAATCCTTTGTTGTAAGCTCGGTTGTTAGGAGTTGAAAATATGAAGAGAAAGTAACGAATTTCGATCTTTGCAAATGTTCTTTATTTAAATTTCTCTTTCCCTGTGCCTTCATCCCCTAAATCCCCTAAGAAGCTATTTAGAGATTTATGAGAGTCCTTTCTGCCAAGCGCATAAGATAAGTCCTAGACGTTCAACAAAAAAAACTTTACGATTAAGGACAAGAACATAAATTCATAAATATATATTAGTTTTATCTCTCCAATTTCATTTATTTTAAACTCTTTCTCAGGCATTCAAATGATGACATCGTTTATTACTTCATTTCGTTCCCCTCTTTTTTATCTTTTACCATCGTCAACTTAACCATAACCAAGGCCTCAAATTTGCAAACCGACCTTGAAAACTGCAAACTGAAAAGCTTGCGCACCTGAAAGTTTATTTCGGTGGTAATGTATCAGGCTGTCCCTAGGAGAAAGCATGAAAGAACATCAAAGTACATTAATATCAACTTAATGAATCCTTAATAAATTTTTTTCTAATAATCCTCCGAATACTTAATAAAGAATAATACAATAGATGGAGCATACAAAGTTAGATCTGCATACCATCTTATTCAAAACAACCCCACTGATCAGGAAGGTACAAGTGAATTGAAAGTAACATAAATTGGAAAGCCCTCTAGAAAATCAAATCTCCTCCAAGGACGCTAAATTTAATTTGGAGAGCCTTGAATAATGCTCTCACAACCCATAAAAATTTGCAGAAAAGAGGAGTGAATGTGACAGGCCTGTGTCTGAGGTGCTGGAGGAGGAAGGAAGAATCAGTTGAGCACATTCTCAGAGAGTGTGAGTGGGCTCAGAGATTTTGGTTCATTTCTCACCTTATTCTGAGAACAGAATCTGCAGATTTGGTGTCCTTCCAAGAATGGTTTGATCTCATTAGAAAGCAATCTGATGAGGTACAGATTGGCCTTTTCTGTATTCTCCTTCAGAGTCTTTGGTTGGCCAAAAATAAATTTGTTTTTGAGAATAAAGCTTTCAACCAGCAAGAGTCCATTGATAAATTGAATGTGGATGCTGCAACAAGAAAAAATCTGCCTGGGGGTGCTGGTTCAGTCATAAGGGACGGTGAGGGGCTGATTTTGGCTACTGCTACATGAGCCTCACATTATAGAAGCCTTAGCATGTGTTTTGGGCCTTCAATTTGCAATGGATTGTTGTTTCCTGGATGTGCACCTTGAGACTGATAAGTATGAAGTGGTACAAACCTTTTCCAAGCAGGATTATCAGAATAACTACTTTGGTCTTTTGATTCAGAATGGTATTTTCTTTTCTTTCTCATTTCAAATCTTTTCGTATTTCTAGTTAAAAGAGGTAGTAATTGAGTACCTCATGAGCTTGCTCAATTAGCTCTTACCAATCCAAATATGGTGTGGATGGAAGATGCTATCAGTAACATTTGTAATCTGGCTCTTTTGGACTTTTTTGTGTCTCAGTGACAGTATATGAAGCAAAGTTACTTCATAATATTTGTTGTATTCGTGTCGAATATGTACTCATTTTTATACTAGATATTCGGATACTTGATAAATGTTAATTTAATTTTTTAACAAAAATCATATATCATACTCGTGTCATATCTAATATCCGTACTCGTATCTGTGCAACATAAGTCTCAGTTAATATCAATCTATCTCTTCTATGTAAATAATAATAATAATAATAATAATAATAATAATTCTAAATCATCATAATTAATCATTTTACTAATTCTCTTAATTATTAAACAAAGAAAGTATTAAATGATTTTTATATTATCAAGATATTAATTGTATTTATTTTTTTATTTAATATTTTCTTAATTAAGTATTAAGAAGGTTATTAAAAATATATTTTAGAAAGATATATTAAAACTCAATAAATAAAGTATTAAATAAAAAATAAATACATCTAATGTATTAGAAACAAAAAAAATATTTAATACTTTGTTTATTTAATAACTAGGAGAATATATAAAAAGATTGGTTAAAAAGATTTAGAATTTTTTTTATTGAGCTAATACAAGTGCTCAAACTCAAAACAATGGGCCTTAACCAATGGGAGATTGTTTACTTAAAAAATATAAGTTTAATTTTGATACATTGTTAGTTTACACTATTAACTAATAATATATATTATATATGTAACTTTTAAAGTAATTATTAAGAGAGTTAAATATTTTTAATTATATAATAGTGTATGATTAAATGATAGTATAAATTTTTTTATACTAATAGTGTATCAAAATTAAATTTAAAAAATATATACAATAACAACAATCAAAATCTTTTTTATTAGATAAAAAAATAACTAAACAAAAATTATATTATTTATTATAGTATTTATATAAAAATACTTTATTTGTTTGAGTTTTTCTATATTTTCTAAAAACATCATTTTAATATTTAATAAAAAATAGTAAACAAAAAAATAAATTCATTTAATATCTTATAAATATTAAAAATATTTCATAACTTTTTATTTAAATATTTAAAAAATTATAATCTAAAATTATTTTTTCCTATATCAGCTGTGAGAAGGAGATTGTGCAAATCACACCAAAAAAAAAATCGTAAAAGGAAAATTCAGTTTATTCTGTTTTTTTTTGGGTTTAAAAACTAACACTAATTACACACTTACACTATCTTAGACCTATCTGAACATACTTTTTTGAACAACTCTACTAAAATTATGCCACATAAAATGATACAAAAGAATGTAATTTAAAAGTGATGTATAAGTATAACAATAATTTTTAAATATTAATCTTTTAACACATCTTTTAATAATTTTTTAATTATTAAATAAAAAAAATATTAAATATTTTTTATATTTTTAAGATATTTATTATATTTAATTTTTTATTTAATATTTTTTATTAAATAATAAAAAAGTTATTAAGAGAATGTATTAGGAAGATACAGTAAAGTTCTTTCATAAAATTTGAGCACCTTGTCGTTATCGGTGTTGTCATCGTTACTCTCACCCTTCCTTCCAAACTTAGCAAACCACACACGCCTCTGCACTGCACATTTCATTGTCCAATGCCGACCGGTGAAGTCAACTACGCATCGCCGCCGAAGCCGCTGCCCGCGGCGAACAACTCCTTCTCCGCGGCGTCCGTCGGCAACGGGTACGAAGACGACGCGTGGGTGTGGGCCCAGATCAAAGCGGAGGCCCGTCGTGACGCCGAATCGGAACCCGCCCTGGCGAGCTACCTGTATTCGACGATCCTTTCGCACTCATCGCTCGAACGGTCGCTGTCGTTCCACCTGGGCAACAAGCTCTGCTCCTCGACGCTCCTCTCCACCCTCCTTTACGATCTCTTCCTCAACGCCTTCACCTCCGACCCTTCCCTCCGCTCCGCCGCCGTCGCCGACCTCCGCGCCGCCCGCGAACGCGATCCCGCCTGCGCCTCCTTCTCCCACTGCCTCCTCAACTACAAGGGCTTCCTCGCCTGCCAGGTACCAACAATTCCCCCCCCCCCCACAATTCTTCCATTTTAAGGTTTCCAATTTGCAGGTTTTGATTTTAGGGTTTCCATTTTGCACGTTCCGTTTCTCAATTCTTCAATTTTAGGGTTTTCACCCCTCTCCCAATTTTTCAATTTTAGGATTTTCAATTTTGCAGCTTGCGTTTACCAAATTGTGAATTGTGATCGTGTGTGTGCTTGCAGTTCATTTTAGTGTTTTAACCCCAGGGTTTTCAATTTTGCAGCTTGCTTTTCTTAAATTGTGAATTCTGATCGTGTGTGCTTGCAGTTCATTTTAGAGTTTTTACCCCCAGGGTTTTCAATTTTGCAACTTGCGTTTCTCAAATTGTAAATTGTGATTGTGTGTGTGCTTGCAGGCGCAACGTGTGGCGCACCGGCTGTGGCAGCAGTCGCGGCGGCCGTTGGCGCTGGCACTCCACTCTCGCATCGCAGATGTTTTCGCAGTGGACATTCACCCAGCAGCGAGGATTGGAAAGGGGGTTCTGTTTGATCACGCGACAGGTGTGGTGGTGGGGGAGACTGCGGTGATTGGGAACAATGTCTCGATTCTGCATCATGTGACACTGGGTGGGACTGGGAAGGTTGGTGGGGATCGGCATCCCAAGATTGGGGATGGGGTGCTTATTGGTGCTGGTGCTACCATTCTGGGGAATGTGAAGATCGGAGAAGGTGCAAAGATTGGGGCTGGGAGTGTTGTTTTGATCGACGTGCCACCACGGACCACCGCGGTTGGGAACCCGGCGAGGTTGATGGGTGGGAAGGAAAAGCCTTCTAAGCATGAGGATGTGCCTGGGGAGTCCATGGACCATACTTCCTTCATCTCTGAGTGGTCAGATTATATCATTTAAATTTGAAAGATGAATGCTTTAAATCAAGCATTAGTTGGAGTTGGATAGCTTTGGAATCAAATTTACTTTTCCACTCTTGTGATTTGCTGTTCTAATAGTGTAATGTAATCATAGGTATGGATTGAGAGTTTGTAGTGTTTGGTTCTGATGGATTGAGTTAGTTACTAAACCATGTATTGAGAAGTGAACCTGTAAATCTAATAAGGCTATGTTGATTAATACTGATATGAAAATTTTGGTTGCTATTCACGACTGCATTATGAGTGGAATTTTTTATCATCATGCAATGTAATAAGATGTGGTACAGAATACAGAAGCTGGTTCTGTTGATTTATCTTAACAGTGTTTTAGTTTTAAGCACCGAGTTTCAAACATTGCATGACTGAGGGTTATATATAATCTAGGTGTCATATTGCTAGAATATGGTATTGTATATAAGTGGTCTCAGAAGTAAAAATAGAAAAGAAAAAGCTAATATGAAAAGTAGTTTCTACTATTTTGAAAGGATTTGCCGAACTGTTCTCCGATCTGTAAAATGTTGTGCTTGCTTTTAATGTTCCGACAAGATTAGGAAGGCTTGATAGAGTCTACAGGGAAGTTGGTCAAGTGATTCGATTAATCGTAGTTTTTATGGTGGTATTTGTGCGATATACTAGAAGTTAATCATGGTTGCTGTTACTGTAGTTTTACAACAGGGGGGTACTGACAAGAATTTCTCTTCTGAGGCCATGTCTTCTGATAGATACTGATATTAACTAAGGAAAATGGTAGGAAAACCAGGGAGCAAAGCTCCATTTACAGTAGTAGGAAATAGAAAATGCAGAGACAAAGAAGAAAATCAGAAAAGCAAGGAAAGAATTAGGCTGTGGGTAGCCCATCCTCTGTTTGTGCTTCAATTAAAGAACTAGGCTATGGTCCACACACCATTAGGTCCATTTTTCTTTTTTCCTGGACCACCTTCCTCTCATTAGTGAATTGGGCCTGGCCCATTTGGTTAAGAAAATAATTCAATTCCTATTTTGCCCTTTCTCCCTTCTCCATGACAATTCTGTTGTGAAGTTGTGGCGGTTGCACCTTTGTTCACAGCTTCACTGCAACTGTCGCAGGGCCACCGTACAAGGACATGGGTTTGGCGGCTCCAGCGAATCCGGTAGCTACGACAGTGGCAGCTTGGTCGGCGTGTACGAGAACCTGAACTTAGTCACAATAGCTGACTTATCTGCCACCAATGAAAAATCCAAGTTCGATGGTTCCAGCAACTCTGTCGGCGGTAGTAGGTTGACCTCCATGGCCGTCGTATGCTCCTTCTAGCTCTACTCCATCATCATGCTACCCAAAAGGAGGATTTTCCTTTCCGCCTTCACCTCCTCTTCGCTACCTAGAGGATGGTTGTCGTAACCCAGATCCACCACTCTACTTTCCCTCTGCATCTCGCGACCCATAAGATCGACTTCCTACTTCAACCCGAACTCTTTTGTTGTCATCTCCATCTTATCAGGCTGCTCATGTGACTCCTCCACTGCAAGCTTGGACCGCCACTATGATGGTGATCCAGAAACCACCTCAAGTCGCTTCTCTGCTTTCTTCACCACTTTAGCGAGTACTTCCCAACTCAACCACCAATCCTCTACCTCCCCAATAGTCCCTAGTGGAATGTTGGCCAACTCACCACTCTCATCCTCGGTTCCCACCATTGAAACCAGTCCAATGCCCTCTCTTCCAAACCAACCACTGCTGTAGCTACCTTCTCCACCTCCAAGATCTAATTAATCTCAAAGTATCGTTCAACACGGTACAACCAACTGTGTGGATCATCGTCTAAAAAAAGGCACCTCCAGCTGTCGCCTCCTTTGCTCCCTTTGCACCTCCTGGAGATACGCAGGCCTTTTGTTTCTGTTCTTGGTACCTTGATTGCTTCTTTTTCCTTTTGGATCAGCCTGCGCATTCCGAACAGCCATTGCAATATGCTCGTCATCGATCGCAACATCTCCTCGAATCTCCGATTAATAATTTCCCAAATCAATCTAGGAATTCCATCTATCCTCCATTCAACAGCTCCTAAGCAGCTATCCATGAGTGTCAATACCATCTAGAGGTTCCCTAGGATCGTGAGCTTTGATATCACTGATAGATATTGGCATTAACTATGGAAAATGGTAGGAAAACCAGGGAGCAAAGCTCCAATTATAATAGTAGGAAGTAGAAAATGCAGAGACAAAGAAGAAAATCAGATAAGCAAAGAGCTAGATATGCCCATTGACCTAAGCCCCATAACCTCCAAGTTCTAGAATACCCCTGCTCGTAAACAATCCCTCTTATGTACCCATATTCCTCCCACTTTCCATCTAGTCCATTCCCTTGTGGCCCAAGCTAGGGGCCTATCATCTTTACGCTAAACTTTCATATGCTCTCTCTCTCTCTTATAGTATGCCTCTCCATCTCTCTTTAACAAAATGAGGTTGGTCTTCTCCATTGAATCTACATGAAGCGGTATTGACCACATTACAAAATTCTCTGCGTTGTTTGGAGGATTAGAATTTTCTTTGCATGCTATGGAATTACTTTGTTACATATAAGTACCAAAAACTTGTAATATTATGCAAGGAGATACTTATGTTTTTGTACAGTATCCATCTCTAATGAGCTATTTTGGTTACATCATAAAACTCAATATCTCATAAATGAATTGAAAACCCCTCATGTGCCAAGTGTCAAGTACTAGTAAACCAGGCATAGTTGAGGTCACAATAGTAAAGTTCAGTCTTGTCATGGGTTACATTATTTTTTTAAAAAAAATCCAAGTCAAATACCCTAGTTCTAATTTACAAAAATGTTTTTTGAACATCTAATATAGACACCCATATGGGACATTATATTTCAATGTAAGTGTGATTGGATGTTGTCATATATTGCATGTCATACTAGAATGGATGGTATCATATACAAATGTGAGTAAATGTCGTTATATGTCATATTCTGAGTGTTCAAATATAAAACTATCTAATTTATGTATTCAAACTTTAAATATTCAACACGATAACTTCCCAATTGGACCACTTTTCCAGCTACAACTATATTTCAAACAAGTTCAGATCTCTGATTTCAAGTCACTTCTTTAACCTCAACGCTATTCTTAATTGGGAAAAACTATTCACACAGATTTTTTCCATACAAATATTACACAAATATAAAAGAAAATCAATGACCAAAAAGAAGAGTGAAAGAAAGACAAACGAATGAATGGGTAAGATTATAGTCTGTGTGACTTTTGTATGGGAAAAGTCTGTACACGCAACACGGCTCAATCTTATTTCTCATGTAGTAGAGCACATTCATATGCCATTGGATACGGAGAGTAAGTGCATGTTTGGTTTACATTTTATCTCTTCCAAACCATGGTTTGGTGGGTGTAAACTTAGTTTTATCTTACCTTATACATGTTTGATAAAATTACCTTTATGTTATTTATAATTGGATTTGATCTCAGAATCATGGTTTGAAAACAAGTTAGAATATATTTTTTTTCTGTTCATCCAAACTCGGTTTAGCCATCTGAGGACGAAACATGGCCTAAAGAGTCAAATTTTGGATTTTTCTCTTAACAAGGGTTGAGAGGGCAAGTTGGATGATACTCATTACTCATGAACTAGGAAGCATGGATGACACAAATATAATACACAAATATTGGGATACAATAAATGTTAAAAATTATAATGCACACTACGGCTATGATACAACATATAAAATTAGTATAAAGTTATCATAGAAATACAAATATTAAATCAAAATAGGAAATAAATGTTTTAAAAGTTAGCATTGATTATTAGACATAATAAAATACTACCATTTATCTAATTATTGTGATATTTCCATCTTTATTGGTATAAAAATTCAAAAAAAAAAAATTTGTAGAATGCATTTGAAGTGTACATGAAACATAATATTTGTCCGATATTGGTACATCGACTATTTTGAACTGTTTTTGCTTCCTTACTCATGAATCATGGTGCATAGCAGGCTGCTGATTTCAGAGTAGGCATGGTTGAAAAGTTGATCATTTTTACCAAATATGAAAAGCAAGAAAGTTGTGCTTATATAAGGGGTAGAAGTTCTTGGTATAGTGTTCTAGCGTCTAACAATATCATATCAACCGATTTGCTTACACCCTCCAACTTTTGCTAGAAAGTAGTGAAAACCCGCCTCAAAATATCTAATCAAATTGGCTGAATTTACGATATCCAAAATTTAGCATTTCTGGTATAAATATAGCAGTCCTAAATTAAAAAGTGCTACAAATATAACATGCGGTCATGCATGCACGCACGCTCACCCCTCTATTCTCGATCTCATTCCCTTGCGCAGCCATAATAATTGCACTAAATTTTCTCCATCTTCTTCTCCTACCTAATCCAAATTAACAAGATAATAAAAAGAGAAACATTCCCATGACCAAGGATATTCTCGCTGCATGAAAAATGACCACTCAGTCGCAACAGCAGCAGCAACAACAACAACAAAGCCAATACAACAAACAAGAACTCGAAGAAGATGAAGAAGAAGAAGAAAACCGATTGTTACATTCCGAATGCGAGACAATAACATTGTCCTCGCCACTCTCATCACCCTCAACGTCCGAGAATGCAAACGCAGAAGAATTTGTTTACGCAGCCAAGGACAAGGTCCAGATATTTGACTTAGAGTCCGCCACCGGGTCCACGGCGGTGCCACCGTTCTCATGGAAGAAGCTGTGGCTGTTCACGGGGCCAGGGTTGCTTATGAGCGTGGCGTTTTTGGACCCGGGGAACATTGAAGGGGACCTTCAGGCTGGAGCTGTTGCAGGGTACTCACTGCTTTGGCTGTTGATGTGGTCAACCATCATGGGGTTGCTCATACAGCTTCTGTCGGCGAGGCTTGGTGTGGCCACGGGGCGCCACCTGGCGGAGCTGTGCAGGGAGGAGTATTCCAATTGGGCTAGGTTGGTGCTGTGGTTCTTGGCGGAGGTGGCATTGATTGCTGCTGATATTCAAGAGGTTATTGGCAGTGCCATTGCTATTAAGATTCTTAGCCATGGGATTTTGCCCATTTGGGCTGGTGTGGTAATCACAGCCTCAGATTGGTAAGCAAAACAAATTTTATAGGGAAATATTTTGCAAATCAATTTTACATCTGTGGTGACCAGCCTAAAAATAACTTGTTATTAACATTTATTATGTGATAATGAGGATAGTAATCGATTACTAGTTATTTATAATCGATTACTATCCCAATCATCACATAATATACAATGGTCATGAGTTAGTGTAAAATTAGTGAAAAAAAGTGGTGTGTGAATAGCATAACAGATTTAATATATATTATGTCACATTGAGTTATAGATAGGAAAAAATGCAGTTTACCAATTTTTTTTGGTACATACCATGTTTTATTTAACAATATAAGTATGGCAAAAACAAAAAATGTTATTGTTCACCTTTTTTAATTGTTTTTTTGTCTCTTGTTGAACAGTTTCGTCTTTCTATTTCTTGAGAACTATGGAGTGAGGAAGTTGGAAGGTGTTTTCGCAGTTTTCATTGGAACTATGGCCTTTTCTTTTGCTTGGATGTTCTTTAATACAAAGCCCAGTGAAGAAGAACTTGTCATGGGTATAAATTTATCAATGACATGGTTTGAGCACATTCATTTGATTGTATGATGTAAAATATACTAGTTTGTTTTTTTATTCATCCCCCCTTTCCAATGTCTAAAAAGATATATGTTATTAATTATCATATTCTTTCCATATTCGTACTTTTGTTTGACAGATTTTGATGCTTCTTGTAGGTATTTTGATCCCAAGAGTTAGCTCAAAAACACTTCGCCAGGCTGTGGAAATTGTGGGTTGTGTTATAACCCCACATAATGTATTCCTCCATTCTGCGCTAGTACAATCAAGGGACATTGATATCCGTAACAAAGGCCAGGTTCAAGAGGCTCTCAACTACTACTCAATTGAGTCATCAGTTGCACTTTTAATCACATTGGTGATCAATCTATTTGTGATAACTGTTTTCGCTAGGGTGTTCTATGGTACAGAACAGGCCACCAACATAGGATTAGTAAATGCAGGGCAATATCTTGAGGAGAGGTATGGAGGAGGATTGTTTCCAATTCTTTATATATGGGGTATTGGTTTGTTAGCAGCTGGACAAAGTAGCACCATCACTGGCACATATGCCGGACAGTTTATAACTGAGGGTTTTCTGAAGCTCAATATAAAGAAGTGGTTGAGGGCATTGATCACTCGAAGTTGTGCAATTGTTCCAACTATGATTGTAGCAATTGTTTTTAATACATCAGAAGGTTCATTGGATACCTTGAATGAATGGCTTAATGTGCTCCAGGCAATACAGATTCCTTTTGCACTTATCCCCCTTCTTACCTTGGTGTCCAAAGAGGAGGTCATGGGGACCTTTAGAATAGGGCCTGTAGTAGAGGTAAGCTATCCATCTATAACCTTTTAGTTATCTTTTATCCAGATTTTAATAATAATTTTATTGATTAAATGATCAATGATTAACTTAAATGCTCATAAAGATGTTTTGATTATTTTACTGGGTAATTTTGATTACAATGCTTTTCAAGTACCAAGAATTTGATACCAGGCAAGAAAAAGGGTAAGATTCTCTATATTTAGCTGTGACATTTTTTCAGTTCAAATTTTATTCTTCCAAGAAAAATTCTCTTTTAATAGGACATGGTATAAAGGATTTTTTGCCAAACTTGCATATTAAGATCTCTATAGCCATGCATAAAGATACTGGCAACTCTTTCCCAACAATTTTCTGCATGAATTTATTTTCCAGTACCAAGGAATGAAATAGTAGATAAAAAGCTGTCCCTATTTCCCATAATTTTAAGATGGAGATTTTTTTTTTCTGCATCGTTCTCCCTCATTAACTAAATCCAAAGTTAGTGTTGAACTCTGATTTACTTATTTTGAATTTTAATAAAGGACTCATAAGTTCACTATATCAAGGATTTTCTAAGCTGGTGACATTAGGCCATGTATGTGAAAACTGAAGGGGACATTTCTGTCAGTGAGCTTGATTAGGGAATTCTCTATTAATCAGGATGAGTTCACTATGATGTGTTCATGTGTATAAATCTATAAACACTATACTGTAAGATGAACATAAACCACCAAGAAGGTCTGTTTGTTTACATTGAATATGTATTGCTAGTGCATACATGCTAGGATGAAGTCTTTCATTTTGTACATGCTACTGTTTTAGTCATAAGGTTGAGCTCTTGAAAATATGGGTTATAAAGGCTAATGTATGCATTTGGAAAATGACTGTGAGAAGGGGAAATCATTATTTGATCATGGCTGGCAACAAGTGCTACAGGGTTATTCTTGTATGGTTATCAGCCAAAAGATAGATGATGACCATTTGTTTACAGGGTCCTAATTCTTGTACTTGACAGAATAAAATGAAGCCTCAACTATAACAAACTTATAACAACAAAAAAATAAATGCCGAAATGACTCAATATGCTGATTCTAATTTTCTCCATGTATCATGAGTTCAAGTTCATTACAGCTTAGCATACTAGAGACTTGGTTTATACTTTCAGTACTGCTATTCCTAAGGGTATACTTCTGTTTGCTTATCTAATAGAAGTTGCTTTAACATAATTTGTAATGATGCCATTTCTTTTTGTAGGTTTCCACATGTATTAGGAAGGAGTTTTTTTTTTGATGGGGGGGGAGGGGAGAGGTGAGTGGGGGAATTGGAACTAGACCTATGTAGTACTTGTTTAACCAGAGTTCCAAATGATAGAAATCGTTTCAATACTCATCTACGACTTTGTCAATTTTGTGATGTAGAGGGTGGCTTGGACTGTGGCTGTGCTGGTAATAATGGTTTATGGATATTTGTTAATAGATTTCTTCCTCTCTGAAGTGAAGGGACTGCTGTTTGGTTTTCTGGTCTGCCTTTGCTCTGCAGCATGGATAGCATTTATTGTATATCTGGTTAAACATAGTGGTGCTATTTCTTCTATCCTGGTGAGATCCCCTAATTCCAAAGGCTTTTCTCTTGCTGGGAACTAAGCTAGCAAATCCATATAATTTTTAAGGGATACAAAGAAAAGACTGAATTATGTTGCTGCAAGTTCCAAGCTACCAATTTTGCAGGAGGGTCGTTGATATGGTCTTCCAAAAGGAAGCACTGTTTCAACAGAACCGTCTCTAAACTTGAAAAGGAATGCAAGCCCATATAGTTGAAAGAAATTGTACTTTACCATTGTTCGTTTGCAATTGAGAAGCTAGCCTTCATGCACAAGAGGGTATCATTATCGTGAAAGATGGCCAAAGCATCACTATGTGTCTATATCATGTTAGAAACTTACTAATTAAGCTATATGCAAGATTCTTTTGTACATAAATTAGAATACAGCTTAGGATGTATTATACTAAAATGTAGTCAAACAGACAATCATTTTCGGGTATAGTTGATGATCACTCTCGAGTAGTACTATATCATCAAACAGACAATTATTTTGAATAGACAGTTGTGCTATACCTTGCAACCTATGAAGCGCAAACACATATCCGAGACACAGAAGACATACTAAAATCTAAAAATTGCAGTAAACGAATAGGGCATATGTGTTATATGTCATATGTGTTTTAAAATTTTTAGATATATAAGTTTTAGATATATTAAAATTATACCTTGCAACATGTGTCATATGACATAGTAAAAATATATATATATATATATATAAGTTTTAAAATTTATAATATCTTAATATATGTCATATGTGTTAATATTTATTATTTAATAAATTCTTTTTTAAAATATGAAACATAATTTCTATTGATGTTTTTTAAAATATTTCCTAAACTAATATATTCTAGTAAAATTAATTATGTACAAGTGTATGTACAATCCAAAAAGTTAATTAAAATGAATATTTAAAAATTAACTTCATTTTGTTCTTTATCATCAAGGCAATGGTAGCACGATGATTTAATCACGAATGGAAATAGATGACTAAATAGGTGAGGGTGGTCTGACAAGAAAAATATTTTGATTTAATTAGGATAAATGAAACTAATAATCGAATAATTAAGTTTGGATAATTAGTAATTAGATATATAATTATTTTTTTTACTTTTTATTTTAAATAGCAATTAAGCTATTTTTAAAAAATATTAAATTGACCATGGGTTGCAGTATTTTTGGTATGTCCAAATCATTTTTTTTAATCAAACACTTATAGATACATCATTATATATCTGACACACACATGACATCAAAACAGAGTGTTCGAGCTGCGAGCCTGCAACACGGTTTGAATTTTACGAGTAATTTGTTATCATCACGTTTTACCTTTGTTATATATCTATATATATATATATCTCTCAGTGATCTGTGCCACATCTTGTTTTTACGGTAAACAGGTCAACTTTTACTCTTGATTGAGAATAAAGTCATTCTTAGATCATCTTAAGGGCATACTTTCCAGACTGAACCTAATGTATTTAGGGGAACTGTGTACGTTATTATTCCTTATTAGTGAGTATTACATTTTTTTATTAAGGTTATTATTTGTGCCCAATAATTTAATTTGTTTTATAATAATTTTTTAAGGAAAAAAATACATAAACACTATCTAAACTTTACCTCATTTTAAAATAGTCATATTAAGCTTTCAAATAATTTATGAGAGGTTATTAAATTTTTAAAAACTCGTAAACATACTTTTCTATTCACTAATTAAGCTAAAATCAATTATCACGTTGTATTTGTTAATTAATACACATGACAATTTCTAATTTTTCTATATTACGTCTTTAAAAAAATGTACTTTTTATTCGTTTTCTATTTTCATAAAATAGAAAACAAAGAATAATTTAAAAAGAAATTAAATTGAAAAAGGAATTTTTTAAAATTTTTTAATAGTTAGTAAGAATAAATTAAAGATTATCATGTGTATTAATCAATACATACAAGTCATATGATTAATGATTTTTGTTCAACTATGCAATGGTCTATTATTATTCCTTTCATTTTAAGAAATTCTTAAATAAAAAAATATTTAATTATTTACTTCTAATTAAAAAAATTACTTTCGCTTTCATTTCCTTCCAAACTTAGAGATGTCAAAGCAGATTAACCTGTCCTGACCTACCACAGGTTAGACGAAAATGCGAACCAAGTTGATCTATTTTTGGTTGATCTCGATTAAAAAGAAAATAAAATAAAAAAATAATGAGTTTGTCAAGTTAGATAAATTAACTCATCTAATTTTCTTTTTGAAAAAAATAATAATGGATTAAGCAACTTAACCCATTAGAAAAGAGAGAGTAAGAAATGGCAAGTTAGGTGGGCCAGTTGACTCACCTAATCTGTCTTACCAAAACCTAACCTATCAACTAACAAGTGAAAAAAAAAATTGACCTAGCGAATCAACCTATCATAATCTATCACAACCTATGAATTATACAAGGTGAGTTAAATAACTAAATCTAAGAAAATGAATTGTATGTTGTAACCCAATCCACCATTTTTTTAAGGTTAAATTTTACCAACTCATTGGATCAGACTCATTTTTCACATCTCTTGTATCCAAACATAGCCTAAAGAACTCTCTTTCACTAGAACTTTGACATATCACATTAGTAATGAACATCCAGTCAATGACAATTAGAGTCTTCTATGAGAATATTTTAAAAATTACATATAATGATATTACTAATGCTCTAAAAATTAATAATTCTATTTTTTTCCCCTAAACTTCATACTTATGTTTGCTTCTGTGTGCTTAATTTTTGTTTTGTGTGAAACGTTTAGAACTTTACATATCATATTTGAATAATTTCATTTAGAGACAAGCATATTTACTTTCAGTTCTTGTGACTTCCATGTTGTTGTGTTTTGTTGTGCAAATATGTTTCAAACTTACTAACTTGTTTCGAAGTTGTAGTATGGTGGCTTCTATCATGCGCCCTCCTATGTAAGGGTGCACGATGTACCCTTTGACTTTACCTGTAATAGTAGGTTTTATATTTTTGTTTTGACAAACTTCACCACCAGCCTCATCCCACCACCACTGGCACTCCATTCCCACCACCATTGGCACTGTCACCTCACCACCACCGCCACCCCCACTGTCACTAGAATCCAATAAACCCCACCACAAGCCAAAACACCAACAACCTAGAATCCAAACTCAACAACCTCGAACCATCCAGCAACCCAACCAACGCTAGTCACCGAACAAAAGCCACTAGTCGCCTGACCACCACTCATCGCCCCACCATGGAACCTAGATTATGACCTTGCGATCCACCCCAGATTCATCGTGAATGGTCGTATTCCGCCATGGCCGCAAACCAGAACCCCGCTCTTGTCGTTAGTGATGCATAACCACCAATCGCACCATCGACCCAAATCTGTCATGAATGATGTTGTGGTTGATTAGCAGTGAAGATCTGGTGGTGATTGGTTAGCGATGGTTGTTGCTGGCTTGGAAGACGCACAGGGGAGGTGACGAGCTCTAGCCGGCTAGGCGCAAAGCTGGCTTCTTCTAGGTTGCTAGTTCAGGTTTGACGTAGGGGTCGCGTATCCTGACGGTTTGGTGGTGGAGATGAGGGGCTAGTCTGGTTCGATGGAGCAAGGAGGTTTGGTTCATGGTGATTCGATTTGGTTGATAGTGGCTCCGGCAAGGCTACTGTGCATGGAGGGAGGCGTTGCCGAGGTCTCAACGTAGTGGCTCTGCTAGGAGAGAGAGAAAGGACCACTTTGCAATTTTCAAAAACCTACTTAACAGGTTTCTAGTGGTTCATTTCAGTCATTAATTTCTTTTATGTGTAAATAAAAGATTAAGATTGAAGGGTGCACCATGCACCCTAAGTTTAAGGGTACATCATGCACCCTAAGTTTAAGGGTGCATGATAAATGTCACCCTATATGTATATATTATTTTAAATACTATTAAAATTTCTTCTTTGCATGAATGTTAGGTAAGCGTCATAAACAATGTTAATACTTCTATTAGTAACACATTTATTGGGGAGGAAGAGTACGAGAAGAGATATTTTAACATGTTCTAATAGTACAATAAATGCGTGTTCTAGAAAGGATATCTACCATTGTTCATTGATATTAAACAAACTTACATAAATTTTAAGTTAAAAACTTAAAATTAATAGTAAAAATCTATTTTGAAATACACATTTATTGTGTTTCAAGAATATGTAATAATTTCTTAGGAAATCTAGCATTACAGAGACCTAAAGAGGGCTTACATTTCAAATAACTCTTTCTTCCAAACAAATACTTATGAGGTTTGCAATATCCCAAAAAAATTTGCATTCTATTTAGTTCTTGGATCTACTGTGAAACTATTTTCCCATATTTTATTTTTAAAATTTAAACATGGACATTAGTTAAGAAAATAAGCAATTTTCTTTTCCCTATCAAGCAAAGGGTTTAAGCAAGGGAGATAGCTCAAAAATTGTCCTTGACTTGTTTTGTGGGACAGGCACAACAGGTCCTGACACTCGCAAGAACGTAATATTTTATCTTCATCTGGTTTTTTCAATTTTAGGTCAAACTGTCAAACAGCAAGAATGTCTTCTGTCGTCCCATTTTAAGTTAAATAGCACACTGACTTTTCCTTCAATTTTGAAGTGTCAGAAATTTTTACGACTGTGAAGTAGTTCCTCGAGCCATCACATATGCCCGTCTTAATGCCAAGATAAATGGCATACAAAATGCCACATTTGTCCAGACATTTGATCATGGGAACGGATTCTCCTGTAACAGGAGAGGTCTGTTCTTTTGCAATGAGAAAATTTGACCGCATGTCGTATAAAAATTATATATATGGTATATGATATGTTAAAAATGTATATATTTTTAATTAATAGTATCTTCTCCTGTTCTATGCAGACAGGTGAGGATCCTGATGCTTTGATCATCATCTCTTTTTTATGTCTTTCGCTAATAGATGAATTACTTTGATTTTAAATTGGCATAATAGGTAAATTTATAATAAATTATTAATTTATTATAAAATATTTAATATTATTTATTTAATTTATTCATGATTTAATTTAACAGATAGATATTCAATTTATTCATTAATCTATTTTAATAGATTAGATAGATGAATATTTAACTCATTTATTTAAAAATTATCTCTAAAAATTTGTATTCTCTCTCTAAAAAATATTTCTCTTCTTAAAAATTTTATTATCTCTCTAAAAAATATTTCTCTCTAAAAATTTTCTTTTTCTAAAAAATTCATCCTCTCTCAAAAAAATAATTTTCTCTCTAAAAACATTTTTTTCTAAAAATTTTGGGACTCAACGTTATATGTTATAGGCTTTTAGGCATTAGTAAAAGTAAAAGTGTTAAATCAAAAAAGGAAACTTGAAAACGTTCAATTATTTGAACTTAAAAAATATAATATATATTTGATATTTATTAGATTAGTTTTTAATTAGATATCTATTGAATATCTAATGTATATTTTGATTGAATTATTAATTATTCATAATTAAATTTAATTTATTAGATTCAATCTAATAAAATATATTATTTTAATTAAATGAATTAAACTGTTTTTAATATGAATAAATTAAAAATTAATAAACTTTTTTGTCAGCCGTAATACTTGCAACTGATTTACATGGGAGTTAATGGCATTTTCGACATATTTTTCGAGGCAAGTAGCTTGGTTATTCTGTCTTTCCGGCCTTCTCTTTCAGCCTTGTTTTATCATGTGAACCTGGTATGGACTGCGATCATTTAATTTCTAGTGTTTGCTTGATGAAAAAAATTGTATATGGATAAAGATTTAGTCCATCTGTCTGCTACAGTTCAATTTGGAGCAACTTTGCATATTGAACATTGTTCCGTCCAAACTCTAAGCAGAGGCATGAGAGTTTCTTCTTAGATGGTATAGGGGTTTCAAAAGTTGAGATTCTTATATTGCAAAATAAGTTATATCTGCTCAATCCGCTAAAATGTAAGTGGGTTGTCCGTTTTAAAAAATGGGTTATACACTTTGTGGGTTGCGGGTTGATGGTTGCATAAAAATAAAATGAGAAAAAAAATGATTTGAATATGGTTTAACGCCTAAAAAATAAAAAAAATAAATATAAAAAATCAATAAATACTATAAAAATAATAAATAATAATGGTAAAAAATTTCAAACCACATATCTAAAATATAATTTTTAAAATAGTCTAATTAAACATTCAAACATAAATTATATAATATCAAAGAATTTTTCATTTATAGTATTACTTATTATTATTTAAAAAAAAAAAAAAGAACCATATGGTCAACCGCATTCGCCCGCTTAACCCGCGGGTTATGCGGGGTTATGCTGGTTGGAAAAAAATATGGGTTCAATCCTTGAACCCAACCCGCAAAAAAATAACGGGTTGGCGGGTTTTCTTTAGGTTGAACCCGTTTTTTTTTTTCTACTTATATCCTTTGTTGTCTAATATACACTTTGTTGCGGTGTTGTTTAATATACACCTTGTTTAAGCAAGCTGTATGGTGCATCGCATGATTATAGTAGTTAATTATTTTAAAAAATATATCAACGGTTATGATGAATAACCTATAACTTGATAATATTATTATTTTTCTTTAGGTTGCACTAAAGGTTACATTTTTTTTAAGTTACACAATTGTGTAAATATTATCGATTTAAATTATAGGATTTTTAATATATATAATTATTTATGAAAAAAATAAAAAAAATATTATTATGTATAAATATTACTAGTTAAAATTTGATAAATTTTTTAGCAATTAAAATCTGGTAATATTATCAGTTAAAAATATATATATTTTTAAAAACCCCTTAGATACCTATATGGAGAAAACTGTAAGGGTTTTTAAAAAAAATATATTATTGTATGTAAATATTATCAATTAAAGTCTGTAAGATTTTTATTATACACAATTATTTATAAAAACTATAAGAATTGGTACAATTTCTCTATGTAGACTTGTAAGGAGTTTTATATATATATATATATATATATATATATATATATATAATTAAAATTTTTATAAATTTTAACTAGTCTTATTTATACTGATTGTGTAACCTAAAAAAAATGAACAATACAACTAAAAAAAAATCAGATAACTTGTAATAGCAAGTCATGTTAAATATCATACACTTAAACTTAATAGAGTGTATAGTAACATCATCTCTTCCTTCATGTGAGTGAGCAAAAATTCTTCCCATAACTATGGTTAGCAAAGGAGAGAACTATAACCACCTAAAAAGTTTTGTGGACCCCACAATAGTAAATTTACTCTAGACACTAAACTAAACTCTAGCTTCTTGGCATTTGTGATAGGCTATACGTTTGGTGCACATGATAATATAATATAATATAAGATGATAGGATAATATAAAGTATGATAATATAATTAATAAGATAAGACATAATCCTATCTTTTGTTTAATAACAAAAAGATAAATTAGTTAATTGTATAATATTTTTTTTAAGACCAAAATATTTTTTAACATAAAAGTTAAAATAATTAGAAAACAATAATAAAAAAGCCTTATGCAACTCTACAACTGAAACACACAGTAGTAGTGGTGGTGGTAGTAGTGGTGACGGCGGCAACGGCGACGGCGGTGGTGGTGATGGCGGCGGCGATGGCGGTGGTGGTAATGGTGGCAGTGGTGGTGGCGACTGTGGGGGCGGCGGCAGTGGCGGTGGTGGTGGCGATGGCGGCGGTGGTGGCGATGCGATGGCGGTGGCTGCCGTGGTGGCGATGGCGGCCGTGGTGGCTGCGGCGGCGATGGTGGCGGTGGTGGTGGTAGTGGTGGTGGCGGTGGGCGCGCGATAGTGTGGTGGTGGTGGCAAGGGCGATGGCAGTGGTAGTGGCGGCGGCGGCGGCGGCATGGTGGTGATGGTGATGGTGATGGTGATGGTGATGGTGGTGGTGATGGTGGTGGTGGTGGATCAAGGGAGAGGAGTGATAAAAATGAAATTGAGTATAAGATTGAAATAGAAATCCTATCAGGTCTTATCATGCAATAGAGAGGGGATAGAATTATCAGCTTAAAATAGGATAAAATGACTTGACCTGATTTCATTATACTATCAGTTGAATGCACCAAACATTAAATAAAACCTGATAATATTAGTTTATACTATCATATCTTCTTTATATGATGCACCAAACGTAGATCAATTTTCTTATATGCATTGTTCTCATCGATGATAAAACAATATTTATCAGAAAATATAATTTTTGTCTCAACTCTAATTTCTAGAAACATTATTACATGTATATGTAAAAATATAAAGTTTAATTGAAGAGAAAAAAAAAAAGGAAGAATCGATAGCTACCCATTCACCTTTTACCGGTGATGGACTCGGGAATTTTAAGTAATGGGAGCAAAGTTATATTTTCATATTTTAAAAATATTAAATGATTTTTTCATTATTAATATTATCAAATATTTTTTCTCTATTTATGTAACTAAACAATCATTCAATAATATTATATGAATTTTACATTTTATCATTATAAATTTATAAATTTATCTACATATAAGAGTAAAAATTACACATTTAAAAAATAAAAAAATATATACCTATATAGAATTAAAAAAAAGTTCCAAGCTAGAGTAGGGACATGTGTCCCCACTCCTCAACACCTAGGTCCATCCATGCCTTTTACTGGCTTAGCCAAACTATCAATTGAGATGAAAATTAAAACTAATAAAAACAAAATACAATGTGTGCTAGACCAAACTTAAAGTCAGATTTTGTCTTACTTTGGTTTTAGTTCTATACCATTTTGTACGCATGTTAAAAGCAATTTTTTTAAAAAAATGAAGATAGGTTTATATAAATAAAAAATGCTTGAATCACATTACTTTTATTCACATTCTTTTTATATTTGTTTATATGACACAATAAAAAGTATAGATGTGTAAAAAATGATACAGACTTAACTATAATTAAATAATAAAAATTATATAAATGTAAAATAATGTGTATAAATAATATTATTGAAAAAAAAAAGAATAGAGTGAGGGTGATAGAATCAGTAGAGAAAGTTGAGCAAAGATGAATTTAGAGTAAATCCTCACTTTAGTCCCTGAAATTGTATGCACTGGTTACATTAGCTTCTGAATTTTTAAAACTGACAACTTAATCTCTGAAACCTCAAAACGTTAGTCACTTTAGTCTCTGTGTCTTTTCCCGTCAGTTAAACTTAATGGACACGCATGCGTGACATGTTAAGTGCCAAGTTGGACGTTGATGTGGCTCCTACCTCCTCCAAAACGACGTAGTTTTTGCTTGTGTCCCAAAAAACAAAGGTATCAAGAATGAAACGACGCCGTATTGGAGGTGAGGGAAAATTTTTTAGATCCCCCCAACTACAACATTGAAATTTATGATGATGATTAACGTTCATCAACTCCCAATCTCAAAGAAAATATCATAGTCCCTGCTACTCCTGCTTGCTATTTCAGTACACCCGTCTCCAAACCAGGGTTTGATGAAGGGTTCTGATGGATCAACAACCTGGTCTCGTGCATGTTATCTAACAACTTTCGCTGCTGGAATGAGAGTTGGAGTTGTGCTCTGGTGGCACAGGGGTGGTTTCCGAGGAAGAGTTATTCTTGGAGGGTTTGTTGTTGTTGGAGCGTTTTGATGGGTTACTGAGTGAGGAGTTTGAAGGAGTTTTGTTGGTTTGTGTTGTGTGATGAGTGATCAGATGAGGAGATAAAATGTCATTGCAATTGAGGTGAATCTGGAAAATTTTGAATAAATATTTACTTTAATCCCTAAAATTTCATGCACCGGTCACATTAGTCATTGAATTTTAAAATTTGAAAAAGCAACCACAAGTTTCTAGGTTTGTTCAAATCAACCACAAGTTTCTAGATTTGTTCAAATCAAAGACAACTTAGCGCGCATATGACTCTAGTACCTTTTTTTTAATCCAAAGCTAGTACCTTTTTTTAGATCCAAAGCTAGTGCCTTTTTTTTAATTGGGTTTAGCAATCTCATAGGTGGGGAAGAAGTAGGGGGAGGGAAGTAGTAGAAGAAGAATAGTGCAGTAGAGGGAAGGAGCCGTAGAGTACTTGGTGAAAGCCATGGTATGGAACCTAGATTTTGCAAAGGTCAACTGAGATGGTTGTAAAGGTCTATGATTTTGATGAGCAAACATAGCATTGAGATTGTGTTGTTAGCCTGAAAGCATTTAGATCCAGTCAAATTTTTGAGTGAACACTTGTGGTTGAGCTCAAGTCTCAAGTCTTGATCTAAAAGCAATAATGGGGGGACGACAGAGTAGGGAAAGAGATAACAGAGGGAGTTTTTTTTTTAAAGGACTTTGAGAGAATTTCTTTTTTTTTTAACCAAAATTGTATATATAAACTTTCACACTATAATTTCGTGTGAAACTGCGTCGTTTTGGGGAGATAGGAGCGTCCAACTTGACACTTAACGTGCCACGCATGCGTGTCCGTTAAGTTTAATTGAAGGTAAAAGACATAGGGACTAACGTGAGTGGCGTTTTGAGGTTTCAAGAACTAAGTTGTTAGTTTTAAAAATTCAGAGACTAATATGAGTGGTGCATATAATTTTAGGGATTAGAGTGAGGGTTTACTCGATAAATTTATGGTTGTGGGACCAATGGTATTTTTGTGGTAGCTTTGGTTCTCTCATTCTCAACCATGGTTATGTGTTGCTCTCTCACATGAAGAAACATGATGGCCCATTATTGTTAAGTTGGCAACTTATTATTGGTATAGAGGAATAGTGACATTTCCACAAGGAGAATATAAGAAGGAGGTTGCTCTGGTGCAACCAAAAAGGGTATGCCACCAGTGGCGTCTTACAATCCTCTAATGATGTTTTAATACATAAGTATGTAAGTTAAAGTCATAAATCCATGTCACAATAATGTTTTGTAAATTTTTATTTGTTAGACTCTCTTTGAAGATTTTTTTACAAATTTATAAAACACAATACATATACTCTTTTATACAATTATAATTTAAAAATAAATATAAAATTCCTGATATACCATCTCAAATGAATCTGTTTACCTAGACCTCAGAAATCAAACAACCCTAAATCCCCAAATTGAAAGAATAAATTGATTGTACTATAAACTTTTTATTAAATGAGATGTTTAATAAAAATGCACTACAAACTTTTTATAATTTAAAAATGAACTTTTTCTATTGATGAGTTATGAGATGCTCATTGATGTTTAATAAAAAGAAAATGAGATGCTCATTGATACTACAGGTCGTGTACTTCTGAATGAAGGTGTTTTAATTCCTTTGAATAATTAGCTAAGTACACGACAAATTATAACAAAGTTCGTAGTGCAATCAGTTCATTCTTTCAATTTGGGAATTTAAGGTTATTTGATTTCTGAGGTTTAGGTAAATAAATTTATTTGGGAAGGTATATCAGAAATTTTATATTTATTTTTAAATTATAATTGTATAAAAGAATATCATATATTATGTTTTATAAATCTGCAAAAAAAACTTTCAAAGAGAGTCCAACAAATAAAAATTTACAAAACACTCCCATGACATGAATTTATGACTTTGACTTACATACTTATGTGTTAAAACATCATTAAAGGATCATGGGATGCCACTGGTGGCACATCCTTTTTGCTTGCACCAGAGCAACCACCATATAAGAATCCCTCCCAAAAGTCTCCTTCTAGATGTTTGTTTTTTTTAGAGAAAGACTTCATGATGGGAAAAATCTAATGTGGATCACTTAAAAGGTGATTTATGGTTGGATTATAATTTTTTTGTCATTGATTTATTATTAAAATAAATTAATAGTTGAGATTAAAAGGTTAGATCTTTATAAATTTTAACTAGTAACACTCAAATTCGTATAAAAATTTAGTCATATTATTAATTTTACAAATATCTATATATATAAGAAACTTACAAATTTTAATTAATAATTTTTTATACATTTATATTTATATATAGATACTATCAGATGAAAAATAATAATAATTCATCTATAGACCCAAATGTTTTGGGTACATGATAGTAATATATAGCAATTAGTGCTCATTTTCCATTTTCCCTCTTGGACAAGGATTAGTGATTGACATCTAGAGGTGGAAATAGGTTAAATCTTGCCGTCAGGCTATGCTTTGCTTTAGCTGCCTAAGGCGGACGACTTAACTTTGTTTATTAAATAAGTTAGGTCAATGCTTTTTTAAAAGCCTGTTTAACTAAAAAGGTCAGGTCTCGGCCATCTAATAGGCCTTTTAAGTTTGGTAGGCCGGTCTGTCCTATTTAATTATATATCATATAATATATATTATTATAATAATTATAAATTATAAATTATAAATATAATTATTATAATAATTATAAATTATAAATATAATTATTATAATAATTATAAATTATAATTATAATTATAATAATAATTATAAATTATAATTATAATTATTAATTTATTATAATATATTAATATATATTTTAATTAAATTTTAATAAAAGTTAGTAACTAAAACTTAAGTTAGTAAGTTAGAATAGAAATAATATATTTATTAATATATTTAATGTAATATATTTATTAGAATGAAAATAATAAGTTAACACTGACCCCTTACTTTTATAGATGTTCACTACTTTCTTACTCTGATCTTTGGTCGATGTGGGACTTGAAAGATTAGAGTAAGAAAGTGAGCAACTTAATATATCTCCAAGTCCCACATCGACTAAAGACTAGAGTAAGAAAGTGTTGAGCATCTATAAAATTAGAAGGTGAGTGTTAAATTATAATAAAGGCCTATTGGCTTTGAATAAGCCCGATGACTTATTTCAAGGCTTAGGCTTGTTAGCCTATATAAAGACATATTGACTTATTTAAAGGTAGGTCTGTTAGTCTATGTAAGGCATGTTGACTTATTTAAAGGTAGATCTGTTAGCCTATGTAAAGGTCTGTTGACCTATTTAAAAGTAAGTCTGTTAGCCTATTTAAAAGTCTCATTACAAAGTAGGCTTTTAAATAGGCTTTCAGGTCAGGCTAGACTTTTAAAAATGTTAGGTCAGACCTCAAAAATTGGCCTATTATAGGCTCACAGGCCAGACTCAGACCTTATAATTGAGATACAGGTCAGGCCTGTTTAAGGCAAAGCCTGACCTGACCTGTCCTGTTTTCACCCCTATTGACATTTTCACCCCTATTGACATCCTACGTACCTTGGGAAAGTCTAAAATAGACCCAAAATTTTTGGTTAATTGATTTATTATTAAAATAAATTAATGGTTCATATTAAAAATTAAATTTTTACAGATTTTAACTAATAGCATTTAGATTTATATAGAAATTTAGTTAGATCATTATTTTTTTTACAAATAATTATAAATATAAAAAACTTATAATTTTTAACTAATAATTTTTATATACACTCAAATTTATATATAGATACTATTAAATAAAGTCTATTGATGAACCCACACATGTTGGGTCCATATTAACATCCTCAATCTACCCTACTCTTTTCTTCTCTTTACTTATTAATTATCTTTACTAGTTTCCTTTCTTTCAGACGACAACGTTTAACAAACATGAAAAGAACAAATAACTTAAGTTTGCAATTTATTATGGTAAATTATTAAAAAAATGAATTAATAAATTACATATAATATTTATAAATTTTTAAAATAGTTAAATATTTTATAAAAAATTGTAAGATTACTTATATGAATTTTATATATAAATCATAAATTTTCATACTTAATTACTTGTTTATAAAATATATGTCGCAGAAATATAGCGAAAATAAAAAGGAAAGGCTAGGAGAAGACCTTGTGTTGGGAGTCGCCACCAATCGCTTTATCCATTAAATGGAATGGTGCAATTGGACACCGAGAGATGGTCTACGTTTTAGAGTTCATGATTCGGGGGTTGATTACGGGTAGGGAAGGTATTATTACTTACACCGTCCGTTTAAAACGGTTACCTATTTAATCTAATGTTATTTGCAAGTTAATTAAATTGGTCCTTTGAAAACTAAAAGAAGAGAATTTTTTATTTTTATTTTGACATGTCCCATTTTGTCAAGTATAATATCAAGAATGATAAATGACTAAGACAAGCAATGGGTGACTAAATAGCCATTATTTTGGAACAAATTCTAAGTCTACAACATTATATAAAAGTGGTGAATCAAAATTTTATTTTTTGAAGAGAAGTAATTTTCAAAATAAAATGGCCAAATAAAAATATTTCAATGAATAATTTTAACTCAAAGAAATTTGTTTAAGGTAAGAAAATGATTTTTAAAGTAAATGGCCAAATAAATCTCATTCGTAATCAAGAAAAACATTTTTAAGCACAATGAGATTTTTGTATTAATTTCTAAAAAAAAATGCCTTTATGAAAAATAAAACTTTGATTCACCACAATCATGATGTTAAAGCTGTATGAATTTGTTCACTTTTATTTTAATATTTTATTTTACAAAAAGAAAAGTTTATTTTGGTTTATTAAAATTATATTTTAATTTACATAATTATTTTAATTTTTATGTGGGATTAGACTTTCACTTTTCTCTGGCAAAATCCAATATAAAGTCTCAAGATTATCGGGAAGAGTGTAATTTGATCGGCGCTCCGATCCTCTCCCAATTTTTTCGTCATAGGCCATTGAAAATTATTTGGTTAATATGTTAATTCAAAAATAAATAAATTAAAGTAAAGCACAAGTACAAATGCATCATGATATTATTACAAGTGAAGTGATATGGAATAAAATTATTTTATACAAATATGAATGATAACAATGAAAATATAATAAACATGTAAAATTCAAGACATCAATAGAAAGTTAAAGCATAAATGAAAGGTAAAAAAAAAAATTAAAAAGGTAAAAAAATAAAAAATAAAAATACAAACAAACCAGAAAAAAAAAAAGAAAGAAAATAGAGGCTTACCTCCAAGGCGTATAAAAATGCTATGCTCAAAGAATTCTACACAGAGCCTCACACGTTCTCTTCAAATCGAACCTTGAAAAGCAACCCACTTGCATGGAGAAAATTTTTTACTAAAATCTCGGACTCTTATACTTAGTATTAAGCCCAAGTAAAAAAAAATTACTAAAGTTCTCGGGCTCTTATACTTTGTATTAAGCCCAAGTGTATTTTTTTTGGATATCCAAACCATTGAGAATCACTCCTTTATATAGGAGGGGGGGAGGGAGAAGGAGTTTGGTTTCTCCAATGTGGGACTTAGACACTTTAGTTTTTTCAACTTTTTTCCTTTTTTTTTCCTTTTTTTTCTTTTTTTTGTTTAGATTTTCATTCACTTTTCAAGGTTTAAAAATAAACTTTATGAACAAAATTAAGTGTTCATACCTTGATTAAGTAACAAAAATAAAAAAAATGGATAAAATTGGGTATCAACAGCTGCCCCCCTTTGTTTTACATTTAGGATAAATGAAAAACAAAGGAATTGATTCAATTTTATCCATGAAAAGGTAAAAACTTGCGGATTTAGGTGTCCGCTGAAGTTTAACCAAAAAATAAGGTAAGAAGCTTACGGAATCGGGTATCCGTTGAAGCTTAACAAAAACAAGGTAAGAAGCTTACGGAGTCGGGTATCCGTTGAAGCTTAACAAAAACAAAGAAGTAAGGGGTACGAGGACCCAAAAACAACGGTACGAGGACCCAAAGGTAAAAAGCTTGCGGAATCGGTATCCGCGTGAAGCTTAACAAAACAACGTAAGAAGCTTTTGAGTCGTATCCGTTGAAGCTTAACAAAAACAAGGTAAGAAGTTTACGGAGTCGGGTATCCGTTGAAGCTTAACAAAAACAAAGAAGCAAGGGTACGAGGACCCAAAACAACGGGTACGAGGACCCAAAAGGTAAAAAGCTTGTGGAATCAGGTATCCGCTGAAGCTTAACAAAAACAACGTAAGAAGCTTACGGAGTTGGGTATCCGTTGAAGCTTGACAAAAACAAAGAAGCAAAGTACGAGGACCCAAAAGGTAAAAGGCTTGCGGAATCGGTATCCGCATTTGAAGCTTAACAAAAACAACGTAAGAAACTTACTGATTGTATCTGTTGAAGCTTAACAAAAACAAGGTTTCTTTTACTGAGTCGGGTATCCGTTGAAGCTTAACAAAACAAAGAAGCAAAGGGTACGAGGACCCAAAACAACGGTACGAGGACCCAAAGGTAAAAAGCTTGCGGAATCGGTATCCGTGAAGCTTAACAAAAACAACGTAAAAGCTTACTGGTCGGATTATCCGTTGAAGCTTAACAAAACAAAGAAGCAAGGGTACGAGGACCCAAAGGTAAAAAGCTTGGAATCGGGTATCCATTTGAAGCTTAACAAAACAACGTAAAAGCTTTTGAGTCGGGTATCCGTTGAAGCTTAACAAAAACAAAGAAGCAAGGGGTACGAGGACCCAAAAACAACGGGTACGAGGACCCAAAAGGTAAAAAGTTTGCGGAATCAGGTATCCGCTGAAGCTTAACAAAAACAACGTAAGAAGCTTACGGAGTTGGGTATCCGTTGAAGCTTAACAAAAACAAAAAGGCAATGGTTACGAGGACCTAAAAACAAACAATGGGTACGAGGACCCAAAAGCTTGCGGAATCAGGTATCCGCTGAAGCTTAACAAAAACAAGGTAAGAAGCTACGAAGTCGGGTATCCGTTGAAGCTTAACAGAAAACTTAAAAGCAATGAGTATGGAGACGAGAAAACAATGGGTGCAGGAACCCAAAAACTAAAAGACAATGGGCGCGGGGGCCCGAAAGGAAAAACAATGGGCGTGGGGGCCAGGAAACTAGAAAACAATGGGTGTAGGAACCCAAAAACTAAAAGACAATGGGCGCGGGTCCAGGAAACGAGAAAACAAGGGTGTAGGAACCCAAAAACTAAAAGACAATGGACGTGGAGGCCCGTAAAGGAAAACATAATGGGCACGGGGCCCAGGAAAGGAAAAACACAATGGGCGCAGAGGCAGGAAAGGAAAACACAATGGGCGTGGGGGCCCAGGAAGAGAATACAATGGGTGCGGGGACCCAAAAAGGTAAAAAGCTTCATGAGTCGTATCCGTGAAGCTTAACAAAACTTAGAAGCAATGGGTATGGGGACCCAAAAACATAAAACAATGGGTACAGGGACCCGTAAAAGGAAATGACAATTTGGACCTTTGTAGGTCAAGGCTAGCAAAATGAGAACAAATGCACTTATGCAATGCATGCTTCAAATGTATGAGAGTATGAAAAAATTTCTTTTTCCTTTTTTTTTGTTTTTTTTTATTTTTTTTGTTTTTGTCTCCACGATCCTTGAGGACATGATTGCAATCATTTTCAAAGATGAACTGGAATAAGATTTAATGGCATCCTTTCATTTGTCTACTCACCGATGGTTGAAATGTCCAACCGAATGACCTTGAGGTGTGCATTTAGATGTGACACATAAGAGCAAAGGGAAAACCCTTTAGATGACCCTTGAGGTGACCTGGTTGTCCTTCTTCTCTAACCAATACTCTTAAAGAGCCTTGAGCGAAAGCTTTATGCAAGTGAGCCTTAAGTCAGAAAACTTTTGCAGTTAGCCATGAGCCAAAAAAGTGAATGTACTTGAGAAAAACATCTTTTAGCAAAGTTTTGAACTAAACTCTTCTTTGACCATCCAAACCCATATTCAAATGGGATCATTTCCAATCTCGTCTTGTTCAAATCTTTCTTCATTAGATATGATTAGTGTAGAAGCTTGTGACTTCCTTTTCCAGAGATTCCCATTTCTACAGGACACACTTCAATCTGAATTATCAATTGAGAATGTCATTCCCTTCATCGATTGAAACTCTAGAGCTCCTTTGGCTTGAGTTGTTCAACAAGAGATTACCATTAGATGGTTAAATTGTACTATTGTACTCATGTTCACCTAACCTGAAGCATCATGTACCAGATATGCATGGATTCAAAAGTACAACATGAAAGAGATTTACTAACTGAGAAACCTTTTTTGATTGATTTTGGGAGTATGACTACACAAAGGACATTTACAAAGAAAAAACACAAGAAGTGGAATAGTACAAAAGCCAAGAGTTTTTTTTTTTGCTTTTTTCTTCCCTTTTTTTTTTGCTCCGGTTTGGATGTGATTGATCTTTACTTGACAACTGGACATCATGACCATTGCTTTATCCACAAAAATCTACCCTCATGTATGATATCAAATGAATTTGACTCAGAGTATGTCATTTGAGAACAAAGATATCCTAGTGTAGGCCATTTGACAACAAAAATTGTCCCAATGGAAAACTTGAGAATAATTTTTTTTTTTTTGCCCCAGTGTAAGGTCGAATTGAACAGTGTAGAAATTTGCCCCAATATAGAGCCAAGCTGAACCAAAAGATTTGCCCCAGTGTAAGGCCGAATTGAACAGTGTAGAAATTTATCCCAATATAGAGCCAGATTGAACCAAAAGAAAACATGCCCCAGTGTAGGGGCAACTTGAACAGGGTAATAACTTACCCTAATGTAAGTCTTTTTTTTGTCTTTTTTTTTTAAGGAGCAATGATTGCAAATTCAGTAAGGTATGAACCTTTTGTCTCAAAATTAAAGTCAATGAAAATGAAAACAACCCTTCATTGATCAGAATGGACTTTTTAACGCTTGTAATGTGGCCAAGGTTAGGGGTTATGAAAAGAATGGTATAAGGCTCAAATAAGTGTTTAAAGGTTAAGTGGGACCAAGGATCCTTGTTCAAACTTAAACTTTGTCAATTACTTTTGCAATTTCAAGCACACTTTTCTCTTATTGTTCTTTTTCATCCTTGTTCAAACTTGAACTTTGTCAATTGCTTTTGCACTTACTTTCCGCCCCTTTCACCTTTCCTTTCTTTTCTTTTTTTCATTATACTTCAAAATAGTCATCATGGCAACCAACTCCTTTTTTTTTTGTGTTATCCTCTAGTGTAGAGGTGATCCTTGTCCAGGGTTTATTGAAGAAAACTTCCAAGCTCAAAATGGGATAACAATGGATAATGAATTCTTGTGAGAGATAGAGAAAGATAGCCAATCTTCATTTCAAATTTTGATTGCTCATTTTCAAAAAATTTAATTTAGAGACAAAAGGATAATACACACTGAGTGATTATTCATTTGCTCCCTTTATTTTTTTTTCTTTTTTTTGTTTTTTTTTACATTTTTTTTTGGACGAAGAACACCTACACACATGGGCCTCATGACCACAAAATTTTTTCCAGAATGAAAGTCCTATAGGATCCAAACCAAAAGAAAGCAAGTAAAGGGAAGAAAAAAATGACAAGAAAGATTTGACAAGAACACGAGTGCCAAGAACATAGGAAAAAGAAATAAGGTATGCTGAGATCCATGCAAATCAATCATATTAATGCTTCAAGAAAGTTCACATAAGCTCAAAAACCAAATGATTTTAATGATTGAACAAGCATGGGATCAGTACAATTAAACCATTATTTCATGGTAACAACTTGATAAACAAATCAGAATACTAGTCGCTCAGAAATTTCCCAGTGCTGGAGGACTCCAAGGTACGGTTCATTCTTGGCGGTTAGAAAAATGAATCGCCACTTAATCAAACTTTCTAAGGTTGCCCCTGATCGACCATTGTAAACAATTGCTCCTATTGCAGATGGGCATGTGTAGAAACCTCCTGACAACGCCTCATTTAACTCATTCAACCTGAAGTTCACCCTTAGTTGGTTCAACATTTGTCCATACTTTCCTGTTCATCATTCATTTGATGCAATCTTCCCCTTTTCATTTCATTTTCAATCCTTTCACCAATTATCACAATATCTGAAAAAATCGATGACACACTTCCAATCATATGACCATAGAATGGCGTGTGTAGTGTATCAATGAACATAGTAACCATCTCTTTTTTCGACAAAGGGGTTCCACTTGTGCAGCCATTTCCTCCACCTCTCGAGCATATTCCTTGAAGGTCTCAAAGATCCTTCTTAGACATACTTTGTAGTTGCATTCTATCTGGTGCCATGTCAATGTTGAACTTGTACTGCTTTACAAAAGCATCAGCTAAATCCTTGAAACTCCTTATACGAGCACGCTCAAGATGTGTGTACTAATTCAAAGCTACCCCAGTTAAACTGTCTTGGAAGAAATGGATTAACAGTTTGTCATCATGAGCTTGTGAGGCCATCTTGCGAATGTACATTATCAAGTGATTCTTTGGGCAAGTAGTCCCCTTATATTTGTCAAAATCTGGGACCTTAAACTTCGGAGGAATCACTACATTCGGGACAAGACAAAGCTCTGAGACATCTAGAAGACCATAGCCACTAGCTCCCTCTACGGCTCGAAGTCTTTCTTCAAGAACTTTTAATTTTTCCTTGGATTGAAGACCTTCAGTTGAAGGGTTTAGCAGAGAAGTACCAGCGATCTTATGAGGGAAAAACTGTGGCATGTAGAAAGGAGGTTGGGCCTGAGTCGAGCTTTGTGGCCCTGAAGTAGGTATTACAAATGATGAGCCGCTCTCAAGAGGGTTGGTAATTTGTGACGGCATAAAATCAGGGGGAAGGCCATAAGGTGGAATGGAAACAGTATTGAGGAATCACACTTGGTATTTGGCTGAGATCCTTGGGTAGTGTTTGGAGGGTTTGAAGTTGTTGTGACTGTCGGTGCACTGCCCTCAAGAGTATTGGTGGCTAATGGTGGCGCATAACCAGGTGGAAGGTCATATGGTGGGAATGAAGATGCATGTGTTTCAGGATTATTTGAGTAAATGGTGAGTGGCATCATGGCCCCTTGAGAGGTGACATTTGGATATTGCTAAGGAATTGGTGTAAAGCTAGGTGGGTGAGCAGGTGTGGCCGAAGGATCATTATTTGCCCTTGAAGGAGTCCCCTCTGTATTCTTCGTTCTTTTCAGAATTTCCAAGATCTTGGCCATTTGTTCCTTTAGCTGACTTACTTCACTTCTCAGCTCTTCTTGTGATTGACCCAGTTCATCCATGACTCTTGATTGAGAACGAGTCCTATATGGGTGTCGTAGAGACAGTTTTCCTTTAGTATTCATTATTTTTTTTATTAGAAAATATGAAAAATAAAAAGAAAATGCAAAAATAAACCATGCATGTAGAGACATGATCCAAAGCAGCAAGCGATATCGAATCGATATCTTCACAGGATTGGACCACATATGCAAATGCAAGATAAAAGAAAACAACAAAAAGTTAGCAACTACCAAATAAAAGACAAATAGAAATTCCTCATGTGTTAGAGGAAAATGGGTACCTAATCTTGGTACCCGTTCAGCAGGATAAATTCTATGGACGATGGTAACTCTAAGATTATATCTACAAGTGAGAGCTTTGGTTCTAGACCCCTATCGGACAAAAAGGTCCCCAAATTGTCCCTTGCTGTCACCAACACTTTGGCTAGCAAGAGTCCTCCATCCTCACCCATGATAGGTTACAAGCGGAAAGAGTTCAATTTGAGCGAGGGGTTTTCATGTGCCTAAACGGAGACCAACGGTCCCACAAAGCAACACTACTTCACCCTCTATCTAAGCCTACAAGGTACTGAGCTCGGGTATAGAGCTTGTGTGTGCAGGTGTACATGAGAGAACTTTATTTACAAAGCAGAAATATAATACGTATAATGCAAATAAAATATACAATAATATGAAACAAATAACAAATAAACAAATAAAACAAAAATGGACCAACATAATTAAAGAGCAAATCACATGAGATTAAAATAAGGTTTAACCCTCTAATGTCCCCAGTGGAGTCGCCAGCTGTCGCAACCGTCCCGAAGGGCGCCGCGAAAATAAAAAGGAAAGGCTAGGAGAAGACCTCGGGGTGTTGGGAGTCGCCACCAATCGCTTTATCCATTAAATGGAATGGTGCAATTGGACACCTGAGAGATGGTCTACGTTTCAGAGTTCATGATTCGGGGGTTGATTACGGGTAGGGAAGGTATTAGCACCCTACACCGTCCGTTCTAAGAACGGTTACCTATTTAATCTAATGTTATTTGCAAGTTAATTAAATTGGTCCTTTGAAAACTAAAAGAAGAGAATTTTTTATTTTTATTTTGACATGTCCCATTTTGTCAAGTATAATATCAAGAATGATAAATGACTAAGACAAGCAATGGGTGACTAAATAGCCATTATTTTGGAACAAATTCTAAGTCTACAACATTATATAAAAGTGGTGAATCAAAATTTTATTTTTTGAAGAGAAGTAATTTTCAAAATAAAATGGCCAAATAAAAATATTTCAATGAATAATTTTAACTCAAAGAAATTTGTTTAAGGTAAGAAAATGATTTTTAAAGTAAATGGCCAAATAAATCTCATTCGTAATCAAGAAAAACATTTTTAGAAGCACAATGAGATTTTTGTATTAATTTCTAAAAAAAAACGCCTTTATGAAAAATAAAACTTTGATTCACCACAATCATGATGTTAAAGCTGTATGAATTTGTTCGCTTTTATTTTAATATTTTATTTTACAAAAAGAAAAGTTTATTTTGGTTTATTAAAATTATATTTTAATTTACATAATTATTTTAATTTTTATGTGGGATTAGACTTTTATGGTATTCTCTGGCAAAATCTAATATAAAGCCTCAAGATTATCGGGAAGAGTGTAATTTGATCGGCGCTCCGATCCTCTCCCAATTTTTTCGTCATAGGCCATTGAAAATTATTTGGTTAATATGTTAATTCAAAAATAAATAAATTAAAGTAAAGCACAAGTACAAATGCATCATGATATTATTACAAGTGAAGTGATATGGAATAAAATTATTTTATACAAATATGAATGATAACAATGAAAATATAATAAACATGTAAAATTCAAGACATCAATAGAAAGTTAAAGCATAAATGAAAGGTAAAAAAAAAAATTAAAAAGGTAAAAAAATAAAAAATACAAATACAAACAAACCAGAAAAAAGAAAGAAAAGAAGCAGGCTTACCTCCAAGGCGTATAAAAATGCTATGCTCAAAGAATTCTACACTAGCCTCACACGTTCTCTTCAAATCGAACCTTGAAAAGCAACCCACTTGCATGGAGAAAATTTTTTACTAAAATGACTCTTATACTTAGTATTAAGCCCAAGTAAAAAAAAATTACTAAAGTTCTCAGCTCTTATACTTTGTATTAAGCCCAAGTGTATTTTTTTTGGATATCCAAACCATTGAGAATCACTCCTTTATATAGGAGGGGGGAGGAGAAGGAGTTTGGTTTCTCCAATGTGGGACTTAGACACTTTAGTTTTTTCAACTTTTTCCTTTTTTTTTTTTTTTTTTTTTTTTTGTTTAGATTTTCATTCACTTTTCAAGGTTTAAAAATAAACTTTATGAACAAAATTAAGTGTTCATACCTTGATTAAGTAACAAAAATAAAAAAAATGGATAAAATTGGGTATCAACAATATATCAAAATATCATAAATTATAGAGTTGTTTTAACAAATATAGATCGTTAAGAACTAAAATTGATTTATCAAAATATCATAAATTATACAGTTGTTTAAAATGGATTGTGACTTTGGGTCATTGATTTATTATTAAAATAAATTCAATGATTCAGATTAAAAGTTAAATTTTTATAGATTTTAACTAGTAGCATTTAGATTTACACACAAATTTAGTAGATCATTATTTTTTTATGAATAATTGTAAATATAAGAAATTTATAAATTTTAAGCGATAATTTTTACATACATTTAAATTTTTATATAAATAATATCAAATAAAGTCTATTAATAAACTGGCACTTGTTAAGTCCATATTAACATCCTCCACGTGCTCTACTCTTTTCTTTTCTTTACTTATTAATTGTCTTTACTAGTTTCCTTTCTTTTAGAGGACAACGTTTAACAAACATGAAAAGAATAAATAACTTAAGTTTGCAATTTATTATGGTATATTATTAAAAAAATGAATTAATAAATTACATATAATATTTATAAATTTTTAAAATAGTTAAATATTTTATAAAAAATTGTAAGATTATTTAATGAATTTTATATAAAAATCATAGATTTTCATACTTAATTACTTGTTTATAAAATATATCAAAACATCATAAATTATATAGTTGTTTTAACAAATATAGATCATTAAGAACTAAAATTGATTTATCAAAATATCATAAATTATACAGTTGTCTAAAATGGACCCAAAATTTTTGGGTTCATTGATTTTGGGTCATTGATTTATTGTTAAAATAAATTAATTGTTCAAATAAAAGTTAAATTTTTACAAATTTTAACTAATAACATTTAGAGTTACACAAAAATTAGTAGGATCATTATTTTTTTACGAATAACTATAAATATAAAAAACTTATAGATTTTAATTGATAATTTTTACATACACTTAAATTTATATATAGATACTGTCAATTAAAATCTATTGATGAACCCACACTTATTGGGTCCATATTAGCATCCTCGAGATACCCTACTCTTTTCTTCTCTTTACTTATTAATTGTCTTTACTAGTTTCTTTTCTTTTAGAGGACAACGTTTAACAAACATGAAAAGAACAAATAACTTAAGTTTGCAATTTATTATGGTATATTATTAAAAAAATGAATTAATAAATTACATATAATATTTATAAAATTTTAAAATAGTTAAATATTTTATAAAAAATGTAAGATTACTTTTATGAATTTTATATAAAAATCATAAATTTCCAAATTTAAGTACTTGTTTATAAAATATATCAAAATATCATAAATTATACAATTGTTTTAACAAATATAGATTGTTAAGAACTAAAATTGATTTGTCAAAATATCATAAATTATACAGTTGTCTAAAATGGACCCAAAATTTTTGGATTCATTGATTTTGGTTCATTGATTTATTATTAAATAAATCAATGGTTCGATTAAAAATTAAATTTTACAGATTTTAACTATTAACATTCATATTTACACAGAAATTTAGTCATAACATTATTTTTTTACGAATAACTATAAATATAAAAAACTTATAGATTTTAACTAATAATTTTTACATACACTCAAAATTATATATAAGTACTGTCAAATAAAGTCTATTGATGAATCCACACTTGTTGAATCCATATTAGCATCCTCAACATACCCTACTCTTTTCTCTCTTTACTTATTAATTGTCTTTACTAGTTTCCTTTCTTTTAGAGGATAACGTTTAACAAACATGAAAAGAACAAATAACTTAAGTTTGCAATTTATTATGGTATATTATTAAAAAATGAATTAATAAATTACATATAATATTTATAAATTTTTTAAATAGTTAAATATATTTTATTAAAAAATATAAGATTACTTATATGAATTTTATATAAAATCCATAAACTTTCATACTTAAATACTTGTTTATAAAATATATCAAAATATCATAAATTATACAGTTGTTTTAACAAATATAGATTGTTAAGAACTAACTCTCTTTAAAAAAATATCATTAGATGAAAGTTCAAGAATTATTTTAATTTCCAAAATGTTGAGGAAGAGCACTTTTAAAAACATGAAAATACTATAACAAAATTGACCTATGATAACCCTTCAAAAGTGTACTCTAAAATTACCTTTGATAAATGTTACACTTTTTGGCCCTAATACAACACTTTTAAAGGAGTAGCTTATTCAGGCATAACCTATTATCTAAGTCTACACTTGTTTAGCATTAAAGGCAACGCTTATTTTCTTCTCTATAGATACGCTTATAAAGTGTTCCTTTATGTCAAATCCTATAAGTATGCTTTCAAAGCACTCCCGTATGTCAAAACCTTAGGGCATCACTTTACATGTGTTCCCTTATGTTGTTTTTTTTTAAACCTCCTATAATGACTACTTTTTTATTAATTATAAAAGTACAATTTGTTAATCTTATATATTACATGCCTACTAGTTAAATTTGGTAAAACATTAAAAATGCTTCATTTTTTAATATTTTTAATGCCATTTATTTTATATATTATTTTTATAGAATTTTAATTTTAGAATATCTATACACAAATTTATATAGTATAAAATTTCAAGCAAAAATATAAACTAATTTTAACATTTAACACATTGTTCAAAGTATTAACCAAATATCTACAATAACACATTGATCAAAATATTAAACAAATAATTCAAAGTACTAAAATTATTATCATCATCATAATTCAAAGCACTTAATCAAAATAAAGATATATATAAATCACAATGTATGAAAAAATTATCTTCATCAAACTCTCTTCATGAACATTAAATATATTAAATAGCTCTATTGTCATCCCCAAATGTAGTGCCAGCATTATCCTACAAATTTAAATTGAATTAAAGGATTAGTAGTGTATAGATTCATTTTTAAATAATAAAAAAATCTCAACAACTCAGACATATAAAAGAAATAAAACCATTTAAGCACATCGCGGTAAGTTAGACATAAGGAAATATCACAACATGGACATCAGCTCAGGCCCAACGAAAATGTAGGAACTGGTGACTTGCCAGTTGCCACTATGATCAAGTAGAAAGAAACTGAAAGGAAAGTATTGCATTATCGGATAATGCTCAAAGGAACTTTGTGGCATGCAAAACTTGTAGTCCACTGCATTAGCATTGTGTAACACAGGCATATTTTGTGGTTTGATCAAAAGATCTTATTAGCATCACTCTGGCAAATGATTTAAATAACTAGCAAAGATGAATTATGCAGGCATGGTTACATTAACTATTAACACATAAAATAACATAGAAACAAAGTTAAGATCTTCAGTTCGCTAATACTTACTTGAGAGTAAGAAAAGCAAGGAGCTTGAGGTGGTAACACTGGGCAACCCCTTGCATCCACATGCATCTGAAACATCAAATGACCGCATGTCAGAATGCATCCATAATTTCTACATCCCAATCGACAGAGAAAGCTTGCTAATATAAAAGAAAAACTTATATCTTGCTTGTATTCCAAACAAAAAGATTACCGCTGGAAATGGCTTCCAGTGCCAACTTTCTGTAGGCTGCCACAAGGGATAACCAGGAGGACCCCAAATCTGCATACCAGACATCTGACTGCCAGATTGTCCCCACATAGGATATACAGGTCCTGGAGAAAGGGTGTAATTAGAATGATATGGAGGAAAGGCCATAATTGGTCTTTTAAGACAGTAGCTCCTTTGCACTGGATATCTTTGATTTAGCTATTTCTGATCTTCTTCCTTAGGCAAGATTTGTCTCTTATTCATTCTATATTTCTGTTTAAACAAAAAAACTGTTACTAAGTCTTACCTAAGAAGATATGTTAATATGCTTTTTTTATTACCAGAACCAGATAAGGTGTTGAAAATAGTTACTCTACTTACAGTTTTGGAAAAGAAACTGATAAACTATAACCAGCAAGGTAAATAATGACCTGAAGATGGCTTGCTACATTATGCCTTGTCAAGCCCTCCACTTTCATTAGATCCAATATTCGAGAAGGAATGGCTTGATTAATGCCTAGTTGTTCCACTGCCTTCACAATTTTTTTGTGCAGCTCAGATTTCCAGTCTACCTGAGACCAAAATCAAGTACCAAAATTGTATTCAGATAATCAGAACTAGCACATCACTTACCCAAACCTTATATGACAACAACATGGATAAACAATGAACAACACAAAATATATATGAATATTCATAAATATTTACTAAAACTCCTAAGACCAGATTGAAGTCACATTAACTGGTGAAATTACAGTTCACGAACACAATGTGGTTGAAATATTTCAAAAGTTTTGAGAACTATGCCATTATGTTCAAGTTCAATAATTATTTGTAAGTGGATCATAAACTACTGCTTTGATCTCAACAATATGTCGAGGAATTTTGCCATAACTAGACAACACATTCTATTTAAAACTGAATGCAAGGAAAGGTGATAGTTGGAGCAATGCTGTTTAATCAAGCTGTTTCAATTGAAAACTCCATTGAAATCATCCTTCCTATGATTTCCAATCAAAGACTAGTTAAGATTTGACAATTCCATTATAAAATTTCCTTTAATCACTTAATGAATATGGAATGGAGATATGTCTAGAATCCATGTGCTTTTCTTGATTAACTCCAAGCATGCACATACAATACATTGGGAATATTGACAGATTAAACAAAACTTCGGAAATATTATCTGGTTATGTAAGCCATACACCAGATATCAACGTCATGAGCATGTGTAAGCAAATAGTACGGCCAAGAGGGTTATAATAACATGATACCAATAATGAATAATCATAAAGCAGCTTACTTTCATCTTCTTCCGATTACCATCAGTGTTGCTGAGAACCTTTATATTACGTGGATTTGGAGAAACAGCACTCTCATTCTTAGAACGATCAGCAAAATCCTCTTCCTCCTTGTCGCGACCAGTGATCGCCGCGGGGAAACAGCAACTCGAATTGATTTTTAAATATGAAATTGAGAAAAATGGAGTCGTCACCAATTTTATTTGAATTTGGAAAAATTGAAAAACCTTTCTTTGAAAATGGTCTTTAGAACCAGATTGGATTCGGGAGTCGGTTATGCTTAGGGAAGGGTGGAAACTTAATCCCACTGCACCCTAACGCACCCGTCCTAAGACGGTACCTTAGATTAATTATGCAAATTATTAACAATCCTTGAAAATATTTATTTTACCCCTTTTTTGCAAACATTGTAATTAAAAAGCGAAACCACAAAATTGTGAAAATTTAAATTTGGCTTGACAGAAATGAAATTCTGCTCCTACGTATTCCCTGGTGCAATGGGGAACTCAAAGTTACGTAATTCTTTAAAAAAATATTTGTGGGTTGGTTGATTTTATTAAAAAAAACTTTTTTTAAAAATTTGAATCAACAAGCCGTCGCGGCTCAGTTATTCAAATTAAAGATTAAATAGGTGAAGCTCGCGTCACGCTAGAGACGTCACCCATTGATTATCGAGTTTGTCACGAAATTTTTATTTAAGATTATCGATTAGCGATTTAACTTAAAAAAATGTAAATCATCAAGCTGTCGCAACTCAGATGTTTACAAAATATAAGGGTTAACAAGCTGTCGCAACTCAGGTAACCCATTTTTATTCCTTTTTTAAAAAAAATTAATTATTTCTTTATTTTTTTTTTAACTTCTTTACCCTTCTCCCTTCTTATCAAAATGCATCATTATGGACAGCAGTCCACGTGATTCAACCTCACACACCCAAAAGACAATCACAATTCAATTTAAAGAGATAAAAAATTAGAGAATTTGACAACACTAATAGCACGCACCAGGGGACGTTTGGGGAGGGGTTAGGACCCTGAGATTCGACGGTCGGGAGGCTGACTTCTGATGTTCGACGGTCGGGAATTGCCTCTGAAGGTCGAGAACTAGTTCCTGTGGTCCGACGGTCGAGAGCTGGCCTCTGAGGTTCGACGGTCGGGAATTGCCTCTGACGGTCGAGAACTGGTTCCTGTGGTCCGACGGTCGAGAACTGGCCTCTGAGGTTCGACGGTCGGTGGAAAAATGAATTTATTTGGGTTTGGAAGGTTGAAGGTCGATGAGGGGAGTGTAGCTGGTGTGTTTCGACGGTTGGGTTGGAGAATGTAGGTGGTTTTGATCTTGAGGTGGTTCGACGGTCGGTTGAAAGGCGAGATTCGACGGTCGAGTGAGGGGATGGACTTGGTTTAAAGGATTATGGCCCGAGGATTCGACTGTCGGTTGGAAAGGGGTGATGAATTCGACGGAGTTTGGATGGGTGAGGAGATGGAGTAGTAGGCCGATATGGTTCGACGGTCGAGTGAAGGGATGGATTCGACGGTCGAGTGAGGGGATGGAATTTGGTTGATGGTGATGGAGGTTTGGATGGCTCGTCGGTGAGAGGACGGTCTAATTGGAGAATGTAGATGGTGTTTAAAATGTGGTTTGGAGATTTGAGAGGTAGGTGGTCGGTTTGTGGGATGGTTTCGACGGTTGGGTTAGAGGTGAAGGTGGGCTTTGTGAAATTGGTCGAATGAGGGGATGAGTTTGGTTTGAAGGATTACGGTCCAACGGTCGGTTACGGTTGGGTTTGTTAGTGTTTGGAGAGGTTATGGAAATTGCTTGAGTGATAGGGATTTTGAAGATGGTGAGTGTATTGGAGGTGAGAGGGGTAGTGATCCGATTTGAGGTTCGTCGGTCGGTGAAAAGGATGGTGAGGGTTTGGATAATAGGTGATGGGGTTTGTGGGATCTCGACGGTCGGTTGGGAAGGATTTGGGATTCGACGGTCGTGAGGAGTAAGGTTTGGTGGTTTGGGAGATAGGTGATGTGGTTGGTGGAATCTCGACGGTCGGTTGGGAAGGATTTGGGGTTCGACGGTCGGTTTGAGGAGATGGGGTTTTGATTGTCGGTTAAAGGGATCTGGTATTGGCAGACCAACAGTCGGTTGGTTGAAGGGAAGGATGTGGTTTAAAGGATTATGACCGACGGTCGGTTGTGATGTGGTCTTATGGTGGCAGATCTGGGGTTCAACGGTCTTGAAAGGCTGATGGCTTCTGTGCAGTCCGACGGTCGGATGAGAGGATGGATTCGACGATCGGCTGGGAGGTTGATGGCAGAAAATGTGGTCCGACGGTCGGATGAGAGAATGGATTCGACGGTCGGCTTTTGTTCTTGGGTGGTTCTGTGCGGTCCGACGGTCGGTTGAAGAGAGGCCTGGCTTCACGTGGTGGTGCAAGGACAAGTGGTTAATGGCTTGAAGGAGATGGCAGCGAAGGTGCAAACAGAGGGGGGTTATGGTGATGATTGTATGGTGGATTATGGTTTGGAGGTGGTGTGTGTTGCGTTGTGGGTGAAGAGTTACCGAGAGGTGTGGTTGATAATGAAAATGATGAGAAGTTGAAGGTGCAAGGTAATGGAGGTTCTATGGAGATGGAAGTGAAGGGTGGTTCTTTGTTTTGGATGGTTACTGAGGAGAGAGTTTGGGAAGCGGGGTGATGATGGGTGTTGTATGGTGGTCACGTTGGAGGGTGAGAGCTTGGTGCAGGTCTTTGCCATGGTGGTTACGTGAATGGTGGAGGGAGAAGGATGGAGGCTGCTGGTTACATGGTTGGAGAAGGATGGTGGCAGAAGATGGAAGGAATGGGTTGGCAGAAGTTTTTTTTTTAGGAATGGGTTGGCCAGCCTCCTGGAAGAAAATGATGGCAACAGCATTTATGGAGGGATCCTTCACATTTTAGAGGAAAGAGGATGGTAATGGGTGTGATGATTACTCACCGTTTGGGAGTTTGGCATTTTCCTTCAAATTTTCATCTTCTCCCGACAAATCTCCCTAAAATCCTCCTTTTTTATCAAAATTCTCTCTTTTTCTTTTCTTTCTTCTTGACCCTTTCTTTTCTCTTTTTTCTTTTTTGCGTCAATCACTCTTTTCCCCCTTTTTTTTTTTTTATATTGAGCCCTCCACCCCCGTGACTATTTTTTTTTATATTTTTATTTTATTTTTTTACTTTTTTACTTTTTTTTTTTTTTTTTTAGGTCAAAATTGGGTGTTCACACTCCTTAATCATATTCTTTTGATTTCCTTGGTTGAGGAGTACTTTCGGCCAAACATTTAAATTTCCGCATGTAGTTTAACATATAATTTGATTCTCCATCATGTTCCTCGCTTTCTTTTTCTGTTGAGCAATTAGTCTGCTCTTGAGTCCCCATCATCCACTAATCTTGCCCCCTGTTTCAATTGTGGGGTTGAAGGAGCTGGATATTTATCACTTCCAGGAGACTGCTCATGGTCATTATCAGTAAACCTGGATACTTTTTCTAAATCAATTAACATTCTACTTTCATGTTGTCCATTGTCTGTTTGGAGCTGCAACATGGACACTAGCGATTCTTTGACAGGTTTTAGTGATTCAGACAGGATACTTGCCCCAGCATTGAATGCCTGCTTGAGTTCAACCTTGTTAGAAACTATTTTGCTTATATTATGTTCGTAGTAAATGGCAATGTATTGTCGCCAATATTAACCGACCTTGTGAACCACATGCTGCCAGATATTTCTGAGCTTGTCCTCGAGAGAGTGGTTTGCTAACTGAATATAAAATAGCAAGAGAAAAAACACTTTAACAATAACTAAATATAGGAATAAAAGATGCCATAAAGACACCTTTGCAGTTAAAAGCAAATCAAAATCCTTAAAAACTAAGCATTTCATCATATATACAACCATGCTCTTCCTTTAAAAAAAAGGGGGGGGGGATGTAGGGGGGCATATTGGAAAGAAATCACCACAACCCGGTAGCTCTTGAATTCTTAAAATGACAGTTTCAAGATGAGGCCATTCCTTGAACTTCAGGAATAATATCCTCAGACTTGGTAAAATTCTGAACCAAAAGAAAAAGGTAAATAACATGTTTTCTTTTTCCACTTTTGGTTTGTGTGGAGCAGATGGCAAAGGGAAGCCCTCAAAACTATAATGTAAAGACACAACAAAATATACTTATGACACAATGTAGTCACCAAAGTATTGAAATTAGGGGAACCAGTGGAATGAGAATATAAATATACTTTTGAACATTCCATTTCTTTCATCATTACAGACAGGTGAAAAATAATTCATTCCATCAAGTTCAACCAAAACATCCAAACAGACAGCCTTATCAAGCAGCATATCTTGTCATCCAACTCTTTCATATCATTTCTTCTCTTTGATAGAGTTTCTTTTTATTCACTGCCCATGTCCTTCCATCACAAACTTCCAATTGGAAATCATATTCTTAGACATTAAACAAGTAAAAAAATATTGAAACCTTGAAGCTCATCAACCCACATAATTCAAATGAACAATCAACATCATACACCAGTTCTCACAACAACATCATGACCAACTTTCCCAAAACCAAATATAACCAAACAATGTCATGGAGATAGAGTAGTCACAAGTCAGGCAAATCAATATTCTTGCAAGTAGACAGGGCAGGAAGGAGGAACAAAAACAGAGAAAGCAGAAGAAAATCAGGCTTCTACAAAACTTATTTTCTGAAACCTGAATACATAAACAATCTGACTAACATTTGGCAACACTATTTTTTCCAGTTCAGCATCACACTTCACATGCAAGAACTGAACCCAAAAATGAAAAGCAAAAAATTGATGTTGCTATGATTATGATCATATATAGAACTCAGGTAATGGAGGTGAGCAAAATCTATATTGAAAAATTCAAGAATGTGGCTGCAAAGAAACCATTTTTTTTCAAAATTCAAGATGTGAACCCACATATCACATTGACAATATAATTGTGAAACCTACTCAACGTTTCTTGGGAGGTTGGTAGGAAAGAATTTATAAGTACCTAATGTTGTAAAAAAAATGACTTGCAAAGAAATGAGTTAGCAAAATCGTGAAGTCTGTAATGTGTAAAGCACTGCTCTCAAGGATTATTTCGGTATAGACGAAAATTTCCCAAGGTTTGCAGGCTCTTCCTATTTGATAGGAAATCAAGAACTACAAGAGATATGAAGCAGTATTGTAACCCAGAAGAGAAGACGAAGAGAGAATATTAGCAAAGAGGAGAAGATGAAAATTTGTTGTGTACCAAAAATATTAATAAGTGAATAGTTTTTTTAGAGGGTAGTAAATAACTGTTAGTAGAAAATGTTTAGAAAAAGCGTTGGAATTATAACGTTGAAAATGAATTATAACGTTGAAAATGAAAATGCCCGTTAACAACTGATTTGCACGTTGAGTGTCTGTTGGAAGACCAAGTCAAAAGTGACCGTTGGAAGACCAAATCAGTTTAAACCTCTTCAAAAAACTCGTTTTCAGGTAAATTCAAAAAATTAATTAAATATTTCACAAAAAGATTCGGGTCTCATGATATCACGCGCAGGGGGACAAATCAATGATTTGCACTAGCCATGAGTCTTCAACCCATTTTTGTGCGCGCGAGCCCACCACCTTATTTGTTTCTTACAAAGCCTAAAACACAAGTTGATATATAAACTCTTTCAAAGATATACTTTCAACCAATATGAGATTTTATTCTTTTGAAATAAAATACTTTTCACAACAATCCCCCACATATTTCAAAAGAATATTAATAAATAAAATCAATAATTTTAAAAACAGAATTTGGGTTACATCATGAGTGCAAACGTTTCGAATCTGGTGTCTTCTAAACTATGAACCAGACTTAGATAAATAGAACTTTAACTTACAATGTAATTGGTGAAGTTTAAACTTCTATGAACCAAAACATTTTTCATGTAAATTAGAATCTCATTTGATCACATTTACACCATCATTTATCTCTTGTTGTTAATGCAGTTTTGCACTTTTTGGCCATGTGCGTGCCTGGTTGTTCATGAGTGCTCTAGAGACTATGCTATTTTCTCATAGGAGTGACCTCACTCCACACTCATATAGGTGATTTCATCAAGTGTATACTACACTTTATATACCACCTGTAAGGGATATAAAATACATTAAAAGCATTTAGTTTATCCTCACAATAAATGCAGTCTAGCACTTCTCATGCTTCTCACACTATAGGAAGGGACAAACAAAGTGCTAGCAATATACTAACAAATGATTTGTTATTACCCATATGAACTTTTTCATGGGATCTCCACTCATAAAAGTTGGGTTTCCATCACTGTTAGTTTCAAATTAGCTTAAGTCTCATTCCCCTCGATGTAGTATTTATTAAGTTCCTCCCCAAAGACTTAGTCAGAGGATCGGCCAAGTTCACTTCTGACTTCACATAATCAATGGATATAGTTTCATCTTTCAGCAGCTGCTTTATCACTTCATGTCTCAACCTAATGTGCCTGTTCTTATCATTAAAGGTTTTATTATTTGCAATAGATATTGCTGCCTTGTTGTCATAATGCATAGATACAGAAGGGATTAGTTTTATTTCCAATGGAATATTTTCTAAGAAATTTCTCAACCACTCGGCCTCATTACCGATTTTCTCCAGAGCAATAAACTCTGACTCCATGGTGGATTTTGTAATTATTTTTTGTTTGGCTGATCTCTAAGTCACTGCACCACCACCAAAGGTGAACACATAGCCACTAGTGGATTTAATCTCATCTGAATATGAGATCCAATTAGCATCACTGTATCCTTCTAATACAGCAGGAAATCCACAATAAGTAATACCATAGTCCATGGTACCTCTCAAATATTTCATTAGTCTAGCCAAAGCGGCCCAGTAATCATTATTAGGATTATGTGTATATCTACTCAATTTGCAACAACATATGCTATGTCAAGTCGAGTGAAATTCATCAAATGCAACAGACTTCCAATAATCTATGCATACTGAGACTGGGCAACAGAATCACCTCTGTTTTTCTTTAACTGAGTGTTAGCATCATAAGGGGTACTTATTGGTTTGACATCAAAATGTCCAAACTTCTTTAGAAGTTTCTCAACATAATGTTCTTGTGATAGCATTATACTGTCACACTTCCTTATGACTTTAACACCAAGAATTACACTAGCTTCACCCATGTCTTTCATGCCAAATTTAGATAGAAGGAAACATTTTGTTTGATGCACTATATCATGACTAGTACCAAAAATGAGCATGTTATCCACATATAGACAGATAATCACACATTCACCACTTACTAATTTTGTATATACACATTTATCTACTTCAATAGAAGAAAAACCATCATTGATTAAAGTTTGATCAAATTTTTCATGCCACTGTTTAGGTGCTTGTTTTAGACTATATAAAGATTTGAGAAGTTTACACACTTTGTTTTCTTGTCCAGGAACTACACACCCCTCAGGTTGTATCATATAAATTTCTTCTTCTAAATCACTATTTAAAAAAGCTGTTTTAACATCCATTTGGTGAATAACCAAATTATATGCAGAGGCTAAAGCAATCAAAACATGAATAGAAGAAATTCTAGTTACAAAAGCAAAGGTATTAAAAAAGTCAACATTTTGTTTTTGAGTAAAACCTTTTGCTACTAATCTAGCCTTATATTTTTCAATTGATCCATCAGGATTATATTTCCTTTTAAAAATTCATTTGCAACTAATTGGTTTTGCTCTAGGAGGTAAATCTACTAAAACCCAAGTATTACATTTTGTAATTGAATCATTTTCAGATTTAATGGCTTCTTTTCAAAAAGATGCAACAGATGAAGAAAAAGCTTTAGAAACAATTAAAGGGTCATCATCAACAAGATATGTGAAAAAATCATTTCCAATTTGTCTTTTACTTCTTCTCAAATCCTCATGTAAAACATCAGATAAATTTTGTGCTAGAGTTTCAGAAATATTTTCTAATTTTAAAGGAAAAACATGTTCAAAAAATTCATCATTTTTTGTCTCAATTATAGAATTGCAATCAAGCACATCACTTTTTAAGACTAAAAATCTATATGCAACACTATGATCAGCATACCTAATAAACATATAATCTGAAGTCTTAGAACCTATTTTTCTCTTTTTAGGTTCAGGTAACATCACTTTAGCTAAATACCCCCACACTTTTAAATATTTTAAGTTTGGTTTATAATCCTTCCATAACTCATATGGTGTTTTACCTGTTTTCTTATAAGAAATTCTATTTTATAAATGACATGCAGATAATAAGGCTTCACCCCAAATGTTATCAAGTGCATTAGAACTAATTAAAAGGGCATTCATCATTTCTTTTAAGGTCCTATTTTTCCTTTCAGCTACTCCATTGGATTGAGGTGAGTAAGGAGGTGTAACTTCATGTATTATTCCTTCTTTTTCACAAAAGTCATTAAATAAAGTGTATTCACCACCTCTATCTGATCTAACTCTTTTAGTTCTTTTATTTAATTGATTTTCTACTTCTGTTTTATATATTAAAAACATATCAAACGCTTCATCTTTATTTCTAAGTAAATATACCTTTGTATACCTAGAAAAATCATCAATAAAAGTTACATAATATTTTTTACCACATCTGGTCATAGTTTGTTTTAAGTCTCCTAAATCAGAATGAATTAAATCAAGAATTTCAGTATTTCTTTCTACAGATAAATAGGATTTTTTAGTTAATTTTGATTCCGCACATATTTCACATTTATTTAAACATGTATCACTAAGACCATAAATTAATCCAAGATATTACATTTTCTTAATATAAGAAGCACTAACATGTCCTAATCTAGCATGTCACATATCCATAGAGTCAATCAAATACGCAGAAGAAGATGTATTTTCATTAATTTTAGCAACATTGAGTACAAACAGTCCCTGATTACAATAACCTTTTCCCATAAATACATTATTTTTGGTCATCACAATTTTGTCAGACTCAAAAAACACCTTAAACCTAACCTTTCATAGCAAGGCCATAGAAATTAAATTTGCCCTTATGCTAGGTACGTGAAGCACTTCGTTGAAAGCTAAGGTCTTTCCAGATGTGAGCTTCAGAAGAACTTTTCCTTTTCCAAGAATTTCAGCAGTTCGGGAATCACCAAGATAAACAAGTTCTTCTCCATCCCTCACAGAATTGTAGGAGGTAAGCATATTCCTGTTTGCACAAATATGTATGGTAGCCCCAGAGTCTACCACCCAATCATTCACATTGGCCATCAATAAGGCTTGAGAAACGACTGCAACAATTATATCATCTCCTTCGACCAAATTTGTGTTTGGCTTAGGAGGATTGTCATTTCTTTTCCTGTGTCTGCATTGAGCCACTCGATGACCTGACTTGCCACAAACATAACAATTTCCTCCATTATTTTTAAAAGTGGGATTATTCACTCTTGGCACATAGTTAGGTTTATTGTAATTAGACCTTTTGTTGGGTTTATTGTCGTACCTTTTCTTGCTGACTTGTACCATGTTTGCCCTTGAAGCCAATGCATGCTTTTGCCCTTGCAGCTTTGATCTCTTTCTTATTTGTGTCCTCAATGATGATGTGGGTGATCAAATCGACAAGAGACAACTATTTGTTTTTGTGTTTGAGTTGCTGCTTGTAGTCCTTCCAAGATTGTGGTAATTTTTCAATAAACAAACCTGCAACGAACTCATCAGGTAGTGTGATCTTCTCTGCCTTCAACTCTTCCAACAGTTTGTGGTATTCATTAATTTGAGTCTTGATGTCTTTTTCTTCAGTTATTTCTCATCTGTAGTGATTTTCAATTACGAACTTCTATTTTCGAGCATCCTTAGCAGTGTATTTGAGAAGCATAGACTCCCAAATTTTGTAACTTTCCTTGTATGAACAGTAGACATCAAACAATTCGTTAGATAATGTGGTAAGAATTGTATGTCTACAAACCTTGTTCGCATAAGTCCAATCGTCTAGTTTGTTCAGGTCAGAAGATGAGTCCAACATTTAATCCGTGAGAGCATTAGCGACACCGTGCATGTCAAGAATAGAGTAGACACGCTCCTGCCACCTTTTGAAGTTTTGGCCTCCGAACATCTCTATTTTGGAGACATCTGGAAAAGGCTTTGCATAGTTGACTTCGGCAATAACTGGCGAATGGTTTTGTGTGGTAGTGTTGTCAGACCCATTGTTGGCTGATGGGTTGGCGTGTTGTGGTTCCATAATCCTTGAGATTGTTGTAAAAAAATGACTTGCAAAGAAACGAGTTAACAAAACAGTGAAGCCTGTAGCGTGCAAAGCACTGCCCTCAAGGATTATTTTGGTATAGACAAAAATCCCTCAGGATACTGCAGGCTCTTCTTGTTTGACATGGAATCAAGAACTACAAGAGATATGAAGTAGTATTGTAACCCAGAAAAGAAGACGAAGAGAGAATATTAGCAGAGAGAAGAAGATGAAAAATTGTTGTGTACCAAAAACGTTAATAAGTGAATAGTTTTTATAGAGGGTAGTAAAGAGCCGTTAGCAGAAAACGTTTAGAAAAAATGTTGGAATTATAACGTTTAAAACGAATTATAACATTGGAAACGAAAATGTCCGTTAGAAACTAATTTGCACGTTGAGTGTCTGTTGGAAGACCAAGTCAAAAGTGACCGTTAGAAGACCAAATCAGTTTTAACCTCTTCAAAAAACTCGTTTTCAAGTAAGCTCAGAAAATTAATTAAATATTTCACAAAAAGATTCGGGCCTCACGATATCATGTGCAGGGGGGCAAATCGATGATTTGCACTAGTCATAAGCCTTCGACTTATTTTTGTGCGCGCGAGCCCACCACCTTATTTGTTTCTTACAAAGTCCAAAACACAAGTTGATATATAAACTCTTTCAAAGACATACTTCCAACCAATGTGAGACTTTATTCTTTTGAAATAAAACACTTTTCACAACACCTAATTGGCAACAATTCTAAACGTGAGCACAGAGAGAACAGAGCAAAAATGAGGAACAAAGCAACCACAAACCCATAAATAGACACGTAACCCATGCAATAATAATAGACATTGGGGAACCTAAAATTAAATCAAAGAGAGATACCTGAAATCAAATCAAAGAGAAGTACCTAAAATTAACACAGCAACTAAGAGAAGTGACGAGATAAAATTAAAATTGGGGAACGGCAAGCAACAACTAAGAGAAGTAAAATCAACGCAGCAGCAATACCTGAAATCACTGCATCCTCATATATAACAGTTGGTCGTGGTTTTGTTTCAAAAGGTTTGAAAAAAAAAAGAGAAGAAAAATAGTTCTGTGCATGATATAGAAATAATTTAGAACACGCTGGAAATGTTCCATTTGATAATTAAATGAGCGATATTTAATCAGTATTGTATTTTATTAGACAAAGTGTGCCTAAAAATAGATGGTATCATAACGTTTAAAAAGTATACTCTTTATATTTTAAAGATATACTTTTCAAGAGTTATAAAAAAAATGTTTCCAAATTTTTCAAAAAAATTATTTTTATAAAAATGTTGTCTATTAAATTTACGATTACACTTTTTAATTGTAGTTTAAAAAATTATAACTATAGCTTAAGATTTATTTTATATGTTATATATGCATGTAAAAGTTTGCACAAATTATATATACTTAATTCTCTGATTTAGTTTAAACTTGTCTACTTTATCAACTTATAATTTATTTAGGATTTGTTTACTAAATTCAATCGATGGTGTTTGTTTTAATAAGGGTGTGAGTGATGATTTTGAAACACACATAAGCAAAGTAAATAAAACCCACGCCACAAATGGGCTAATTATGATATTTACCTAAATAGAAAGTAAACTCAAATTCTACATATTACATTTAGATATGTAAAAGAGATAATCATTAGTGAGAAAATAACAAGGTTCTTTTCAATAAACTATACAAATAGCGCATTACTTTTGAAGTTAAATTCAACAAGAATGATTTCATATTATTTAAATAGACAACGTTAATTACCTACCAACGACAAAAAATTGACAATCACCTGCCCAAAAAGACAGCCATCATCAATTAGTCAGAACAAGATGGCCAATTTTGATTAGTCTGCTTCCTCTCGTTGGCATTCAGCAAACCTAAATAATTTATCTTCGCCACGTATCTTCAGGCAATAATATATAGCAATTAGTGCTCATTTTCCATTTTCCCTATTGGACAACCATTAGTGATTGTTTGGTAGGTCGAGTTGACTTAATTTAACTCATAAAATATGAGTTGTATTAGGTTATTGGATTGAGTTGAGTTAAAAATATTTTAATTTATAGTGTGTGGGTTGATAGTAGGTTGAAACACTTTCAACTTAACCTAATCTAATTCACCCATCTTTTTTTTTAAAATAAGTGACCTAGACAGAATATGCGTTTTACTTGAAAAATGTCTTTAAAATTTGTAAATATTTTCTCTGATATAACTAGGAACAACGTTAGATTATGTAAATACATAAACAAATAAAGACCAAAGTGAAAAGAGAAAAAGACATCAAAACCCTATCTATCTATTCCCTTTTTCCACTAGCTCAAGCGCAACTAATAGTTCTATCTTCTCTACAACTAATTCTCCACAGTGCAACCATTCTCTCAAGCTCCTAGCATTTGCACCTTGAGTCAATGATCATTACTTCTTCTCTCACCCGATCTCTCAGTCGTTCTCTGCAACTAGTCACGCCACCACACAGCCACACGTCTCTCTTCCATCTTGTGACTTTTTAGTTTTCTGCACCACGCAGCCCTAACAGGTAAGCTTTCTTCCTCTGATTTTTTTTATGTAAATCTAAAACATAAGAGAGAGTGCAGCTGGGTATAGTGCACCTGCACCATACGAACAAGGAAGTTACAAGGGGCAGAGCGGGCAACAGAGCTATGGGTACAAGCAAAGTGTGCAGGCAATGAATGTAATCTCATTAGAGAAGAAGAAGAGTAAGATTGCACTTGCTAAAATGATTATCATTGATGAGTTTCTATTTAAATTTGTTGAAAATGAAGACTTTAAAAGTTTTGCTCATTTTATGCAACCTCAATTCCAAGTTCTTTCTAGACAATCTGTTGGTAGAGATGTTATGCAATTGTATGTGTTTGAGACTAATTTGTTATTTGAGTTATGATTAACTTTATTTAATTTATTTCAGACTTAGTAAGACTTGTTAGTTATTAGTTTGTTAATTATGCACTTATTGACTTATGATGTTTAGTTTATTTGATATTGAGACTTGTGATATTAATTTGTTAGATTTTGTATTTTGATATTATTTTTTTAGGATTTTTTTAAAAAAACACGTCGAACCCACAGGTTCGACCCAATCCAACCCACTATTGAACGAATCGGGTTAGATTGAGTTGAGCGAAAAAATCTTTTCAACCTAACTTACTGCTTTAATAAACAGATCAAATTTAAAAATACTGTTAAACTCACCAAACTCAACCCATTGACACCTCTAATTGACATCCTACATTCAGGCTTCTATCATGTACTTAAACATTTTGGTCTATAGATGGATATTTCTTTTTTTTAATCTAATAGTATTTATATATAGATTTGAATATATAAAAAATTATTAATTAAAATTTATAATTTTTTTGTATATATAATTATTTGTTAAAAAAATATGATTAATTTTTTATAAATTTGAGTATTAATAATTAAAATATATAAAAATTTAATCTTTTAGTCTTAATCATTAATTTATTTTAATAATAAATTAATGAAAAAAAAAATCATGATCCAGGTGATCCATATTAAACTTTTCCAAAGATATGTGGCGAAGATAAATTATTTAGATTTGCTATATGCCAACGAGAGCAAGCAGACTAATCAAAATTGAGAAAGTCTAATATCAATCTAATTTTTTTGAGTCTATGAATGCACTTGATGTTTTAAACATGATTTATTATTAAAATAAATTAATAACTTAAATTAAAAAAATTAATTTTTGTAAATTTTAATTAATAATATATAAATTTATATAAAAATTTAATCAAATTATATTTCTTTTATGAATAATTATAAATATGAAAAAAATTAAAAATTTTAATTAAAATTTTTTTATATATACAAATCAATATATAAATATTGTAAAATAAAATCTATTTATAGCCCAAACTTATTAGTTACGTGATAGCAACGATCATCAAAATTGGCCATCTTGTTCTGACTAATTAATGATGTCTGTCTTTTTGGGCTGGTGATTGTCAATTTTTTGGCCATCTTGTTCTGACTAATTAATGATTCCGTCCTTTTGGGCAGGTGATTGTCAATTTATTAATTTACGTGATAGACTATTTTTTTTTTAAATTTAATAATATTTATATGTTAATTTGAATATATAAAAAAATTATTAATTAAAATTTATAATTTTTTATTTATATAATTATTTATAAAAAATAATATAATTAAAATTTTATATAAATTTAAGTGTTATTAATTAAAATTTATAAAAATATAATTTTTTAATCTCAATTATTAATTTATTTTTAATAAATCAATAACCAAAAAAACTATCAATCCATAAACTACCAAGTTATTCATAAAACTTTTTCACGTCCCCTACTCTTTTCTTCTCTTTACTTATTAATTGTCTTTGCTAGTTTCCTTTCTTTTAGAGGACAACATTTAATAAAATATGAAAAGAACAAATAACTTAAGTTTGCAATTTATTATGGTATATTATTAAAAAAAGAATTTTTGAAAAATCATAAATATTTTATGATCCATTATGAATATTTATAAAAATTTAAAATATTTAAATATTTTATAAAAAAATGTAAGATTACTTATATGAATTTTATATAAAAATCATAAATTTTCATACTTAATTACTTGTTTATAAAATATATCAAAATATCATAAATTATATAGTTGTTTTAACAAATATAAATCATTAAGAACTAACTCTCTTTAAAAAAATTGAAAGTTCAATAATTATTTTAATTTCCAAAATGTTGAGGAAGAGCACTTTTAAAAAGTGTGACAATTATCTTTTGGTGAAACTTAATTTAATAAGAAAAATGTTTTATGTATACCAGAATACGCATATTATATTTATATCGTATGTTAATGTGAGAGATATGTCAAATTATTCTATATGTAACTGTAGCATTTTTACAGTATACATAATGATTTTGTGAATAAATTGAATAAAATTAGACGTATTTTGATTGAATAAATAACGAGACTGATTTAACAATAAAGAATGTGGGTAGCAATGATGTTTCTCTTGATCATTTAGTCAATAATAATTTTATAATTCTAACATGAATGATCAAAAATCTATTTTATATATGTTATATCATAATGGTGTCATTGTCTATCATATTTAGAATTTAACGTAGGCTTATTCTCAAACTTATATTGTAACATATCAACGTGTCATGTTGTGTATAGCATTATAGCTCACTGCTATATATACCCTATGAGCAATACACAGCCGAACAGATGCATAACCTTGTGAACATATATCCAAATGGAAATGAATCCATAGAATCTCAACCCTCAAAGTGATTCACCAAGGATCATAAAGCCTCTTGACCCTGAAGAATTCAAGAGGCAGGGCTACATGATGATTGACTTCCTTGCTGATTATTATAAGAACGTTGGCAACTACCCCGTTTTAAGTCAAGTAGAACCAGGTTACCTTCGAAAACACTTGCCACCTTCTACACCATTTGGCCCTGAACCCATTGAATCCATACTTGAAGATGTGCAGGAGCACATCAGCCCTGGTATCACACATTATGAGTCCCAACTATTATGCCTACTTCCCCAGCAGCAGTAGCATAGCAGGGTTTATGGGTGTGGTGTTAAGCACTGGACTCAGTGTGGTTGGTTTCAATTGGGGGTCATCTCCAACTGCAACTGAGCTTGAAACTATAGTCATGAATTGGCTTGGACAAGTAATAAAGCTCCCAGAAACTTTCCTTTTCTCTGGTAAAGGTGGTGGGGTGCTGTTAGGGACTACCTGTGAGGCCATTTTGTGCACACTAGTGGCTGCAAGAGACAAAACACTTTCCCAAGTTGGGAGGGAAAATATGGGAAAACTTGTCGTGTATGGTTCTGATCAAACACACAGTGCACTTCAAAAGGCAACTCAAATTGCTGGGATCCATCCAAAGACTTTCAGAGCCATCAAAACCAAGAGGTCAAGTTCATTTACTTTGTCTCCTTTTTCATTGCTATCTACCATTCTTTTGGATGTGGGGAATGGTTTGATTCCTTGTTTCCTATGTGCCACTGTGGGCACAACTGCCATAGCAGCCATTGATCCTGTAGGGCCATTATGTAATGTGGCAAAGGACGATGGCATTTGGGTCCATGTTGATGCTGCTTATGCAGGTGCAGCTTGCATTTGTCCAGAGTTTAGATATTGCATTGATGGAGTTGAAGAGGCAAACTCTTTTAGCTTCAATGCTCATAAATGGTTTTTGACTAATTTAACATGTTGCTGCCTTTGGGTGAAAGATCACACTGCACTAACCAAGTCCCTATCAACAGATCCTCAGTTCTTGAGGAATAAAGCTTCTGAGTCAAAGCAAGTGATTGACTACAAAGATTGGCAGATAACCTTGAGCAGGAAATTTAATGCCCTCAAACTATGGCTTGTTCTAAGAAGCTATGGTATTGATAACTGTTAAAAGTGCCTCAAAAATAATAAGGTTGAGAACTACCAGATCCTGACCCAGAACCAAAACCGGAACGCACTGACGCACCGCCAAGTCCAATTGACCCAACCCAACTCCCACACTCTTCTATATAGATCTAAGGTTTCTTGAGTGCGTTTTTCAGAGCGAAAAAAAGAGCGAAAAACCTAGAGAATACTATCATCTTGTATTGCTTTGATTCGGTTGTGAATTGAGAGAAGAATCAAGAGAGGGTTAGAGAGAGATCAAAGGTTTGAGAGAAATAGAGAGACGAAAGGCTTGGGTTCTCTTGTATGTTCATCTTGGGCATGGTGGAGTGAAGATCCAAGGTATCTCTATGTAATCTTGATCAAAGTTCATAATGGAGGAGGCTCTCTCCCGTGGATGTAGGCCACATTGGCTGAACCACGCTAAACTATGTGTGTGCTCTCTATCTCTTCTTCCCTTTCTCATTTTCTGTTGCTGTAATTGAATTACATGCTGTGGTAATTCAATTACCACATATTACTGTACCTTTTTTTGTGTGAATTTTGTGCTTAGTTCTTGCGGTAGTTTGCTATAGTATATCTTCTACTTTAGGTGTATTTGAGTTAGATTGCAGAAACTCTGTTTCTTGGTACTGTGTAGTCTTTTGTGCATCGTTTCAGGGATCTTCCTTGAATTCTTTCATAAATTGGACCAACAAGTGGCGCTGTCTGTGGGAAGAAAAACAAGAAGAAGAAAGATCAAAAGACTGAACAATGGGAAACACAAAGTATGACATAGAGAAATTCTCCGGAAGTAATGACTTCGGGTTATGGAGGGTTAAGATGGAGGCAATCTTGATACAACTTGGATGTGTAGAAGCTCATTGGGAGGCTTTGAAGTGGGTTCTAAGGTATTTAAACGGTTCTCTAAATTCTGGACTTATGTACAAGAAAGCAGCTCAAGGAGAAGACGCTATTGTGGGTTATGTTGATGCGGATTATGCCGGGAATGTTGATACAAGGAAGTCTCTTTCAGGGTATATGTTCACTTTGTTTGGGACTGCAATTAGTTGGAAGTCTACTTTACAACCCGTGGTTGCGTTGTCAACTACACAAGCGGAGTATATAGCTCTTGCGGATGGAGTAAAGGAAGCTCTATGGTTAAAAGGGATGATTGGTGAATTCGGAATTATGCAAAAGAGTGTGACTGTTCATTGTGATAGCCAAAGTGCTATTCACTTAGCTAGTCATCAAGTTTATCATGAGCGAACGAAGCATATTGATGTAAGGCTTCATTTCATTAGAGATGTGGTTGAATCAAAGGAAATTCAGATTGAGAAGATAGCTTCAGGAAGACAATCCAGCGGATGCATTCACAAAGTCACTACCAAGAGTAAAGTTCAAGCTTTGCTTGGACTTGATAAACTTCATTGAAGCATAATTCCATAAGTGGGAGAGCCACCACTACAAGGTTAACTCAATCCTCTGATTTAGAGTCAAGGTGGAGTATTGTTAAAAGTGCCTCAAAAATAATAAGGTTGAGAACTACCAGATCCTGACCCAGAACCAGAACCGGACTCAGACCCTGTTCCTGCACCAGAGCCTGCACCGCCAAGTCCAATACCTACCCCAGCACCCAACCCAACTCCCACACTCTTCTATATAGATCTAAGGTTTCTTGAGTGCGTTTTTCAGAGTGAAAAACCTAGAGAATACTATCATCTTGTATTGCTTTGATTCGGTTGTGAATTGAGAGAAGAATCAAGAGAGGGTTAGAGAGAGATCAAAGGTTTGAGAGAAATAGAGAGACGAAAGGCTTGGGTTCTCTTGTATGTTCATCTTGGGCATGGTGGAGTGAAGATCCAAGGGATCTCTATTGTAATCTTAATCAAAGTTCATAGTGGAGGAGGCTCTCTCCCGTGGATGTAGGCCACATTGGCTGAACCACGCTAAACTGTGTGTGTGCTCTCTATCTCTTCTTCCCTTTCTCATTTTTCGTTGCTGTAATTGAATTACGTGTTGTGGTAATTCAATTACCACATATTGCTATACCTTTTTTTGTGCGAATTTTGCGCTTAGTTCTTACGGTAGTTTGTTATAGTATATCTTCTACTTTAGGTGTATTTGATTTAGATTGCAGAAATTCTATTTCTTGGTACTGTGTAGTCTTTTGTGCACCGTTTCAGGAATCTTCCTTGAATTCTTTCATAAATTGGACCAACAATAACCTTAGGAACTTTTTGAGAAACCATGTGGAAATGGCAAAAACCTTTGAAGGGCTAGTAAGGTTTGATAAGAGATTTGAGATTGTGCCCCAAAATTTCTCTTTGGTTTGTTTTAGGATTTCACCATCAGCAATTGCTAATAAGCCGGCGCCCAATGGTACAAAATGTGACCATAATTGGAAGCTAATGAATGATGAATGTTATTGGGTCAATGAAGTTAATAGTAAATTGCTAGATTCAATTAATAGTTCTGGCAATGTATACATGACTCATGGTGACGTTGAAAAAGCTTTTGTGATTAGATGTGCTATAGGTGCGACCTTAACAGAGGAACACCATGTGATAATGGCATGGAAGTTGGTGCAGGAACATACAAATTCTCTACTAGGTGTCTTCTAAAATATAAATTGTACCTAATTCTATATAGCTATCACAATTTGTTTGCTTGGTATTTCACAAATTTAAGTTCATAATATTGTATTAAGGCACATTTACACTAAATATGCCATGCAATCTTCAATAAATATACCATTTATTATTACAAATTATTTGATGAATGAGGCACATTCCCCCGCCCCCAAACATCTTTGGCTTCTGTGTTGAATGAGATCTTTACTCAGGTGATAGGAAATCCATTTTTGCTATTACAAGATTTAAGAGCTCAATAGGTTGCTCTATAGCCAAGACAGGACATAGCATGAAATTGGTGAATAATGCTTATCAAGAAGGGATTATTCGAATCGAATCCAAAAAAATTTCTTCCATATTAATAAACCAAACCAATGCTGATTTTCGCATGAATTCATAATTGCAGATATGGATGGACAAAAGTGAAAATAAAGAGCTTCCAAACCAGTACGTAAACATTAATCGTTCAATATTTATTGCACCAACAACTACGAATGACAGCCGTAAGAGATATTCTTAAATGCTTAAGGAGTAAGACATTTCTCTTAATCTGAATAATTGAACGAGTCTTACGTAAAATTTGTAAGTTATCATTATCTCTTATTTAAATTATATTTTTAACTATCATTTAATGATATTTTAATGATAATATTAAAAATATAATTTAAATAAAAGATAATAATGATTCACAAATTTGACGTGATTCATTCAATGATTCAAAATAAGAAAAATGTCTTAATCCAATAGCATCTAAGAATCTCTCTGACCATAAACTTTTTTACCATAATGATGCAGTTTAAAATTGATTTTCTCATATAGGTATAATTGAGAAATTAATTCTTGAAATACTGTAAAATAAACAGTAATATATATAAGAAGTCGTATCTTTCAACCATGACTTACGTTTAGATAAAATTTTTTTATAACAAGTTATTGCTAAAAACATGACTTATCCTGTAATTTTTTTAATATTATTATATATGAGTAAATCATGATTGCTATTCACGACTTACTTTATTATTTTCTAATTAAATCTTGAGTAAGTTGTGGTTCAAATTCACTTATTTATTTATTTATTTATTTATTTTTTAGCCAAGTGAAGTATTAGGAAGCCATGTCTTTTTATTATTATTTTTGTTATTTAACACATCAATTGAACCACTTAAACTGAAATCTTGAACATTGGGGCATCACTAAATGAAAATGCAGTGGCTCAATTAAGGGAGATGTATGGATCCTTCAAATAAGCAAAAAAATAATGATATATTTAAACACAACAAAGTCTCTAGATGAGTTGTTTTTTTTTCTATTTAAGATTTATCATATCTAAATACATCTTAAATTTTACTCATGAGCTTCTACATGTTAAAACCCCATATATGTTTATCAGATTAGAGCTAGTAGCTTGTACATAGGTGCCTCTGGACGTATATTTGATGTACACCAAATCCGACATCACCATCACACTCTAATCTTAAAAACTGGGTCCACTGCCAATTGAGCAACTTATTTCTGTTAGGTATTTGGTTCTTAATACAAGTCGTGGCTTGTAAAACCCTATAGCCACGACTTTCACTTGCTTTTTAAAAACTAATAATAATAAGTAAGTTGTTGATGGAACCACGAATTACTCAAAATTTTTAAACAAAAAACGTAAGCCGTGCATAGCAATGACGTGTTACTCAAATATAATAAAAAAGTCACAAGATAAGTCGTACTTCTGAGCAATAATGACTTGTAATAAAAAAAAATTATTTGAACATAAATCGTAATTGAAAGATACAACTTTCTATATATTACTATTTATTTTACACTATTTCAAAAATTAATTTCTAACCTATACCTATATAAAAAGATTAATTTCAAATTGCACCATTATGTTAAAATTAAAAAGTCGCCATAATGATACTGCTTTATTATTTTTATTTATTGCATCAATATCATGAAACAACAACGTAAGCCAATAAGTCCATAGTCAAATTAAATGTATTTAGTATTGTCATACCTTATTATGACTTCAAGATAAATAAATTGAACATTACCTATGCATTAATAATCTTTTAAGTAATCCAAAATTAAATTTAGTATTTTCATTCTGTTAAATTATTATTTTTCCCTACAGTTTTATTGAATTTTTACATAGGTTCTACAATTTAAAAGTTTTTATTTAGGTCCCTTTACTTTAAAAAAAAAAAAATTAAATAGATCCTTATATTTTAAATAAGTTTTTAATTAGATATTCCTACTAACTATGAAAACATTTGATGAAGTCCCTCAAACTTATAAGAGTAACATATAATAGACTGTAAACATCCATTAATAGAATCTAGTAGCTATCAGCTAATAATGATCTTTTAAAATTTTCTTAAAAGTATAAGGAATCTATCAAAAACTTTTAAATTATATGGACCTATTTAAAAATTTAATGAAATTGTAAGGATCAAAAGAGTAATTCAATCTTCTCATTCCTTCATGACTTCAAAATATATAAGTACTACATTGAACATAAATAAAGGTGGAAATAAGTTAGGTGGCCCTCGAGAGCCTATAACCTACCTGTTTAAAATTTGACGTAATCTAACTTATTTAATAAAAATGTTAGGTTAAAATTTTTAAAAAATCTATTTAATTATATATATTATAACTAATCCCTTTAAAAAGGCTTCAAGCCTTTAAAAAAGTCTTTTAGGCCTAGTGAAATAAATTATTTAATTATATATATTATTATTTTATATATATTATGATATTTTAATATTTATATAATATAATTAATTTTATAAATAATATAATATTTTTTAAAGGTTAGACTTGTTAGTTTATATAAGAATCTAAGCTCATTAATCTATCTTATTGACATATTTAAATGTAGACATTTTGAGTTATTTAAAAGTTTTATTATAAAATAAGCTTTTAAATAAGTTTTAACAAGTAGTCTATGTCAAATAAATAGATCAGACTTAGGTCTTATATTTAAGAAACATGTCAAGCCATTTAAGGCAAGGTCTGGCTTCTGCTTTTCTACCTCTAAACACAAACTAAATTAAGGTGAAACTTTAATTCAATAAATGACAGTATATAAACAGTTCAAGCAGTTGAAATTCTAAAAATTCCTCTCATAATTTTAGGGACACTGAACACTATACATAAAATAGATGTATTACAAATCCGTGCGATGATAACTAGTTCTTCTGGTAATATCATGTTGCAGCATAATTAAAGCAGCAGAGGATCCCTCTGTATCGGTTGGAAACGCAGGTGATCCCCCTCCAGAGCATAAAACTTTATTATTATTATTATTATTATTATTATTATTATTATTATTATTATTATTATTATTATTATTATTATTATTATTATTATTATTATTATTATTGGTTTAAATCCATCTTCCATAAAACAGATTGAAAACGTGATAAATATTAATTTAAATTTATTCTCATCTGTGTTCCTAAGTGATTCTGCTATTTTTCTAGGGCTTCTAATTATCTAAGTTAAAGCTTGGTCCATAAAATGTCGCTTATAATTAACTTAACAGCACAAAAGACATTCCTCGGAGCATGGAAGAAAGAAGAAGAAAGAAGTAATTATTAAGCTAATCATTTCTTGAGTATAATTATTAGATATAAAATCATTCATGAAACTTTATCTAATAGCTGAAGTTTAACCTCTGATACCATGTAGAGTTGCACTCAAGTGAGGGAACGAAAACTTGTATTAGATGTGGTAAGTGTTACAAATATACTGCAGTTGTACAGCTGACCCCATCGGATACAAGTACATTAGAAATTACAAATGATTTTGAACCCAAAGTGTGTTAATAACCGAACTCCAGGGTGGATTGAGGATATGATGAAGTCTTTCTGGACTTCGTCTCTCTTGTTACAATAATCCACATTCTAATCTCCAAAATGACAGCGATAATAACTAAGATGGTAATAGAAAAGCCGTAAGCAAGAAACCACTTAGATTCTTCCCCTCCTAAACGGAGTCCATAAAAGGTGTTAAGCACTGCGAAGATAATCAAAATTCTCCCCACGTTATGATGGTACCAATTCCAATACTTCCGTATTTTTGACTCTCGTCCTGGTCGTAATTTAATGGCCAATACCTAAATATGAAATCAAATTACTATTAAGCAAGAGTCATATGAGTGAAAATTAAAATCATTATTATTATGCAAATAAAAGTGGACGCACGAGAGCTTGCATACCGACTACTTAATTACTACCATATTAACCTAAATATAATTAAATCATCACAAGCTACGAAAGTAGTTGTTTTAAAGGTGAAATTAGTGACTTGTCATTGGATTATTGTACCTTGTGTACCTAAAACTTTTTCCCTATTACATATATATATATGAGGTTAATTAGTGCTGCTAGTCCCTTTGAGTATTAGATAGATGAGCTCTTTCAAATGTATATTAGCAAAATTAGAGACAACTTAACCTGGAGAAATCCAAGGATGATAATGAGGATTGCTATATTTTTGTGGTGAGTCACTTCAGCATTGAGTTTCTTAGATAAGGACAATCCACAAAAAAATCCAATTATGCCAGCTACAAAGCCAAATGTTTGAATGGAAGCATGCAAATAAAACCAAATGGGATCCCACTGCTTGCAGTAGCGACCAATGATGGATCCTATTATCATTAGAATGCTCCAGCCCGCAATGTTCAGAACACCATGGCTTCTTCGAAGATTTACGTAAGAAGTTTCACTAGTTGTACCTGTTGCATGAGACCCAAGGTTACAAGATTTAGATTGAATAATCATGGTGCATATAATTAACTTGTAGGTTACACTGCAGAAATCTTTTTTCTTGGAACTTAAATTAACTTGTAGGTTACATGTGTGTTTTGAGAATTCTTAAATAAGTTTTTATTGTTTAAAAATTACAAACGAGTTATTATAAGTTAAAAAATATTTTTATGGAGATCCTTAAAAATATTTTTAAAACCATAGAGTCTCATTTATAATTTTTAAATTATAAAGGCCTATTTAAAATTTTTCAAAATATACAAGGACAGATTAAATTTAACCAAAATTAAATAAATTAACCATAATGACAATATATATATATGTATATGTATTGAATCGCTGATCATCAATTAAGAACAGACAGCTATCACTGACCTTTTGAATAATCTATGACGGTGGGTGTCTTATCAGCGTGTTTGGCCAAGGCATAGCCTGATGAATAATCTGGAAAAACACCTTTGGGTCCGATGGCATATAACAGATTGGTAGGAGGTTGAGGGGTTTTCAATTGGAAGATTACGTACACTAGGGAAGTACCAGCTGGAACTATGGATAAGTTCATTATATGAAGGTCACCATCTACTTTGTCAACAATCATCTGGTTTGGTGATGTTCCACCCAGGTAGTAACCTTTTATACCCCCTGCCCCTGGCGATGGCATCCACCCCACAAGTGCACTAGAACCCACCATTTTCCCATCTTTGGAGAACCCTATTGCCGCATAAGCATTTATGTTTGCGGGGAATGAGAATATAAAGCTCCACACATCTGATGATTGCTTAGCATACTGTTCATAATAATCACAAACAATTAGTTATACAATTCTTCATGGACATACTCCAATTCAGTTAATCTCAAATAGTTAAATAATGTAGGTGTAATTCATAAAATAAAATTTGTGGATGGAAAATCAATACTTTTCGAAAACTTTATTCAGTAAACCACTCAACTTACTTGATATGCAAATATATATACACACACATATGTACTTACCCTAAGTAAGAAATTGTAAGCACCCCAAACAGGACTACACACAAGTTTACTTGTATCAAAAGGAATAGGGTTCTGGACTTGCGCCAGTTTAGAGCCACATGAATCTTGTGAAATCACAAGGAATGATGAACTAGAGAGAATAATGAGCAAGATTACGCAAAGGTATGTCAGCTTCATTTTCGTGTGGAAGGCGATAAAGAATCAAAGATAGCGCATGTAGCTAGATATATATATGATGTATCATGTACCATTAATTATGTTCAGTTTTATAGTGACATATAAGAAATGTTTTATTATCCTTGGAGATAACGAAATTGCTTGGCATTGCCGGCTAGAACAGGACATACAGGTACAGTTGTGGTTGCGTTCAAATATATGTATATATGATATGACCAAGCGAACTGCGTACGATCTTTCCTTGCTAGAAAATTGACCAAAAGGAGATTAACGTTTGTGAGGTATATAAAGAAGGTTTACTTGTTGGAACTACTGTCTTGTAGCAAGCTACTTGATGGTTATGTCAATGTGCTTCCATACGTACGGAAATATTAAGGGAAAATATCATAAAAGAAAGACCTGTATAATATGACTTGAACTTCTGCCGTTGATCTGATATAAAATTAGAGTTTTGACTTTTGCATATCACTTTTTTTCAATAATTTTTTTAAACATAATTTTAATTAATTTTCATGTAAAATAGTGTCACTCATAATTCTTGCATAGAAGACCCACAGGCATGTGAATCTTGCATAGGAATTAATTATTGTGCAGATATGATCAAGGTTTTAAATTGCGGTCACGTTGTGATTTTTGCAATTGTAGACATTGTGAGTACTGTGATGTCGATTATGGTCGTTACAGCGGAAATTTTTTACAACTTGGTATAAATTAGATTAAATTATTTATTTTATTGACAAGATATCATAACTAATAATTTATATTTTTCATTAATAAGAAATATCTAAAAGTAATAAATTAATTGATCAATATTAAAACATAAATAAATTAATAACTACTTATATATTCAACAAAATTCATACATAAGTGATTACTTTAACATAAATAAATCAATAGCTACTCATATATTTAACAAAGTTCATACATGAGTAATTAACTCAAGCTAATTCCTAAATTTTGTTAACTAACAAGTTAATTAAAAGTAAATTTCAATTTAATTTCCTAGTTTCTCTAAAAATTTATACAACACAATTTTTTTCTCACCCTTAATTTTTATTTTGAATCTCTAATTTTCTTCCCACAATTTCATTCTTTCATTTACATAATTCATTTTCTCCAATCAACTCACTTAATTTTCTTTTTCACCCTTCTCAAATTTCCTTCTCCCTAACCAATTTTTTTTCTCATTCCCTCTAAAATTTCCCTTTCCCTCACATTTTTTCCTATTCTCTCTAAATTTCCCTTTCCCTCACCGATCGGTCACTCCTCTGTTTCTCACCTCACCAATCCCCTTTCTCTCACTCTGTTCTCACTCACTCCCCTTTGTTTCTCTCACTCGGTTCTCACTCACTCCCCTTGTTTCTCACTTTCTCACCTCACCCGAACACCCACCGACCCATGCCATGCCCACTGCACTCAGCCCCTCACAGACCCCACGCCCCACCCATCGCCCTCAGCCTTCACTGACCTAAGCCTACCGCTCACCCACTGACCCACGCCACGCCCACCGCCCTCAGCCCCTCACAGACCCACCCATCGCTCACCCACTGACCCACGCCATGCCCAATGCCCTCAGCCCCTCACAGACTTACGCCCATACCCTCAGCCCCTCGCAGACCCACGCCCATCTCCATCACAGATCCACTCTCCACTCTATCGATCTGTGATTTTTGGCTTAGAAAAAGTGAAAAGAAGTTGAACGGCGTTGTGTTTGCGGCTGAAACGCCATTACGTTGCGTCCATCGCTGCCGCAACGCCATTACGTCGCGGCCGTTATCTGTGATTTCCAATCTCTTCTATGTCGCGGGCTGAAGAGGAAATGGTACCCGCCACGACCGTTTTGTCACGGCCACTACAGGGAAAACAGAATGAGATTTGAAATCTTGGATATGATGAAGCAAAATTTAATATATGAAAAATGTGACCGCAACTAACATTTCCCAAAACAAGTTAATGATGATAGGCTCAGCGTTGACAAAGAGGCATTGAGTTTGATTTCTACTGATGATCCTTCATTGATAAATCATTTATAAATACTACTGTAAATCTTCTCTAAAATTTGTGACATACATTTTTGGGTTACAACTTTGTGTCATACTTGACTTAATTGAAATGGATTAACTTCTCCTCCCTTAACCTTTTTTCTTAAAAATAATAATAAAAATAATAATCCCAAAACAAACATTTGTTGTCACCGTGGAGGGATCAGCTTGGAATGTTCTGGCTTAGCCTGAGCTAGTCCAAATTTTGTTGAATTTTTAAACGCGTAGCTAGTGGATCCTTTTCCACTGCCTATGCTCTCTATATGTCTCTCTACCTGTCTTACTTACTTTGAAGTTTGAACTTACGAATATGCTCATCAGATTTAAATGAAAGAAAAAGCTCAAGCGTAAAGAGTAAAATAAAAATTTATCTAAAAATAACTATCAAACCGTAAAGTTAAAGTGGTAATTTTTAGAATATTATTATGCAATAAAGTATCAGCAGCACAGATTAAGCGTCTAGATATTACTACTAAGAAAATGTGGAAACATACTTAACCTGAAGAAAGAATATGTAATTAACCTTAGTATTTACTTTTATCACTTATGTTAACATTTCTTTGCTCTGGTTTTTCTTGATTATTCTTTTCTTTTTTTTGTTGAGTTTTTATTTTCTACAGAAAATCTTGATAAGCATGGCGAAAGGTTTTGCTCTTAAAAGAAAAAAGTCTTTGAACACTCTCTAACAATGGAAATGAAGCTAAGTGTTCCCCTCGAGAGATGAAGAAATTTGATCCATTTGTTTATTTGATCAGTTTCAATTAAAATTCCTATTAAATTTGATTATGGTTGGCTTTCACTCTTTATTTTCAGTGCTTAATTGTATCGGTTGTACAGTCTTTTCAATTTATGTTCCATATGGTTCTCTCTGAATGTAAATGATTTATTTTTTTGTCTTTTGTTTTTGTTATCCACCATATAATATTCTAGTGATTTTCTTGAAAACTTGATGATGGTGAACTAGGCATAAAGGAGATAAATGTTAAGAAATATTTATGTTTATTCTTTAAGGGTAGAATAGTCTTTTATTACTTGCTTTGTTTGGCTATATATAGCCTTGTTATGTTTAGCTTCAAACCCTAAGTTTTGTATCTTCAACTTTCTCTATCAATGAAACCCTCCTTCTTCTTCTTATATTCAATTTGTTAACATGGTAGCAGAGCAAGTTTGCAATGGAGAGAGTTTAATCCTAACTATAGCTTTCGCGGATCCAACTCCGCGGTGAGTTGGCTGGGGGTTGCAGGGGGCAGCGCGCCCCTGCTGGGGTTCGGGGTGGAACCCCGAGAAAAATATTTTTTGGGCGTTCTCCGATTGTCTCTTCGCTGTCATTCACATTTTGTCTGGAAAATCACCATCCGTGGTTGGTATTCCTCTGTTTTCGCTGTACTTCCTATGTTTTTTCCGCTACACGTTGGTATTTATCTATTTTGGGTGACCGTATGAATGGTTTTCTACTGGTTTTCTGTTGTATTCTCTCCGTAATCTGATTTTTCATTGCACGTTGATTGGGCTTTTTCGTTGGCTTCCGTTTTGGCTCTGTAATCTGGGCATTTTGCTGCACATCTGGTATTCTGGACTTTTGATCGACATTTTGTTGGCATTTTGGTTGGCCTTCTGTTGGCATTTCGCTGCTTGTGTATCTAGTATTTTGATGTTTCTTTTCTATTATTCTTCCTTTGTTGTTTAATCATGGCTGGTGATAATTCACTTCAATCTGTGAGTGTGAGATTGGATAGAAAAAATTACCCGTATTTGAGTTATGTAATACAAAATTTTCTTAAGGGTAAAAAGATGTGGGGATATGTTAGTGGTACTTCTGTGAAACCGGTGCAAACAGATCAGGATTATCAAAATTTATTGGATGTTTGGGAAGCAAATAATGCAAAGATTATCACATGAGTTAACAATTCTGTTGAGCATTCCATAGGTACACAATTGGCAAAATATGAAATAGCAAAAGAGGTTTAGGATCATTTGTAGAGGCTCTTCACACAATCAAATTTTGCCAAACAGTTTCAGTTGGAGAATGACATATGAGCTCTCCAACAGGGAGATATGAGTGTTCAAACTTTTTATTCTGCCATGTTAGATCTTTAGCATTAGTTGGCTCTTACAGAATCAGCAGATTTGAAGGCCTTTGCTCCATATATCACTCGTGGAGAATAACAGCGATTAGTACAGTTCTTAACCGCACTTCGTAGTGACTTTGAAGGACTCAGAGGTTCTATTTTGCATCGTTCTCCACTTCCATCTGTTAACTCTGTTGTCAGTGAGCTCTTGGCTGAAGAGATACGTCTTAAGTCTTACTCTGAGAAGGGAATTGTTGGTCCTACTCCGTCTGTTTTAGCAACACATTCTAAGCCTTACTTTGATAATCAGAATAAGCCCCTCACAAGGGTTAGTTTCGACGAGTGTAGTTTCTGCAAGCAGAAAGGTCATTGGAAGGCTCAGTGTCTAAAGTTGAGACAGAGAAATGGCAACTAACCGCAATCTAATGCTTAAAGACCACCACAGGGTTCCAGACGACCACAGTCTAACACTGCAGTTGTCGTTTCCCCAAGTCCTTTTGCTAATCCAAGTACTCTGGCTGAGCAATTCTAGAAGTTTTTCTCTTTACAACCGCAAGCTATGTCTGTCTCCTTTTCTGTAGGTCAGTTGTCTCATAATTCGTCAGGTATATCACCTTCTATTTGGGTTTTAGATTCTGGAGCTTCACATCCTATGTCTCCAGATTCTTCGTCATTTACTTCCGTATGTCCTTCGTCTTCTATTTCTGTCTTGACTGCTGATGGCACTCCTATGCCTCTAGTAGGTGTTGGTCCTATTGTAACACCTAATTTGTCTTTATCTAATGTTTATCATATTCTGAAACTTACCTTAAATCTTGTTTCTATTGGTCAGTTATGTGATTCTAGTAACTTAGTCACTTTTTCCTCCTCTTCTTGTTATGTGCAGGATCTACAATCTCAGAAGCTGATTGGGACAGGCCACAAGAAGGGGGGATTATATATTTTGGATGAGCTAAAAGTGCCAGTTGCTGCAACTACCAGTATTGATTTGTCTTCTTTTCGTTTGAGTCTATCTTCTTCTAATTTTTATTTATGGCATTCTCGTTTGGGACATGTGTCAACCTCTCGTTTGAGGTTTTTGGCTTCCACAGGGGGTTTGGAAAATTTACAAACTCATGATATTTCTGATTGTAGTGGATGTAAACTAGCAAAATTTTCTGCTTTACCCTTTAATCGAAGTAATTTTGTTTCTTATTCTCCTTTTGATTTGATTCATTCTGATGTATAGGGACCTTCCCCTGTTATTACAAAAAAAAGGGTCTCGATATTATGTTTCTTTTGTGGATGATTATACTCGTTATTGTTGGGTTTACTTAATGAAACATCGTTCTGAATTCTTTCAGATTTATAAGGCCTTTCGAGCACTTGTTAAAACTTAACATTTTGCTGTTATTAAGTGCTTTAGGTGTGATTTGGGTGGGGAATATACTTCTCATAGATTTTGTGAGTTGCTTGCCTCAGATGGAACTATTCATCAGACTTTTTGTACTGACACTCCTGAGCAAAATGGTGTTGCAAAAAGAAAATATAGACATATTGTTAAAACTGCTCGTTCTCTCCTGTTGTCTGGTGCAGTTCCTAGTGAGTTTTAGGTTGAAGCTGTTCTCACTGCTGTGAGTTTGATAAATACTATTCCTTCTTCTCATATCTCAAGTTTGTCACTTTTTGAAAAGTTGTATGGTTTTGCTCCTGATTATTCTTTCTTTCGGGTCTTTGGTTGTACTTGTTTTGTTCTTCGTCCTCATGTAGAACATAATAAGTTATCCTCTTGTTCTGCTATGTGTGTTTTTCTTGGTTATGGGAAAGGTAAGAAAGGGTATCGTTGTTTAGATCCTGTTACACAAAAACTTTATGTGTCTCACCATGTTGTGTTCCTTGAGCATATACCTTTCTTTTCTATTCCCTCCACTACCCATGCCCTCACTAAAACTGATCTTATTCGTGTGGATCCTTTCTATGAAGACTCTGATAATTTGTCATCTCATGATACTCGACACATTTGCACTGATAATTCTGCAGCTACTAACACTTTGCTCTCTCGCACACATGAAGTTCCTTCTCCTCCTGTGGTTTCCCAAGCACCCTCTGAGATTCTGGATCTTCCTCCTCGATAATCCCTTTGCACACGTAAGTTTACAAAGTTACCAGATTTTGTTTATTCTTGCTATTCTCAATCTTTTACATCCTTTTTAGCTTTTATTCATTATCTCTCTGAGCCCTCTTCATATCACGAGGCAATTCTCAACCCTCTTTGGCAGCAAGTTATGGATGAGGAACTTTCTGCTTTGCATAAGACAAGTACTTGGGATTTGGTTACTCGACCTCCTGGTAAAAGTGTGATTGATTATCGCTGGGTGTATAAAATCAAAACAAAGTCTGATGGGTCTGTTGAGCGATACAAAGCTAGGTTGGTTGCACAAGGCTTTTCTCAACAATATGGTATGGATTATGAGGAGACTTTTGCACCTGTAGCAAAAATGATTACTATTCGTACCCTTATTGCAGTAGCTTCAGTTCGTTAATGGCATATGTCTCAATTGGATGTTAAAAATGCCTTCTTGAACGGGGACCTTCAAGAATAGGTTTATATGAAACTTCTTTCTGGTGTTTCTCATGGTTCTGGGTATGTTTGCAAGCTCAAGAAAGCCTTATATGGTCTCAAACAAGCACCTCGAACTTGGTTTGAGAAGTTTTCTGATGTAATTTGTTCCCTTGGATTTGCCTCTAGTAGTCATGATTCTGCTCTCTTTGTTAAGTGTACTGATGCAGGTAGTATCATTCTTTTTTTATATGTTGATGATATAATTATTACTGGTGATGATATTGATGGCATTACAGCTTTGAAAACAGAATTAGCCAGATGGTTTGAAATGAAGGACTTGGGTTCCTTACGTTATTTCTTGGGTATTGAGGTGGCTCACTCACTTAGAGGTTATCTTCTCTCTCAGTCAAAATATGTAGAAGATATTCTTAAGTGAGCAAGACTTACTGATAATAAGACCATTGATGCTCCAATTGAACTTAATGCAAATTACTCTTCTTCTGATGGTATCCCTTTATCGGATCCTACCTTGTATCGCACTATTGTTAGCAGTTTGGTTTATCTCACTATCACTTGTCCGGATATTGCATATGTTGTTCATATTGTTAGTCAATTTGTTGCCTCTCCCACTACAATTCATTGGGCATCCGTTCTTCGTATCTTGAGGTATCTTCGAGGCACAGTCTTTCAGAGTCTCTTATTTTTGTCCACCTCATCCTTGGAGTTGCGTGCCTACTCTGATGCTGATCATGGTAGTGACCTCACCGATCTTAAGTCTATTACTGATTTTTGTATCTTTTTAGGTGATTCTCTCATTTCTTAGAAGAGCAAGAAACAATCTGTTGTTTCTCAATCTTCCACAGAAGCAGAGTATCGTGCTATGGCGTCTACTACCAAAGAGATTGTTTGGCTTCGTTGGTTACTTGCAGATATGGAAGTTTCTTTATCTCATCCTACTCCTATGTATTGTGACAACCAGAGTTCTATTCAGATTGCTCACAACTCTGTGTTTCATGAGCGAACGAAGCACATTAAGATTGATTGTCATCTTACTCGTCATCACCTCAAGTATGACACCATTACATTGCCATTTATTCCTTCTACTTTACAGATTGCAGATTTCTTTACTAAGTCACATTCTATTTCTCATTTTCACTTTTTGGTTGGCAAACTCTCGATGCATGTTGCAGCAGTATCATGAGTTTGAGAGAGTATGTTAAGAAATACTATGTTTATTCTTTAAGGGTAGAATAGTCTTTTATTACTTGCTTTGTTTGGCTATATATAACCTTGTTATGTTTATCTTCAAACTCTAAGTTTTGTATTTTCAGCTTTCTCTATCAATGAAACCATCATTCTTCTTCTTATATTCAATTTGTTAACAATAAACACATACAGCATAATTTGTTGAAGCCTTATCTTCAAAAGGAAGAGGTTTTCATTTCTAACCCAATATTAATTTTATATAATTAAAATATATTGTAATATAAAATAATTCATTTCTAAATCGTACAATAAGATTACAAATGGAAACCAGTACTGAAACAATTTCAGTATCTTCTTCTATACAAAGGAAATAGTTTAGTCTCTACTCCACAGTCTTGTCTCAAAGAAAACTGCAATAAAGAGTAAAACGGCAAGCACAATTCCATAACCGATCCTCCATCCACTTCCTTCCATACCTAAGTGGATTCCGTAGAAAATGTTAGCTATGGCTAGTATAATCAAAACTCTACCTGTGTTATGATGGTACAAATTCCAATACTTTCTCACTTTTGATTCCTTCTTCGGTCGAGCCAGAAAAGCCATTATCTATAAAAGTAAATACACCAAATTAATGAGTATTCTTTGTTTTTTTTATGCATATTAATGAGTATTCTAGCTACTACATTCATATTTATTAAGCACAGACACGACAAGACACAAATATCAATACAGAGGTACACTAAATTTGAAAAATTATAAAATACAAACACGTCATATATATATATATATATATATATATATATATATATATTAATATTAATATCAAAATAAATTAAAAAACTTAGTTTATGTATATATATAATTACAAAATTTAAGAAACAAATTTATAATTCATTAATATCATTTCTATAAGTTTGAAGATTTATAAAATCTTAATATATATCATATGTGTCAATATTTGCTGTCTAGTAAATCCTTCCAAAGAACATATGAAACATATTTTTTATTGATATTTTATAAAAAATCTCCTAAACTAACTTCTCCTAATAGAACTAACCATGTACAAGTACATGTGCATCCAAAAAAATTAACTAGAGAAAATAGTAGTGTGAGGCAAGCTTTAGTGATGACAAAGTGGACGATTTAGTACGAGTAGAGGTAGAATGAGCAAATAAAAATAATGGTGTGTGAAAAGATAAAACTTAAAAGTCTAATTGTGGATGTGTAAAAAAATAAAACTTAAAATACTAGTATGTGAAAATAGTGACTTAGGACGTCAGTCATGTGATTGAGATTGAGTGAATTACGAATTTACTAATTGAACATTAGTCATGGAAATTAATTTTTTTTAAAAATATTAATGGATCGTGTCCAAACCGTGTCCTAGATGTGTCCAACCGTGTCTAAGATGTGTTCAAACAAAAAATATATAATCTTTTTAATAAGATACATTTAAACACACAAGATAAATGCGTTATACGTGTGTCCCCATATATCCAACGTAGACACATATCCACGTGCCTCTAGAACGGCGTATTTCATAGGTTCATATGTATACACTAATTACATTTTATATATCATATAGTAATTTGAGGAGATTACAATTTCGGTCCTAAACTTTAAGTCATTGTTATATTTATTCCTACAAATATAATAATGAATAAAAGATATTAGGAATAAATTCCAGGAATTAATAGTATTTTTTCCTACAACTTTTAGGAGTTTTGGACTAAATAGAATTTATTTTTAATGTATTAGTTAAGTTTCTTTGTTACATAATAAGGAGTTGTTATCACGACTTGTAATATGTAGTATGTACTAGATGGATCTTCTAAAACTATTAAAATAAATAAATTGGGGGAAGCTAAAAAATAAAATAGATTAAGAAGTAAAGGAAAAAAATATATATGTATATATACATATATACCTGGAGGCAACCTAGCACGAGAATGATGATTCCAAGAGCCTTGTGAAGACTAACGTCAACATGGAGTTGATTATTTAGGACAAGCCCACTAATTACACCAATTACTCCGAGAACAAAACCCAATGATTGAACTGAAGCATGGAAATAAAACCAAAATGGATCCCATTTCTTGAAGTGGCGAGCAACTATTGCTCCCATTATGATTAGGATGCCCCATCCCAAGATATTCAACACTCCATGGCTTCTTTTCAGGTTAATATATGAGTTTTGTGATGCACTTGAACCTGTTCCGGATTAAATGATAAAAAAACCTTATGAATTCTTGATATGAAAATTCAAATTTGACTATACACGAACTTGAGTGTAAGAGCAAAAGGATTTCCTAGTTTTACATGAATCCACAAGCAGAACAAAATGTGCTAGGCCATGCTCGGTATTACAGTGTAAACAACTAAAACTGTCAGACATTCCAAGAGTTTTAGAGGAAACAATGTATTTAAATATTGAGATAATTTATATACTAGTTGTTACATCATCAATCAATTTAGAAAATGACTATGATATGATTATGATAAGTAGCATACTAGAGAATTTCTTGTAATCACATAATTTTATAATCACCTTAAAAATTTCTTTATATGATTACGTAAAGTTGACTTAGACTACCACATTTTTTTAATACAGAACGTTTAATAAAGATATAAGGTAATTAACATGTATCATTGCAAAAGAAATTAACGGACCAAATTCACATGATAGAACTAGAATATATGGGTTTGGTTTGGTAGAGGGTCGGTTCAGATATTACATTTCAACTTATTCTTAGCAACAAGATGAGCAAAGAATGTCCTCTCAACAACCCCGAACCACCACCCTAGTCAAGTTTTGGCAGGGAGAATGGGCCATGTTGATCCTTTGATCATGTGCCAAAATCAACTCAACTAAAAGGTCAAAACACTAGAATAATCTTTATTGGACAACATGCTTTCCACTGCTCTTCTTTTCTTTGTCCCCTTGTTATTATAGATAAAATTTTAAAAGAATCACCTACTCCTCTATGCCCAACGAACCATTTCTTCATTGAAAATAAACATTCATCTTTGCACAATTTCTCTTACTATAGCTATCGAAAATAAATATTGAAAATAAATGTTATTAAAAGTACCTTTAGTAACTTTTTCAAAATTTAACTATATTTTTTGAAAATGTCATTGAAATCTTTGGCAACATTTTTAAAAACTATTTTTAAAAAATATTTTTATTTATTAAATAAATGTAAAAAAATAAATTACAACATTTTTTAAATGTTATTAAAGACACAATAAAATATTATTAAAGATTTTTAACAACACGGCTTAAACAGTACACTTGTCAAAATGTTGCTAACGTTAATAGCAACATTTTTTTTATAATTTTAAATGCTACTAAATATGAATTATGTTGTAGTGCTAGAAGCATAATTGACCACTAAATACTGAAAAAAAAATAAAACACATGTTTAATTATCTTAATTAGTTACTAAATTAATTTGCTCATATGCAACACATGCATGGCTTCTTTTGACTAACCTGTTGCGTAATTCAACGTAATTGAAACTTTGTCTTGGTGCTGCGTTAGTGCAAAACTTGGTGCTGAAGGGAAGATACCCTTAGGTCCAATGGCGTAAATCAGACGGGTGGACAGAGGGTAGTTGGCTTGTAACTGGAAGGCCATGTACAATTGTGAGGACTGTGATGTGATTAAGGTTGAGTTGGTGAGAACTTGTAAGTTGCCTCTATCTGGGACCACTTGGTTTGTTGCTGTCCCAGCTAGATAATACTGCCTCATGCCTCCACCAGCTCCACTGGATGAGATCCACCCAACAATGGCACTTGAACCCACCATGCCTCCATTGGGAGAGAACCCCATTGCTATGTATGAATTTGGATTTGGGGCTGAGAGAATGAAGCTCCATATGTTTGGAGAACTCTGAGTATACTGTATAGTTTTATGCATATATATAAGGTAACTGCTTTGGTGATAGTTTATGCTATGGTAATGAGGATGTGTGGTCATAAACTTTTACTAAAAGTTAGTCTTAAAATGGGATCCACAATCACAATTATAATAACAATCTAAATTTATACGGTCATTTTTGTCACAACCACGATATGATGATATGATTGATATTACAAGTGGCAAAGGTATTCAAGATTTTAATCAATCAATTAAAATTGGTAAAGTTCAAGAAATAATGAACTTACTCTAAGGATGAATCCTTGAGCATTCCAAACAGGAAGACAATTGAGATTGGCTGTGTCGAAGAAGAGAGGAGCACTGAGGTTTAGGTTGGAGCCACAGGAGTCTGATTGTGGACTACTTCCATCTCCTTGTGAAGAACTTCCATCTCCTTGTGAAGAACTTCCATTCACTTGTGAACTTCCAAGGCTAGCTGAAGCATGGAAACAAAATGTGAAGATGAGGAATGCTACACATGCCTTCATTTCTCTCTCTCTCGCTCTCTCTCTCTTGTTAATCTATGCTTGACTGTTTGTAAACGTATTCGTCAGATCTGGCTAGTTAAGAAAGACGTATTTCTATTTGATTAATAAAACGAAAGGGAATGATTGTAACAAACATGGTTTTGGTGGCAGTGTATCAATAATTATTTTGACCATATTTGATTCAGTAGATTAGGTGGAAGGCTAACTTAAAACATTACTCAACCTTTCATGAGTGATATAAAATAAGTTTATTTTAATTTTTATTTATTTATGAAAATAGGTATAATCTCTCCTGAGATTTTCTTAAATTATATTCACTTTATTTTTCTAGAAAGTACAATAGCCTTTCTATTATAAATTACAAAAATACCGCTTTCATGGAATCTTCTGTATATTAAATAAATAAATAATAAATTCAGTATAATTTATTTTAAAAAATTACTTTCTTAATAAATAGTCACCATTCACCAAAGGAATACATTTAATATTCATGTATTAGATCATTTAATTTTAAAATTTTAAATTTAGAATGCATACTAGAGTGGGTGGAAGTGGAATTTGCTCATTTCTGTTAAAAAACGGGATATCCTTTGTTATTTGTACTTAACTTTCGAGTTTCGTCCATAGATGATTTTAAAAGGGCAGAAAAAAGAGTAAAGTACATTCTCCCTTTGACCAAAAAAAAAGGTACATTCTCCCAATTGGAACTGGGAATTTCAGTATTATTAAGTAATAAGATTCTATTATTCTGGTACAATGATGACATGGTAATTTCAACTTAGATCCTCCCCTCAAGTAGTCAAACTTAATCACTAATTGTTCTACTTCTTTATTTATTTTTACTTTCTCTTGTGTCAGTATGTTCAGTGTACCCAAAAGTTAGAAGTTTCTTATTACAAATTATCTCAAGTGTTTTAGTTCGAGAACGATCTTAATTAAATTTGTATACACACTGCGTTTTACATATATGTATATATATGCATCATGCTCTTAACAAAAGATAAACATAAATAAATAAATAAATATTATTTCATTCACACTGCATTAAAAATGGCCAAAGATGATAATAGTAACTTGTGTGGTTTTCTGATAGGTAAAATAGAAAGATGATACGACCCTTTTTTTTTATTAAACTGCATGATAATTGGTAAAAGGATTTTATCATTACCATCATCTAAAACTTCTTAGTGGAGCTAAATTAATGCAAAGTAAGAATTACACACATATATATGAGCAAGTCTTTTTTTGGTTATAAAGGAGGGAAAAAGACAAAAAGGAATAATAGATCTCACTGAAATTTGACTCCAGAATCAAATTGTTTTCAAATAAACTTGATCCGGTTTTTAATCAATAACTTATAACTCATAAAAATATTACAAAAAATATGCGAGGAGTCTATTTAAGTAAATAAGTGCAGTCCAAGAATCAGGTTCTTTCATTACTTATTCTTCTTCTCCGCTTTGTTGTTTTGGCTTTTCTTGTTTTTGATAAAACACCTCACCCACTCTATACATGCCCAACCTAAAATTTCTTTAGATGAATGAATTCTGAATAGTAAGCCATCAACATTCAACCACAGGCATAATGACCTATAATGATGTGTACTTGACCATTAGCCACTAATCATACTTATGTTTACCTTGCATCAAAGAGAATGGAAAGCAAGAAAAAACAAAAAAGCTGACATGATCTACTAGTCAACTTCGTTGCTCTAGCTATACACTTTCCCTTTTTTGGTTTACACAAAAACCAAACCATAGCTTAGCTATAATTTACATAGTTGTAATGAAATAAATTAATGTTTATTTTTTTTAACTTCATCAACAACTAATTATCCAATTGATTGTCCTTGAAAAAATATAAATAGTTTTTCTTTTAAAAAAAAAGAGAATAACATTAATCATTTATGAGTCCACTATACTTCGAAGGAGTTGAATCCATAAATCCACAGCTTAATTACTTAATTTATACTAACCTTTTGAGTAGTCTATTCTTGTGGAAACCTTGTCTAGGTGTTTTGTTAGAGCATAACTTGGTGCTGAAGGGAATATACCGGTGGATCCAGTAGCATAAATCAGCCAGGACAAAGGTTCAGTAGTTTCTAACTGAAACACCATGTACAAACGAGAGGACTGTAAAGCGATGAAGGTTGAGTTGGCTATAAGCTGTAGGTTGCCTTTATCTGGCACCACCTGATTTGGTGTAAGCCCACCTAAATAATACTGCTTTATCCCTCCACTGCTTCCTCTGGATGCCACCCACCCCACAATGGCACTTGAACCCACCATGCCACCGCTGGCTGAGAACCCCATAGCTATGTAAGAATTTGTGTCTGGTGTTGAGAGAATGAAGCTCCAAATGTTTGCAGAAGTCTGAACATACTGCAAAATTTATGCATATAGTAATAATTAGTATATATGGTGCTATTGGAATTAGAAGGATATATGTGGTGAAGTTCAAGAATTGTGCACCTACTCTAAGGATGAAACCTTGAGCATCCCATACAGAGAGGCATTGAAGGTTGGTTGTATCAAAGGGGATAGGAATTTTGAGGTTTAGATTGCTGGTACATGAGTCAGCTTGTGTCCTTGCGAGGAAGAAAGAACCAAGAAAAGTAATTATGAAGATGAGTGGTAGAGTTGCCTTCATCTGTCTCTCTACTATTTGTGTGTGTGTGTGTGTGTGTGTGTTTCCGTCTGAAAAAATGTGATAAGCAGAAGATTTATTTGGAGATGTTTAGAAATCTTACTATTCTTATTGAAGCTGAAAAAAAGGAAAATGAAAAATAAACGATGCAATGATTGTCATATTGCAACTAACATGGTGCAGGGGCATTCTCAATTATGACCATATATTAACAAAGATTAAAGTAAATGACACAGAAAAAATCGGTAAATTGCATAACAAATAAATGCCAAGTTTTTGTTAATGTTGCATCACGTACCTAATTAAAAGACATCATGAACTCTACTTGTGCATATTATTATGAATTTACGATATACGAAAAATGCAAATTTATGTAAAGAAACAGAGCAGTGTATAATAAAATTATATGATGATGATATTCAGATTAAAAAAAAATTATATGATGATAAAGAAAAAATATATATATTCACAAGTCCTTATGATACAATAGCAACATATATATTTCATTCTACTTGTACATTCTTTCAATAATAAAGAAACAGATAAAAATCCAGTCCCTAAAAACATGGCAGCAAGCTTGAAATAGATCCCTATTAATACTTTCAGGCACTTTTTGCGGCTTCTAACCACCCCTTCATTTTTGCTGCTAAGTTTAGCTGACATAGATCTCAAGCCAAAAATGTCCAGCTCCTCGCTGTGTCCAATTTGATATATGGTACAACATCCAAACATACTTATGTATGTGGCTTTATTCATTGGCAAGGTACAGAAATGCACAAACAGAGGCTCTCTACCATAAGTTCCGTAACCTTATTAAAGAGCTGCATCATCAGACACCCAACTTTGAAGTCCATCACGCCCTACTGATGCAGAGATGATTATGAAATTGATAAAATGAAATGGATTTATTCCTCTAATCCAACGTAATGATTATTGTTTTGTACAATGTTGGGCTAATATCACCAGTTTAAAAAAAAAATCATATGAAAAGGTCCAGACCAAAGAGAAGTTCAATCAACTAAGCGAAAATTTAAGAATAGGCCGTGACAAAGTAGACAGCCATAAAATAGCAGCAAATTACCGATTATAGACCACCTGGACTGCAGCTGAGTCAAAATCAGGTATCAGAAAATGCTTAATCATGAAATTTATAGTCACCACTATCATTCACCCATGAAAGGCAAGACTCACACACACCCATAATCACACCAACGGTTCATTAGACTTCCACCACCTTTCCACATTTTTTTCAATAGGAATCTTCCCGTTTTCTCTCTCTCAAATTGTAGGAAACCCATTTCTCTGAAAATGTTCTTCCTCTCATACAGGCTATCAGACAGACCAGCATCTTCATCATCATTCACATTCTTCTTCTGACTCCCCCAGTTGCCACAGCAACAAGGGGAGACCTCCCCTTCAAATGTGCTCATCAAGGTATCTATAGATAACGCAGAAAATAGCATCAAGAAGATCAAATATGAAGAAAACAAAGAAACATATGATTGAGTTGAGCACTTGAGCAAAATTGCTCAGCCATTTTGGTGAGGAAACTGCTAGAGATGTGGATGCAAAGACAGAGATAGAGCTGGTGTTGGGCTGAAACCAGATTCTGTTTTTCATTGATAAACAATATTCTTTATACAAGACACTCGGTGTATACTTGGGGTATTTCCCGTGCTCTAACAGCAAACTGGTTTGCCATCTAGCGTGGGAACACAAACACTCCTTAAACAAATTAAAGAAATCTATCTACTTACATCAGAAGTACATGCATACTTAGTTACTTACATTAAAAATAATAATAATTAACAAAGCTTTATTATCAAGCTAAGCCTAGAGTACCGAAGAAAGTGGAAGCGATTCCGACAAAGAAATACATGACGTTATTTATATATGTAGGCTAAATTAATTAACAATTAATATATTATTATTTTTAATATAAAATAATTATATAACACAAAAGTTTATATAATTATTTAAATATTGATTAGTCTAATTTACATATTGACAAAATCTATATAAATATTTCTAGTTGTGAGAATATATGAAATGGTGATAGAGGTTCGGCCACGTCGTAGGATATTGAGCCACATTCACGGTCACCAATCATGTCCTTTGAGTCCTTTAATTAGTGTTAGGTTACCAGGGAGATATGTAGCTAAACGTGCGGTGTGTGTTTGTTTCTGTTGCTTGCTGTATATTTGTTGGTTGCTCATCTGTGGTTTATATCCATTTGTTTTTCCTAGTCATAACTCGCCAATTCTTAAATTTATTGGTTGTAGATTACCAATACCCACGCCTAATGCAAGGCGTAGAGGTCACGAAATGACAGAAAAACTCGATCCTACTAGGTATCACCTCAAATCTCTTATTGATCAATGATCCAAATCGGTAATCACAAAGATTGTGTTGTGATGATCCCGGGTTGAAATTTTGATACTACATTGATTCACACACATATATTTGAGAGTGTTGTTATTTTCACACCAAAAATTGCTGACCTACACTAGTTAAGTTAAAAAAAAAATATGGATTCATTAACTTTTTAGTAGGGCACCAACTTTTTGAAAACAAGTTTTTTTTTATACGTGACTTTTTGAAAACAAGTTATATGTCCATAGACGTGTTGATATATATTGTTAATCAATTTTTGATACATCCTGTAACAATATGTGAAATTTTTTGTGTGCGATAAATATTTTTTTTTCTAATTTTGGGCTATACATTGATTCACATATAGGAATAGGACAGAAAATAATTTGATATAGGCAACCCGAATCTCAGAGCCTTCAAATGGAGGCAAGTTTGGGCCATAGGAAAGTTAGTCGCCTGATAGGCTGATACATAGATACTACGATATATTTGATTTGATTATTTAGAGTACACTATAGCGATGATTATTGGACTAATAAAGGCTCCAATGCTAAATGGGACAATCTAGCATTGAGTGATTCTTCTTACTTATGAAATATTATACTACTTTAGTTAAATTTTGATACGTGAAACTTAAAAAACATACAGACAATTTGATTGAAATTTAAATAATTTAAAATTAGATTTAGACGGTTACAAGATTTTCAATAGTAATATTGAGAGTATTTTAGAATTTTTGCATAAAGTGAGAGATATTATAAATAAACAGTGGGAATCAAACACAAGTAGCTTTTCCTTCCAACTGTCAATCCAAACTGTTTGGTCATATCCAAATCCAGAGGTTTCATCTCATTTGGGAGTTGCTAGTTGAAGTGATAGAGTAATAGAGCGAGAGGACGCGCAATGGTGGCTAAACCAAACGACATGTCTGGGCACATTCTCCTTCCTGTCCCAAAAGGGAGATACTAAAGTTATTTCCTTTGAAATCGATACAATTGCCATCAAACATCTCTGGAATAATTAGCTCAATATTGAGGATCTCTTCAAATTGCCCACACATTTATCATGACTTTAGTCTTGATAGGTATTTCATACCCATCAATGATGGTTAATTCACTGCATTCTCTAGGGATCAACAAAGAAGTAGGTGGATGTAAACCCCAATGTCTCTTTGATCACCAACTTTAAGTAATTAAGTTCCTCTAGATCAGTTACATGTATTGTTTCTTTCCCTCTAAAATGCTTATCTTAGCTCAGCTTGTGCCTTCTCCCTCACTCTTGGGTTCCTCATCATCTCTGACATAGCCCACTCTATTATCGATACTGAAGTATCAGTTCTAGCAATAAATATGTCTTGCACAAACAATTGAAATATATATCTTCACATAGTTTTTGGTAAAATGAAAATATGTTGAATTGGTTAAAAATAGAAAGAAACCACAAATTAGCAATATAGTGTGACTCCATTTAGCCAGTAAAACTTCCCTGTAGAATCTAACATATGTACAGAAACCATGCTATTAATCAATAATTAGGTTAAGGGTATTGCATCTTCTCTATATAATTTAGAATCAACGGTTTCAAACTTATTTTATTGCTAAAAATAAAAAAATTTAACATTAAAATTGTTTTAATGATATTTGTTTAGTTCATAATATTAATAAAATTTAAGTAAAAAGTGTTTAAAAGGCTGAATTTCTTAACTTTATCAGCACACCCTTAATCTAGTTCCACACCTAAAATCATGATTGAATTTTGAGTTGGCAAAGAAGGGACAACTTTATATTATACTCAGGTCATATTATACTCAGGTCAGGGAAACCAAAAAGTTACGTACCCTACTTACATACTAATAATATGGGAAACCTCCATATGCCCAACTGCATTTTTTAATACATCTTATGATCAACGGCACGTAGCTCACGCTATTTGTTTGTAACTTCTGAAAAAAGCAGTAGCTGTATGAGTAAAATATGTTATGAAAAAGCCACTAAAACTGGCTTACTGCTATATAATAATTTGTAAGATGTCATGTGTTCGAATTTTCATTCCGTCATTGTATGAAAAAATGTTATCAAAACATTAATTTATAAAGTTTTCAACGTATAATAATAGTTGTTACTAGTAAGCATTAAGAGGTGTTAGAAAGAATGGTATGCAATTCCTCCTTAATTTTGTGATGTGGATGAAGGGGAAAGCATAGGAAAGAGGAATTATATATATATGTGGCTTATTCAGATAGCAAGATTTTAAAAACTGTATGAGTTTTGCGGCATTTACTAACCAAAATCACAGCTTTGATGTTTATGGTGGTTATTTTGATAGGCTTGGTCTAATATGCTCCTGCTTATGGGGGGAGCATGGTCGCACCTTGTATATGAGTTGTAGATTAAGCTAAAAAAATATTAATGGTTAGAATTAGTAAGTGAAATCTTGTTGAGGTGATTAAAGTGTCAAAATTATTTAAATTGGTTTGCCAGATAAGAAATAGAGTAGACCTCAATTACCCTGTCCATTAAAGTGCTGTTATGATGTAATGGTTGTGTTTAGAAGTTGTCATTAGGAAATAAACATAAGTTTATCCACAAATTAGATTGGGGCGGATGAACCCGAAACTTATAGGGATTTAGGCATGAAGTGAAGTGAATCTGATTTCTTTGGTTTTCAAGAAACAAAAATGCTAATAATTGAAAACCCAAACGATTATTCAAAGATAAATTAAATTATTATATTTAAAGATAACAATTTGATAGAAGTTGTTATCCGTGCGTTGAACGGATTAAAAACTCTAGTAAGATTACAAATGGAATTGAAGAGCTTCCAAATGAAAACCAGTGGTGAAACAATTTCTATAATATCTATATAAAGGAAATACTTTACTCACTACTCCACAGTCTTCTCTCAAAAATAACAGCAATAAAGAGTAATACTGACCTGATATTTTCATCATGTTATTTTCTTAGACATGAAATTAACTCAATCATGGCCGATAATAATCGGACTGAAATTAGATTAATCTAATATATAAAGATAATATATAAATTTAAATATTATATATAATTAAGTTATAAAATTATAAGAATAGAAAACTAAAATTAAGGTTTATTTTTATAATATATTTCAAAACAAATAATATAATATAAATTATTATCATGTTATGTGTAAAAATTATTAATTTAAGTCAAAAAATCTTATTATTTATAACTAATTATAAAATATATATATAAATTTTAAAATAATGCATGATACTAAATCAAGTTGAGAGGACCAAAAATATAATCTGAACCCAACCTAAAAACTTCCAAATCTAATTTTTAAAACTCAAATTCATGCTAATTAAGTTCGGATAACAATTAAAGACATCTCGAACTCTAGTTGTGCTTGAACTCATTATTATAAATTTATGATATACGAAAAATGCAAATGTATGTAAAGAAACAGATATGCATAATAAAATTATATGATGATATTAAAGAAAAAATATGTATGTTCACAATTCCTTATGATACAACAACAACATACTTCATTATACTTGTACATTCTTTCAATGATAAAGACACAGATAAAAACCCAGCCCCCAAAAACATGGCAGCAGGCTTGAAATAGATCCCAAATAATCATTTCAGCCACCCCTTCATTTTTGCGGCTACGTTTAGCTGGCCTAGGTCTCAAGCCAAATGTCCAGCTCCTCGCTCTTTGTCTCCGAATTGAATTGATATATGGTACAACATCCAAACATATTTATGAATGTGGCTTTATTCATTCGCAAGGTACAGAAAAGCACAAACAGAAGCTATCTACCATAAGTTCCATAACCTTAAAGAGCTGCATCATCAGACACCCAACTTTGAAGTCCATCACGCCCTACAGATGCAGAGATGATTATGAAATTGATAAAATGAAATGGATTCCTCTAATCCAACATAATGATTATTGTTATGTTGGGCTAATATCACCAGTTAAAAAAAAAAAATTTATCACATTAAAAGGTCCAGACCAAAGAGAAGTTCCATCAACTAGGCAGTGGGCAGTGACAAAGTAGACAGCCATAAAATAGCAGCAGATTACCAATTATGGACCACCTGGACTGCAGCCGAGTCAAAAGCAGGTCTGGCTTTAAAAGAAAGAGTCCCTTTCCAATCCTCCACACTATCAATTTGATCTATTTCCACAATCTGATTTTGTATTTATGGTGAATTCATGCAGCAACTAAGTTAAACACCATCTTAGAATCCCATGCAAGGGTATTTAGGAATCTCATGTCTGGCATATCAATTTTTAGTCCCCTTACACTTCTAGGCATGTATTATGCCCCTGTTTAGTTGCAGTTAGCAAATTTAAAATATCCAATTTAAAATTTCTAGATACCCTTCCACATGTTATGTTATGAGAGGTATCACATGCCCGCAAACATAAGGCATTTGAGACACAAGTGAGGAATATGTGATGCCCATACCCACTTACCAAACATAGGCATCTTCCTCAACAGTCAATATTCCCACTCAAAGCCACTTGGAGTGGGCTAGTAGTAAGGGGCTTGGGTAGTTTGTGGAGGTCATAGGTTCAAACCTCCATGCCACTATTTGGTTATTTTCTGCCAGGTAATCTAGGTGAGAGGGAAAGGATCCTGGTGTGGTTGGAGAGGAACACTAATATCTTTAAGGAGATTTATTTTCAGTTAATTATTAAAGGATCCTGTTTTCATTTTCAGTTGATATATTTTCACTTATAATTATAAAAATGCCACCTTGTTTTCACTTTATTTCCTATTATCAAACTTTTGTGAAAGAAATGGTAAAAACAAGAATAAATTGTTTTCATCATTTCCTTTATAAAAGTTTGAAAATAGGAAACAAAATGAAAGCAATGAAGCATTTTTATAATTATGAGTAAAAGCATATTAACTGAAAATGAAAACAGAAAACAAACCAAACGCCCCCTTATTTGCCCCTAAGATAGTTTTTGGATTCCGATTCTCTGTGGTGTTATGTTCATGAATGCTTTCATGAGCATATTTTCACTTATAATTATAAAAATGCCACCTTGTTTTCACTTTGTTTCCTATTATTAAACTTTTGTGAAGGAAATGGTAAAAACAAGAATAAGTTGTTTTCATCATTTCCTTTACAAAAGTTTGAAAATAGGAAACAAAATGAAAGCAATGAGGCATTTTTATAATTATGAGTGAAAGCATATTAACTGAAAATGAAAACAGAAAACAAACCAAACGCCCCCTTATTTGCCCCCAAGATAGTTTTTGGATTCCGATTCTCTGTGGTGTTATGCTCATGAATGCTTCAAGGGTATTGCTATTTTGGATTTGCAAAGATTGGGAAGTTTGCTTCATACTTAGTCCCCACCCTCCACCCCTTCCAAATTTTAGGTTTTTTTGTTGTTGTTGTTGTTGTAATGAGTCTTATTTGGCGAATTTCTTATCATATCCCTAGTTGTAATTCTTTTTCTCTTTAATGAAATTTCTTCTTCTGTCAGGAAAAAAAAAAGTACTCTTTCCCAGTACTACAGATACCTAGAATGCTTGTGAAAAAATTATATGAAGCTTCTTGTTCAGATGTTGCAAAAATGACAAAGTAGCCATATGTATAAATCAAGTCACAATCAGCATGTTGAAGTGCACATGTCTTTACTGGCAATATAAATAAATACAATTTGAAAAAACAGCCATACAAATAAATCAATCCCCGGCCACCTGGTGTTGAACCAAGTGTCAATAGTTCAATTGGTATTGAACCAACCTGGCCAACCCAGTATCTCTAAGTGGCCTCAGGTCAACAAGTTTCATATTTATCCACAAAGTTCAAGAGAATTTTGACCAGTTTTCGAACATATCCTTCAGTATATGTTAACTGGAGTAGACTGCGGACCAGTTCCTGCCTTCACCATTAATCCAATCAGTCTACTTATATGTAAATTTTAGCAATCTAGTTTGATAAAAAGTCAAGAGCAACTGAAACAGCAATATAGTTATACTGGTATAAAGATGAAACAGTAATGAACTAACCTGATGATACAAGTTCTGGCAAGCTAACATATTTGGGACATGATCCTTTTGAAGTAACCATGTCAATTTTAATGTCAGATCCAACAGCACAATCTCGTGGCTGCAAAAAAACAGACAATATTCTAAAATAATTATGCTGGCCAAAATATTGTGTTTTGAATAGGATACCCTGCAATTACAGAATTATTAAAACATTCTAAAGTACAAGGCCATGGGGATTCTCTCATAATGCCCATGAAAGTTTGCTGAAGCAGCGTGGGTTTTCCTTCATTTTCTAAAAATAAACCAAATTGGCACAGAATTTGCAAGTTTCGAGTCAATGGCACTGTCCTACAGGTCTAGAACCTCTCGGTTATCTCACAACTATTACATATGAGTTAACAGTGAATAAAGACAAATATTTTCATGACATCTTTTAGTTTTTTATTATCTTATATGTTGAATATAGTACAGAGCAGAGTGGATTTCCAACCTTGAAGTCCTTATAGAAGCATAGACGAAGTTCCTCCACAGAACCTTTTGAGCAAACTATCAAAGGAGATACGTGGAAAGCATTCTCAATGGCAGAGATAATGCCTCCAAGGGGATACTTTTCTGAATTAGACGGGACATATCCAGCATCATTTAGAACTTTCTGGAAAAATGTTGAAAGACAAAATAGTCAGAGCATGCCCTGATGTATATGCAAAGCAAGTAATCCGTCATTGCAATCAAAGGTTTCGCAAATACAAATGGTAGTCAGTCCAAAAACAGAATAAGCTCCAAACCAATTCAGCATTTTTCAATGATTGAGAACCTGTCACCTGATTATTCAATACCCTAAAATAGGGCAGCAAGGAATCCACATAACACCTAGATTTTTAAATCCTCAATAGATTAGATGATGTGCCAAGTTGCCAACAAAATTTTGTGATAAATTGAACCTTCATGCATATATTTGGAACATACTACACCATCAAGCCAACCCCGAATCCTTATAAAATTCCACTATCAAGCATATTCACATATACAGCAAAGCCAAAGGGACCACTGGTTGACTAATTCTAATCAACAGACAAATTTTATCAATTGGAGGAGGGATCACTGGTTAACTAATTCATTAATCAACACACAAATCTTATCAATTGGAGGGGGAATCACGGGTTGACTAACTCATTAATCAACAGACAAATTTTATTATTTTTTAGGGTTGCGGGAGGGGGCAAGATAAAAGTAAAAAATAACAGCTGCATGAAATAACATTTAATTTTCTAAGTACATATATTCAGTAAAGCAAGTTTAATATTTTGTCTGGGAGGAAAAATGAGAATAAGCAAATAAGCAATGGGCTGAAAAAGTAGAAATTCAATCAGTTTAACTATCATCGTATTTTGATTATTATATTATACGAGCTTATTGCCTACAGAAACAATAAAGAAATTTCTGGATATAAAAAAAAATTATGCTCTACGAACTTACTGTAACATTATATTTGAAATAAACATTGAGCGTTGTCAGGAAATAATCATATTCGTTTCGAATCACAGGATATGAACATGTGCCATGCTTCTCTGCAAGTGAAATTGTAATATTAGAAAATTGGAATACTAATACAAGAAAACCATAAGATTTTGCCTCAAACAAAATAGCACAAAAAAATTAAACAATGTGACTGCAAAAGAAAATTCTGTGACTAATAAAAATATATTTGAAACTTAGAACACCTTGTTTTATACCGGTTTAATACTGTATATAACCATCTCTATCCAAATGTAACAGATTTTAAGAAAAGATTTCAACTATTAATCTCAAGCAAAACACTGAATAAACTTGTCAAATCATGTAAGCAAGCAAAAACTATAAAAGATTATTACCCCACTGCCAATGTGTACCGACGAGGTAGCCCCAGCAAGTATTTGAAAAAAAAAAAGAAAACCATTAGATTCCATAATAATTTAAGTTCAAATAAGAAACTAAGTAATTTTCTTTGATGGAAGAAACTAAGTAATTTTCAATGACCACCTCATGAGCCCAAAATGAACCTTTTCCACCATCGCATGTTGATGGTGAGCTACAGCTTAATGATGGCCAATATTGCTCTAAAGCATTAGTCAATGTCGATATCTACACAGAAGACGAAACAACAAAACTTAGAAAAAGTGGAAATGAAGAGTTAATGCAACTAAGTTAATAGAAGACTCCAAGTTCTAAAGGTAAAATAGTAGCACTAATGCAACCAAAAGACAAACATTTAACCAATGAAAATGTTTAAAACATTGCAGTTTCAACATCAAAAAAGTGTCTTGGCTTTCTTCAATCAATAGTTAATATTTTATTATTAAATATTGATTGTCCAGTAAAAACAATTACAAGAACTTTCTGGTATAACTCTGCAAGGCAATTCAATTTCATTCTTTCCAAAATTTCTATCAGTTAAAGCATGAAAACCAATACATGTGATATGTGATCACATGGTTTGCAAATTAAGGTTGTGGAATTGTACCTCTTTTGGATCAAAATTAGATTTAGAGCAACACGCTGGCCAGGTTCCATCATTATAATCAGGCCAAAGTCCATCTATCATAAAAGTAGATAGAATCTGTGAAGATATTTCTTGCAGGAATCTCCATACTCAGAAGAGACATATATGTAAAAACATCAAAATATTGTTTACCTCTCAAACCAGATTTTTAAAATTTTAAAAAAAAATTAAACACAAAAAGTGAGATAGGAAAGAAATTAGAAAAGGATTGACGAAGTGGAAAAAAAAAATTGAAAAGGCATACTTAAAGTTAATTTCTCAATGGGTGTAAAACATCAGCAGAATTTTAAGAATTCTACTAGGCCCTTTTTACAGTTTTTAAGACCCAGCAGTACGCTCCACACCTCAGCAGGAGAAATTAATTCAGAACACAGCCAAGAAGAAGAAACCTATGTGACTTTTAAAATTCAATTCAAAGAAGAAAGAACTATTCCTTGTGGTCTAAATTTGCAATAGTAACAATAATATATTTATAAAGTGATACTCACGTATGGTGAATATTGTTGGAGCGTTGGAGCTGAAAATGACAAAAAAGAAATTACAGATGTGAATATATCAGTCTCTTTTCAAGTGTTTTTACATAAGATGCATAATGAAAATTCATTTTGTAAAGATGAGTACTAAGAAGGAAGCAAGAAAAAAGGGGTCCATAGCCATAGGCCCTAACTGTAAAGCAGTCAAAATTGATGTATCCTTACCTTTGTTTCAATCCTTCATTTATATCATATCAACAACAAAATCAGACTCCAATTTTCATCAAATAGGCCAATTGGGGTCAAACAGATTACTGAAACTAGGAATGATGGTCCAAACATGCAAATAGTAATCAAATCATGAGTAGCATGATCAAAGTTGCTAATGTTGAATAATCCCCAAGTGCATAGCTCCAAAATTAAAATTAGTGATAATAAAATTGGTAAGAAAAAGGAATGGGGGCATTAGGATTAAGATTACCCTCTGCAGCAAGCATTAGAGGAACAGCAATGGTGGGTGCCGTGGCAGTAAGTGCCGGGCCATTGCAACGACAACGCGAAATAATCAAACTCTCTCTGATGATGCCCTCTTGCTCCTCCTTCCAACTCCATCTCCATTGAACTCACAAGCACAAACACAACCATAGCCACCAATAGCAATAGCAGCCATGGCTTGGTTTGAGCAGAGAAAGGAGGAGGCGGCATCGTTCAAAGCTTTCACAATTTCGTGTCCTGCAAAATGCAAATGCCTTTATTTATGAATGGATATAATAGAATAAAATAAATATAGTATAAATAGTTAAAAACTATAATAATATTGGAGGGGAAGGAAGATGAGGTTGCAGTTACATGAGTACATTTTAAATTAAATTGGACGAAACTTGAGGTTCGCACGCAACTGCAATTCGCATATTCCTTTTCCATTTCGGATCGAACCCGTCCTCATCAAACTAAACTTCAAACGGTTTGCTTAATAATACACTGAACTGGACCCATTAATTAAGATTAATTAAAAGCTAACAACCTATCTTTCTATCTAAAAAGTAAAAACATTATATTTTGGCAGTATCTATAAACATTAGATTTATGGCCCTTTTATTTTTTATTTTCTACAAAAACGGCCGTTTTATTTTAGTGTTCCTTCTACAGTTGATTTCACATGTCATATTCTCCTCCTTCGATTCAACGGTACTTTCTTAATCTTTTTCACGTGATAGTCACGTGTGGTTTGATTTTCAGGTATATGTGCTGGAAAATTTTAGCTTCAGGTATGATGAAAAGTTTTATATTTTATAATATTATATATTATATATTTTAATTTTTTTATATCACATATTATATTACTTTAATATTTGATAAGAAATATTTTATGTATAATAGATATACATATTATATTTATATTTATATTAATATAAGAAAAATATTAAATTATCTCGTATTTAATAAGTTTATGAAAAGATATAATTATTTAATTATTTTATAGTTAGAAAAAGTTTTATTGTTGTTGTTATTGTTGTATTTTAATATATTTTTGTAATATACAAAATAATTTTATAAATAAATTAAATAAAATTAAATGTATTTTAATAAGATGAATAACAATATTATTTTATATCTATTTTAGAATTAGGAGCTCATTAGAGTTATCTTTAATGTTCAAGATGCATAGGCAATCCTTGAGATTCCACTCCACGCCAACAATCATAACGATAGCCCATTTTGAAGTCTAGATCCTAAAGACCACTTCTTAATGAAAAGTGCATATAACCATTCATGGGAGTTGTGCATAAGGGAGAAAATAGAAAGGAATGAGGATAGGTGCTACAAATACCACCAAATGGAGCGGTTGGCAAGTCTCCGCAAACTAGTTTGGGCACTTAGAATCTCCCCATAGGTGAAGGTGTTTGCATGGAGAGCTTGTCATGACATTCTCCCTAGTCCCTACCAAGTCAAGACTCGCTACTCTAACATTTCTTCTTGTTAAAGTGCCCCTCCATGACACAAGCAATCCATGTCAGGGTTGAGGTGTTAAAAATTTAAAACATAGAACACTATATTGATAAAAAATGAGTTAAGAGTGCCCCTCCATGATATAACACTCACTAGTTTTACTTACAAGCAGATCTCCTTGTTAGGTGATAATCACATATTTTATTTATTAAGAAACCCTTATGTTTAGTCATTTACACTCTCCATATTCTTAATTGATGAGAAGCTATTTCGAGACTTCAAATGACAGAATATTTTAGATTATTGAGATTTTAACCGATTTTGGCCATAACTTGAGTTCCGATGATAATCATGAATTTTATCTTGTAGGAAAGCTAAAAGGAAAGCTCTACAACTTTGATGAAGAAAAGTCCTAAACAGATGTCTAAGGGACCTAAGTTTACATGGAATTCAGAATCACGGGTTCATTCACTAGAATCATAAAGGTGTGCACTCATAAAATCATATCTCAAGTCCTGTAATAATGGAGATGGGCTGAAATTTGGATAGTTGATAGTCAAGACCCAAATAAACAACTTTCATGAAGAACACCTTTTGAAAGAATGAAGTCTAATGGGTCAGTTTGGGCTTGCAAGTTTGAACAGATTTTCAAGTTGGGTTTGAACAACCTGTGGTATTTGGGTCATATTGGCTGTAGGAATCAAATTGGACGATCCAGATAGCATGTTATAGCCAAGACAAAGATCTACAACTTTCATGAAAAGTTTTCATGAATCTGAAGTATAATCGGTCGTTTTTGGCTTCCAACAAGGAATTTTCGTACTCAACCACTCCACTCCACTCACCCACTCAACTAACCCACTCAATCAACCCACTCAACCAACCCACTCACTCCACTCATCTACTCAACTACTCATCCACTAAATCAATCCACTCAACTACTCATCCACTCAACCACTCAACCACTCCATCCACTGAGAATCCATCAACCAATCCACTCAACCATATATATAACCCACTCATCCATCCACCCTTTGTCATTTTGTTACCCTAGACTTCTATAAAAGGCACCATTGGTTATCATGAAAGAAGTTGGACTCTCCTTTATTTTTCTCTCAGTTTTTCTTGTGATTTCCTTCTAGCTATGTGTAACTAAACCTCCATTGGTTAAGGGAGTGATGAAACCACTAGTATTAATGTTGTGAACCTTTATATTTGATTATTTCAAAAAATTATGTTTTTATTCATATATTTATAATCTATTATTGGTATGAAGGTTTTTATAACTTTCAAAGTGGTAGATCTGGTTTATTATTGATTTTAGGTAGTAGATCTAGTGGGATGTATGATGTTCATGTGGGTATAATTATCCTATTTGATCGTTATAAAATGGTAGATCTGGGTTTATTACTCTTGCGGTAGTAGATCTAGAGAAATATATGTTCTAAGTAATTTGCGTGTGTGTGATTAGATCTTAGTGTAATTAGTTTTTAAATCTTAATGCAATTGTTGGATAGTTGTAAAGCGGTTGCTTTATGACTAATCAATGATTAGAGTTGATTTGTTGCTAAATTGCCAACACATAAGGAAAACAGATATTTACTCTATTGCATAAAAACATAATTGAGCATGTTGAAATAAAAGGATATGTAGATTTACATCATCATATAAATCTAGTGGTGGATTCAATCTCTTAACCAATTTTCTTATATTGTTGATTTCAACTCATTTATTGTACTTTGAAGTTGTTCATTGTTCATCAAAACTCCAAAACCCCCTTATTTACTATTTATTGTCAATGAGTTTAAATTGAATTACTTTAGTGTTAATTGAATTGGTCCTCTGTGGATCAACCCTTACTAACTACAACTAGTTGTCAGGTTTTTATTTTTGGTGAGCCCGACAACTGATTTTTAAAAATTTTAATTTACATCCGCACGCATCATTAGGCTCTGCTTTAACAAGATTCATGGTTTTGTTATTGGAGACGGTGGTTGGTACGGGTTGCTATAAACCCATGTTTTTAATGACAAGACTTAAGTGATGTTGGTAATGAATAGAATCGTATTGAGGGGGAACATAGATGTTTGACTCACACTTGATAAATGTTGAAAATTCAAGTATGAGTGTTGAAATCTCACATTGGTAAAAAATGGGTTATGAAAAATATAAATGAAAAGACCCAAACTATAGGTATATGGGTCAAGATACATTTCACTATTTAACTTAAATAATATGGAATCTAAATATGTTGGGCTATATGCTTATATAAAAATTATTAATTTAAGTCAAAAGTCAGATTGGATTTATAATTATTGAACTTTATGACAGAGTCATCTAGAGAGGAAACCGAGATCGTAGTTATGGTCGCTACCTAGCTTGGCAAGGAAAACCTCATAAAAATGCCCAGCAAGTGGGATGGACAGCAAGAATCAACCTTCATTCCTATCATAAAGCATCGATCAAGACTCCCCAGCCCGTCAAGTCCTTTCTGAGGTGCGGAGGTGAACTAAACCAACAACTAGTTTTGCAAAAATAAATTTTGTTTTTGCTAGTTTTTCAATATCAGGCACCTATAGGATTGGTGTGGTGATCAGGGACTATGAAGGTGGTTTATTGGCAGCAAGAACCCAAAAGTTTTAGGGTATTGTTCATCTTAATTTACATAGGAGAACTTTTGGCGGCTCGAGCAGGTCTCCTCCTTGCTTGGGATCTGGAGTTGAGTAAGGTCATCTTTGAGAATGGTGCACTCAATATATACAAGAGTATCAATGAGGACCACGTTGATCGTTACAATGGGAATACTCTCATTGATATATCTTTCTATATGCCTCATGGTTTAATTTGAGTGTTTTGACAGTAAACACTCCAAGAGCTTGTAATAATGTTATTTATATGTTAATATGATTTGAAAACTTGGGTGGACAGTCCACCAGGATTTCTTGTACCGTTGTTGAGGATGGATTAGGAGTGATCACGGGTCAGGTCGGGTCGAGTTTGTAGAGGAAAAAAATCTAAATGATTTGTCTAACATTAGTCGGTTTTTCCAGTTTTTTTTTTAAAAACAAAGAGTATCTATTAGTCTTTTTTCAACTTTACCATCATCTTTTATTATTTTCACTCGGGTTAATAAATGAATAAAATAATTTTTAAATTTAAGTGAGAAAAAGGTAATTTAATTATGTTAAGTTATATTTTTCTATCATTCAACATATTTAATAATTTTCTTAATCAGATTAACGCATTAACCTTAATGGAACCAAATAAATATTTGAACAGGGAGAATATATATAATTTTGGTTGGATCACCCTTTTGTATGGATGTTTTTGATTAATAAAAATCTATTTCAGTTCCAAAAAAAAATTTATTTTATATTCTCTTTGATAGATTCATTTTTGTTATTAATTTTATACTGCTATAAACATTTTAATAAACTAGATGATGGTAATTAGAAGTATTCATTAGATGGGTTTGACTTTAATAAAATTTAAATTATAATTAAATCGAATAAAATTATAAAAATAAGAAATTAAAACTAAATATATATATTAGGAATATACATTTCATTTTTAAAATAAATAATATCAATATAAATATATTTGATATTTCAAAGTTATTAATTTGTCAAAAGTCTTTTATTTATAATTAATTACAACTTTTATATATAAAAGTGATATTATTATTTTATATTTTTTTTTATTCACATTCTATTTTAATAAATTTACATTTTATTTTAATATCTACATGAGTTGGAATATTTTATAAAGAAAGCATTAGTAAAATTGATTCAAGTAAAAACTAATTAAGAACAAAATTAATTATTTTTATTTTCATTCTCGATTACTATAATTATTCAGTTATATATATTTGTTCTATAATATTTAAAAAAATTTAATATGTACATTGTCTAATATTTAAATGAAAAACTTTAGTTTTGAAAATATAATAAAATTAATAAATGTAAATTATTAACAAGATAACTAAGATTTTATGAAATATATTTTAAGATAAAATTATTTCTTCCATATATATAATATTTAATCTTTAAATCTAACATTATTTGTTCATTTCAAAAATCAAAAGTATCTTTAGTCTTTTTCAACTTTATTATAATCTTTTATATTTATAAACTTAATAAATACATATTAATTGACTTTTACAACTTCCTATGATAAAATTTAATTATGTTAAATCATGTTTTTCTATGGATTACATATTTAAATTTTTCTTAATATGTAAGATTAACTTTAATGGACAAATAAAAGTGGATGGAGAGAATATATAAACTGAATGTTTTATTAATTATTTTGAATAATACAAGTTTGTGAAATTTTTATCTTGAACTTTTGATTATCTTCTAAATAAATTCTAATTCTTTTGACATTGTGTTAAAAAAATTAAATTATTTTGACATTAGATATAAAGCTTAGGAATAGAAAAAATTATATATTATTAGAATTTAATCATTTCACATCGTTCAATGTATTAAATTGATATTTCATGGTGATAATTGTCTCTTTGATTAAATAAATAAATTACAACTTCGATTATTAAAAAGTGATATTATTATTTTATATTTATTTTTTATTCACATAAAACTAAATTAATAACTTTACATAAAAATATATTAATATCTACATAAGTTGGAATATTTTATAAGAAAGCATAATAAAATTGATTCAAGTAAAAATTGTTATTAAGAACAAAATTAATTATTTTTATTATCAAATTACTATAATTATTCAGTTATATAGAATTTGTTCTATAATATTTAAAAAATTTAATATGTACATTGCACGGGAATGAAAAACTTTACATGAAAATATAACAAAATTTAATAAATGTAATTTATTATGAAGAAACTAAGATTTTATGAAATATATTTTTAAAATTTCTCTTCCATATATATAATATATAATATTTAAATATCTTATATTTATATTTCATAGAATTTAAAGCTTTACATGAAAATAATATTTATATCTATGAAAAAAAAATTATAAGAAAATATGATAAAATCAATTGAAAAGTATGGATTAATAATAAAATTTGTTTAGTAAGATTGCTTAAATACAACTGAGCAAAACATGTATCATATAAACTCAAGGTTTTATTAATATTTTGAGTGAAATTATTTGTAAAAATTAAGATAGTTATTGTGGACAAATAAAATAAGAAATTGACCCCAGCTAAAGCATTGGTGGAGTAGATATAAAGGGTAAGCTATAGTTGTATATCAAATTGAAATTGATTGGATTTGTGAAAGAGAACAAAATTAAAGAACTTAAGAAGTCACATGTCAATTGATTTATTTAACTAATGTATTATTTTATTTAATCTATTTAAATTATGTAAACTAAATATATAGATTACAAGATGCTAAGACACTTAAATGCATTGAGTATCATTTAGTTATATTGTTATATATTGACCATTTTAATTTTTGGTAGATTTTATTTTATTTATCATTGTAATATCTATTAATCTAATATTATTTCATTAGTATAATTAATTTGGCATTAGGAATAAGCTTAGTATACTCTTAATAATGAAGTGATAAAACATCAAAATGAATAAACACACACATAAAAAATAATATTAAAAAATAAAATATAAAACTAAAATTAGTTAAAACTATACTCGTTATTTTTTTGACCTTTCTTTTATTTATCCCGTGCAACAAACATAATGCTAATAATAGAACAAAGCAAGAAGAGGATAAATGCCGTTTGTTTTAGCTTTTTACTAAGCCATTGAATATTTAGAAGAAGAAAAAAGAAAACTCTTTCCAATTAAAATTACTCAGCATTGTAACTAATGCCTACATATTATGAATTTGTTTTGGATGAAAATGGTATATATTTTATTCTTTTAGTAAATCGTTTTTTTGTTAAAATTATAAATTTAGCTAGACTTTTATTTAAATGAATATCGGTTTATAATAAAATATTATATAAAATAAAAAATGCCAACGGACAATTTTAAAATGAAGCAAATAAAACAAAAAAATAAAATCAAAAGATAATAACAAAATATATTTTTGAGTAAATACATAAATTGGTCCCTAAAAAATGCACATTTTGTGCATTTGCTCCCTAAAATTTGTGTACACAATTAAGTCCAAAATATGTGAAATCACCAACAAGTACTTCCTTCCATCAGTTGGTATTAATGAGTACTAATGGAGATGATGATGTATCACATTAAGTGCATATGTATCATGTTAATCTTCTATTAGTGAAGCCTATATAGAATGTTTAAAGTGGTAAAGTGATATGGGAACAAAACGGTGTCGTTTTGTAGTCTGAATTTCCCAAAACATAATTGTTTGAGTATAAAGGTGTAAGAGATAAAAAATTTCTTTCCCAAAACATTGTCGTATTCCGACCCTAAACCTAACTACTGAAAACTTCCTTCCCTACCCTAAACTTTTTCCCCAAAAACATTGCTCTTCTTCATTTTCCTCTAAATCCTTCCCTTTTTCGTGCATGTTGTCCCCCATTAATCAATTATCAAAGCATCAATGAGTGGTCCCCACATGCATCACCTCTCTTTTGAAGATTCTTGTAGGTTGAGGTGATTGATCCCCTCAATCTTTGTCCTCTATTGATTTTCACCAAGATTTGTCTTTGTATGTATACACATGTGGGCTTGTTCTTTTTTTGCTCAATTGATGGTGTGATTATATGTACATTACTTCATTATGAGTGCTACTAATGGTATTTTTATTATTTGCATTACTGTGATGTGGTCCCTAATAGTAAGGGTTCACTAGTATTATGAGTTTAGGAAGTTCATAAAGTGTGATTCACTAGTAGTAAATGTTTTATATTGATGCAAAAACCATGACTAAGTAGTCCTTTATTTGTTACCTTACTTTAATTGATTCCATGTATAATGTGTAACATGGCACATGGTAAAGGAATAGGGGTGAAGGTTCATGTTAACATTGACACAGAGTAAAGATGAACAATAATATGAGGAGGTTAGCAACGATGGTTATTATGACAAAAGTGAAGATGAAGGGTCTACTAGTGGTGATTATAATAGTGGTAAAGATGAAATTTACAAACCATGGCCTCTTGTAGAAGATGATGATGAAGAGTTACTGAGGCAATATATTGATGTTGGTATAGAAGAGGAGGAAGTGTTAGGTGGGAAAGGTAAGTAGATTATGGTTGAAGAAAGAAGAGGGAGAAATAAAAGAGTAAAAAATACTTAACCTATACAAAATGAAGAGATTGACATTCAAAGTGAACTAGCTAAAGTGGAGGAGGTCAATTCATCTTCTGATCATAATGACAATTATGTATCTGAGAAATTGAGGAGTGTGGTTGATTCTGATGATGATGGAGACATGTATGGTACCACAAAGTATCCAATATTCAATAACAATGCAAACTTTGGAGAGGTTCGCATTGATTGCTCAAACCACAAAAATAGAACACAATTGCAACTCTTATGGACAATGCACTTTGATCAATTACCATCACAAACCATTACAAAATATAACACTACAACAACCCCCTATGAACAAGACACTATTCAACTATCATTATAATTGTGTCTAATTATTTCTTATTAAATAACACAAATAAAACAACAACCACTTCCATCACAAACCCACAATCAAATTGCAATTTCAACATCAATTTATCATAATCCCCTAGCTATTTATTCAACTTTCTACTCACTTTCTTCTGTTTATCCACTTCTGCTTTCAACTTCTTTGCTTTTACTTTTTGCTTCTCCACTTCTGCTTCTAGTGCAAGATTTTCTTCATTTATTGTTGGAGTGGTTGAGGATGATTTATCATCTCATTCAAAATAGCCATATTTTAAGTCCTCTCTCTACACAAAAACACACATTATCATCCAAACATTCAATTAATGATGCTTTATGTCAACAAGGAGTTTACACCAAAGAATGAACACCTCAAAAACTACCTACCTCTATTCTTTCCCTTTTTTCAGTAAATCATTCTTAACCTCCTCCCACAGCTACAAGATTCATTGTTGCGATTTCCTCATCGAAATCGCACTCACTTACAAGGACGGATGTAGGAAATATTCAGTAAAGGAGTCGAAAATCATGAATCATATTATTAAATATAAAAAAAATAAAATTAGCAAATAAAAATGTATTTATCCTTAAATTATTTAGTGGGTTAAGATCAAAATGCACTATTTTAAATTAAAGGTAAATTTATTCTTATTTACTCACTTTAGAAGAGTATTTTCCTTTTATTATATAGGAAGATTTATGAATAAAGTGAAAAAAGTAAAAAAAAAAATTATATTAAATATTAAATGCATCACAATAGTAGTTGTCCTTTATATCATGATTCATAGACAAAATAAAGTTTATATATATATATATATATATATATATATATATATATATATATATATAAGGAAGAAAGTGAAGTTAAAAATAAGAGAAACTAGTAGGTTTATTATATAAAAATTAAAAATTAATAAAAAAATGAGTTGAAATTGTAATATCAATATATATATAAAATAGTCATGAATCACATGTCAAATACATATTAAGTATAAACTCTTTTAACTTCACCATTTTTATCTTTAGTATAATTATATTGACCTCATCCGAGGTTAATACTTATAATATTAACACATTTTTTGTTTGAGAAATTAATCATACTTCTCTTACTTTGTATTTTCAATAGGACTTTGTATAATATTTATACATAAAATATGGGAGGTATATGTAATTTCGTAAATAAAGAAAGATGTTGAAGTATAATGACAATATATAAATTTAAGGATATGGGTATAATTTTTAAATAAGAATGTCAATATAATAAATACGAATTTTATAAAAAATGAATACAAGTATTCATTTATCTTTTAGTAAATTAAATTAATTTATTAGTACGTTTAAAAAAATAGTGAGAAAATGGGGCCAAGGCCCATGCTTACCCATCTTAAATCCGTCCCTGCCCACTCACAACAAATATCACTAGTGTCTTCATTTCAAGAAGCTTTGGGAAATTATGGAGCTCAGGGAAATGAAAACGTTTGGCAAGTTAGGATTTAAATACCTTGTTCTTCCCCATTTCAAACATAACCATTAGAGAAAAAGCTTCAAATGATAACGTTTTGGGGGAGAAAATTTTCATCTCTTGCACTTTTGTACTCAAACGATTGTGTTTTGAGAGATTCAGATGATAAAATGACGTTTTTGTTCCCATATTACTATACCACTTTTAACATTTCACATAGGCTTCACTTATGGAAAATTAACGTGATACATCAACACCTCTATTAGTATTCATCAACACCAATTGACAGAAGTATGAACTTGTTGGCAATTTCACAAATTTGAAATTTTAATTGTACACACAAAAAATCTTAGGGATCAAATGCACATAATATGTATTTTTAAGGACCAATTTGTGTATTTAAGGTGTATTTGGATTAGTTGTGAAAAAAACATTATTTCAATAATCGACTATATGTATAATCGATTATATTATCTATTACTATATATATAATCGATTATATTATTATAATAAAATCAATGTTATATTTGGATATGTTAATTAAAAATAATTTTAAAATAATCTGTTTCATTTAGATTGTCTAAAAAATTACTTTTGTATAATAAATTACTAAAAATGATATGAAGTAATTTATTTATATTATATAATATTTTATGTTTTAAGATTATTTTGATAAAAATATAACATAATAAGCTTTTAAAAAAATTTAATAATGTTCAAAAGAAGTAAAAATTATTGTATGTTTCAGAAGAATCACTTAGGATTATGCTCACACCATTCATATCTTGATATTCCAACCTTTATTAATGATAAAATTTAACACTAACTTATATATTTACTATTCATTATTTTTTAAAAATAAAACATAAAATTAAAATAATAAATATATAAACTAATGATAAATCTGACAATTAATAAAAACTAAAATGTCAAGAATATAAATAATGTGAGGGCGATGCTGCATGCCAATAGCATGTCATAATTTCTCCCAAATAAGCTCTTACTCCATTTTTATTTTTTATTACGAATGTTGGTAAGAGATTGGGCATTTAAAGGGCCGGGTAATCGGGTAAATTGTTGTTAGTTGTGTGGGCCGGTTATCTTTGGTCCATCTTCTTCTCCAATCTGACAATCTCCATCACACTCACACGACACGGACACAGGTTCTGGCTCCGCGGTGGTGACCGTGTTTTTCTCTGTCTCTCTCTTGTGATTCGAGATGATGCGGACTCGATTGCTATGGTTCAGTGTAGGGTTCGCGTCCACAGCTGCCGTGGTTGCCCATTTTGTTTGGAAGGACCTGTGGGTTCATCGCCACGCTCTTGCCTCTGACATGAAGCACAAGTTCGATGCTCTGGAAGCTCGAGTCTCTAACCTTGAGTCCACCCTACCAAATCACAATACCATTTCCGATCAGGTATTTTCCTTTCTTCAACCTAATTTATGGGCTGCGTTCACCTTTGCTCAAATATACAACAATTTTGCAATTTTTTTTTTTTTTTGCAAACTGAACACGCCCTCAGGGTTGTGTTTTTCTCATAATGATTTTATTTAATTTCAGTTTTGGTGGAGAAATTTGACATTTTTAGGATTTGCAACTCGGTGTCACATATAGGTAGTTCGATAACTTGAGGGGTCCAAAATAGTGTATTATTAGATTTAAATATGTTTGTCAAGGGGAATAAGAGGTGATTAAACTTTCTGCCTCACTAGGACATTGTAGTAGAGAGATTTCTGGAATAGGAGTAACCTCATCCGTTTGATTGATTTGCAATTATATCGAATATTATCTAGTCAAGTCTCCTGTTCTAATGTGCGATTTTATTGACTCTGATGTAGATGCAGTTATATTCTGTATAGGTTAGAAACTTGTTACTTGTATGTGTTGAGTTCTTGAAGCGATGACTGTGGAAGCATTCTTAACCTTCTGAAGAGGACTCTGGGACTGGGAATCATGTTTTATTTACTGCTGGAATTCTTGTGGTTTATATGGATATTCTGATACTTACATAGTTACATATTCATGGTGGAATCAAATTTCAACTTACACTTAAATGAATAGAAATTTTTGGGGATTAGCAGATTTAAAGCATCCCCAAATGGAAGTTGGATTTGCATCAATTGAGGAGAAGATAATGGAAACTTGCCTAAGTGGGTGCGGGTTGGTCAAGTGGGAAGAAGACTAATAGAGGCTCTGGTGAGGAAAGTGGATCAAATGGAAGATAGTCTGGTGCTCTGATTAAGAGGGGTAGAGGAAGACCTATAAAAACATTAGCACTAAAGAAGACCTTGCTCTAAATGGTTTTACTGAAATTTTGGTTTTTGATAAAGCACAATGCCATCAATTAATCCTTGTAACTGAACTGACCCCACCTAGTAGGATAAGCTTTGGTTGTTGTTGTTGTGGATCAAATTGAACCATAAGTGCTGGACTCCTGCTTTATAAGAAATTGCTTTCTTTCAATAAATTATGATCTGGATAGCATGGTCCTGGGTTGGCTTCTGAAATATGTATTTGTAACTAGACTGGTTGCATCTGTCAATTAGGTTGTGACTTTTATTTACTCAATCAAATCCAGTGCTATTTTTTTCAAACAATGAAATTCAGTACTATTTTTTTCAATTGCTTGGGATTTGTTCCAAGAGTACCTTCAATGCAAAAGACAGATTGTGGGACAAAATGGCAGGTACATGCACTTAGTGACTTTTGACTCCAAGGTCTCACTATATTTTAAAAGTGTACTGGGTATTTACTGGCTAAGGAGATGCCATGCCTTTGGAATCAATGATTGTTCGCCATTTACCACCATGGTTTTGCATGGGTTTTTTTTTTTTATTGTTTGGTAACTGGGTTCTGCGTGCTTTCTTATTACTTTAGCAATGCCTTATTTTTTTTCTCCTTGAATTTTGATTCTTCTTATAACTCATTGCTTTCCACAACTAATTGTTCAACCTTGATTCATTTCATATGTTAGATTTCTCACTGTAGTTGCTTCACTCATTCTTGGTATTATGCTGGTCTTGTGAATTTTGTTGATAAATGCGTATGGTGAACAGTAGTGTAATCTTTGTTTTCTAGAGTGCATCTAGTACATGAGCTTTGGCTACATTCTTTTCAATCCCACTTCCCTTTTACTTTTTCAGTAGTACAGAGAATATTTGAACTTCAGGCTACGCAAATCTAGAATCTAATTATATAACACTTGAAAGATGCCAAAACTAGACTCTACGCTAGAGGGAGGTACATACTAAGTTGATTTTTGTTCTTTCCATCTAGACTCAAGCAATAATATTTTCTACCAGTGACTAGATAGAGAGAGAAATTGGGATAGGGAGATTTCAGTTGCAATTATTTAAATTCTTCTTGTGTTCTTGATAGCTCAGATTTGCTTGAAGTCTTGTATTGATAAAACTCTTATTCTCTATGGCAGGTTGAAGGTTAGATATCATTTTCAGCTCCAGTGAAAAGCTTTGTACCAGATTTTAAGGGCTTTATGCTTTCTTCAAAATGTTCATGGAGGAAACGACCATAATAAAATAGACAGCTGAGGCAACCTAGAAAATTTTAGCTGTTTTTTTTCCCCGGGAGATTAGCCAATAGTGAGGAAAAAATGAAAAGAACAAAGAAAAGTTCACTATGCAGCTATTGGATATTAGCTAATTGATATGCAATATTAAGACCTAACGATTTCATTCAGTTGCTTCATGTTTAGTGACTTTGCCCTCGAGCCATTGGATATTAGCTTCAGTGCAGGAGCTTGAACATTTTTCTTTCATTATTATTTATTTATTTATTTGATATGCAAGTTTGAATTAAATTTTGATCTCCCTACGCCGAAAATGTGAATTTTGATTTTACAATTACATTAATGCTCTAAAATTGGCTGCACAATCCTGCTGAAGTAGCATGGTTGATTCTTAGGTACGATTAAACAAATTGAATTGCATGAGTTGATCAGTCACTTTAAATTGAAATTTGATCGGCATCACTTTTTCTATATTTCTGTGTTGGTTTGTATAAATTAAGATAATATAATTTAAATGAATAAAAGTAAACTATATACAAAAATGATGTTCTTACATCATTTTTGTTTCAACATTACTTTTTACATTTTTTTTGAGTGGTTGTGATTAAATAAAAGAAAGTGATAGGAAAAAAATGATATGATTAATGATATAAGAAGTAATGTAAAAAGTGATGTGAGATAAAAATGTGATAAGAAAATTATAACTGAATTACATATTACCACTGTCATCCAAATTTTAATATATACTCCACCAACTATATTTTCAAAGCATACAACCACAACCCCTGTTTTCATGTTGTGTAAATAAGGAAAAATAAATGAAAATAGAAATTTATCATCTGTGTCTTTTTTTTTTTTCATTTTTATTTTGTGAATGCCATCTTTTTATTTCATGTTTAACAATTTCAATATTGTGCAAGTGATTAGTGAGACAAAGAAAATGCATTGAAAATATAGTTAAAAATTTGAACTGGTATGATATTCTGTCTCCTCACTCCTCTCGTTTTATCATAAGAGCTTAAAATCCTAAGCTCCTTAATAATTTGAAATATTTCCAAGTAAATTTCTATGTCAAAGTGTTCTTTATAGATAGCATAAATAAAACATTCAATTTGGGAATATTTTCTCTTACACGTATGCCATTAGACCATGGAAAATCAGAAATGAGATTAGAAAAAAAAATCCTAATACCAAATTATCAAAAACCTGTGCATTGATCAACCAAATGCTCTATCATAAAGACATATACATTTGCACATTGATCAACACAACACTACATAATACCAGAGCCATTAAGCCAAGGGACAAGAGAATGTTGAATTGTATGCTACATCATTTGCAACCAAAATGAAATTTCATTTTTAAGAGATTAATCTTTCCATACAGGAATGATCCCCTGTGCTGCTAAACGTTTTTCAACCCAGAAGACAATGAGTTTTGCAGTAATTTTCTTTTCATCAACGAGAAATGGTTCAACAGTGCTTGCTCCTGAGTTATACGATGACAGAGAAAACCCCTTTGGACCTGTTCAAGCACAGAATGATGTTGGTATTTGTATACATGTGCATTTAACTAAATGTTAGTGTGGTACTATTGTCTCAATGACAAACAGAAAATGTGACATACCAGTAAGGTTTCCTGTGGGAAAGAAGGCCCAAAATGAATAGGGATAGCCTTTTTTCAAAAAGGAACCTTCCAACTGTCAATCATAACCCAAATCAAATGTCATGAATTAACTTGTTCAATAATGAAAAGCTTTATAAGATGTGAGCAAGCTTATGAAGAGACACTTCATTGAGTTTTCCAATTTGGGTTTTGCTATTTAAAACTGGCTGAAAATAGAATGAAAGTAGGAAAATGCTTGTAAGACATCAGTCACAAGCCAGTCTCATCTCCTCACATCACCATTCGAGTCCGAATCAAAGTGGAGGTGTACAAAAAACGAGATAGGACCAGCTATGATCGGGTGGTAAAAATTATGCAAATGTAAAGTGATGTGTCTGTAAGTTTGTGTACATGACATTGTTCTTAAGAGTAATGAAAGGAGAATAGACTACTTAGTTGTATAGCCTAAATTCCAATCATGACGAAGACAGTAATCTGAACAATGGCATAGGTAGTATAGCTGCATTACTGACCTTATTGTCCTGAAAGACCAGCTCAATATCAGAGAGATCTTCTTGGGCTTCAAATATTGCTTTCAATGGAGGGATCACATCCTCCTCCATCATCTGAGGCAGAGGCTTAGCTGGAGCTTTAGCAGGAGGCCTCTTTGCTGCTGGTGCAGCTTTTGGAGCTGCCTTTACCTCCTCCTTTGTTTCAGTTTCAGCAGTAGCTAAGAGCAGACATTGAAATTACAATTTCAATTAGACTAATCATCTTCAGCAGAATACATGAAAAATAATTGACAAATAAAAGAAAATCAAACCAAAGATTTTATTATCTTAATGCAGAAAAACACCTGCTGTACTAGTAGATGATTCTTGAACAGTTGAGCAGGTGATCTTGTTTCTGCTGGCTGTTTTTAATTTACTTAAAATCTGCAACACAAGAAAAACAGATATTGAAAAGAAACCTATCCATCATTTGGTTACCTCAACAAAAAATTATTTTTGGAATTGAAATATCCTAATATTTCAGTTGTGTAAATTAAACTTTTACATTGGAAGAATCTTATCCAAAACTTATAAATGCAAGTGAACTTTGAAAGTAGAACTTCATGCAGATAGAAATTGGATTACACAAGGACCCATAAAGCTGTAACTACAGGCTATTGAAAGAAAAGAGGAAAAAATAAAATATATAATATATACAATATATTCTAAAACTCAATTCCCGAAGACATTAAAGTGTTCTTAATTGATTTATTAATCTTCATATATTTTAATCTGAGTTGGAGCTGCATAATTAAGGGAGACAAACCAAAGGTAGTATTGGTGATGATGATGAGGTGGGTATGACATTGTGGGAGACATGCAAAGAAGAAGAAGGTGATGTTAATGACCACAAACGAAAACTAGAATCTCCAAGTGCTCCTCCTCTTAACAAAATTGCCATTTGCATTCTTCCTCTTCTTATGCTTGTTCTATCTTCTTTGTTTCTTTCTTTTCTATTTAGTCGCCAACCATTTTTTTCTGTCACTGGCTTGTTGATGGTTTTAGTCAGAAGCATGGGTGGGAGGAACAAAATGCAAGAACCCTCTGATCCACATGGTGCTTAAGACAATATGTACCACTGGTTTTTCTGCCTTTTCTTCTATCTATCTATTTAAGAGGAAAAAAAAAAAAAACGAGCTAGGGACACTAGAGTACAAAACTAGTAGTGGCAGAAGCAGTCACCTCCAGTGACAATGAATACGTGAGTCAGTTTGAACCGTATAATGAACTTGCCAAGACAAATCAAAAACTCCTTCAACTTGTCTTCTTACGAGATTTTCCCTACATGTTTCATGCTTCTCTAAAAAATTCCTTAACCCTCTTTTCTCTCTTTTTAATTTATTTGAAATTCAATAAAAGATACATTAAGATTTAACAAACATTATTTGATATAAAATAAACTGGTTTTAAACTAAATTTGGGAAAATGTATAGTTTTGAACTAGTTCAAATTTATATAAATTTTTATATAGCTAGTTTTAAATTGAGTTTGAACAGTTCTGTACCAATTTTTCAATTTGCCAGACACCGCTAATGATAATAATAATATAATTTAAATATATTAAAACATTAATTAAACAAATCCCTTCAACTAATAGTTAGAGTAAAATATCATCGTTTTTTTTTTTATTGGTCATGAGTAACCTATCCTTGTGTGAACGCATCATTTTCCATACTCGTAATAGTTGCTGTCCACTTACAAGACAGGCGCTTACCGCAATCCTTAATACGATCTTAGAAGGTAATTGTGCAAAGATATATATTTTTTTCAAATATATAAAATGTTCAAGTATCTAGGTACTCATCTTTAGTACATAAGACATCTCACATTCTCTCTTCACTTTTTGCCCATTAAAATATAGATAACTATTTTTCATTCGACAGCCGAATTTAACCTTTTTTTTGCCTGTCATGTTTCTCGCTTTTGGATTAAATAATTCAAGTCTTAAAGATGAGTACTTATATATGTTATCCCTTGAATAGCTAAAATTAGACAAAATACAGATCTAGTCCTTTTACCTGAAGACAAATAACAAAATTAAAGATAAATAACCAGAGAGAGAGACGATATTTTTGCTATACTTATAGAATAAATTATGCCATGTATGTACCCCCAAAAAAAAAATTATGCCATCTAGGTTTGTCCTCTTGATTCCTAGGTAACAACTGTGTCCGATACAAAATTGAGAGATTTGCATAATTTAGTATTATGAAGAATCATAACACTATGGCAAAGATATGCAACCATACACATCACAGAATGCTGAACATATGATAAGTTATAATGTGGAGAAAGCACCTTACACATAACAATGCAGTCTATTAAGAATTAAATCCAAGAAAAATATTCCACAATTGTTCTGTTTAAGTACTGCAAATTAATAAGCACAATGTAGCAAATCTGAACCATGCTTTCCACCTTCGACGTAGGCTAGTTTCTCCTGGTCGTTCTACTTCTCTTTTTGGCCGGTACATGCTTAGAAGGAAAACTTTTCTGCTTGAATTTCTGAACCATGACATACACCTGCAATAGTATATTGAGATATAAAGCAACAAGAATAAGAAATTTTAAGTTTAATCCTTAATTGTACAGAAGCTAAATCCTTAGTATACCAATGTCTCTTACAAACAACACAGAGAACTAAATAAGTTTCTTTAAAAAAGCTGCCAAGAAAGTGCCCTGGCCTTAATTGAATTGATACTACACATTTATATCAATTTAAAGGATCAAATGATATCATACTATTGGAAGGATTATGATGAGTTGGGGTCTTAAGTGCAGCATACTACCTTTCTTACACTGGTCGTCAGTCCCATCGTTGAAAGTGAATTGCTGTCAACACATTTCCAAGTTGTTGTTTCATTTTCCTGGCTTTTGAACAAATCATCTACTCCCCCTTCCAGAAAAAAATAAATAACAGTAGTACAAAAAAGTAATGTGTACAGTGTAACCATAGTATTTGTTTTCATGCACATCAATAACCCTTAATGCAGAACATTTTTTAGAGTCTTCTTCTAAACCACCGAATCTCAGATACTATATGAATTCAAGCATATGCATATGCAAAAATAGCAGCCAGTCAACAGGTAAATATAGTTGCCAACTCGCTCAATGAAATTTCAAATGCAGTAATTTGTCTCTTTCTGACCATAAGCTGTAATATAAAGTTTATTATGACTAACAAAAAAAGGATTATGACTAGGAAGTTGAAGAGAGAAAGATATAATGGTAGCATGTGCAAACCAATCCATTCAGATGCAAGGAAAGAATAAACTTTAGCTAAAGTAAACCCTTGGTTGCTCATGGTCCTTAAGCGAAATTTAATTAGTCGGTAATGAATTTCATCCTCAATAATGATAAATATATTAAAAATATCCAGAATAACCTATTTTAGTAAAGTAAATGTGATCTGGAGAAACTGTAATACCAAAACCAACTTGCAATGCTAGATAGAGAGGCTCAAACCTTTCAATTGCAACACTAGCAATTCAACATACAACTTGAGGCGAATGTGACTGAAAATGTGAACAAATTCCCCAACATCTTCCCTTGAAACTATATTGCAAGTCTTTCTGGTGTCAATTTTGAGAACTTTTTTCAAGAAGCGATTTATTGCTTCTCTTCTAGCCAATGAAACAGTTTCTCCATCCAGAGAGACAGATGGAAACTCCCAGAGACCAGCAAGCAATCCTTCATCACGCCTTTTTACAAGAATAAATTTGCTGGTAGACTGATTTTCATCTAACATTGTATCAGCTCCAAGTAACTCAACAACACAAACAGCAGAAAAATCACATCTTTTTTTAACCTTCACACCCTTAACAGGATAATCTGTAACTGCTACAGAACTATCATGTTTAGAAATTGATAGTGCTTGACAAAATTCTGATGCTGGACATGAGGAGCAGCTTGGGTTCAAAAAGGTGCATACAGTTGCCCCAAGTTCCATAAGAGCTTGATTGAAGTCCCCAGGACGGAGAGGATCAACCAACTGAGCTGCTGATTTCCTTAATCTCCATTCCAAGCCCACATCAATAAAGAAAAAAATAGTAAAGAAAAAGAAATACAAGCCTGAATATAGAATAATTAGATCCTGCCAATAAGAAAGAAGTAAAATTATGGTATAGGCACAGCCTTTCACATGTACCTTAGGCAGAACCAATAAAGAGAAGACACCTTATTTAAAGGAACATCATTTCAAAATGTCAAATAAGAAACTCAAACCCCCCCCCCACTCTTTTGAATTATTCATGCATCTGTCTCCTCCTCATTAGTAGTGCCAAGGAACAAAAGAAAGAATGAGAGAAATGCTTTCTAACTAATGTGATAACCTCATAGTTGTATTTTCTATCACTATCCCTACAAATATAAATACAGATGTGTTAATTTAATGAATGAAAATATGCTTATATTTTTCCCATTGTTTCTTAATCAGGTTAAACATCTGTTGAGAAACCAAAATTATAAAAATGAAAAGAAAAACATGTTTCTCCTTCTAAGTTAAAAAAAATAGTTAGAATTCTCCGATGACATAAAAATGTTGAATAATTTGTTCTAGGAGTTCACAAAAACTCACCAAAATCTCTTTACGGTTACTGAAGCTTTTGGATTTGCAGAAACAGCCCTTAGTCTAGCAATCACCCTTACCACATTTCCATCAACAACAGGTACCACCTGATAATTTAATGCATGAGCAATGGCCAATAGTTACTTTACAGGAACCAAAATCACAGAAACTGCCCACCTCTTTGAATGCTATAGAGGCAATTGCTCCAGCTGTATAGTCTCCAATTCCAGGAATCTTTCGTAGCATAGAAGCCACTTTAGGAATTCTGCCTCCTTCCGCGACTATTTTCTTTGCTCCCTAACAGCAGAAATGGAAAGAATCTTGTCAAATCTTGCAGCACGTATTGGTCTTAGTAAAGCGTATTGATCTGTGCCTTTACTTTCTTTAAGTAGGACTTACCTTCTCATTCTTCATAGAATGAGATTGAGGACCTTTTAGCATAGATAAAAAACAGAAGCAAAAGTTGTTCAATAAGAACCTGAAGATCTTGATTTAAAGAAACTTCTGATACTCTATGACTTATGAAGGCTATGTTTGGCAATATCCAATATATGAGATTTTGATGAATGTATTATATGCCCTACTTTTAGCTGTTTTTACTAAGCAGGCAGAAAATATAAAGTGAGGAAGGTTTAACACCCATATTGGCCATTAGAAATTCAAACAGTCTCCAATCTGTTATCAGGTAGACTTCTTGAAGAGAAAACAAGACAGACAATGGAGAGTGACGAAAAACAATGTTGTAATGAGAGAGCACCTCTAAAAGAAAACGAGCTCTTCGATAGTAGCCCAAACCTGCCCACATCTCATTTACTTCCTGCACAAAGATGGCAACAATTGCGTGGTGAGGATACAATTAGTCTACAAATTACAAAAAATGCTTTTAAACACTACAGGCACACAAAGAAAACAAAGGAATCAAAGACGAAATAATTCGCTATTGCTATCTATAGTCAAAAACCCATAAAAACAAATCAGTGATACAGAGGTTCTTATATGTCCTGGAAAATTCTGCAAGCTCTATCCTTAAGTTTACCCCACTTTATCAATTGGAATGTGAAACCATTGCATCAAATCATCAGCACTAAAGTTCACAACTTGTTAACAGCATAGCATCAAAGTATAATATTTTGTCAATTTTCATGACAACAAAATATAAAAATAAAAATAAAATAAAGACTTGAACTTGGTAACAGATTTACAGAACATTTGCATTTAAGTTCACAACTTCCTAACAACTTAACATCACAGCATCTCAAAATTGCAAAGATAACACAAATAATGGGACAAAAAGGAAGAAAAAAAAACAGTTTTTTTGGAAACAAAAATGGGAAAAGAGAAGGAAAGGGAATAGGGGCAGAAAATGAAAACCTCAAGAGAAGCCTGTGAGAGATGGTAAACGGTGGGATATTTTTGCATCCAACGGTTATAATAAGGAATAACATTGTCAACCCTTGTTTGCTGCAGCATTACTTCGGAGACCCATACGCCATAAGCTCTGCTTTGCAGTTGCAGTTCTTCTTCATTGCAATCATGTTTCCTCCACGGAAGGTCCCTGCGGTTGTGATCGTACCAATCCAACAGAGCCACCCTCAGTTTGTGGGTCTCATCTTTGCCGAAGGAGAAGGCGTCCTCTATGTCTTCCACTTCCACCAAAGCCTCTGGCTGTGGCTGTGGCTCTGGCTGTGGCTCTGGCCTTTTGCTTTTGCTGACTCGAATAGTGGTCTTTGTGCTTGTGCTTGTGCTTGTGCCATTCTTCTTCTTCTCCGACATGGACATGGACATGGACATGGACATGTTTGAAGAAAGTAGTGGTGGTGGTGAACTCAAAATTGGTTTCCCAACTCTATCCAATGTTGTCATTCATTGTTTCTAGTTTGAACTCATACTATGCTAGTGCTAGCAAATAGTAGGTATGCAAAGCGGCGGTGCCAATTCTTTTTGAATCACCAACTTCGATTGTGTCTCATTTTTTTTAATTTCAAACTACAACCAAAAACTTAACTTTTGATTCTTTTATTTCATAAAAAGAAAAAGAAACTTTGATTGTTTTACATTTCTTAATTTTTTAGATTAAAATTAGAGTTTAATAATTTTAATCTACTTTGAATTAAAACATTTTTATACTATCTTTTAATTTTTTTTTAAGTACTTAATGTTAAGTTGAAACTATTTTAATATGTGATAACAATTTTAAGGTTGCAAAATTTTAGAACAGGTCACTCCAAAAGTTGTTGTGAAAACACTATTAGCTTTCGATTATAGTTTCAACAACTTAAATTTCATTTTAGGGTGTGTAAATTGAGTTTGAGTTTCATATATAGGTAAAAAAAAATTTGAGTCTTCCTTATAGTATTTTTTTTTGTTTGGTAAGTAAAAGATTAATTTATCACAATCATGACTAATTTCAAAATTAACAATCACTTTTGATTATATTTTTTTTTATACACATAAATTAAGATAAATAATATATTTGATAAAACTAATATTGAGTTGTGTTTTTTAAATACAATTTAAATTTCAAATTATGATTTAAATGGAAGTGAAACAAAATTATCTTTTTCTTTGGATCAATCCATAATTTATAAACTATATTAAAGAAAAATAATATATATACATTATTTTTATACTAATTAATTATGTATAAATATTTTATTAATAACATGTATTAAATAATTAATAAAATATTAAACGATGTAATAATCGACTAATACTACTATATTTATAAGTTGTTAATTGGTGTAAAAATATTATACAACAAATGGTATACGTACAGACTAATGTTGATAATCTCACATAGTCATCATAGATAAAATAATTTTTATTCTTTTATTTATTTTTTAAATTATTTTTTATATTTTTTTATTATTAATTAATTATATATTTTTATTATTTTTTTCACTAAATCATAAATCTTTAAAATAGGTATAATAAAATAGGTATATGATTAATTTTTTCCTAGATAAAAAGCAGGCATCCCAGATCGCCGGAAGGACAGAAGTGTGACGTGGAATACATCTAGCCCTCCTTGAACTCCCAATAATCAGAATTCCCCTATCTGATTTGGCCAAAATAAAACAAGTAGTTTTCTGGCCTAATAAAAAAGTATATGTTATTAGTCACATTTTATAATTCTTTTAATAATATTTTAACATATAAGTATATAAATTAAAATCATAAATTTATATCACATAAATATTTTGTAAATTTTTATTTGTTAAATTTTTTTGAATTTTTTTTACAAATTTATAAAATATAATATATGATATTCTTTTATATAATTATAATTTAAAAAATAAATATAAAATTCCTTATATATCCTTTTAAATAAATTTGTTTACCTAAATTTCAAAAATAAAACAACCCTAATTAAAAAACTTGAAGATTCCCACATTTACCCATTTTACAACTTGAAGGCAAAACATTACCATGATTAGGTGGAACAACAAAGCTTAACTCTCACATTGACGCAGATTCCCATTTCATGGAAAGCTAAATTTTTTGCAACAAAAACACATAAAAAAATTAAAAACCAATAATAAAATGAAGAATTAAGATGGACCCAAAATTATATGAATGAAATGGAGAAATAGATATAAATCAAAATTACAGCTTTAGAAGGATCTTAGGAGAAAACAGTAAAATGTGAGAATCTTAAATTTTTTAATTAGGATTATTTGATTTATGAGATTTAGTAAACAAATTTATTTAGAAGAGTATATCAAAATTTTATATTTATTTTTAAATTATAATTATATAAAATGGTATTATATATTATGTTTTATAAATTTGTAAAAAAATTTAAAAAAATTAAAAAAATTATAAAACACGACATAAATTCATGATTTTAATTTACATATTTATATATTAAAATATTATAAAATATCATTAGTGACACATACTTTTTAATTTCACCATACCAAACACCATAAATCAAACCGGTAATATAATAATAAAATAATAATAATGCTAGTGTCCCGCTGTCCCTGCATTTTACTTGTCTTCTCTGCTTGCTTTCTTAGGTGAAAATTTCAATACAAATCTCAAATTAATTTATTTTTTAGGTTGTTATGATTGGGATTAATTAATTCAGAATGATAATTTAGTGATGTATGATGATTTTGCCATTTTCTTAAACAATGAATCACTACAAAAAAATATAATATTTATTGATATTGATAGTGATATTGACGTTATAAAGGAAGGGGCTTTCTTCAGAGCAAGAGAGTAGTGAGACTGAGAGATCAAAAGTGATTTGCAGAGAGAGAGAGAGAGAGAGAGAGAGAAATAGAAATGGAGGTAGGGTTCTTGGGTCTGGGGATAATGGGGAAGGCCATGTCCATAAACCTGCTACGCCATGGCTTCAAGGTCACTGTTTGGAACAGGACCCTCTCCAAGGTATTTACTTTCTATACCTCCTTCTGGCTTCTGCTATTGCTTATACTAGTTGTTGTTCCTGCCACTTGTACCCTGTTAGCTTTTAGTATCATTCTGATTCATGAGATGCGGTGACCCTGTTTGGTTTTTACAGTGATGAAACTTACTGGATTTTTTTTTTAATTATCTGCAAATTTTTGTTTTTTTGTGCAGCCTTAATATGATGATTTCTTTCCATAATATTGGTTGGTTATGGTTCCGATAAATTTTGTGCTTGTATATATACATATATATATATATAATAGTTTCATCTCTTGTGACATCATGCCTAGAGGAAGATATCCAGAAATTTACATGCTGAGAGCTGAGCCATTATTTCAAGCATTTTGTAAAGCAGCTTAGCAACCAATCTGGATTTACATGTTATTTAGATAATATTAGATGAGTGGTATGACAAAATTGTGAATTCTGTTGAACACCTTAGAGAAAATATAACTTGTAGTCTGGATATTATAATTTTCTATTCTTTCTATATTAAGCTCTCAATATAAGCATTACCAGCTTTTAAGTTGAATACTCTGCCAGTACCCTGAACATGTATAATCCTAAAGCATATCTTTTGCAACCTCTAATTGTAGTGTGATGAACTTGTGGAACATGGTGCTTCAATTGGAGAAACCCCTGCAGCTGTAGTCAAGAAATGCAAGTATACAATTGCAATGTTATCTGATCCTTCAGCTGCTCTATCGGTCAGTAGTTGTGAATGTTATTTTTTCCATGCAACTTCTTTACTTGCACTTACTTGAATTCCATTTTGTGGTAATTTTCTAGGTTATCTTTGATAAAGATGGTGTTCTTGAGCAAATTTCCAATGGAAAAGGTTATATTGACATGTCAACAGTTGATGCTGATACATCTTTCAAGATATCTGAGGTTAGCATAGCCTGCTGATGCTAAAATCTATTGCCCCTTCATTTGAAATTCATTAAAAATTTCTTTATTCTGTTTGAGAATTATTTTGCTTGTGATTTATGTAAAATCTAGTCATGTGTGAAGCTACTTTTCTAAAATTTTTCTATTGCTCCCTATTGTTAAAGAGAAACTTGTAAATAAAAGAGAGACTGCAATAGATACTGTAGCAGGACATCTTTTTCCATATTCCTCAAGGTATTTTCGGTAAAAATATTAATTATTTCTGTTCTGTATTTCATTTCATCCTTGGGCCTCCCATATCTTTGATTTAAGTATTTCATAGCTGAGAAATATTGTGAAATCCTTCCTCTTCTCTCTTTCCCTCTGACATAGATTAAAAGAAGAATAATGTATATGTAGTTTGTAATTTACATGTTGAGGACTTTTTTTAATATTATGCATCACGGATTTTTATCTAATTATAGGTATGTGATTATGGTCATTATTTAGAATTTGGCAAATAAAAACTTTTGTTTTTAAGGAAGTGCAGTTAGCTGGGAAGTCTATAGTACTGGGGATTTCTGTTTGGTTGAGAAATACTTGAGTATGAACTTAAGCTTTCCTAATCTTGTAAATGTGAAGTCTATATTACTACATTATTTTCTGATTCTTACTGTGGAATGTTAGAATATCTACTAGTTCTCTTTAGCTATGTGCTTTATGTATGAATCAAAGTTTCACTGTAGCATCATATCTTTGCTTGTCTATGCCATATGCATAAGCTGGTGGTTTGCATTTTACATAATCAACTTTTAAAATGGAAATGGAAATGGAAAGAATTCCTTCCAGATAAGTTGCCTTTGACAGACCTGATTTTTGCAGGCAATCAAAGCAAAAGGTGGTCAGTTCCTTGAAGCTCCTGTTTCAGGTAGCAAGAAGCCTGCAGAAGATGGCCAACTAGTGATACTTGCTGCTGGGGACAAGGTATTTTAAAATTTTACTCAACAAATGTGGATAAATGTTTAGTCATCTTGCTTGCATGCTGTTCTGCTGCACTTTTAACTATTTGAGGGAGTTGAATTATTCAGACATCTTTCTTCTCCATTATATGGTAGCATTTTTGCATGGCTGGAAATTTTCAGAGTATAGCACGCATTAGGTACATTAGCAGCCTATCAATATCGTCAACCCTTTCAATGAATGTATGTTTATACCTTCTAAAGTATTATGTTGATTTCCCTGGACAAAATACATAGGAGTCCATTGAAGATATTTGAGTGATTTTTAGAGTTGTAAAATGCAAACCGATGACAATAAATTGTGCAAGTAATATCTTTTTTAAATTTTGGAAACATCAATTAATGATTGTTATCCAGATTAGCTATTGACAGCAGTCACAACTTTCTATTGGAAACCTCGAAAATATCATGACAGAATGCTGCCAGTCCATTTCAAAACGCATTATTGCAAAGGCAGTGATAATCATGTCATTTTTTAAATAGCATGACATTCATTTTATATTTGTCATAGACATGAGCATAGCTGATAATTTGATACACTTGAATAAGCATCTATATATGCTTTACCTTAAAATTTGGTAAAACATCTTTATTCATTTAGACTAGACATGAGCATAAACTTAATTTTTTTGAAAAAATAAAGTGATGAAGTGAGAGAAATTGGATAAGTAGGGGGAAATAAGGAAAGTTGAGAGAGAATGTATGGTGCACTTATCTAAAATAATTCTTTTTTGTTTAATTTCAATTATTTGATTACATTTTCAACCCCATATCAGTTATTAATTTATGTAAGAAATATGCTGTTAAAATAAGAATATTTTTTAGATGGGTTCAATTCCCCTGCAATCACTGCAGAAATTTAGTCAGAGAGAGAGAAATAAAACAAGTGGTCTGGAACTCTTTTTTTTTGTTATTTTGTCTCCCACTTTTTGTTATTTTTTCTCTCCCACTGCATCTATGCAGTGATTGTATGAAATCCAAATCTTTTTGAGACTTTTTGGACAAAAAGGGAATGAAAAACTATCAGTTGTTCCCTTAATATACAGTAGAGATGTTGAAGTCTGTTAATCACTTTGGTGGCATTTGAAGCGTTCTACTGACCATAAGCCATAGTCACCTACTGGGAGAAATAAAGCTTATAGTATTGATACTGGTTTAGTGAAATTTGAAGTGAAAGGAGCAAATATCAAACTTAACTTTTACTAAGTTAATTATGAAGGTTAGGCTGAGTATTTGCTTGCTGGTAATGTCCAGATCCGCATTGGCAATTTAAATGTTTCTGTCCTTTTGGATCATATGAGCCCTTCCCAGAACTTGTGAATCATCTAGAAATCAGAGCTCAATCTCATTGAGCTTTAAACTAACTAAAAGGTAAAGACAAAAATAATTCTCAATGAAGAAAGCATTACCATCATGGTAGTCCATTGTCTGTTGAAATTGGGTGCATATTTATGAAGTTGGAATTTGTTGATATAGCCATATGTACAAGTGCTCTCATGCGGATTCCTTATTATGAACTACTGAGTTTTGAGGAAAATATAAAACTATAAGTAGGCATTGTATCTTCCTGTATATTAAACTTCAGTGGTTGACTTTCTTGATTTGTAGGCATTGTATGAGGAAGCACTTCCAGCATTTGGTGTACTGGGGAAGAAGTCTTTCTATCTGGGTGAGGTTGGAAATGGTGCAAAAATGAAACTTGTTGTTAATATGATAATGGGAAGGTAATCTTTTCCTCCCCTTTTTTTCTCTCTGTTTTTTTTTTGGGGGGGGGGGGGAGGGGAGAAGGGGCTGGCCACAACTTCAGTTTAGAGCATTTTATGAATCAGCAAACAAGAAAAAACAATTTTCATCCAGATTGCAGCATTAGTATTCCTTATTTGGCTGCAAGCCAAACGGTTTGCATGTCTATATTTTCTGTCTTGTTATGTAAGTTAGTTATTCTGTCTATTATCTTTGTTACAGTATGATGAATGCTTTCTCTGAGGGACTAACACTAGCTGGAAGAAGTGGTTTGAACCCTGCAACTCTTCTTGATGTGCTGGTAAGTGATTGTGACCAGGAAGATTCTTGTTGATACCTTTTATTATCATTCGAAGCATAATTGGTGTATTTTTGTGCAGGATCTAGCTGCCATCAGTAACGCCATGTTTAGGCTGAAAGGACCCACAATGCTCCAAAACAATTACTCCCCAGCTTTTCCGCTTAAACATCAGCAGAAGGACATGAGATTGGCTCTCGCCCTTGGAGATGAAAATGCTGTATCAATGCCTGTAGCAGCTGCAGCAAACGAGGTAATACTATTTTTGTCATATTTTCTTTCTGTGTCAAAAAAATGAGACAATCAGAAAATGCTTCTTTAGTTCACATGACTGCAATCCAAGTGAATAGTCATAAACCGGGCACAAACTACTAATGTGACTGCATCTAAATAAGTAACCCCACTTAAACACTTTTTTTTTGTTAAACTTAGATGCAGCTACATCTACAGTTTGTGAAGAAAGGTTGTGTAACTGTAATTAGCATTACTTGCCCAGGTGATAGTAAGATTATCCAAGGAAGAATAAACCTCATGTGTAGTCTAAGGATCAAATCACTACTCTTTCTGATCTATTTCAAGTTTGGTAGTAAGATCATGTGTAGTCTATTTCAAGAATAAACATTTGGCTTGGATCCTAATATTCCCATTTTAATAAACAAATTATAACATGCATCCTTTTGAGTTTGAAGTATCTGTTGTAGATACAATTTAACTTCTGTAAGCCCTAATATTGATTATGATCAGATGATATCACTCACACATATAACAAGTAGTATTTATCAACCGCTTAGCAGCAACTGAAAATTGAGCAACTCACATCTTTGAGTACTGAAACCAAAAGCATTACTAAACTTACCAAATGAAGCTCTAGGACACTGTTTGTTGTCAGCTACTAAGTTAGTGTCTTCCACTTGAAAAGTAACCGTACCTCCCCTTTACGACAAGCCCAGGGAGTTGCTCCAGAGGTATACCTCTATGATATCCTACAAAGGATGGGGCTAATGAAGGTGACAGCAAGAAATATAAACTAAGAAATGGAAAGTGTCTGAGCCACAGGAGGAAAGTTTCTATGTTTTCTAAACTAGAAACCTGGGATGGGAGTAACCTATCCACCAAGTGAGCCTTTGACCAATCCACTGGAACATTGGGGTTGACTTCCGTTGTATAAATTTCAGACTTGCCAGAACTAGAAGCATTCTTCACAAGCTCATATTGATTTTATTTTACAGAAGTATTAATGAGTTAAAATTTGTTAATAGTGGAAGATTAATTTTGTTTAACCTAACATCAGCTCCTTGAGCTGCATATGGCTACTCAATATTCTGATAAAATATTCATTTTGTCAGTGGTGTAATGATTCAGGTTGTCAAAAATACATCCAGAAATAGTTAAAACTCTTTTTTTCTTTTTGGTGCATGTTGCTTCAATGCTTCACAGGTCCATAAAGTTATACCAATGATGATCAACATGCTTCATTTGTTTCTATATAAAACATGAAAAAAAAAGATGAAACTCATTTTTTTCTTCTATTTGATATTTTTATGTTTAATGACTCCACCATAGAAGTTTCATAAGGTACTAAAGTTCCAACTCTTTTTGTTTGTAGGCTTTCAAGAAAGCCAGAAGCTTGGGGTTGGGAGACCTTGATTTTTCAGCTGTCCATGAGACTTTGAAAGCTCTTGATCATTCATCTTGACAGGATAACTTTCCGAACTGATTGAATCACTGTTATGGGCAACAAGAGTGTGAACCATCTATTTATGAAACAGCTGTTTGGGCATAGGTCATTACTGTCGAATTTTATTTGAATGAATGAACTTGCCTCCTTCATGCAACATGAGATTATAATATGCAAGAACATGGGTTTAGTTCAACTTGTTGCAGTGGATGGTGTTGGCCATCTGTTCGCTGACATTAATTGTTTTAGGTCATGTGAGTGGTTTGAGTAGGTTGCATGGGCATTTCATGGAGCTTTTTCTGGTATTCATCTTTATTTTTGGGGTGACCTAGCCAAAACTGGATGACATTAAACAGTGTTGCTTTCATGATTGTTAGTTAGGGATGACTGATTACTCTTGAAGCCAGTCTCATCAAGCAAGTGATGTGTCTACAGAAGTTCACAAGTAGTCTGAGCCATAGCATGATACTGTGATTTTATATTTGACTCACTGTATTATGATTCTTATTCTTCTGAGAAACTCGGTTGCCACCAACATTAACGCAATATTGTGAAGTAGATCTCCTACTTATAGAACCAGCCTAATTTGTACAGAGAAACCATCTACCTCGCAATGGCCATGACCACTATACAATGTACCTCGCCCAGGAGCTCCTTGCAGGTGTTCCACAATATGCAAAAGAGCATCCTAGTAAGTGGACCTTGGAGAATAAATGAATTGACTAAACCTCACTGATAAGGTATCTATGAGCTCAAGTTTTGGAGTCTACTTCCTCAACTGTGACTTTTGTAGTGCTAGAAGATCATCAAAGGAGTGTCTTGGAGTCGGAATAGCATGATTTAAGGGAAGGAATTCTTAACCCCACTAAATGCACCAGAAGCGCAAGATTTAAAACTGGTTTGGCCTTACGGTGATTGCATGGAAACCATGAAAAACAAGAACTTCGTTCTGGCTAGCAGCTCTCCAGGAACTGTAAGGTCATGTCATTGACTCATTGGACAACACTACCCATCAACACTAAAAGCTAACGTGAATGCCAATTGCAATACACAAGGAAATTGATGAGTTGTAGCTGTTATTGCTCATGATCATAGGGGTGTGGTAGTTATAGGACGTTCTAGGAAGATCAATACAGCCTCTGCTCTAATGGCAAAGGTAATAGCTATTCGAGAAGCTCACCTCTTCATGCACTCTGTCAAGTAACTTAAGTTATTATCATTTTTTTTAAAAACCAAAAAAAGAAAACAGTTTTAAAGCTATTAATTTAAGACATCTGCGAAGCTTGCAAAGGGAATGAGTATCATTGGAGCACTGGAAAAATAACATGGGATATTCCAAATTTGGAAAACGGGTCTTTATAGACTTCTCTATGTGAATATAAACGAAAGATGCTGACAAGGTGCGGACCAAAAGATTTTTTATTTTTTATTTTTTGGTACAGAACCAAAAGATTTAATACAAACATGAGAGAGCAACTCCCCACTGAAACTTGATATAAGCTAGGATATTCCAAATTTGGAAATCGGGTGTCTTTATAGACTTCTATATGTGAATATAAACGAAAGATGCTAAAAAGGGGCGGACCAAAAGATTTTTATTTTTATTTTTCATTTTTTGGAACAGAACCAAAAGATTTAATACAAACATGAGATAGCAACTCTCCACTGAAACTTGATATCAGCTAACAAGTTGGTTTATGATATTAAGCACGAATTTTTAATCATTTTTATCCTCACGTTGATAAGACCAAAAAATGCATGTTACCAGACATGACCACAACTTTGGATAACACATTAACACAGGTAAATTTTATGGTAAAGAACTTGTAAACATAAAAATAAGGTTGGACACATCAATCCAGGCTAACACGAAATTGACCAAAATTAAGGATAACTCAAAAGTACCCAAAATTCGAGATCTTGAAAATGAACAGTACAAGCAAATAAATTTTCAAGAAAACGATCCCATAAATGCAAGTTAAGAGAAATTCTACATATGCTGCATTGGCGATCCATCCACAATGAACATTCACTCATCATCCTCATCATCATCTTCAGGAGCTTCAGCTGCAGAGTTGAGAGCCTGCAAGCGTGCAATCAACTTAGCCTTCCTCTCCTCATAGGTAAGCTTCTTCAGGTTGTACCTGCAGAAAACGATGCAGAAATATACTCAGGTTAAGTTCCAATCAATAAGTAGTAAGGCTAAATTACCAAACCAAATGTTTTAATGTCAAACAAACAAATATCAGCACATTTTAGATAAACACACAAATGGACAACTGAAATACTGCCATCTAGCAACAGGTCCAAGTCAATTTGCCAGAAATCAAATGACTGAATAGATACAAGCATTTCGCAATGCTTATAGAGTCTAGTTGGATTCACAAATATCAAAATGATTTACCTCTTGTGCTCCTTCGGTGGCTGCTCCTCTGACTTCTTTGTGGTGGGATCTGCTCGAATGGCAGAATGAACCTTTTTGTACAGCTCCTCAATTCCATCAGGCTCTATTCCTCGCTTGATATATTCACTAAAATGTGACTGGTATTTCTCTGGTTCATCTTCCATCAAGGTCTGCAGAAAATATTAAATAAGTTAAATTGTCATATAAATGTCTGAAAACTCCTCATAATATTGCACTAAAAAATTCCAGCAAGAAGGCACTCATTTAAATCTTGGACCGTGCCTTCATATAGGCAGCAACATGTCCACCAAAGATATATTTGCGGTGAACCTCAGCATCAAGCTCCTTCTTCTCCTTATCAAAACCAGCAAACCTTTTCTCACTGTGAGGAATGTCCAAACCACCATCCAAAGCTCCCTGTAAACCATCACAATTATTCAATTCCACCATAGTGAAAACAATAAAAGACACCGCCTATTGTTGCAATATAATGTAATAAAATATTGAGTACCTTAAGGGCACCAAATACACGATTTCCAGTTGTGGTCTTAATAAGACCAACATCAAGGAGAGCACGGAATGGCCTCCTGGTCTCAGCAGGTTCAACAGAAAAATCCTCTCCAGTAGCCTGATAATAATGATATGATCAATTAACTTACAAAAAATGTGTGTGATGCGTGCGAGAGATAAAGAGAGAGTATAGCAACACATCCATTGATACCTCTACATTTCCCTCATACTCCTCATCCATTTCAAGGATCTTAAGGACTCGACGGGCCAGAAGAAGTCCAGTGCAATAAGCTGGTCACATTTTAAGACATTCAATCACAAGGGTAACACTGTTGGTATAGAGAGAGAGAGAGAGAGAGAGAATTGGGAGGCAGGGAGGACTTTCATAAACAAAGTACCTGCGGCATAGTTTGTAAGGCCTACTTCAAGACCATAGCGCGGCAGCTCATGTGCATATGCTGCAGCAAGAACAATATCACCAGCAATGCTAGCAGATATTATTTGTGCGACGATATCCTTGTTTGTCTAATAATGAGGTTAAGGTTTATACTGACATAGAAATATCAACAAATAAACTAACTTTAAGATTATTAAATATATTATTTAAATTCTATGTCAAGACTTCAAGTAGCATCGACTATTAATAACTTTAAATAAATTTTAATAATATAAAACCATGTCTCCATCAAGCAAAAAACTGTGTCCAGATTTTCATGTTTTCACTTGACTTCAAGTAAGTCAAACAGACTAACAGGAGGATACAAATCGAACCACAAAGCGGTATTTCGGGGTGTTGTACTTGTTCTTGTCCTGATTAATCAACCGAATCCTGGCACGGTAATCAGTCTTTCCCTCTGCAGATTTTTAAGTAAATAAAGTCATCACAGGCACAATAGATAAACACAAAGTGGAACGAGACAAACAACTAAGATACCTCTTCTTCTTTTAAACTTCACTTGATACCTCTTGAAGTACGCCTTTGATTTCTGAGCCTTAACATAAACCTTTATAATGCATTTAAAAAAAAATGTTGTTATAGCTAGTGTCAGAAGTATATATGAATTGCCACACATAGTTGAATTTAAATTAAACCCCAGAATGAATAAGTAGCCAAAAGCTAATACACAAAACAGAATATACTCAGTTGAATTACCCTAATGATAATAAAACATCCAGAGCATAAACCCTAACCCCTTTTGCCCAAATTGTAACCCCAAATACTCCAAACTTTTCTTACAATACACAGATCACGAATTCCTCTAAAAGAAAAACATACAAACAGCTCACATTATCAAACAACAGAGAGTGCAGATATTTCTCTCAAACAAATCATACAAAATCAAGTTCTGTCAGAAATGAAATAATTAAATATGCTTTGGAGAACAGAAGAGGCAGAGCTTGGAGATACGCACCATTGGTGAAGCTCGATCTCTTCCCGAAAGTGAAGGAAAAGAGTGAGAGGGAAGTAGGGTTAGCAAAGGTTTTGCTTATTATAAGGGTTCATGGAAGGGATTGCGTTTATGTGGGTCAAGTCGCAATGGGTTTTGGGTTTTGGTTTGTTGGAGGAATCAAAGGCCTATGCTAAGTTGGGCTGGGTCTTATTATTAACAATCATGACCAAAGAAAATACCTGTTTGGTATATTATATTATACTTAGGATTAACTAAAATAATATATTATAATTTTATTAATTATTTGGTATAAATATTATATTGTATAAGTTTATCTATTAAATCTCTCTCTCTTTTTTCACAAGGAAAAGAGAAAATATTATTCAATAGAATCTGACAAATAATCAGAAGCCAAGGCTGAAAAGATACAATCTGAGTTCTCTTCAATCCGAATATGATCATAGTTCAATAAAACAAACTTAGCTAAAAGATGAGCTGCTTGATTAGCTTGTCTCCTAATATGAGAAAATGACAAACTGTGGAAATGGTGACCAATATTCTTGCAATCTGATATGAGCAAACCCATGTATGAAAAGCATTGCAAAACAGAATTTATAACTGTAATCACATTGAGGAAATCAGATTCAACTTGTAATTTAAAGAAGCCCATGTCTAGTGCAAATTGAAGACCCATTCTCAGTGCTAATGCTTCTGCAATATCAAAATTTGGGAGAGCCAAAACTTTGTTAGAAGAAGCAGCTGCAACTTCTCCAAACTCATCCCTGATGATAATACCAATTCCCCAAGAGTCATTGTTTGAGCCAGCAGCATCTACATTCAATTTGTAAAAACCAGTTCCAGGTGGGGACCAACATAGGATAGTTATACAAGGTTATATTAAATCTCTTTTATACATTAAAATGATAGATAACTTAATCAATATTTGAAGGGTGCGATTAAATTTGATTGAGTTTTGATGTATAAGTTACTATAAAGACTTTTCTAATACAATTTTAAACATTTCTAGATCCCAAAAGACCCAATGTCAGATAGCCGCCAAAAAGCACAAGCCGGAAACACAATATGTGCCCCGGCCACACCTTCGTAACTCCAAATACCCAGATTCGTTATAGCCCCCCTGTGATACTCTAACCACCCCACAAATTGGTTATTCCTAAACAAGTCATGAAGGGTATAACGAACATACCTTGTCTCCACATTGGGTCAAGAACAGGATCAGAGGGATCAAAAACTGCTAATTCATATAGAGCCATCGAACCGGCCCAACCAGCAACCAGAGCTGTATGCATTATATGGACAGAAAGCAAACGATCGATATTATTTAATTTAATGGTATGAACATGATACCAAGGCAAACCCATGAGATCATATCTCTTATATCAATAAAAAATAGACACTATGTAACTTTTTTGAACTGGAAAAATTATACTATGGACCCCCTTTTAATAGATTATCTCAGGTAAAGGATTAATATTTGTTCTATTTTTTTAGTAATAATGGAACAATTATCACCAGTTTTGCTAATGGGATTTATCACCACTTTAGCTACTTTAGTAGCTCAGCCGGTTACTTGCAAATTCCAATTATTCCATCTCTTGATGTTAGCAATGTATAACAGTCAAATAGGATCATTTTCTTCTCGAGACATTTTACTTTTTTTCATCATGTGGGAATTAGAATTAATTCCCGTTTATCTACTTTTATCCATGTGGGGGGGAAAGAAACGTTTGTATTCAGCTACAAAGTTTATTTTGTACACTGCGGGAAGTTCTGTTTTTTTATTAATGGGAATTCTAGGTATCGGTTTATATGGTTCTAATGAACCAACATTAAATTTTGAAACATTAACTAATCAATCGTATCCTGTGGCGCTGGAAATAATATTCTATATGGGATTTCTTATTGCTTTTGCTGTCAAATCGCCGATTATACCCTTACATACATGGTTACCAGACACCCACGGAGAGGCATATTACTGCACTCGTATGCTTTTAGCCGAAATCTTATTAAAAATGGGAGCATATGGATTGGTTCAAATTAATATGGAATTATTACCCACGCTCATTCTATATTTTCCTCTTAGTTAATGATATTAGGTTCAATTCAGATAATCTATGCAGCTTCAACATCTCTTGGTCAACGTAATTTAAAAAAAAAATAGCTTATTCTTCTGTATCTCATATTGGTTTCATATTTATAGGAATTGGTGTTATAAACAATACGGGGCTCAACAAAGCCATTTTACAAATAATCTCCCATGGATTTATTGGCGCTGCGCTTTTTTTCTTGGCGGGAACTAGTTATGATAGACTACGTCTTCTTTATCTCGACGAAATGGGCGGAATGGCTATCCCAATGCCAAAAATATTCACAGTTTTCAGTATCTTCTCGATGGCTTCTCTTGCATTGCCGGGCATGAGCGGTTTTGTTGCAGAATTGATAGTTTTTTTTGGAATAGTTACCAGCAAAAAATATCTTTTAATGACAAAAATACTAATTACTTTTGTAACAGCAATTGGAATGATATTAACTCCTATTTATTCATTATCTATGTTACGGCAGATGTTCTATGGGTACAAGCTTTTTAATACACCAAATTCTTACCCCTTCTATTTTTTACATTGTGAAGTCATATGTATTACAAAAAGAGAGAAAAAAAAAAGATTGATACCTTAATCTCATGCGAAATATGATCGGGAGAGGGGGGAATTCAAAACCCTCCGGTAGAATAAGAACAACCCCCATATGGCTCTTTTTCTCTATCAAAGCAGCGGATTTCTAAATTCTCATATGGATCAAAGAGAATTCCATCCAAAGCTTGTTGAATTATTGTTATGGATTCCATCATTTCACCAATTCGAACTAAATAATGAGCTAATGAATTTCCTTCTTTTTGCCATTGAACTTCCCAATCAAATTCCTCGTAACACTCATAATTATCAACTTTACGTAGATCCCATTGTATTCCGGAAGCCCGAAGCATCGGTCCTGATAAACCCCAATTTATTACTTCCTCCCCACCAACAATGCCTACTCCCTCAACTCGTTCTAAAAAAATAGGATTTCGCGTAATAAGTTTTTGATATTCAACAACCCCTGTTAAAAAATAATCGCAAAAATCAAAACATTTATCTATCCAACCATGAGGTAGATCAGCCGCTACTCCCCCGATACGAAAAAAATTATGCATCATTCTCATACCTGTCGCAGCTTCGAATAGATCATATATTAATTCTCTTTCTCTGAAAATATAGAAGAAAGGGGTTTGCGCACCAATATCTGCCATAAAAGGTCCCAGCCATAGTAGGTGAGAAGCTATACGACTCAACTCCAACATAATTACTCGGATATAGCTGGCTCTTTTAGGTACTTGAATATTTCCCAACTGTTCCGGTCCGTTTACGGTTATTGCTTCTGTGAACATAGTAGCTAAATAATCCCAACGTGTTACATAAGGCAGATATTGGATAATAGTTACATAAGTCGTAGATCATTCTTGGAGTTGGAATAGCATCATTTAAGGGAAGGAATTCTTAATTATATTGATAGAGAAACTGCTTTACAAAACGTAGCCACCCCACTAAATGCACCAGAAGCGCAAGATTTATTACTAGATTTAGCCTTACGGTGATTCATGGGAGTCATGAAAAACAAGAACTTTGTTCTGGCTAGCTGCCCTCCAAGAACTGTAAGGTCATGTCGTTGACTCATTGGACAACACTACCCATCAGCACATTATAAGCTAAAGTGAATGCCAATTTCAGTACACAAGGAAATTGAGGAGTTGTAGCTGTTTTTGCTCATGATCATAAGGGTGTAATAATGATAGGACGTTCAAGGAAGATCAGTGCAGCCTCAGCGCTAATGGCCAAGGCAATAGCTATTCAAGAAGCTCACCTCATCGTGCACTTTGACAAGTAACTTGGACTTATTATCATTGTTTTTAAAACCCAAAAAGAAAACAGTTTTAAAGCTATTAATTTAAGACATCAGCAAAGCTTGCAAAGGGAATGAGTTGTGAAAGGTTTAAAGAAGAATTTGATTAAAAGGTTAATGAAGGAACTCGGGCTCATGAGTATCATTGGAGCATGGGAAAAATAGCAGAGGATATTTCAAATTTGGCAATCGGGTAGGACTTCACAGACTTCTCGTTGTGAATATAAACGTATGATGCTAACAAGGGATGGACCAAAATATTTAATACAAACATGAGATAGTAACTCTCCCCTGAAACTTAATGCGAGTTAAGATGTTGGTTTATGATATTAAGCACGAAATTTTAATCATTTCTATCCCCACGTTAATAAGATTGAAAAATACAGAGTAAATCCCCACTTTAGTCCTTGAAATTGTATGCATCGGTCACATTAGTTCCTGAAGTTTTAAAATTGACAACTTAGTCCCTGAAACCTCAAAACGTCAGTCAAGTTAGTCCCTGCGTATTTTCCCGTCAATTAAATTTAATGGATACGCACGCGTGACACGTTAAGTGCCAAGTTTGACGCTGACATGACCTCCTATCTCCCCAAAACGATGCAGTTTCACACAAAGTTATAGTGTGAAAGTTTGTATTTACAAGTTTGGTAAAAAAAAAAAAAAGCAATTGCCTTAAAGTCCTTGAAAAAAAAACACTCATTCTGTTCTCTCTTTCCTCACTCTGTCGTCCCCCATTCTTGCTTTCAGACCAAGACTTGAGACTTGAGCTCAACCATAAGTGCCCACTCGAAAATTTGAATGGATCTAAATGCTTTCAGGCCAACAACACAATCTCAAGGTCATGTTTGCTCATCAAAATCATAGACCCCTACGACCATCTCAGTCGACATCTGCAAAATCTACGTTCCATACCATGGCTTTCACCAAGTGCTCTACGGTTCCTTCCCTCTATTGCACTGTTCTTCTTCTACTACTTCCCACCCCCTACTTCTCCCTCACCTATAAGATTGCTAAACTCAATTAAAAAAAAGTACTAGCTTTAGATCTAAAAAAAGGTACCACAGTCATATGCACGCTAAGCTGTCTTTGATTTGAACAAATCCAGAAACTTGTGGTTAATTTTTCAGATTTTAAAATTCAATGACTAATGTGACTGATGCATGAAATTTTAGGGATTAAAGTGAATGTTTACTCAAAAAATTTTAGATTCCCCCCAATAACAACGACATTTTATCTCCTCATCTAATCACTTATCACACAATATAAATCAATAAAACTCCTTCAAACTCTTCACTCAGCAACTCATCAAAACGCTCCAACAACAACAAACCCTCCAAGAACAACTCATTCCCGAAAATCACCCCTATGCCACCGGAGCACAACTCCGGCTCTCATTCCAGCAACGAAAGTTATTGGACAACATGCATAAGACCAAGCTATTGATCCATCAGAACCTTTCATCAAACCCTGGTTTAGAGACGAGTGTGCTAAAACAAGAAAAAGTAGCAAGGACTATGGTATTTTCTCTGAGATTAAAAGCTGATGAACTCTGATCATCATCATAAATTTTAGTGTTACAATTTAAGGGAATCTAAAAAATTTCCCTCCACATTCGGTACGACATCGTTTCATTCTTAAAACTTTTGTTTTTTGAGACACAAGTGAAATTGTATCATTTTAGGAGATAAGAGGTTACATTAGAGTATAACTTGACACTTAACGTGCCACGCGTGTGTATCCATTAAGTTTAACTAACGAGAAAAGACACAGAGATTAACGTTACTGAAGTTTTGAGATTTTAAGGACTAAATGGTCAATTTTAAAAATTTATGGACTAATGTGATTGGTACATATAATTTCAAAGACTAAAGTGAGTTTACTCAAAATAATACATGTTACCAGACATAATCACAACTTTGGATAACACATTAACACAGGCAAATTTTATGGTAAAGAACTTATCTTGTGTGAACCAAAAAAATAAGGCTGAACGCATCAATCCAGGCTAACACGAAATTGACCAAAAATAAGGATACGCCAAAAGTATACAAAATTTGAGATCTTGAAAAAGAACAGTACAAGCAAGTAAATTTTCAAGAAAAAGATCCTACAAATGCACTAAGAGAAATTCTACACATTTTCATTGGCGATCCATCCACAATGAACATTTACTCATCATCCTCATCATCATCTTCAGGAGCTTCAGCTGCAGAGTTGAGAGCCTGCAAGCGTGCAATCAACTTAGCCTTCCTCTCCTCATAGGTAAGCTTCTTCAGGTTGTACCTGCAGAAAAAGAAGTAGAAATATACTCAGGTTAAGTTCCAATCAATTAGTAGTAAGGCTAAATTACCAAACCAAATGTTTTAATGTCAAACAAACAAATATCAGCACATTTTAGATAAACGCACAAATGGACAAATGAAATACTTGCCATCTAGTAACAGGTCCAAGTCAATTTGCCAGAAATCAAATGACTGAATAGATACATGCATTTCACGATACTTATAGAGTCTAGTTGGATTCACAAATATCAAAATGATTTACCTCTTGTGTTCCTTCGGTGGCTGCTTCTCTGACTTCTTCGTGGTGGGATCTGCTCGAATGGCAGAATGAACCTTTTTGTACAGCTCCTCAATTCCATCAGGCTCTATTCCTCGCTTGATATATTCACTAAAATGTGACTGGTATTTCTCTGGTTCATCTTCCATCAAGGTCTGCAGAAAATATTAAACAAGTTAAATTGTCACATAAATATCTGAAATCTCCTTGAAATATTGCACTAAAAAATTCCAGCAAGAAGGCACTCATTTAAATCTTGGACCGTGCCTTCATGTAGGCAGCAACATGTCCGCCAAAGATATATTTGCGGTGAACCTCGGCATCAAGCTCCTTCTTCTCCTTATCAAAACCAGCAAACCTTTTCTCACTGTGAGGAATGTCCAAACCACCATCCAAAGCTCCCTGTAAACCATCACAATTATTCAATTCCACCATGGTGAAAACAATAAAAGACACTGCCTATTGTTGCAATATAATGTAATATAATATTGAGTACCTTAAGGGCACCAAATACACGATTTCCAGTTGTGGTCTTAATAAGACCAACATCAAGGAGAGAACGGAATGGCCTCCTGGTCTCAGCAGGTTCAACAGAAAAATCCTCTCCAGTAGCCTGATAATAATGATATGACCAATTAACTTACAAACAATGTGTGTAATGCATGCAAAAGATAAAGAGAGAGTATAGCAGCACATCCATTGATACCTCTACATTTCCCTCATACTCCTCATCCATTTCAAGCATCTTAAGAACTCGACGAGCCAGAAGAAGTCCAGTGCAATAAGCTGGTCACATTTTAAGACATTCAATCACAAGGGTAACACTCATGGTATAGAGAGAGAGATATTTGGGAGGCGGGGAGGACATTCATAAACAAAGTACCTGCAGCATAGTTTGTAAGACCTACTTCAAGACCATAGCGCGGCAGTTCATTTGCATATGCTGCAGCAAGAACAATATCACCAGCAATGCTAGCAGATATTATTTGTGCGACGATATCCTTGTTTGTCTAATATGAGGTTAAGGTTTATACTTGCATAGAAATATCAACAAATAAACTAACTTTAGATTATTAAAGATATTATTCAAATCCTATGTCAAGACTTCAAGTAGCATTGATTATTAATAACAAAATAAATTTTAATACTATAAAACCATGTCTCCATCAAGCAGAAAACTGTGTCCAGATTTTTATGTTTTCACTTAACTGCAAGTCAAAGAGACTAACAGGAGGATACAAATCGAACCACAAAGCGGTATTTCGGGGTGTTGTACTTGTTCTTGTCCTGATTAATCAACCGAATCCTGGCACGGTAATCGGTCTTTCCCTCTGCAGATTTTTAAGTAAATAAAGTCATCAATATATTCGAATCAAAGCAGGCACGATAGAGAAAGACAAAGCGGAAGGCAACAAAAACTATAATACCTCTTCTTCTCTTAAACTTCACTTGATACCTCTTGAAGTACGCCTTTGATTTCTGAGCCTTAACATATGCCTTTATAATGCATTTAAGAAAATAAATGTTGTTACAGCTAGTGTTAAAAGTATATATGAATAGCCACACATAGTTTAATTTAAATTACACTCCAGAATGAATAAGTAGCCAAAAGCTAATACACAAAACAGAATATACTCACTTGAATTACCCTAATGATAATAAAACATCCAAAGCATAAACCCTAACCCCTTTTGCCCAAATCGTAACCCCAAATACTCCAACTTTTCTTACAAAACACAGATCACGAATTCCTCTAAAAGAAAAACACACAAACAGCTCACATTATCACACTACAGAGAGTGCACATTTCTCTCAAACAAATCATACAAATTCAAGTTCTGTCAGAAATGAAATAATGTAATATGCTTTGGAGAACAGAAGAGGCAGAGATTGGAGACACGCACCATTGATGAAGCTCGACCTCTGAGAGCGAATTAGGGTTAGCCAAGGTTTTGCTTGTAAGGGTTTAGGAAAGGGATTGCTTTTATGTGGGTCGAGTCGCAATGGGTTTTGGGTTTTGGTTTGTTGGGGGGACTCAAAGGCCTATGCTAAGTTGGGCTGGGTCTTATTATTAACACTCATGTCGAAGAAAATATTGATTGGTAATTTGCTATGGAGAGCGGTTCTTTCTTCTTTCATGGGATTGACAATTTACCAATTGCATTGATTTTTAAAATTATAAAATAATATTGTCCGCATGTAAAATAAGTTGATTTTCTAGAAAAAAATTTAGCTTCAATCTTTGTTTTTGATTCTTAAAGCTAACTTCATTTAATCTCTTTTTATATATGTTTATTAATTCAATTAAATAAAATTAAAAATAACAAATAAAAAAAATTAAATGAAATTATAAATAAGAATTGGAGTTAAATTTTATTTTATTTTCTCCCACCAAATATCGTTACCTACACCCTTTAGGTGTAGTCATAGGGGATTAATTTCTTCTTGAGTAACTGATGGTGTGGCCGTGGTCAAAATATATACATTTCAATAGAATGCTAATATAAACAAACTGATGGTATGGCCGTGGTTACATCTAAAATATGTACACTTTTTTTTTTCACCTGTGAAAATGTACACTTTAATATAATACAAATATAAATAATTTTACCAGTGAGCTGTTATAAATCCTGACTTTTGAAAAGGGTCAAATTAATTAGGCCAATTTTTTTTTAATTAACGTGTATTAGTTCAAATAGAAGAACTCGAATCTTTTAAGTATAAAATTTAAAGTTTAATCTTAAGATTTATGTGTATAAAAATAATACTATTGAGAGAGATTCTCGTTTAAGGACATGATTATACTTTAAAATATCAATCTCTTACTTATCAGGTGAAATAATATTTTGAAAAACTAAAAATAATAATAATTAAATAACGTATTTCTACAAGTATTGTTATAACACTAATTCCTTGAGCATTGTTACGACTAGGGCACTTGCCTTTTCTAAAGTTTGAGCTTTAGTTATCTTGCAAAGAGTACAGCTTATACTAACGTGCATTAATCTAAGTGAAAGATGTTCAGATTCTTTAAGCATGTAGTTTTAGATTCGATCTCGAGAATTATGTGTATAAAAAAAATATTGTTGGAAGAGATTCCTTCTTAAATGTCTGACTGTACCCTAAAATATTAATCTTTTACTTATCATGTGAGAAAATATTCTAAGAAACCAAAAAAGTACAACTCATTTATTATCGCAACCAATGTAATTACATTAAAATAGTTTCAAATATATATATGATAAGTATTTAATTTTGATACATTATCAGTGTAAAAGTTTTTTACATTTTTGTCTAATCATACATTATCACATCATTAAAAATATTTAATTATCATAATAATTATTTCAAAAGTCACATATATAATAATATATAATTAGTTAATGGTATAAAAAGTTTTATACTGATAATATATGAAAATTAAACTCATATAATAAAGTGTTTTGTTAAAAAACTCTCTACGGACATTGATTAAGGAATTAAAATATGAAGTTTTTTATAAAAAAAATTAAAATATTTAATGTATTAAAATTTAGAAAAAATCTACTTTCTTCATATTTTAAATTCTTTGATAACTGCCTTTATGTCACTTGATAGAAAAAACCCTATAATAAAATATCCAATGTTGTTTGGATGATTTTAGCCAAGCCTCAGGCCAAAAAATTCATCAACAAAACACCCGTGTGACTGTATGTTTCTTTTCAAACAATCTAAACCATGAATTGTTTGGTGCTTGAGCTCAAGCCGATATAGTGACAATGACCCATAACGTGTAATTATCGAAGAACAAACACCCTCATTTTGGAAAAGGTGAATATTGAATAGTATACTCATTTTGAAGGAGAAAAATACTAGTTGAACATAAATTTTTTTCTCATATAAATCACATTAGGAAAGTGATAATATTAGAGTATATTTGAGCAAAAAATAAGATAAAATTAGTTATACTTGAATGATAAAAATTATACAAATATAAGATTATGTATGTGTATGTAATATTATTCTTTGAAGGATGTGAGTCTCAATACTTTCATCTTATCACTTTTATTTTTTAAATTTCACAATTGTTTAGTGTGCACTTTGTTTCTAACTTAAATAAAATAAACACTATGCAAATAAACAATAATTTCTTTTTTTTTAATAAATCTAGTAATAACCTAAGTTACAAGATTGACAAGGAAGGGACAAAGGGTTGACATTTTTATTTTGTTTAAAGAAAAAATTAGTGCAAAGAGATGGTTGTCTCATTTTAAGATTAAAGCAAGTTTCAGAATTTAAACAACATTTACAAAGACTTACATATAACTTACTAAAAAAATATCTTTAGATTCAAACCTAAGTCATATAAGTTCAGCCCAACCCTAAAGTAATTAAAACAAGGACTTTAGGCCTCATAATTTTATGGATGAGGGTTTTTTAAAATAAATTTGTTTTAAAATTGAATAAATATGAGTATATTCACTCTTGATTTAATAAAGTGTATTAAAATCTCAATTTACTAAATGATCTAAGAGTAGATATATATTTACTTACTCATTTTAAAAATAAACTTACTTCAAAGGAACATTTTTCTAATTTATAATGATATAATTAATTTTATTAAAAATATAAAAAAATTAAGATAACTTATAAGATATATCTACATATAATTTCATTTCTTAAATTTATTGCCTAACAAAATGTTCCCTCACTTCTTACAGCTATATTACTTCCAACTAATTATTTCATTTCTCACTAAAAACATTCATAAATCATGACAATTAATAAAATAACATTATTCTTGCTAAAAAAATGTCATTATTCTTTCACTTCACTGATTAAGGCCTAATAAATATTTATTTCTATCACTTTCGAATTCCAATAATGCTATTAATTTTCAATCATTTTTCCCATTTTCAATCAATCAAGGATAATATATATTTATTGAACACCAAAAGCTAATTTTTTGACAATATAAAACCAGGTATATTTTCAATTTATAATATTTATTTTATAATTGTTCATTCGTCATTGGATTTGACTATTTATTTTAACTTTCTTTCTTAATTTCAATCTTACTTTGAGAAAGAAATATTAAAAGAACTTGATTATAAATGTATAATTAAAAATTTTACATCTCAAAATGTTAAAAGAACAGGTTTTTAATAATTTTTATTAATTCCATTAAAAGCCTCAATCTTATATTTAGTTTTAAGCCTTTAAGATAATTGAGCTGCCCTTAAAATCATGCATTTGTCAAGAGTAAAAACAACTAAACTAAGTAAACCAACTCTACTTTGCAAGGGTTGATCATATTTGAAAATCTATGACTCATCTTTCCTTCCTCTATATCAACCTTTTTTTTTTAAATAAAAATTTTAGTAAAAGAAAGTTACTTCATTCAAACTAGATGACACGTACCCAAGTTACTCGTGCAATTGCCACGGTAGATTAAACAAACTTTCAGACCCCCCAACCAATACACTGAACTTTCCTAGTTAAACTCCAATAAGACTAATGAAACTCCATAAGCATAACAACTTAAAAAAAAAACTGGTAATTTTCATAAACTTATAATTCAATTAAGGACAGGAATGATGAGGACCCTTAAGGGCCAAGTGATCTTCATCTAATTCAATACGAAAATTAAATGCTAATGAATATATATATATATATATATATATATATATATATATAAGGGACATCCTTAGCATCCAACTAATGAATAACACGAAACAACATGTTTTGAAATATTTATACAAATAAAGATCTTTCCAAACAAGTAATTATATACAGCTTAGTTATACACAGATCCTTCTCTTAAAAGAGAATACATTAAATATATATATAGTTAATAAATGTGTATCAATATCATCTGAACTCCCAGTAAGGCTTTATACACATGATCTCTACTTCCTTTATGTAAACATTAGCTCTGTAATACTTGAATAACTCTAACGCAATGGATGTCAAGCGAACACAGCTATTCATGTACATAATGGAGAGACTTTTGCACCCGTCTCGTAAAGCCTGCAGGCCACTATCACAGAGATTTCGGCAACGGTTAACGTGTAGCCTTTTCAAATTATGACAATATAACCCGATTGCCTGCCATCCAGATATCCTCACCTCATGACATAAGGCTAAGTTCCATTCTTCAAGTAGTGGACATCCCTTGGCAATTGCTTCAATAGAAGTATCAGAAACAGTTCTGCACAACCGAAAGTTAAGGATTTTGAGGCGTGAAGAAAATCCTATTCCAGCCAAGGGATCTCCGAAAGGAGACCAACTTAAACAAGAAACATCTAGATACTCTATTCCGCCACCACTAACAATTCCCGTCACCCCTTCTGGCTTAAGCTTACAAGATTCAGCCTCTACATATGCTAGAGTTTTTGAACAACCTCTGAAACCAACACCAGTGATACCCTCACAGTATGATATATTAAATGCTTGAAGCCGGCGACAGTACTGTATAAAAGCTTTTAACCCTTTGTCAGATATTTGTGAGCAATAGGAGAGATTTACAGATTTGATAGATAAGCAAGCACTGGCTAATGTCTCTAATCCTATATCAGTAATATTGAGGCACCGATAGAGACTAATTGTCATCAATGAGGGACAACCAGAAGCAACTAGGGATAGCCCATAGTCAGTGACTTTCAAACAGCAATCTAGATTAAGTTTTTGTAAATTTGAACCATAGCTTACCAAACAGGTCAATCCTGAATCAGTCAACTCTCTGCAACCAGATAGGGATAAAGATTCTAAATGTTGAAAGCGCCTCAGCAACCTATGGAGATGAAATGTGTGAATGTCAAAACCTTTTGTCGATAAAGAGGAAGGATTTAATATAGTGAATGAACACTGAAATTGCAGTGACTGACAGCTGAAATCATGAACATGGAGCCATCGTAGGCAAGTCAGGCCAAATGATTCACGATCAATGTGACTATCTAAACCATGGAAAATAATAGTAAGGCAATCATTAGGGAGGTGCATGATGGAGGTACTGTCATTTCTAGAAAGATCTCCCATGTCAACCTTTTCAAGACTCTTCTGAAGAAGGTTGTAATGATCGAATCTTTATGGTGAATTTTCTCTGAGGACTAGATGAAATGGGAGACTCAAATCCACAAAAAGCAGGTGATTCTCTACCATAACCATAACCATAACCAATATGAACCCCACATTTTCTGCAAAGCAATTTAGTCTTTGAATGATAACGAAACCATGAGACAGGAAAACAATTTATTTCATCAACCTGTGTAAATCGGCTAAGATCAACCGAAGCAAAAGAAATTGATCCTTTCTTAACAGACTTCTGATATTCAGATGCAAGGTTAGATGTGATTCGATTTGACGATGTCAAGTTCAGAGGGTATCCACAAGAGCCACAACTGCAGTGAACACCAAAATTTCAAAACACATATAATACAAATTATAGAATAAAACATCCAAAAAGACCATGCATTTTTAAAAAAAAATCATGAAAGATAAGAACACTATGTCACTTTAAGTGAGAAAAAAATCAGCATGTTGAGTTATGCTCTATGTAGAATAGATTGTCAACAGAGTTTTCTTTCATTACATTCTACAATAACTCTGAATTTGCAGAACCAAATTTATATTATTTTGTTAACGGCAAACGTGACAAAACTTTAACATATAATGCTAATTAGTAGGTATTCTTCTTGTCTTCCATGCCAACACATTACCATCAGGTGGTCTATCTTTGGCATCTAACTGATTATGAAACTTTTCTATGACCCTCCTACAATTAAAAGTATCTACCTTTCTACTGCTGAAGCATATAATTAAACTAATTCCTTCCCATGAAATTGAGACTTGGTTCTTATTTTTGTTGTCAAGTTTTCCGTTTTATATACAGAGCATTTTTTTGCAACTCTAATTAAGACTAGTCTTACAGAGTTTAAAGGTCAAACTATCAGCATTTCCAGGGAAATCATTCAATCATAAATGCATGTCAAAAGAAGGTAGCACCATGTTGGAAATGGTCAGAGGGTGGCACCAATCAGCTCAAACATACACAAAAGAACCAAAACAGAAATAAATAAATAAAAGCTTTAGCTCCAATGGTACTCTGGATCTAATATGACTCAGAAGCAAAGCACTTTTACAAAACATAATATGCACTTTTATAGCACGAGAGACACAAGTCAGCACTATGTTGGAGAAGGCCAAAGGTCCAACGGGTGGCACTAATCAGCTCACTCATCGACACATATCAAATACATGAACCCAAGATAAGACACTTGAGTGGATGCACCACTTGACAAGCTAACAACATGAAGCATGCCCAATAATAATTTGCATCAGGGATCAAGTCAAGACAGCATTCAGATAAACATTCATCTTCATTGAATATGGATCAGAAAGTCAAACATTGAAATTATACTGATTTAATGGAAAATTTTGAGAATTTGATGTGTTCTTAATTATATGATCCAACAAACGTTTTCTTAACAATTGTCACCTTTGTGAGCATATGTACAGTTGTACACAATCACAACCACGAAAGCATACAAAAATCATATGCACTACAAAATTCTGGCAACAAGGAATTACAAAATAGCCAGCACGAATCAAAACCCAAATTACAAATTTTCGACACCAGCATGCCATCCCATCAACATGTGAGAATAATAATAAATACTTAACAAGAAGGTGCAAATCAATTGGTTGTACAAAATGAAAAAAATAAAAACTCAGAATTGAAATCAAAGAAGGAAGCGAGAAAGACCAATAAGAGACGTCAGCTTGTGACATCCTCTTCTTCTCCGATTGGGATAATGATCAGCAATAGCAATTGCCATCATCGCCCATTCTCTGATTTGTGGAATGGAAGGATCAAGCGTAGAGTTTAGACTCTGAGGCGATTGGCAGCGATTAGTTAGAGTAGTTGCATACGTTCCTTCAACACCCTTTACCTTTTCTGATCGCTATCCCTCCTGGCTTTCCTTTTCTCTCTCTAATTCTATTCCCTGCTTGCTTCTCTCCTAAGTCCTCTTCTTCTAAACAAATAAATAAATGTAGGTAGTTTTAAAATGCCAAAAAAAAAAAAAGAGTTGGTGGTTTTTTTTACTATATTGACTTGAATTTCGAATACATATAAAAAATAAAAAAAAGTAAATTACACTTATCCCTTTTAAGTTTAATGATATTATACTCAATTCTATTTTTTTTTTAAAATGACACTCACTTTTATTAATTAATCAAATTACATAATTATGTAAATATTATTAGTTAAAATTTATAAGATTTTCAATATTTACAGTTATTTATGAAAAAAATATTTTTTAAAAAATATTATTATGTATAAATATTATCAATTAAAATCGATAATATTTTTTATCGATTAAAATTTGATAACATTACTAATTAAAAAATGTATATATTTTTTAAAAAACTCCTTACACATCCACACAGAAAAAATTGTAAAAGTTTTTTTTTATAAAAAAATATTATTATATATAAATATTATTAATTAAAATCTGTAAGATTTTCAAGATATCTGCTGATTAATTTTAGTATACACAATTTTTTATAAATAACTGTGAATACTAAAACTCTATAAATTTTAAGCGATAATATTTACACAATTATGTAACTTGATCAATTAATTGAGAGGTGAGTGTTATTTTTCAAAAAAATGGGGCTGATATTTTTAAAAATATATATTTTTTATAAATAATTATGAATCTGAAAATCCTATAAATTTTAATTGATAATATTTACACAATTAATAACTTGATCAATTAATAGAAGTGAGTGTCATTTTTAAAAAAAAAAATAGGACTGAGTGTAATATTATCAAACTTGGAGGGGGTAAATGTAATTTACTAAAAAAAACTTGGAATTTCGAATTCCATCTATTATTCTAATTAAAACATTGTTTTTTTCGAGAAATTAATTAAAACATCGTTAATTGAGCAGTATCACAATAGATAATATCAGAAATTTATTATAAATCTAATAAGTAACCATAATTTCACATTCAAAAAAAGGCATAATTTATTGTACTTGTTATACATCACGTTCACTCACGTCTGTTTACACTTGTGCGTTATTAAATTATTTTAATTATACACATTTTTACTCATATTATCTTATATTTATATAATTTTTTATCTTGTTTAATTATATTTGATCTCATTTTATTTTTTATACATTTTTATTATAATTTTTTATGTAAATAAATATAAAATACACATCACTTAAAATGATATGTATTTAACTTTTTTTCTCCATTATTTATCATTTGATTGCATATGATTGTTATTAAAAATTTTGAAGTAATACTAAAGACATACTTACATATTTATATCAGTTTATATTTATATCATTTTTATTATTTAATTATAATTAATTTTATATTATTTTTTATATATCTATACTCTAATTATCCTATCTTATACAAATGTAAGATAACGTGAAGGTCAAGTGATATGTATCAAGCATTTTTTAAATTTTTATACAGTTACACTATAATGTTATGGTTCATACAATTGTGAACAAATGTGAGCGGAAATAACTTATAACAAACATCAATCTTTTATTTTTTATACAAACACTTGGTTAAACAAGAAGAAAAAAATAAGACAATAAAATAAGAAATTTACTAACAAGTATCTTTAGGTTATTAGTTAATGTATAAAAAATATATAAATTATTAAATAAAAGAAACATTATTTAATATATCAATAATTAAAAAAATATTTATTATTTTAGTAATTAAAAGTGTTCCAAATCGAAAGATGAGATGGTTGTATGATGACCTTTTGTGATTGAGTGTCTTTCTTGTTCCCGACTTTAAGTGGGCAGTGATGCTAAAAAGACACTTATGCCAATGTTGAAATATTTCTTACATGGAGGATGTTAATATGAATCTATGGGTACATTAATATATTTTATGTGATAGTATTTATATATAAATTTGGATATATATAAAGATTATTAATAAAAATTTATAAATTTTTATATTTATAATTATTAGTAAAAATAATAATAATTTGAATAAATTTTTATATAAATTTAAATGTTATTAATTAAAATATATAAAATATTTAATTTTTATTTAACATTATTAATTTATTTTAATAATAAATTAATGACCTAAAATTAATAATTCAGTCATAAACTCAAAATTTTTAAGTTCAGTTAAGACTTTCCCTTCTCATGTATGAGGTGTGAAAGATGGAGTGTGGAGGACTTACCTTGACTTTTGGATCTACTTGCCTATATGAGCTTGTGGTCGCCTCTATATTGTCCACCGAAGTAACAAAGTTAAGTAATGTAGGTTGCTTTTTTTTGGTAGACAGTAATGTAGATTGCTAATGGGACATACAGATCTAGGGTGTTGAAAAGGTAATGTGACTAGAGATCCAATCGTCATCCTCCTATTGTCAAATGTGGGCCTTGTCTTTTTCTTAATCTGAGGATATGGTATCTTTCTCTAGGAGCTGGCCAAGGGTGAAGGAGAAGCCCAAGAGGCTTTCTTGGACCTGACCAGAATAAAAAAACATTTAATAGAAATTATAAAATGCTCCGCAATTAGTGTATTGGGGCATTCATTAATAAGACTCTTAAAAGAACACCATGGGCTACTAAAGCTCCAATTATCATTATGTAGAAGGCGAGTGAGATTATCTCTAATTTCAAACTTTAAGACTAGAGTCTCCCCGATGCTTTTATTATTATTATTATTATTGTTATTGTTATTGTTGAGAATAAGTATAAAAAGACAAGAGACTCTATTTTAAAACTATAGCAAACTATTTTCACTGATAATTTATACATAGCATTATAAATTATCTACTAAAGGAGATCCCTAAACTCAAACCCAACTCTTGCATTTTTTTAAAAGAAAGGTTGACCATATATACCAACTCTCATTAGTTGTTTAGGCTTATGTTAGCCAACTAATGTACACCAATTCTCATTGGGACTAATTTGTATAGTAAAAAGGACCCATTTGAAGTGATTTTAAAAATATTGGAAGACTACAGGCATGTTAATTTTTTTTAGGGACTTGTTAAGGAAGAAATGGAAAAGAATTCGAAAGTTCAAAGGATCGAATTGATTAAATTTATTAAGGAAAAAGTTAGACATAGTGGTACCACCATCTTCCATCCCAAATTCTTTTTCCTAGTGATAATTCACTTGTAGAAAAAATGGAATTAAGTAACAAACCATGGTTGTATTCAAGATATGAATCACGTGACTTTTATGAATACAAAAACTACAATCTCAAAATAGCATGTGAAGAAGATTATTCATTATCTTATTGACAATCCTTCTATAATAAAGTGTGATCGAACTTATGCACTTTTTGTAAAATAGTCTTAATAGTGTCAATAGTCTTATACTTTTAGAAAAATAGGTGTTTTTTCTTTTTACTTTATGTAAACCTTTGAAAAAGTAGATGTTGTGTGTTCTCTAAATATCTTTTGCCTATATAAGTCGAAAGGCTTATAATTTGTGAGCATAATGAAGTTTGAATAAAATATTCTTTCATATAAGATTGTGAGTTTGTTCTAAAACTTTTCCTCTTCTTAAATCTAGATTTCTTGAGCTTATATCATAGTATTCTTAGTATGCAAGTTTGATCTGCACATTCCTTCAATTGAGGATCCTGTGCATCAGAAAGCATGAAGCCTAAAGATCCATGCTATCGTCTCCTTCTCCTATCCATAAATTAGTTATGCTTTATGAGGTACTTGACCTTGAGATCTTATTGATTAGGAGTGTAAATTGGTTCGAATAATTTGACTAACCCGATCAATCTAAATTAAACTAATTAAATTAATTCGATTTAGTTTGAGTATATTGATTGATTCAGATAAAATCTAAACTAATTAAAATTTAATTAGTTCAGTTCTCGAATTTGAAATTTTAAAACCGAATCAGACCAAATCGAATCAAACCATATATTTATATATTTTGTTATTATTATTATTTTAATTTATGCTACAACTTTTTTTGACTATTACTTTTTTTTTTAAATTACTTTTTTTTTTAACTTTTTGTAATATTTTCTCAGTTCTCAACTCCTAAAACGTTGTCTTCATTCAAGGCAGAAAGCCAGAAAATTCCTCTACCAAAACATTCGGTTCTGCTCACTGGCACCACAGCTCACCGTAAGTTCTGCGCCACCACAGCTTAAGTCAGATCTGCTCCGCTACAACTTGGGCCGCGCATTCGTCCAACGCAGAAAGTCAAAAAACTCCTCTGTCAAAACGTTCAGTTCTGTTCACCAACACCACAGCTCACTGGCACCGCAACTCACTGACCACAAAGGTGAAACAATGGTTCTCTTCTGCTTACTTTTGGATTTGACATTTAAAAAGAGTGGAAGACGACATTTATGCTGATGTTTTCTATTTTTCTTTTTTTCCTGAATTAACAACATCCATTTGGATAAAGATATGACTGCAAAGGTTGGAGACTTTGGATTCGCTAAGTTGCTGATTCAAAGTTCAACTAATCAAGTCTCTATTAGCTCCACTCATGTCCTTAGGAGTTCAATTGGTTACATATACACCTCCAGGTTAGAAGTCTCACGACTTATTATTTAATTGAATAGTAGTAGTATACAACTTGTCAAGTTAAATCTCTTTTGAATTTTTTTTTAACTTATTCAAATATAATTTCTTAATACAAATATCAATATGTTTCTTTATTCTCTCTTTATGAACCTTTTAATACACATTAAAATATGAAATAATTATTAGTGTTCAAATCAATAAATTTAATTTAATTTTTAATTTTTTTTCATAAGTTTATTATGTTTTTTTTGTTATGAAAAACTAATTATTTAACTAATTTCTGTGTTAAAAAAATAGTCAACCCAATAACTCGAATTAAATCAATCTATTGATATTCGGTTCGATTTGGTTTGGATTTGACTATCAAAAAACATACAAATCGAACCAAATTAAATCAATTAATTTTGATTAGTTTAATTTTTTTTTTTAAGAATCAAATTAAATGACTCACTTACACCCCTATTATTGATGATCTTGAAATGGCCATTATTGATCTCAGTTGTGAATTAAAGCATGATTGTTTATGATATGCGGAGCTCTTGGTTAGCGTTGGAGCTTTAGCCCAAGAAAAATGATAGGTCTAACCACCATGTGGCCCATTGGAGAGAAAAACCGCTAGCCATCTTGGGTGATTGTAGTCTCATTACTAATCTTCATTACCCCACAATTATATGCAGACAAGGCCTTTAAACCACTAATAGTCGTTGGGCAGCTTTTCCATTAAATCATGCCAATGGACATAAACTTACCCTGGTATAAAAATAAATCATACCTATTTCGACAAGGTATGTTCATTTTAGCCTTATTAACTATACACTATAGTCTCTTTGTGACTTGGCTGTCGAAGTACAATTGTAAGTATATACCCCATATGTCAAGGAGACCTACTATTTTCAGGAGCTCGAAATAGTTCCTAGTCATTTAAATTGATTAGTCCTTCAACTAGAATCAAGGCAAGAACAAAGTTTTTTTTTTTGTTCGGATGAAGTTGAATATAATGCATTTATAAAAAAAACAAAAGCAAGCAAACAAATGAGATATGCAATACGTGGCAATATATTGATGATTGAAATTTATAATATATACATATTTATAATTTTAATTATTTGTTAAATAATGAATATCTTGTTACATATAAAATAAAATTCAAGAATAACACAACACTTACACAATTGGTAATAAATAGTGTGTTTGAAATGTCAAAAAATTAAGAGATGATTTAATTTATAAATCAAATATTGTACTTGAATGTTAAAAAATAAAAAATAATTTAATTTTTTCAAATCTCATGAATATTATAACTTTTTTATTTAGAAATCTTATTAAATATGATAGGATTTATTCAGATTTTATTTAATTTTAAATTAAAAGGTTATTCTATCCTTGCTAACTACATTTTATAAGAATAAACATATATAGTAATAAAATGAAATTAAATCAATTTCTATTTTAATGTATTCCAAACATAAGAACCGATTTATAGATAAATTTAAATCTTATATTTTATAATAAATTTTAAACACATAATTTAATTTTTAAATCAAATCAAATCATATCATTTTTAATTTTAATTGATTTGAAACCTAACTGAAAGGAAATGATCAGCTTTTCTGTTGGCCGGGCCAAGGCTAATAACTATGAGATCATAACGGACTGGGGTCCATGGAGCACGCTAGAAGGATGAAATTTCAAGGGATGGGCCAGCCCAGGACATGGAGGCCCAAACGTTCAGTCATCATTCATTTCATTTCCTTCAACAATGGTGGAGGGAAAGGAGAACCTAAAACCCCAATAAAACTCTGCAACACCAAACCTGAAACGGTGTGCAAAGCTAAGCAAAATCCTTAGACCCTAACCCCCCAAATTGGGCTCAGTCTCTCACTCTCACTCTTTGATGGCAACTTCTCTGCTGAAAACCCCAATCGATGTGCTCCACAGACACCACAATCACCTCGCATTCTTCTCCAGAAACGGTAGTGCGCGGAGCACTGTCCCCATTTCGCAGAAGAGAAGATCACGTTTGTTCCCCATGGTGGCAATGGCAGCCACACCGGTTCAAACTTTTCTTGAAAAGTCTGCGCCTTCGCTTCAGAACACTGGCATCCCAATAATGGTGATTACCCATAATGGGTTTTAGTTTTTCTAGCTTTTGGGTCCATGTTTCAATGTCACTTGAATGCCCAAGTGTTTTTTTTTTTTTTCTGGTGACCCAACTTATTAAATCACTGGTATTTGATTTTGCACTGCTTAATGAACCCTGTCTTTGAGTCAAACTTGTGAGGAGAAGCTTTTTTTTTTCTTTTTTTCTCAAGTGAGGCTAATTTTAATGTCTTCTTAAGTTAGACTCAATACTATAGGTCCTAATATGTAATGTAATTTCCTAAGTTACTGCATCGTGTTATTATTATATCAATTTCTTCCCTTTTCAGTAATAGCTGGTCAGTAGCTCAATGATACGACTTAATGTTTTAGGTTGAATTTGTAGTTAGAACATTGCTTATTAGCAATGGTTGATAATATCAATTTCCTTTCTTGGGCTAGCTATGTACCTCATGTTGTATAATTTTATGATTTTCAATACAAAGAAGGTGAAGGTTAATCCCAAAAGTTTTGGGTTGCTATTTTAATCTTATTTGATTCTAAACTAGATTCACCATATAAATATTCTTTGTTTGTTCACTTCTATATTTTGTGACATGCTATACTCTGTATCTGTTTCATCACATAATTCCTAATCACTTCTACCAACGTCATTCTTCCCTTCAGGCTTCAGTTTTTCTCTACTTTATCATCTTTTCTTGTTGTGTCAGCTTGGTCATTTCCACCCTGCGTTGAAAGTTTTTTTATTTGAACGTGAATATCCTTAGTTACACTCACACTTTTATAAAATTTGAGTCATAACTGTAAGTATTTCTGATTATTGGTGTTGTAAATGTTGCCCTATCTTTATTTTAAAACACTAGTTGCAAATCTGAATCACAAAGTACAATATGCATTTAAGATAACTTTATTTTATTCAGGTTAATGCATGTACCGGAAAAATGGGAAAGGCTGTCATTCAAGCAGCACAAGCTGCTGGACTGCATGTTGTTCCTGTGTCATTTGGGCGTGAAGAGGAATCTGGACAGACTTTTCAGGTCTGTGAAAAGGAGATTCTTGTGCATGGTCCTTCTGACAGGGAAAGCGTTCTTGCATCTGTCCTTGATAAATATCCAAATTTGATTGTTGTGGACTACACAGTACCAACTGCAGTCAATGGTATGTATTTTGAACCATATTTGCTCATCAGTGGAGATATATAAGCCAAAACTTAATATTCACCTTTTTTCCATCTCATAATGTAAATTATGAAATCTTGCATGTGGCAAAGGAAAGGCAATATATATATATAAAATCCATGAAACATGTTACAAAGTCATATATCTTTCATGCCTTAGTCATAATCATAATTTACCTTAAAATGAAACTCTTTACATTTTTTTGGGTACACAATTCCTTACATTTTAAACATAGGAATTGATAATATTGTATTTGACATCATAGAATATGTGGACTGTACTTGGCCTTCTCATTGACCAGTGTATATTATGAGACTGCAATTCCAGGCGTGTCCTGATTTTCATGATAGTATCATAATTGGACTTTTGATTTTATGATCTATGATTAGATTTTATGAAGACTCCAATAGTACAGGTGTCGTTTATGAATTCTTCTATTATTTTACTTTTTTTTCTCTTCTCTTTTATTCTCATATGCAGGCAATGCAGAGTTATACTGTAAGGTTGGGGTGCCTTTTGTGATGGGGACCACTGGTGGAGATAGGGACCTGTTGTATAAGACTGTTGAAGAATCAAAGGTTTATGCTGTGATATCCCCGCAAATGGGAAAACAGGTATATCACAATTTAAGAGAACCTTGATCAATTTTCAATTTTTCATGCCTTTTACACTCCTGTTTTTTTGTCATCATTATGCTGCTATACTTTTTTTTCCGTTAGGTTGTTGCTTTTCTTGCGGCTATGGAAATTATGGCAGAGCAATTTCCTGGAGCCTTCTCTGGGTATTCCTTACAGGTAATTCTTTTGCCTCATTGACATATTGAGGATTGGGGAGGGTTTTTTTGAGGAACTTAGTTGTCCTAGAACACCTCTTGAATTGTCTCTGGTTGGTCTAATTTGAAAGTTAAAAAAAGGGGGGGGGGGGGTTGAGGCATCCTTTTCCCCCCTTGTGTCTCATTCTATCCTACTGAAACTAAAACTCACTAAAATAACAAAAGAGAATGTTACTCAGATAGAGAGATTGTACGAATAAACTGTCAATAGTTTTAAATTGCTTGAAACTTGAACAGATCATGGTGCAAGTAAATCAGTTGCTAAATCAGTTGCTTCAATTGCTTATTACTTTTATGTTACTGGCAATTCTAGTTCTGTACAATATTGTCCTGCTGCTTGTAATTGGAAAGAGAAGTTGCAGTTATGCTGAAATTACTATCATACTTATTGCCAAGCCAAAAGTATGACAAAAGATTTATGATTTATCTCTGAACACAAGATAGCATACCATACCCTATGTTGCTAATGGTATGTGATTGGGATATTCTTAAGGGATCCTGTTTTGGAGAGCAGCTCTTGCTTGTATAACTGCTTAATAAAAGCGTTAGGTTTCATGTACCTAAAAAAAACTTTAGATTTCATAAACTCTTAATTTTAGTGGTTCTTTTCTTTTAATTAAGCTTCTGTTTGATGTACTATTAAAATCTGATACATTCTTCCAAGATCTTAGGTGTCGGAATCTCATCAAGCAAGCAAAGCTGATGTATCTGGAACTGCAAAGGCTGTAATTTCTTGCTTCAACAAGCTGGGGGTGTCTTTCGATATGGATCAGGTGTGTTAGATCACATAATGGTTCATTGTGGTACAGAACAGTATGTTCTCTTGATCATTGCTTAACTCCTTGCTTGCTGAACCTCCTGTGTGCGTGGTCTGAATTTAGCTCAAACTATATCCTAGTAAAATTTGTAGTTCACAATGAGGTTTTTCTGATTTCTAATCACATGCTAGTTAGCAGTAAATTTTCATTTGTATAGGTTGTCCTATTCAGTGACCTAGCACTTAATTTTGCTAAGACGATTTATTGGTTCTTAAGTGTTGTTGATATTAAGGTTAAAGTAGTATGCATAACTTCAGATTGGCTCACACTGAAAGAAAAATTACCAACAAGTTGCCATTCTGGTCTTTTTATTAGAATAACTATGGATTCTTACTGGAATTTTTATTAGATTGGCTCACAATGAATTTCGTTAGATACAATTGATCAGGGATCCCAAGGAACAACTTGAAATGGTGGGAGTGCCGGAGGATCACTTGTTGGGTCATGCGTTTCATATGTATCATTTGACATCACCTGATGAAACGTAAGAATTAAACGTTTTCATTTCATTCTCATTTTCTTTTATATATTTCCATATATTTCTTCTTGTCTCTAAACTATTTATCCTTCTTTTGTTCTGTTTCTTTTAAAAAATTGTTGCAGAGTTTCATTTGAATTTCAACATAATGTTTGTGGTAGATCGATCTATGCAGAGGGCACTGTTGATGCTGTAATTTTTCTTGCTAAGAAGGTGCTTATACTTCCATTTAATTTACCTCTTGTCATCAGATTATCCATCTTAATCTGTGATTAGGAGTGGTCTTGATTTTTAAAAAATATAAGTACTTGATGTTGTTCATCACCCTGAACTGGATGTCTCATTGTTCAATCTTAGTGTTCAAATAGTTTCAACAAGTAATGCATTACTGAGATCATACCACAGCTCTTAGCCGAAAGAAAATATGTTACACAACACTATTGATTTGGTAGGAAAGCTTTTTAAGTTTGTGATAATTATTTTCTGATAATTATAATATTATAATAGATGGCATTCTACAATGCTGTTCTGATGTTTATCATGAAATATACTACTTTGACCATTCACTGTATACAATCTTTGATTGTGAAATTATTTTATGTATGCAGATTGAATTAAAGGATCACAAGAGAGTATACAATATGATTGATGTCTTACGAGAGGGTAATATGCGATGAAATTTACTTTGAAATCTGGATGCAGGATATCAATTGTACAACTTGCTTAAAGAGATTTGACATTCTGGTTTTTGAGAACCAAGCAATTTTCATCTTCTGTTCATTGTTATTCGCTGTTACATTGAGGAATGCTTAGTGAGTGTATTATGTATTACTGTGAATGGTGCAAAAATATGTAAGCACATGATTTTTTTGGATCAACTTCTACCACATTTTTGTTTAGTTTCTCAACCTTTATTAATCATGTCATCTCGCAAATCTCAATCCTTTTTTTTTTCCTACTTTTCTCGTTAGTGTTGCACCAATGAAATTCAACCCCAAAAGTGACTTTTACCACAGATCCCCTGAGTTTGGGTCCATAGATGGATCTCCAAAAATACTTGCTGTAGATTTTAGAGATTTACAAAATGGTCCACTCTTATATTTACAATTGAGTCCTATTAATTTTTAGTTTAGTCCTTAATCAAATGGCCACCATGAAATAGCCACTGTTCCTAGCACCACCACCGCTGGCAAGGTTCAACCTTGCCTGAGCTGTCGCGCTGCCACTCCCATTTGCCACCGCTTGAGCTCTGGCCTCCACCAAGAACACAAACCCACGTCCTCAGCTCTTCTTGCGTTCCACAGCAAAGGCTTCATGGACAACCTAATAGATCTCCAAAATGCTTGGAACTTTGATTTGCAACTCCGAATCCATCGAGCACACTGGTAGCAACTCCGAACCCGTCGAGCACACCAGTTGCATTGACTTTATTCCTCTTGACTTTATTGTCAATGCTATCTAATTATGATAGTTAGGCTAGCCCTCCTTGACACCCACATTCTTTAATTGTTGCTCATGAAGATTACTTGAGATTATAAAAGGTGTTCGGCCAGTTGGTGGACAATATAGCACCCTATATAATCCCAAGGATAAGGATTCAAAAAAAACTACGGAGGGATGCAGTTCCTAAATCTAGGGTGATAAATAGGGGTCCAGGCTTTTTGCATTAATATTTTACTATACAGAAAATATTTTTTATGGTGAGGATCTCATGCAGTTTTCATAAAAACTGCACAAGTTCCATTTCCATAATCTCAAATATGTTTGGTTGGGATTTCGTACCCATCTTTTTTTTTTTTTCAAAATTTGATAATCATGGTTAGTTGTTAAGTATTTTGTTGATCATTAATTATTTTTAAATATTTATTATGAATTTAGCATTTAATGAATATTTGACAATTCATCATAAATATCAAACCCATCAAAATACTAGAAAAATTCTCGTATTTTGTCAGGGCTGCTGTGCACAACCTCTATGGCTCTAAACATGCACCCTTGAGTGTTTTTCCAAACAATCACTACACAACCTGCAACAAGGCCAAACCGTCCATACCTTATATTACTTACTCCATCCCTTTCAAAAACATGTCATCTAAAATAAAAAAAAATCACATTCATCGTTAAGGATGTAAGTGAGTAGTTTGGTTCGATTTTTGAAGAAAAATAAATTCGAATCAATCAAAATCAATTGGTTCAGTTTAGTTCAATTTTCGTATTTTTTAATAGTCAAATCTGAACCAAACTGAACCGAATATTTCATGATTGATTTAGTTCGAGTGATCGGATTATCTATTTTTTTAATAAAAAAAATTTGCTAAATAAATAACTTTTCATAACAAAAAAATACATAATAAACTTATGAAAAAATTTTAAAAATAAAATTAAACTTATTGATTTGAACACTAATAATTATTTCATATTTTAGAATGTGTATTAAAAGGTTCATAAAGAGAGAATAAAAAAACATTGATATTTGTATAAGAAATTATATTTGAATAAGTTAAAAAAAGTATTCAAGAGAGATTTAACTTAGTAAGTTGTATACTACTACTATTTAATTAAAGAGAAAATTATGAAGCTACTAACCTTGAGGTATATATGTAACCAATTGAACTCCTAAGGACATGAGTGGAGTTAATAGATACTTGATTAGTTGAACTTTGAATCAATAACCTAGCGAATTCAAAGTCTCCAACCTTTGTAGTCATATCTTCATCTAAGATAATGTTGTTGGACTTCAAATCACAATGCACAATATACTAGAGCATTTAAAATCAATTCATCGTTTCCAAACTTCGAAGTTCAAATGATGTTGTTGCTGTTACCTTCACTTTTTTATTCTTTATGTATAGTAGCAAGCAAATTGTCAGACATAGTATCAGTGTTACCACTATGACTATAATGATGTAGTGTTTGACATGTCTTCTTCCATGGCTATGAGGTTCACATGCAAAATGCAAGCAAAATTTTTTATTGCCTTCTAAATGGACAGCAGAGAGATTTTAGAAAATTTCACCACTAGGAATGGTTTCTTCTAAATCATTATAAGAGAGGTTCAAAAGTTGAAGGACATGTAGATTTTGAAATTCAATAGGAATGGATCCAGAGAGTTGGTTGGAGGAAAGATCTAAAGTTTTCAAGCCTCTCACCTCTTCAAGAATTTTTTGAATAGCACCTGATAACATATTCCTAGCAAAAAAATAAAATTTCCAAACTCAAGCAATTGTTGAATGACCTAGGGATGTCACCAAACAATTGTTAATTTTTCAATATATACTATGCCTAATATTGACTAGAGTTAATTTTATAATCCAACTAACTTATTTAAGAAACTAGTGATGAAATAAGTTAGAAAATTAGTAATTATGCAGACCATGACTAATTATTATTAATAAAGTTAAAACACTAGTGTCTATTTCAGATAGGATTAAACCTCTAATTGTAAGAAATAAGTAAATAAGTTTGTTAATAAAAATCCACTAATATCATGAAGTACTATGAAACCAAAACATGGGTTCATAATGTTTACCTAAAAATTTTCTGCAGCCCTAGGATCTCCAGGATTTTTATCAGGATGAACTCTCATTGCCTGCAAAGGAAAGAAAGGGTAAGCGGGGTAGAAGACATATCACATTTCATCAAAGTGATAGAAATAAGTCAATTTTTAGGTGGATAAAAAAGAAATGTTAATTCAGGAAAAAAAATAAAAATAAAAAATATCAACATAAATGTCGTCTTCTACTCTTTCTATATGTCAAATCCAAAAGTAAGCAAAAAAGAATCATTATTTCACTTTTGTGATCGGTGAGCTGCGGTGTCGGTGAGCTGTGGTATCGGTGAACAGAACCGAACGTTTTGGCAGAAGAGTTTTCTGACTTTCTGCGTTGGACGAATGGTGGGGTCCGAGCTGTGGCAGAGCAGATCTCACCTAAGTTGTGGCGTAGCAGAACCTAGGGTGAGTTACGGTGCCGGTGAGTAGAACTGGACGTTTTGACAGAGGAGTTTTTTGGCCTTCTTCGTTAGACGAATACGACGTTTTAGGGGTTGGGAATTGAGAAAGTATTACAAAAAGTTAAAAAAAAATAAGTAATAGCCAAAAAATGTTGTAGCATAAATTAAAAAATAATAATAAAATATATAAATATATGATTTAGTTTAGTTTGATTTTGAAATTTCAAATCCGAGAGCCGCCAATTAAGTTTTAATTGATTCGGATTTTACTCGAACCAATCAATATACTAAAACAAAACCGAACTAATTTAATTAGTTCGGTTCGTATTGATCGGGTTGGTCGGGTTATTCGAACCAATTTACATCCCTATTCACTGCCTTAATGAGATGCTCAGATTACACTATCATCTCTTTTATTTTAAAAGGTTACATTTTTCTCTATTGAGAGATAAAAAACTGTTACACTTTAATCTAATTTTATGTTTTCAGCTAATACTTTGTTTTACTCCCTTCTAAGTAAAAGGTAATATAGTAAATTTTAAAAGATATAATACATATTTTAAGGATAAATTATCAGTTTAGTACCTAAAATTATTCTCCACTTGTAATTTAGTCTCGATTTTAGTTATGTATATGAGTTAGTCCCTAAATTTATAAAATATGTATTAACTTGATTCTTTCTATATTCGACTTTAATTCATAAAAAGGGCTAACTTAATACAAGTTATGTAAATTTAAGGATTAATTCTTACAATAATTAAATTTAAAGACTAAACTACAAGTGGAAAATAATTCTAGTGACTAAACTACTAATTTATCCTTAAAATACGCATTATATTATTTTAAATTTACTATATTACCCTATACCTAAAACGAACTATAACAAATCTTAAGTGGAAATTATAAAAATAGAATAAAAGTATAGTGCATTTTCATCTTTTAGGGAAGAGAAATGTAATTTCTCAAAATAGAAGAAAAGACATTGTAATTTAAGCATATTATAGGAACAGGGTCCATTTTAAGTGTTATTTTTGTGCTAAGGCACAAGAATTAAGAAGGACAAAACTTAGGTAAAGTTCCTTGAGTACTTGTGTTGCTTATCTCTAATAAAAACATTACATGTATATATTTTTCTATAACTCATTAATAAAAAATTTAAAAATAATAATTAAGTAACTAAAAAATAATACACATGTTATGTTTCTATTGGAGATAAGCACCACAAGCACTTAAGGAACTTTACCTAAGTTTTCTCCAATTAAGAAACACAACTGTCTTAATTGTGGAAATTATTTATTAAATTACCCTTATTCAATTTCTAGTGATTAATCACTTCACTTTCTCTTGTCAATCCAATTCGATTAGTAGTTGAGACTTGAGAGATTTAAGTATAAGGGCATAGCTAAAAAAACAATTAATACTTTATTGGTAAATATCACTTATAATGAACCATTTTTTTCCCACTTAAATGACATTAAAATGAATTGGAAAGAACACCTTTTGTTACCATTACAAATTTTTTTTTATTAACACTTAAAATATTATTATTTCATTAGTGCTATTTTTCATTTCATTTAATAAAGATACTAAAAAACAAGAATAAAGTAGGAAAAAAAGTAGTCCTTATTTTTTTCAAACACAAATAAACTAAAACAAAACAATTCTTCTACAATAGATATTTTGAAATGAAAAGAGTACTTCATTAACAACTCAAGTTAATTATAAAATAATTAATGTTAATAGAATTATTGAAAGAATTAATTTTAAATTTTTTAATTTACTTAGATATTATAACTCTTGAAGGACAATCGTCATATTATTATTATTTTTAAAGTAAACCATCATTTTTATTCCCAAAGGATTTAATGATAAGAGGTATTTTATTTTAATAGAAATGATAAAAGGTAAATTAATTGTATATTTTTCTTAATTTGTAGCCTATATATAATAATAGGTAAGAGATGAATTTTCTGTAACCAAAACGTAAGATGCACAATCTGCCTACTAGGAATGTAAGATGCAATAGTCTACTCATTTTTTCCCTTTTATATAAAATAATGTTAATATAGACTTAAATTTATGATAAACTAGATACATGATAATAGATTTATCATTAAATTTTATAATATACACATATTTATAATTTTAAATTATATTTTAAATAGTAAATATACTTTCATGTATAAGATTCTTCATTAACCCAATCCTATATTAACACTACTCATATAAAACCAATAAAAACAAAGTTGTAACCAACTAAAAGGAAAAAAAAAAAAAAAAAAAACCTTCAACTATTTTCCCTCCCTTCTCCCTTATTTAGATCTTTTATAACAAACAAACTTAAAGGAAATAAACAAAACCCCTCCAATCAGAAGGCTATCAAACTAGAAAATATTAGATATCTAGAACGTTCCACCAAGGCTCTTCCCAATTATTCAATGACATTAATAGTCATACGTAATAATATGTGAAAGGCAACCATATCTAAACGTGCAGTGACAGACAGACCCATGTTAAAAGGTAACTATGCATGTCATGTCATAAGCCACAACATGAGGAATTGCTTGCGAAAGTATGCAAACCAAAATAATGAACAAAAAGTCGGAATACCTTTACTCAGATAATATTAGAAGGTTCACACATATAACGGTTCAACAACCTTTTTCTAAAGTCTAAACTAAATCTCTAATTCTCTTCAATTTACAAACTTTTAAAGTTGTCATCCACTTCTGTCAAATCTAATAGAATACAGAGTTTTTGTCCTAAGAAATTGAAAAGAAAATAATTAGTTCTGGTCTTGATGGATTTAGATTCTAAAATTCAGCTGATCCATCCCTCTGAAAACTGTTAGCACTTTGCAGTAATATGCCAAAACTACATAATCAGCCAGTACAATTACTGGTTTCAACCAGCTGCCACAGCATCAGCTCTAGGATTTGTATCCAGTAGTTGATGCAGCTTTGCACCAGATTTTGGTTTGTTCTCACAAAAATCATTCTCATCCTCTGCAGTTCTATCATTGGAACTGGAATTATTAACTCTAGATAGTAAGTTTTCTGTACTTACAGGTGTAGCCCTCTTGCTGTTCAAAATGATCTCTTCCGTTTGTCCCAGTTGAGCATTTTTCAGTTTTTCCTGAGTCAAAACCAATTAAGTACTCAGTATCATAGAATACCTATGAAATGCAAAAGGTAAAGAGGAATATTATGCAAACAGTACCCTTAATGTAGCATTTTCCACCCTCAGTTTTTCAGAACTTTCAGTCAATCGATTTATTTCTGATTTCAACGACACATTCTCAGCAGTCAAGGTATCAACTTTTCGTGCCAATTCTTCAGTCTCAGCCTGAACAGAGGAAATATGAGCATTAGTCATGAGCTTTCCCCTTCGTCAGTATCACCTTTTCTTTTTCTTTTCTTCTTTTCATATTTTATTTTATTTTTGGAGGGCTACATGTACATGCAGCACATACAACAAATGGACAAGCATGTGATAGTAAAGAAACTATCAATTTAGGCTTTTTATCAGACAACTAAAGAAGCAACAGAAGGTTTACAAGTCTATAAAACAAAACTGCAGCAATTTATACCTGCTTCCTTAGTCTGGACCTTCTAGCAGATTCGCGGTTTGATTGTTTCCTCTTCTCACGTTTCAGCTCACGCTCATTCTAAGGAATTCAAACATACCCACAGAAATTACTTTAGTGTCAGCAAAAGATGAGGATACTGCATTAAGCATTTCTTATGTACTAGATATGATCTGAACCATTTAGGATGAATTATATCTGACCATACCTGTTGTAACCAAGCTTCAGAAGGCAAAACTCCACAAGGTTGTGGGGCGCTTGTGGAATTTGCCTTAGAATTAACAGTCAAAGGGTTCCTCAGCTCCAGTGCTGTGGTCATACCTGAAGAAACTACAGGTCCAACTAATTTTCCTGCAACTCTGGCTGGGGTAACTGACATCATCTTATTGGAAGCTGCAGTCTCTTTGGAAACCGGACTATCTTGTATCTCAGTTTTACCTTCTCCATCTGCTTGTACAGTTGGGAAATTTATAACCATCAACACACAGATTATGTTGACAATCTAACTCCTAAAGTTAATACCTTCAGATACTTGTAGATAAATATCACATTCTGGAAGCATGAAATTGATTTTATTAATATTTGCATGCATAGGACATCAATAACTTGACTTTATTAAGTCTGAAAACCAGGTAAAAGTCCATCTTAGTATAACATTTGTCAAACTAATAGAGTTAAAAACTTGGGTAATTTCACCTTACTGTGCGTAAATAACAGGATTGCATACAACTTATCAAGAACTACTCAAATGAACTGGTAGACACCATGTGTACAGTGATGATAACAGAAGTATATTTGTGATCCAGGTCAGCTCTATTGTTCATCAATATGCAGCACTTAGTGAAGAACAGAGTCATACCAGTGGTTGGCGTTCCCTCACGGCTTCTTTTCCTTCTTGTTTGATTAGCCTGATCATAAAATTGGCAAATATCATAATTTAATGCTTCAGTTTGTCAAATCATTTTAAACAAAATAGACTATTAGTGCACATGGTCCACAAAGTGCAAGGAAAAAAATGCTAATTACGAGAAAGTTCTCACCCCTGCAGTGTTGCCATCACTTCCATCACTGGAACCCTCAGTATCCACACTGTTGATATCATCATAAAATTATTCAGTTATCAACATGAACCGTATAGAATAACAAACTCATGGACCAATCTTCTATGTGGAGGGAGAGGAAGTAGAGCTCATTCTGGTAATAATCATATAGGAAGAAAACGGATCAACAAACCTCTGTGACAGCCTGTTTTCAGCTCCACGCTCTGCACTCTCAGCATTGCCATTTCCTATTGACATTGCAAGCCCATCAAACCCTTTCAATTTCTTCATTAAACCCTGGTCAGTATTTCCAGATAATTTGGTTGGTGTCTCTATGCTTGAAGGAATCCCAGTCTGCATTGTTTTACCAAGTCAAACCCATCATAATTGATAGAATTCAAGGAATCAAAAGAATAGGAACTAGGAAGTGATCTCAGAGAAAATCAAAACTTACAGCAGGTGAAGATGGAACTCCTTGACCATGTGAATGTGGCCCCTATATTTTATCAATATTATTCATGAGTACATGGGAAAATTTTCAACCAATAAAGCATATATACAGGATGAAAAGACTTTGTTGTTGATCACTTTAGCAGTTATAAAGTAATCACAAAGTTTTGTTATGTTAAGGATATCAAAGAATGGAGAGGTCAATGACAGCAGAAATGCACACATGTATAAAATAACTTCAAAATTACCTAGGACCAATAGAAACAAAGGAATCACATCTCAATATATTCCTAACCTTTTATGGTCCATATTCATAAATTATAGCACACTTAAAATCAACCAATTCATGGTCCAAAAAATCAATAAACATAAGTTGCAATAACTAGACTTACGATAGCAACTGCAGGGTGAGTATAAACCCCTCCATGGGGATAAATTGCTGCATAAGGCAGCCCATAAGGTGGCACCATAGGCTGCAAGAAACAATAAGTCAGCAAATTAATCATCCCTTCCATCTAGTATGTATAACAGGACATCCAAAAAAACATAGAATGGTAATGATAGAACAAAAAAAAATTATTCATTGGGGGCATTACCTGTGGTGGCCCCCACATGTATGGGTGAGGAGCGTGACCAGAAGCCACAGCAGAGTTGTAGTATGGTGGAATGTTGACTCTTGGCCCATAATATGCCTGAAGATATAACAGACACTTTAAATAACCATAAACAGTTTTTAATGGGCAATTATTTTCAAAAGAGAAAACAATCCATGGCCAATGTAAATCTCATCATAGATATTCATACCGCAACTGATTTTCAAAACCACTAGCAACGTGATGCAGAATTTTAGTATGATATTAATTACGGAATAAACATTGATAGCAACTCACAAAATACAGAATATGTAATACAATGCACCATAGAATGGCATTATACCTAATACTTGTATACAATGAAAATGGTTGATAATTTGAAAGAGGGAAGAAAATAAACAGCTTTCATCAGATCATTGATTCAACAATAGGTAAAAATGGCAATACATGAACGATAATTTTTCAAATAAAAGGTAGCTGATGTCTTCTCAGGAGTATGTAACCAGATTACTGCCTTTGAAGCATGGAATAAATAAAGATGATGAGGATAATGATGCTCTATTTTGTAAATATCAAGATCTAGATTAAAAAAGTCTTCAAAAGAGTAAAGTAGCTAGTAGGAAATCCAATAAAGTTGGTGACTTTTAACAGATAGATTAAACCTAGTCATTGGTGGTGACTTTTTAACAGATAGATTAAACCTAGTCTGGTGGTGATTGACTAAGTGAGAATAGCACAGCTTAAACTACCTTTTTCTTTTTGGATAAAAACTTAAACTACTAAAGTTTGAGAACAGTTATTTACATTAAAGTGAATTATGCTAAACAGAAACTAGAACGAAAACTTCAGTCATTAAAGTACAAAGGAAATGAAGGCAAAAGTAAGGTAACCTGCATGGCAGCCCAATCAGTATAGACATGCATATTGGGCTGGTTGGTCTGATTGGCCTGATCCTGTTAAAAAGGTAAGAATAATAGTATTTAGGCACAAGCTTTATAAAATGTTTACACACACATTCAAACACTGTTCTCAGCTTACAGTTGTTACAGGTGAAGAAGGCTTTTCAGTCTTGATGGATTTCCCTTCCTCACTGTTTCCCATGAGGTAAGCACCAAAAGGAAAGCACTGAACAAAATACTTACCGACAAATGATTCAACTGCATTAATGGGAGCCATGTCAGCTGTTATCAGCGAGAAGTTGCAAGAAAGACAAGGCAAAATTCATAAACCAGGATATATACACTTCAAAACGTACACATGATCCTTGGTAGAAACCAGGACAACATAATCTTTTGATCTAAAAATTGTTAACAGGTTATAAGGGCAAAAAATTAGCAAAAAGAAAGAGCAATTCCAACTTTTCAAATTATTGCTTCATAAAGAAAACATTAAACTCAGATGCAGGAATGAAATACAGCATTACATCAAAGGTGAGAGAGGTTTTAGGCTTCTAGAGCAGTGAGAAATTTGGTTCACTCTGTTAATAACTACTTAGCAAATAGCAACAGACAACATACATTACAAAATAATTTCTGCTGTTTGACACTATGACCTTGCAACTTGCAAGCTACTATAGAGATGGCATCATACAAAGATTACAGTTTTCTTGGTAAATAGCACAAACAAATGAAATCAAAGACGGTAATAGTCAGTCAATGACAGAATGGTAGAGGGTCAATTTAGTCTTTTTGCTACCCCACAAGCCAGATAGAAAGCGATGGGCACAAACTAACAGAGAGCATAAAACATAATCAAACCCAACAGGACAACCCGGGAACTTAATGACAAAAAAGCCCTTCAAAACCAAACTTTTTTCACTTTCACATGGTGAAGAGGACTATTGAAACTCCTCAATTTGCTACCTGAACCTCAATAGATCATAATTTACAGGTTTTAATCCTGATCCAATATAGTGAATATACCCCCCCCCTTCGCTTCCCTTATTCCTTTTCAGCTATTTGATATGGGAAAAATAAATCTACGAAAATTAGCAAATAAACATCCAAAAATGGAATGAAGATTCTTACCCAAGCAAATCAAAACACAGAAAAGCACACAAAATTCAAAGATTTCAGCACGTACAACAGGAGATCCAGGGGGCTCCCAGCTATAATCCCCTTCTTCAGTTAGCTATAAATTTAGAACTACCAAAAAAAAAAAAGCAACAGAAAAATTTATGATACGCTTCGGTTTTCGGTGTTTCCACAAAACAATTTTTTTTTAATTAGACCCAGAAACAAATTCAAAATCAAAATCAAATCTTTCTGAGGTTAACTCCACATTTGAACCAACAAAGTAGCAAAATTCAACGTACCTTACAAATACCCAACTCTTCTCGTCACCAAAAAACAAATCCTCAGAAAACGAAAATCCTCGTACTCGTAGGCTCGTAGCTTAAACTATCCTCGGATTAAGGTTACGAACAGCAATTATGCATTTTATCTCTCTACTTTCTCTCTCTTAAAAAAAAACGAGGGAAAAGAGCTTTGCTTTGAGAGAGAGAAGGGTGGTGCGGTGAAGAAGAAGGAGGAGGAGGAGAGAGAAGGCAATTTCCACGTCACCATACACGTGTAGTATGTAGGGGCTGGAGTATGGCTACGCCGTATATACGGTGGGGAGTGTATAAGAATATATCTACGATGGGGAGTGTGGTGGTTGTTGAGCTGGCCTATCGCAAATCGCGCTGGTCATTTATTTATTCCAACGTCATTAAAGCCGTACACGTGGTTATCTGTTAGGGGTCCAACTTAAGAATTTAGATTCTTTTATTTATTTATTTTAAGTGATTAATTATATATATATATATATATAATTATTAATAAAATTGAATTATTAGTGAAAATTTTTTTTTTATAAATTTTGTATTTTTTTATAATTGATCGCTTAAAAGAAATTAACATGATCCAGATCTTCAACTTAGTCCCATCATGTAACTTACGTGGCTCTTGAGATTTTAAAATTAACTAATTAATTAATGCCATTAAAATTAAATAATAAATATAAAAAAATAATATATAACTCTTTATGAAAATCAATTGAATTAAACTAAATTGAATAAGTCCTTTGGAATCCACGAGTAGCCACTACCACTAGTATGGTCTTTCAAATCTTCTGCCACGCCATGTAAAAAAATTCTTACCTGTTTCTATTTATGAATGCGTATATCTTCAATGTGAGTTATCATTATTTTAATTTTAATTACGTTTTTAATTATATAATTATATGATGGTAACACTAACAAATTTCTCCGCCTTATAAGTGCTGTTTGTTATTTTTTGATTTTTTTCTCTTTTGGATGCATAACAATACATTTGTGTATGCAATATCGTTAATTCTCTATTCTCTTTAGAATTCCCTTAAGAATTAAAGTAGCATGTAATGTTAGTGTAAATAATTTTATATTGATGTCTAAAAATATTTTAAAATATTATTTTTATTTTAATTATTAAAAAATGATATAATAATAAATATTATTTTGTTAAAATATTAATAAACACATATGACATATCAGTATAATATTTTTTTACATTAACATTATATACCAATTAAACTTTCCTCTTTATCTTTTGTTAAAGCTTTAGCTCCAACCTATGATTATGCTACGGAGCTTTAAAAAATTCTTCAAAAGATAAAGATTTGAAGGAAAGTTGAGAGGTGGTGAGATTGTCTTATGTTTGTTTATGGCCAGAAATGGCGATTTGTTCAATACTTAACTCTTCATTAATATGCTTTTTTATGCCACAAGGTATATATCTCCATAGGTTTTACATATTTAAATTATTTATGAGATTAATTTCCATTTGATTATAAGAGCATAATGATTATATAGTTTTCTATAAAAATTGTTTTCTTAAAATTTAAATTCACATTTTTATTTTAGGAGTTGAAATTGTTTATCACTTCAATTCACTCTTTATAAATATTTTAATTGACAATTGAAGCATTGCAAATTGTCTTGGACTTAATTTGTTCCACTTTAATAATATAATATTTTATGTTATTAATTAATAAGATTTTAAATTCTTTAACAACTATCATTACAGACAACCCATTTAAAATAATTATTATGTATTCTCTTCTCTTCCTGGTTTAAAGGATGACTTCAATTATGTAGTAACTGGTAAAATTATCTAGTACCCATCAAATTGATTATTTATCTATATTTTGATAGGATTTGAGTTTATCGCTAGACGAGAATTAAGAAAGATATACACCCACCTTAAAAATCAATGTTGAGAATGGCCATGAAAAGATGAAGATGATAACCGAGTGTTGAGTGACACGATATACAAAATGTTAGGGAAATGACCCAAAATGTTAGATACTCTAATTGACAATTGAAGTATTGCAAATTCGTCTTATACTTAATTTGTTCCATTTTAATAATATAATGTTTTAACTTTGACCCACTCTTTATGGATACTCTAATTGACAATTGAAGTACTACAAATTTGTCTTAGACTTAATTTGTTCTATTTTAATAATATAATGTTTTATGTTATTAATTAATAAGAGTTTAATTTTTTTAACAACTGTTATTACAAGCAACTGATCTTTTAAAATAATTATTATGTATTCTCTTTCCTTCCTTGTTTAAAGGATGACTTCAATTATGTGATAATTGGTAAAGTTATTTCATATCCATCAAATTGATTGTCTATCCATATTTTGATAAAATTTGAGTTTATTGTGAGGCGAGGATTGAGAAAGAGATACGGCCACATTGAAAATCAAAGTTGAGAATGGCCGCAAAAAGATGAAGATGATAACGGAGTTTGGGGTGGCACAATATACAAAATGTTAGGGAAATGGCCCAAAATGTTGGGATCTTTTTTTTTTTCCTCCATGGTAAGGGATGGGAGCGGATATTTATGATTCATAAAAAATGATGAAGCCCCATGCCCAGGTATTTATGATTCTCATTGTTGATTGGGCCAACCCAAATGGGGCCCAGTCAATATATTAATAATAAAAAAAAAAGAGATAGAGGTTTTAAAAGGAAGTCTCGTACGCTTCCTTCAGAAGTTTCATTTCTGAAAAACAGAGAAGCAAAGCAGCAGCCGCGGAGGGAGAGAAAATTTTTTAGATCTGATCTTGCATGCTCAGATCGGATAGTTATTTGTGATCCGATCTTAATAATTTTTCAGTATGTTATTTTTTACATTGTAAACTTTTACTTGTACGATCAGAATTTTATTTCTTCATCTCTATTTGTTGGGCTATTTTTACCTTTTTATGAATTTTGAACTTTGTTATTTTATTAATTTTCACTTTATTAGTGGTGAGTAGGAGCTGTTGTGATATCTTTATTTATTGAGAGAAATTTTGCTGTACTCATTGATTTATTATAGTGAAAAATTTTTTGGATTAGGTCTTGTGGTTTTTATCTCTCACATTGAAAGAGTTTTTCACGTTAAAATTGTCGGTGTTCTCTTTGCCAATTTAATTTTTGTGCATTCTTGAATATATCAATTGGTGAATATTTTTAATTGACTGTATATTTTACTCCTCATAAATTCTCTCAAATAAAAAATTTTTTATTACATATTTATGTGTTGTTACTTTCACTATGCACAACACCTTTTTTCTTTCCCAACACTCATAAGATTGAAATTAAGTAAAGGATATCGCATGCCAACTAATAATAGGCATTAGAGTTTAAGAAAAAGGACATTTAAATATCTCATAGCAAAGTGCTAAACATTATATCCTTAGACATCTTGCATGTCATGAGTTTGATATTTTGATAGGTTCTCCCATGAAACTAATTAACGAGTGTTTCAACGCTTGAGAATTTTGGCCTTCAGATTCATAGTCTTTTTTTTTTAAATTAATAAAACTATTACTCATTTAAATTATGACTATTAAACTCTTCTTTATCAAACACTCGATCATTTTACAGCCTGAATATTTCTTAGTAAAACCCTATCTTGGTATACACGCATCAAATTCCTCCTAGCCTTCTTAATAAAAAAATAGTAGGAAAATTTAAGAAAACTTTTGAATTTTGATGCCTTGTAAACTTCTTGTAGATTTTTTTTTGTTCCTGACGTGGTAAACATTTTGGCTGTTAGGCCCTTGGGCCTGAGATGTTTGAGAATAAAATATGTTATTATATGGTATTTTATTTTTATTTCTGTCAGTTGATATATATTTAGATTAGTCTATTTCTCTAATTAGATCACACACAAATCATTTAAGATATTAAAAAATTTACAAGAATATTCTTTATAATCTAACTTAAAATTATTGACATAATTAAGTTTCAAATCTATAACCGTTTAATTACCCTTATTAATGATTTGCTATTCTCAAATGACACCTTCAATGTTGAGGCATATATGATGCTCTTGTTTGGTTGCATTTAACAGCCAAAGATATGCAACTTTAAATTAAGAAAAAAAAAACTTATGCGATTATATATATATCACTTGATAATATAATTACATGAGCATATAATTCCGTATTAATATGCATCTGAGTATTCCTTTATTCTTTTTTACTTAAAAATGAGGAAACTTTTATTCACTAGAAATAGGAAGTACATCAAGCAAAACCAAATTACAAATATCAAAAGGTGCTTCTACAATTCAAACATTATCTGCTAAAGCACGAGCAACTTAAGCTATGTTTGGAAGAATAGTAAGGGAGAGAGTGACAAAAAAAAAAGAGATTAATCTTATTAAAAGTGTATTTTAGAGTGATTTTGAAAATTATTATTTAAAACTTTAATTTTTTGTTCTCTCAAATTGGGAATTAATGAGGAATTGTCATAAATTTCTTTATATTTTTTCATTAAATTTATTAAATAATAAAATAATAAAGTGATATATTTTATTTTATTTTCACCCTAGTTAAAACTTTCAAACATATCTTAATTTGTTTCTCTCTTGCTATGTGTGAAAACTCACAAGAAAAATGGGGTGAGATTTATAACACAAATATTTGAGTAAGTTAATACAAATATAATACTAAAATTTAAAATTGTAAACTTATGTAAATTATTCAAATTTATAATTAGTAGGATATTCTTAAAAGATTTTGAGCCAAAGGAAACAAATCTTTGAAACATACGTGGATAGAGAAGTGTAGGGGCAATTATGTAGAAAAAATAGAGAATGCTATGGGAGAACCGGAAATAATATATGAAAAATACTATTTACTACAAATGAGTTTTGAAAAAACACAACTGAATAGGTTTAAACAAATGCCATTTTGAATTATATATTTTTCTTGCTTGGGGTTTCAAATACTTGATAAAGAAGTGGGTGATTAAAAAAACGTCAAGTCATTCATAAATCTATTTACGAAACAGATTTCATAAGATATAGCATGGCTCATAATATATCTACTTAAACTTCCTATATGAATTTCTCACAAATATATAAAATTAGGGGTGTTTAAATCTAAATCAATTCAAAAAAAATCAAAAATTGATTTAAAAAATTAAAAATCGATAAAAACTGAAATAGATTGAATTGATTTAAATTGAATTTGTGAAGAACCGATCGATTTAGTTTAATTTTCAATTCAAATTTATGGAACTAATCCAAACTGAGCCGAATCAATTAATTTACTAAATATTTACTTAAAATTACTTAAATACCCATAACTACTCCCCTCTCCCCCTACCCCCTACTTCCCCTAAATTCCATTTTCTTCATTTTCAGACATCAAACCTCATCTCAACCAAGTAGCCCACCAGCCTCGAACCCACCTCAACCTCCACCGCGAGTCACAGTCGTTCCTCCACGAGCCATTGCGCCACGCACGATCTGTCCCTACTGTCATTGTCACCAAACCCATTACACCGTTGCATCACTCAACGCAGCAACAACCGCAGCGCCTCGTCTGAGTCCACTGTCCTCCACAGCGCAGTTGCGGATGTAGGTCGCGGCTACCGTCAACTAGCAACTCCGGCTACCACCTTTCTTGCTACGCCTCCAAATCTGCCACAATCCTCACCACCAGAACCCAATACTAGTGTCGCTCGCTGTTGTACCTCGTCACCCACGAGCCATGACCTTGTCACGCCACCACGCCCTTTCTTCATAACCCAGATTCGCCACCCACACGCCACCAGAACTCAAAATAGAACCACCCTCCACCCGTACGAATCCCACCAGCCACCTATACCCACCGGTCAACACTCACTACCGAGCCACCAGCGCGCCATCGCAACTCCCACAGCAGTCCACCAAGCCAACAGCCACTCATACCCATAAGTAACCCCAGCCCCCCCACTTTATTGGTTAAAACCTAAATCATTGAATTGGTTTAGTTATTGAAATTTATCCAATTTAAATCGAATCAATGATACTTACATTATTTTGATCGGATAATTTTTTATCTCAAAATCGATTCAAAAACACTCTAAGTGAGATATAAGAAAAAGAAAAAGAGAAAAAATAAAATAAAATAAATTAGTAAGATTTGCTCAATGTCATTTATGTATAAATGAGGTGGTGGCTTTCCGACGCAGAGAGCACTCCATGTCTTACGCATCTTTCATCTTAAATATATATTTTTTTCACAACATCTTGAATAATATTTAATGTATAACTTTTAACTTTTAAGTATACATCATCTTATACTATAGTAAAATAGCATAACTAAAATATATGCATATAAAATAAAAAATAAGATTAATTATAATTAAATGATAAAAATTATAAAAATATAAAAAATAATATATATGTATAAATAATATTATTCTTTATCATTCATTCACCAACAATTTTCAATCCTCACCTTTCAAAAGTCATATCCCGAATCCTCCTACGTGTCCTTGCATCCACTTCAAAACCAATTAAAATATATTTTAAATAAATAAACTTCATTTCAAAATGATATGTAGGTGTGTGGGATCCACTCTGTGACGGGTAAATCATCCTGTAGTTCCCATCAAATGGATCACAATAAAATAATCAGCCACGTCACACCAGATCTCTGATAGGGAGGCCTGCCTCGGCATAAAAAGATTCTTATGTACTTTAAGAATTTTTAATAATTTTAAATCATTTAATTTAATTAAACGACTTATATACTATATTATACTTTTATTAAAATAGTGTAATACTTTTAAAATACTTCAAAATTTCGCCTCGACATAACTACATATCATAACAAGAAGGGAAGGACAAGGCAACATCAGAGTTTTTTCTTTCTTTCTTTATAATATTTTTTATATAATAAATAAGAGATTAATCTTGAGATATTATCAAATATTTAAGTAAAATTTATGTTTATAATATTATTTTTATATACATAAATTATAAAATTAAACTTATAATCACATATTTAAAAAATTCAAAAACTTTTTACTCAAATCATTACACATTAATAGACAGCAACAGATATTAACACATCAAATATCACATCCAAAGTGTTCTGGATTGGATATAAAATTTATGAATCTAAAGCAACCCAACCAAGTCAATCGAATAAAGACGAATGAAGATCTCTAACATTATTGTGCCGGTCGAAAAAAAAAAAGAAATTTGCACATATTTTTGTATGACATAACTTCCTCAATAGAAATCAGTTCTTATCATGCCCAACATAAAGAGATGAATCATGACAAGGAATAACGATTTTTATAATTGAGAGACGAAAGTATAAATGGTCGAAATAACGATATTGACGATATTTAACGGAAGTTAAACGATGTTAGTTTTTGAGGACTCGGTTACAAGGTTTTATAGTTATAAGGACTTTGTTAAAAAAAATTTTTATATATGAAAAAAGTACTCAACAAAGAATAAAAATACAACCTAATTTCTAAATACTTATGTATGACATAACCTCCTCAACAGAAATCAGTTCTTATCATGCCCAACATAAAGAGATGAATAATGACAAGGAATAACGATTTTTATAATTGAGAGAGATAACATTTAATACGTACTGAATGCTCATATATTTCACGCCCTAAAATGTTTATATATAAAAGTACTCAACAAGATAACAAATGTACAACCTAATTTCTAATACATACTATCCTCCTCGCGCAATCATTAACTTGAACTGAAAGAATCCACCCTCTCGTTCCATTACCTTGTTTGTTACACCATTAATCTTTAGAACCCAGTTTTTAACGCAGTTTTTATTTTATTTTTATATACTTATTACTTAAGACAATATTTTTAGCACTAACTATGACTAATTGAATATTATAATGAGGAGTGTTGGAATCATTCTCTATCACACCCCTTTTAACATACTCTCTTTTATATTACCTCACACACTAAAATAACACTCAAACTTGATTGACCTGTAATTAAGTTTGAATAACGTGTAATCAAGTTTGAGTGACGTATAATTAAGTTTGAGTGTTATTTTAGTGACTGATATGATCTAATAAAATAAAATATGTTAAAAGAAATGTGATAAAAATTATGTTTTTAACACTCTTTTATTATAGTAAGAACAAAACTCCGATCCAATCTTTGGTTTCAACCATTTCCTTCAACATCATTTAATCTCTCTCAATGTATCCATTAAATTAATTAAATGGGGTTATAAGTCACAAATGAAAGGAGCTTAATGACATTAGAAGTAAGATTTGGAGTCAAAAGTTAAAACTAAGTTTTGTTCTTATAATAACTAAGTAGAGTGTACAGTATTTTAAAAATTAAATTTAGTAATTAAAATTGAAAACAATAATAACTTAAATGACTTACATAGTACTTAGAAAGTGAAGATCCTAAAAAATGTGAGGGGCGACGACTTCCAAATAAAAATAAATAAATTCTTTGAGTATTATATGTAGTTTTTTTAAGTGAATTCCTTAAATAGATTAAATATGTAAATAAATGCATATTTAACATTTTTTTAATTAAAATGAAACTTTTAATTTATTTAATTAAATTAAAAAATTGCATTTTACACACTATATGCACCAACGATGCATGCTGCAGACATAGGCAGTGCATACATACCACTCATCTATGCTTTCTACTTGCATATATTATTACAAATAAAAATAATAATAAAAATAAGATTTATTAGGTGAATACTTAATTTATTATGAATAAATATAATAAATATATAAATTATAAATATAATATTATTAAATTATGAGACCCAAAAATTGTGGAAAATTTTAGGGCCTACAACCACAGACCTTATTGGCCTCATGATTGGCTACCCCTACCCACAAGCAAATAGAGATTTAAACCTGAAGCTTTTTGGGTATAAAATTTCTAAAGTGTTATATGGTATATCATTTTAATTATAATATTAAAAATATTTATTTTAATGTTATATTTGATATGAATGAATGAAAAGTCATTTCATATTCTATTATGAAATAAGAGAATTCTTCTATTTGTTAATGAAATTAAATATAGAATGATATTTTTATTTTAAATTATATTTTATAAATTTGTGAAATTGCATTCCTCCAAAAAAAAAGGAGGGAAAGAAATTTCATATTTTTGTGAAATATAATTCATTATTTTTCACATAATATACCATTGTTTAATTTATATATTAACAAATATTATCCTTCAATAATTTATCTAACTTTAACCTATTTAATTTCATTTAACTTAAATCTAATCTTAAAATTTCGTGTACCGTATTTCTAAAAAGAAACAATAGAAGTTTCTACTCTTTCTTAGAATAATAAAATAATATTATCAAAATTGTGAAAAAAAAATTATCATGATTTTTTATTAAAGAAATCAATCTTAAACATTATTTCAAAAATGCAATATATATATATATATATATATATATATATATGTATATATATATTTGTGTGTGTGAAAAAAAGTAATTTTTTTTATTTTTCTCATTAAAGATAATTATGTCATTTACATCAATTTATTTATATTTCATATTATATCACACACACTAAAATATAAAGTTATTTTTCATTCTATATTATATTACATCGTACCAAAATATAAAATTAAAATATAATTCTTATTTTAATTTATTAATTCTTATTTTTATTCTTATTCTTATTCCATACTATTTCATTCTTTACATCAAACATAACTTAAGTAATATATTAGAGAAGTTGACTAATCAATACATTATTATGAACAGTCTCTGTACAGGGAAACTATGGCGGAGCTTCTAATAATAGAGGTTGTGGGAACCGTCTATGGTGAATTGTTGAACACAGTTATGGCAGTGAAAATTAAGGTACGTGACCAAAAAGGATTTTATTTGATTCATAATCCTTTTATTATTACACATTCACTCATTAATAACCAATTGCTTCTTTGAGTTATGCATGGACTTATCTATTAATTAAAAATGATTTCATTACTAATGAGAAACTAATAAATAATTAATTTATTGTGATGGATGGATTGGAGTTTAGGACATGCATAGATCAAGTTGGGTTGAGTAGAACATGACACAATGTGTGTTTGAATTAAAATTTATAAATTTAAATTTATTTGAACTTAATTTTGTAGAAAGTGAGTTTATAAGTAGTGATTTATATTTGAAATTTTGTATCTAAAAAGTGATTTTGATAAAAGTAATGTTTGGATTTGTTGATAAAATCACTTTTGATGTGTAATTGTTAATAAGGGAATGTAAATATTGTTAAAGTAATAATATAATATTAAATTATGAGAATATTTTGGTCAATACACCTGCAACAAGGAGTTTTCTCACCGTAAAAGAAACAAAATGTTGCTTACGTAATTCGACAACAAAACCATGATTTGATTGTAAAATTGATTTTGCCTCAAAAATTGCCAAATATGCTAGCCATAATTTCAAACCATATTTGTTAATTTGGCCGAGTTATGTTTTTAAAAATTGGCCTGAAATAATTTTTGGGTTAAGTTTAGGTCACACTTTAAACTTGATCTAATATTACTTAATATATTAAAAATTATAATTTTATAAAAATTAATAATAAATTATAAAATTTTTTACTTACATTAATATATTTTACATTGATATAAATTATTTTAAAATATATATTATAAAATATCATATAATGTTTGTTTAATATTTTTAAAACTTTATGATCTAACTATACATAATATTCAATTTATAAATTTTATTTAAATATCAAGTAGAATATGTTCTGACCCAATCACTAATCACCATAATCGAATAGAGTTTAGATCTTAAAAGTTTGACTCGATAAAAATATCAGATTAAGTTCGGGTTAGTTAAATCTCACTAATCACCAATTAGATAAGGTTTAAATCTTAAATGTTTGACTCGATAAAAATATCAAATTAAGTTCGGATTAATTAAACTTAATCCATAAGCACCTTACTTGTAACCTCAAATGTGATTCCAATATTTGCAAACGTTGTTCCAAGCACATTACTAGTCCTGACTTGAAGTTGTGTTTAGGTTAATTTTCATGATCCGAACTCAAACCATCTTAAGGTTAATAACCCAATTTAGATACATAAAATATTTTTTGTGAAATTTTTAAAATATATTTTGCTACTTGTATAAATTTACTTGTATGATGTATCTACTACTTTTTGTCCATGCCAATACTAAATCCAATTAGTAATTATACAATAAATAAACAATATTATGGTTAAAATTAATTATAGAGAATCACGCTATTTATTTAGATTAAAATTTAGGATTTGAGAATGTTACAATGGATTTTTTTTAAAAATATTTATATAATATCGGGCCAAACCAAAATAGCTTAAAAAGTGCCCCCCATTCCTACTTTTTTTTTAGTTGGAGAAGGTTATTATCCTTCACCTTTTGTTGTGGACAAAGATACCCTATATATTATTTTAAAAATAACTTAAACATGATGGCATTTTAGTCATTTAAATTCTTATGTTAAAATTTGATCTTTAATTTTATTTTAATCTAAATGTTCAAATTAACTCATCAAATGAAAAAGAGAAAAGTACATTTTTGTTTATGAAAAAGATAATATAATTTTATTACAAATTATACTGTTTATTGTTTAAATTTTAATAATTAGATTTTATATTAAGATCATATAATAGTATTTAATATATATATATATGATATTATTTATCAAACTAAAAATTTAAATTAAAAAATACACATATAAAATAGTAAAATAATTAATTATTTACATAGAAAGAACTGATACGTAAAACTTTTATCAATTCTTTTTGCATAAGTTTGATACATATTAATGCTTTTAATTTCAAATTTATTTTTTAATTATTTTATATTCTTTATATATTTACCCTTTTTATTTTTATTTAATGAATAAAATCATAAGAATCTTTACATGCTTTTATTTTGAAAAATAATAATAGAAATTAAATAACAATGAATATAGTTTGTAATAAAATTATATTCTCTCTCTTCATTAAAATTTGATTCTATTACTCTATTTCTTTATTAAATGAGTTAATTTTAACCATTAAATTAAGAGTTTTGTTAAGAATACTTATTAAAGAAATTAAAATAAAAAAAATTAGATGAAAACAAGGTAAATATAATATTATAGTTTTTTAATTTCTAATGCATTAAATGCTTAATTTTTATTTAAAAATTTTTATTTTAACTTTCTTAACAAGTGTTCTTAGCAAAACCTTTAAATTAAAACAAAATTAATGATCAAATCTTGATATTGGAGTTTAAATGATTAAATTACCAACAAATTTAAGTTACTTATTAACATATGAGAAATTTTTTCTCCAAAACAAACTCTAACAAAAAAGGAGCGGAGAGAAGTTCGCAATCCCTTAAAAGTAAAATATTATAAATTTTAAGTTGGACATTAAAATAAGTATTTTGTTAACAAATGTCTTAAGAACATTTGTTAAAAAAATCAAAGTAAAAAGTTTTAAATGAAAAGATAAAGTATTTTTAATTTCTAATACATTAAATACATTATTTTTATTTAAAAGTTTATCTTTTAATTTTCTTTAACAAGTGTCGTTAACAAAATTTAAAACTTAAAAAGTAATACTATACAGTCAAAATAAATAATAAAAATATTTTGTAACAGTTTTTTTTCTAATTTAATAATTTTTTTAATCCAACGGTAAATATAATTATAAGAATCACGTTTTATAATTTAATAATTTAAGTGAAATAATATAATACTATTAAATGTAATATTATCAAACATTATATTATCAAATTTTATATTATTAAATTTTATTATTTCTTACGCATCAAACGAACCGTATATATATATATGTATATATATATATATATATATATTTGAAGGTAAGTAATGTAATACTTCTATGGTGTACACTAATGTAATACTCTATACTTCTAAAATACGTAACAACCTCTCCTTTGCTTCTCCCTACCGACAAGATGACTTGTCCCCGCAGTCACGTGGTCATTGTTACGGAACACATATTGGGGCCCAATTGACTTTTTTAAATGGACGAACTTGCCCCTACCCGCCGCTTTCTCTGAGTTAAGGTATGCCTTCTTTTTTCCTCTTTTCACATTTGTTAATGTCGTATTATTGTTAGGCTGAGTCACGTCAACTAATATTATTAATGTTTTTTTTTAATTTGTGGTAAAGGATCCGGATCGCCTACCGTTTCTATGAAACTACATACAATCCAAACTGCAAAAAGCATTTCATTTTATAGTAAAAAAAATGTGAAAATACAATGTAAGAACTGTGAATAGTTAGATTCATAACCGTACCTTATGGAGTTACTTTTCCAACTGCGGGTTATCCCAATCCCTCTAATGGTATCCTTGCATCTATTTTCACTAACACACGTTCTTAGTCCATTAAAAAACAAGTCATTAAATAAAAATAGTTAATTACAATAGAAGTAAATTCTAATTTGAGGTTAATCTTATTTATAATTTTAGAAGTTTGAATTTTAAAATAATCATTTTAAAAATGATTTTATTTAATTATTGCTCTTGATTTAGAGGTTAACCTCAAAACAATAAAAATATCTTATGAGATTTAAAAAAAAAACCAAATCATTAATGTTAGAAATAAATGATTTAAAAGAATATTTTTCACGATTTAGAATAATTTACGTAATTAATATTCCAACATGTGACTGAATACTGATTAATTGTCGTTACATCACATGTTACGACCAGTCCTTTGGGTTTAATATTATTAATATATAAACATTAGTCACCTTTGACCAATTAAGAGGAAAGAATGTCATTTAAGTAGTTCTTAGATATATAATTTACTTTTACGGACGGCTGTACACCTGGATATTGATGAACTTAAAAGCAAAATGTATATGTAACTCCTAAATTTAATCGATAAGCTTATACTTTCTACATATTAAAGCATAACTATCTGATATATAATCAAATAGTACCCCTTTGAGGACTGATTTTATGACTGACATTAAATGTAAATCAAATTACATAATGGGTAATATGTGTAATGTTAATTATTAATTTCCTCAAAAGGTTAAACTATTTAGTAGTGAAGGACCCAAAATATTTTGTCAATAAGGGCAATATATATATGCTGAGACTTGATCTTATCAATTACATGTAGTATTAATCACATACATTTATACATATTATTTTATATGTATATAATTTTTATCATTTAATCATAACTAATTTTACTTTATTTTTTATATATCTATATTATAATTTTGTCATATAAATAAATATAAATGATGTGACATATAACAATAATGTGTGAGAAATATTTTTTCTATCAACTCTAATATTCTTACCACAAACAGTATATACACTTCTTTTCACACATTTCTCAATATCATTTATTATATTTATTTTTTATCACTTTTTCGTATTTAATCACAATTCTTAAAAAATATGTGAATAGTAATACACCCTTTCCTATATATTGTTAGTACCGGGGAAGTCATAAACAACAGGGAGATCTCCAACAATGAACTAAGTGAGGAACCACAAGTGGGCTTGGACACCACATATCAACCCAAAACCTTAAGGCATTATGTGCATGGGTCCTTCCACTTATAAACACCTCACTTAGTCTATTTTTATCCAATGTGAGACTTCTTCTACCCACAACTCACACTTACAATTTCCCAACAAATCTCCCCCTCAAGTGTGAGTCCATATCCTCCCACTCCAATGGAAACATTCGAGTATTCAGCCCATACTTGTACCGCCGTTATCTCCATCATTAACGGGACACGCCGCCTGACCATCACATAACATCAGGCAGACTTTCGACACAAGGGAAAGAGACCCTTTACACGGATCCACCATAGACAGACTATCCAATACTCGCCCAAACCTAACCATCTGCTCTGATACCAATTATTAGTACCAGGGAAGCCATAAATTATAGGGAAATCTCCAACAATGAGCTAAGTAAGAAACCACAAGTGGGCTTGGACACCACATATCAACCCAAAACCTTAAGGCATTAGGTGCATGGGTCTTTCCACTTATAAACACCTCACTTAGTCTATTTCTATCCAATGTGGGACTTCTTCTACCCACAACTCACACAGAAAGAGACCCTTTACACGGATCTACCAAAGACAGACTATCCAATACTCGCCTAAGCCGAACCATCAGCTCTAATACCAATTGTTAGTACCAGGAAAGCCATAAATAATAGGGAGATCTCCAACAATGAGCTAAGTGAGGAGCCACAAGTGGGCTTGGACACCACATATCAACCCAAAACCTTAAGACATTAGGTGCATAGGTCCTTCCACTTATAAACACATCACTTAGTCTATTTCTATCCAATGTGAGACTTCTTCTACCCACAACTCACACTTGCAATTTCCCAACAAATCTTCCCATCAAGTGTGGGTCCATATCCTCCCCCTATTCAGCCCATACTTGTACCGCCGTTATCTCCATCACTAACGGGACACGCCGCCTGACCACCACATAACATCAGGAAGACTTTCGACACAAGGGAAAGAGACCCTTTACACGGATCCACCAAAGACAGACTATCCAATACTCGCCCAAGCCGAACCATCGGCTCTGATACCAATTGTTAGTACCGGGGAAGCCATAAACAACAGGGAGATCTCCAACAATGAGTTAAGTGAGGAACCACAAGTGGACTTGGACACTACATATCAACCCAAAACCTTAAGGCATTAGGTGCATGGGTCCTTCCACTTATAAATACTTCACTTAATCTATTTCTATCCAATGTGAGACTTCTTCTACCCACAACTCACACTTGCAATTTCTCAACATATATATCACTTTTGATAATAATTAAAATAATTCCGTTTTAATAAATCAAGTGTAAATAAAGACTTTTAACATTAACTACTCAACTTTGGGGATTCGAATTCGGACACAGGTGGGTTTGATGCAGCCTTTCCTTCACAGCCTGGTCCCTATGGAATGACTTCCTTCAGAAAACCAGTGGGACGGGCTTCTGTTGGGAAGCTCATTGTGGATTTTCTGGGTAATGGACCAATCTTGATATTCTTTTGCATTAAGTTTTCTTTATTTTTATCTTAACTTGGTTTTTTTTTTTTTGTTCGTTTGGTCCTCTGTCATTTGTTTCAAATTCTCCATTATTTTGGGCCAAGATATACTTAAGGACATGAACACTAAAATAAGAAGAAAAAAATATATTAAAAAAAGAGATATTTGATTGAATAAGTTTTTGTTTCTCCTGCCGCCTCTTTTTCTGCTTATGTTTTTCCTCAGTACTAGCACAGCCACCAATGGTTCATAATGAGATATATCTACTTAGTGGCTGACGGTATCACGCACGATTGTTGTCCCAAAAAAAAAAAAAAACTTCTGAATTTAACCTCGAAAGACTGTGAGGGTGTGTTTGTGAGTTTGGAAAGAAAAGAAAAGAAAGAGTTTAAAGAGAAAAGAAGGGAAAGAAAATGAAAAGTTTATCTTTCACATTGTTTAAAAGTGTGAAATATAGAGGAGATGGAAATGGAGAGTTTAAGATATATTTTATACCATTTTATTTTTATTTTAAAAAATTAACATAATTAATATTTTATAAAAAAATATTAATGTGAAAAACTAAAAAAATATATATATTTCAAAATAATTTCAAAAAATAATTCTCAACAAAATATTTTTCAAAAAAATATTAAACCCCTTGTCTCTCTCTTTCTAAAAATATTTTTTCTCTCTAAAAATATTGACTCTCTCTTTCTTAAATTATTGTCTCACTTTCAAATTGTCTCTTATTCATTTTAAAATTCAGTTTATTGACATATGTGAGTCTCAATTCCATTTCTTAAGTTTAACTAATAGTTTTATTTTTTAAAAAAATTCAAATATTATGATTTATTGTGTAAACCTTTAATACATATTTTTTAATTGTATAGAAGTGTAAAAATAGTAAGAATCCTATAACAACATTTTGTTCCTCAATTTTTAATAACTTGAACATTGAATAATTGGGTCTTTAATAATAACAAGAAATATACACCAAAACACAAAATCATACATTAAGTAATGAGTTGTCTATAATAGCATACATATACATTATCAAAAAACATCAAAATTATCTTGAGTTCAAACTTGATGAGCATTGAATAACTGCCATCAGATTTTTTTTCTTTTTTTTTTTTGTGAAGAACCACATTAGATTTTGTTCAATACCTGCAAAATGAAAATGTTACCAAAGTAATTTTGAGACCATCATATATTATAATTAATTGCAATTCATTTGAAAAGAACATCATGCTTATGGTATGACATTTTATATACAATTATCAACACCTATGTTGCAATGGCTCCTGAAAACAAGAAATAAAACAATAACAGAAAATGAACTTTGTTATATTTGCAACTTGATATATTTGCTTGGGGACTAGTGGGAGACTTGACATATGTCTAGCTGTAACTTCATGGAAGAGTGTAAGGTTATGAATTTTGTTATATTTGCAGGTCTTAGTTGTTTGTTGTTTATTGATTGTAGCTCTCAGCAACGAAATATCTCTCCACCATGGCAACTAAGCAAAAACTAGTTGTTTTTATTGGTGTTAGTAATTAAAATGAATATCAGTAGCTATTTACCTGTATTTGAGATGTATTTCTTATTTCTAATATAAAGCCTTATAGTTGAGTCATTGCCTCCTAAGGTATGTGCTTAATTCTATTTAGTCTAGTCATATATATTCTTGATGACAAGGCTTTTCTCTCAAATTAAACTAGCATGCTTGATTGGTATCAGAACTACATTAATTATCATTTATACTTGGATGGAAATGGACAGGACTACAATTATATCCCTATAATCATAACATGGACAATTATATCTGTAAGGACAATTATATCTCCCTGCTTGTTAGAATATCAGCTTCAATGTAAACATAATATTGGGAATTATAACATGGACATTTGGCCTTATCTCCCTACCTGCAAGAGTTGTGAATACCTTTCAAAGCATGCCAAAAAACTAGTGAAGTAAAAAAATATAGCAGCATGCAGAACACTAATGTAATCCATTCAATAACCAAAAATGAACATATGCAATCAACTTCACCCTATAAAAAAAAAAACGCAAGAGTACAGCTGAATACGTTTCAGCAGACTTGATCATTCTGGAATTGACTTCTTTTGAAACCATTAAAATTTGTAACATTAAAGTCATCCACTATAGCCAAATATCAAAACTGCTGAATCAGCTCAAAAATATCAGCAACCACAAAATAATCATAACTACCAGCGTATGATGTAGGAAGTCAAATGCATATGAAACAATCTATGAGCCATAAATAAAGTACAGATGCATCGAGTTGATAGGAAAAAGTAGAAAACAGCTATGCGCCAAAAAAAGCACATCCATATGCAAAACGTAATGAAAAATGGATTCATCCTCATTAAAATAAACAAGCTCAGAACACTGCATCCAGAAATAACAATTAAATAAATAAGTATTTTTTTTAAAAAGCAGCATCATATATACAAGTTACAAGCGATGATCAAAACGTAGAGACTCCAAACTCCACCGATTTTCTTCGAACAACGAGAAACAAGATTTTCAGAGAAAAATGAACATAAAAATGAAAGACGATTATTGAAACTGTGAAGTAAACGATGAGAAAAAAGCAGAAAATAAAGAATAAAAAATAAAGGTGAGGAAGTAACTGTACCCTGAGAGAGGCAATGGTAAGCTCGATCGGTAGATGGAAGAAGAAGAAGAAGCAAAGCGATCACCAAAGGCTCTTCCCCTTATAGTCTCTGCAGTGTGGTGAAGGTGAGAACCCAAACAAGTGAAAATGTGGGAGTCAATGTAGGGAAAGTGTGGTTGAAGAACCCAAATATTCCAACAAAAGAATCAAAGAAGGGAGGTAGAGAGCTTACTGTTGATGAGAGGCAGAGACGGCGTCGACGAGCACAAGCGGAGAGAGGAGAGCAGACCGGAGAGACGCAGTGATGGTGGAGATTGGAGAGCGCAGAGACGAGGCTTGGAGGGATTTTAGATGAAGGACAAATGGATAATTTTGTATCAAAACCCTCCAATTGGGAGAACCGAAATGTGAGGGTTTTGGAGGGTTCTGAAAATCCCGTTTTCCTTCCCCTCTTATTTTTAAAACTCCCCAACAAAACTTTCTCAATTCCAAACCCTTTCCTTCCTTTCTTTTTCCTTCTAACTCTCCCTCCCAAACATAGCCTACAAGAATTAGTTCACTTACAAACTTAAAATTATTAAAACCTTTAAATAAGCTTGGTATATATTCTAATGTGCCTCTGTGTGATTATTAATTTTAAAGGTTTTAATGTCATGCCAAAAAACAAATCATCTTAATCAACTATTGGGCATATGTCTAATTAAGATGTACGGATTTTGCCTCTAACATATATGGTATCGAAACATATTTTATTATCAATAGTTTGATGATTCCCGTCTCTATTAACTCTATTAATCAATTTCAGAACAAAGTAATAGTAATTAATTTTCTACTTTGTTCACATATCTAGACCACTTTAAACCCTGCTTATGTATTAGCTTAGAGATTTTGCTTTAGTCAGTTTGTTCAGCAAGAGAAGATTCCTACTCGAAAAAGTTGGATCGTCACTTTTGTCTTTAATATACAAGGTATTGCATATGCATATGACCTTTCATTCGTTGATTCTATTTTTTTTTTTTGGTGGAACTCGTTGTTTCTGTCTTTCTGACAAAGCAAATATGGCACCGTCCGAATTCTTATATGGTTTTGTCAGCACCTGAATTACTTTTCATCTTCATCCAACCATTTTAAAAAAATATTATTTCGTTAAGAAAAAAAATGTACTACCTTTCTGGAATTTAAGAGTGTGCTTATTTTTTTTAAAAAAAAAAAAACTTTCGTGTGCTTAGTGTCGATGAAAGTGAAAAGGGGGGCAAAAAAAGAAAGAGAGAGGATTAGAAATTCAAAGAGATATGGATTATATGCCTGTTTAGGAAGGATTTAAAAGATGATCAAAATGGAGTAGTCATAGTATGCATAATTGCAGTCCATCCTTAAATTTTGATGAAAATAAAGTGAAAATACAACATGAGGATTTCTTTTAATTAATTGGAGGTTTCATAGTAGGGGATAATATATTTCTTTCTTATAAATATCATTCTACTCGATTTAATAAAGCACCTTTTCAGTGTCCCTTTAAGAATTACATTATAAACATTTTAAAGTCAAACACGGGTAGGTTCAATCGGATTAAAATGGAACAAATTTCCCGTTTGATTGGTAATTGAATATTTTTTTTTGGTAAAAGGTAATTGAATAATTTTGTACTTTCTTACTTTCAACCTCTTCAACCAAGCTGCAAGTTAAGAATTACATTCTAAACATTTTAAACTGATTGCAATATGAGAGGCCCATTTTAGAAGCATGCATCCACTGTTACTAACATATGATATGTCATTTGCTGTTGATCTTGGAAGCTCAAGCTCTTGGATTGCCATTTTTGAGCCCATATCTGAGGTCAATTGGATCTGACTATAGACATGAGGCTAACTTTGTAACTTCAGCATGCACTGTGCTTCTGCCCACTACTTCTTTCTTTGTCAGTGGGCTCAGCCCTTTTTCTCTTGGTATCCAGCTCAGGCAAATGGAGCAATTCAAAGCCAGCGTAGATGAATTTTATAAACGAGGTACGTAAAAAATGTGACTAGAAAAGAAACTTAGCACAGCACACGCTTGCATACAGTATACTCACAAGTTTTCTTTTTGTAAAAAGATAATCATATACTTATTTTAAGAGTATAAGCACTATTAACACTCTTATTAAGAGTGTCATATTTAATGAAAGAAATTGATAAGAAAAAAAAAATATAATAGATGATATTAAAAAAAATATAAAAAAAAATATACACACTATTAATGGTAATAATATTATAACTGTTTCTTTTTAATTGGATTGTTCCTCAGGAACGAAGATTCCTTCACCAGATATATTCGGCAAGTCCATTTACACGTTCTATATTGGCCAAAATGACTTTCACTTCTAAAATAGCAGCCACTGGTAGTATTGATGGAGTGAGGGACAGCCTTCCTCAAATCTTCTTACAAAATGCTGCTGCCATCAAGGTTTGAGTTCAGTAGGGTTCCTGCATGTCATGTAATATCATATTTTAGACTTTAGACCATCCTCATCATGCCAAACACTAAGTAGGCCTCAATTATCGTGTTATATTATTATTCAATCAATTCTTGTCATATCGTTAAAATATGAGGTCAAATTATATAAGATGCTAGACTATTTTAATGGTGTGACAACACATATTTAACAATAGTATAATTTTTTTTTACATTAATAATATTTTAAAATTAAATTCATTATTTATTTATTTTCAGTATATATAGGCAATTATATTTTTATAAACTTTTCCTCACAATGATATTTATTTTCAGTATAGGCAATGATATTTATATATACTTTTAAAATCAATTCAACTAAATTTTAAACCAAACGAACCCTTATTAGTTTATATAGAGTTTGTTAAAAAAGTCTTTAGTAAATAATACTACTCCTTCGACCCCTCCCAAACGAAGAAGCTGCTGTGCATAGCATAGCAATGCTTGGTAAATATTTTGTAAAACTATCTTAAAGGGAATCTAACGACATTTTTGTTATTACTCTATACAAATAATGAAACCAAAGCAAAAATTTTTTTACATCATTATTCATTATCTAACAATCTTGACTTTAAAATTATAGTTATTTACAATGCATGTATATTCATGTAATTGAGTAAAGGTGACCATTGAGACCAGGACTGAATATAGAAATACATGTATACAGTACAGTTGATTATGAACTGTGAAGAAAATAAGATGAAGGCAGAATTGTTTTCTGTTATTGATTCAATGAGATAGTACATCAAATATATAATGTGATACAATAAAGTAAAAATAGAAACAAAATCAATCCTAAAAAAAATGATTAAAACAGTGCCTAATTACTTTCTAAATAAATCTCATGATTTAAGGGATTTTAGGTTGACTCTCCTAATAATATATTTATAGGTAATACAGCTTGACACTCCCTCTCAAGTTGAGGAATAAATGTCTTCCATTCCCAGCTTGATGATAAGATCATGGAAACTTGAGCTGTTTAACCCCTTTGTAAGAACATCAGCTAGTTGTTGTTGTGATGGAACATAGGACATACACACTAGGCTTTCCTCCAACTTTTCCTTAATGAAATGTCTACCAATTTCAATATGCTTTGTTCTATTATGCTGCACAGGATTATAGGCAATATTGATTGCTGACTTGTTGTCGCAATAGAGTTTCATCAGACTTTTCAATTTGATTCTTAAATCATCTAGAATAATTTTTAGTCATAGTAGTTCGCATAGTCCTTTAGCAATTGTTCTGAATTCAGATTCTACTGATGACCTTGCTACTACGTTCTATTTTTTGCTCCTCCATGTTATCAAATCCCCCCAAGGAAGGTACAATAACTAGAGGTTGATCTTATGTCCACCAAGGATCCTGCATAATCAACATCCATGTAAGTTTCTAAGTCCAGGGTACTATTCCTTTTGAACAGAATTTCTTTCCTAGGATTGCCCTTTAAATAATGTAGTACCCTATATGCAGCCTGGAGATGAGATTATCTGGGATTGTGCATAAATTGGCTGATTACACTCACTGAGTATGCTATATCTGGCCTTGTGTGAGCAAGATATATAAGTTTCCCTACCAACCTTTGATACATTTGCTTGTCAAAAACTGGTTCCTCTTGAGCTTCTCTCAGCTTAGTATTTGGGTCCATAAGGGTTGCGACTAGTTTGCATCCAAGCTTTCCAGTTTCTGCTAGTAATTCTGTTACATATTTTTGTTGGGATATAAAGATCTTTATTCGAGTAAGCAACTTCAATACCAAGAAAATATTTAAGCTTTCCCAGCTCCTTTATCTCAAATTCTCGAACCAGTTTCTGCTTCAAGTTACCCTTTTCTTTCTCATCATTTCCTGTTATAATGATGTCGTCAACGTAAACTAGGAGTGCAATCACTCCCCTGCAGCTGTGTGTTTAATAAAGAGGGTGTGATCACCTTGGCTTTGCTTATATCCAAACTTCTTCATAGCTTTTGTGAATCTCCCAAACCATGCTCTAGGGGACTGTTTTAGTCCATAAAGAGCCTTTCGAAGCTTGCACACCTTGTTGCCTCTGTCACCTTCAAATTCGGGTGGAATATTCATATAGATTTCCTCATTTAGATCACCATGAAGGAATGCATTCTTCAATCGTACTGTAGTAGCTGCCAATTGAAGTGGGCAGCCAATGCTAGCAAAATTCTGACAGTATTCATCTTTGCGACCGAGTTAAAAGTCACTTGTAGTATACTCCATAAGTTTGAGTGTATCCTTTGACGACTAACCTTGCTTTATACCTCTCAAGGGAGCCATCAGCCTTGTATTTCAAGGTGAATACCCACTTGCAATCAACAATGTTTTTTCCTTTTGGCCTATCAACCACCTCCCATAAATTATTCTTCTCTAATGCATTCATTTCCTCTCTCATAGCCTGCCTCCATTCGCCTTTTGATAATGCTTCGGAAACAGTATTAGGAATAACAATAGTATTTAAACTCATGATAAAATTTCTATGAGAAGGAGACAATTTGTTAAGAGAGACATTGTGAGATAATGGATAGAGAGGCCTTTTTGTGCACTGCCTTGTACCTTTCCTTATAGCAATGGGAAGATCTAATTTATCTACTGAACACCTATCAGGTTCTGCTGGAACATCACCTGGCAATATTAATTCAGGTTCAGTACTAACCTCCTTTATATTTCTAAAATTTGAGTTGTGCTCCTGAACTTGTGTCTGTTCAGGAATAATTTTCCTCCTTGAGTAAATTTGAGAAAATCTTGGGAAATTCTAAGACACACTTGTTGGGACAACACCAGAATCGATATTTGGAGCATCAGAATTTAAATTTGGATCAGTATCAGAATTTTCTACAGTGGAATTAGGAGCTTCTTCAGAATTAGGAACTTCAGGAGCAGTACACATAGGGGCTGGAAATTTTGGAAGTTCAAAAGACTCACAAGGATCGTCTTCCGTCATTGAAATCTCCCCCTGAAGAGAGGACTTGGAGAAGAAAGGTTTGTGCTCTGAGAAACTTACATCTGCAGATATATACCACTTCTTTGATGATGGATTGTAGCATTTATACCCCTTTTGAGTGGGTGAATAGCCAAGGAAGACACACTTTACAGCTCGTGGATCAAGTTTATCTCTAAGCTGTTTGTGAACTTGGACAAAGGCGGTACACCCAAATATCCTAGGTATTAGACCATTAGAGGTCCTAAAATGAGGATAGAAACTGTTGAGGATTTCAATGGGGCTTTTGTTGTCAAGAATCCGCATTGGTAGTCGGTTTATCATATATGAGGCAGTAAGGACAACTTCTCTCCAGTAGGATTTGGGCACATCTCCTTGAAATAATAAAGCTCGGGTGGTATTAAGTAGGTGGCCTCTCTTTCTCTCAGCTACCCCATTTTGTTGGAGTGTATTAACACATGATGAATCATAGATGATGCCTTGTGAAGTGAAGTATGTAGACAACATTTGATTAAAGTAATCTCTAGCATTGTCAGTTCTGAATTTTTTAATTTTGGCCCCAAATTGAGTTTGAACCATTGAGTGAAAGCTGAGAATTATAACACTTACATTAGATTTCTATTTGAGTAAAAAGATCCATGTAACTCGAGTGCAATCATCAATTCATGATAAAAACCAACGAGCCCCAGAAATATTAGGTACAACGGAAGGTCCCCAAACATCATTGTGTATTAAATCAAAAGGATGAGAACTTCTTTTATTGCAGGAAGGAAAAAGGTACACGTGTGTGCTTAGCCAACTCACATACATTACAATGAAATTCAGTGACATCTAATCCTTGAAATAATTGAGGAAACATCAATTTTAAGACATTGAATGATGGATGTCCTAGAGGGAGATGGTGCAGCCAAACATCATCCTTATTTGAAGAACTAAGAAAAGATAAAGGTAGATTTTTCTTCTTGAAGTCTTGGGCTTCAAGGTGGTAAAGGCCATTTCTCTCCTTAGCAAGTTCAATCTTCTTCCCCGATCCCTGCTCCTGGAAAACACAATAGGAAGGAAAAAACGTAGCGTAACAATTGTGATCATCAGTAAGCTTCTTAATAGAAACAAGATTGGCTGATAATTTTGGCACATGGAGAACATCTTTTAGAATAATTATAGGAGTAATGTATATGTCTCCAACACTTGCAACAGTAGCTACAAACCCATTTGCTACCACAATTTTCCTATTACTTGGACAAGGATTATAGGAATGGAAAAATTATGATGTGGGAGTCACATGATCTGTTGCACTCGAGTTAATTACTCAAGAGGTGTCATAAGATGAGACATTCATGTAAAGAGGAGTACCTGAAAGTACCAAAAAGTAGGATCCAACAAGTGAACCAGCAGGTTTCTCAAGTGTTCCCAGCAGAGTTTTTAGCTTCTGAATTTCTTCATCATTGAAACCTCCAACCCCAGATGGCTCTAGGGATTTTTCCACCATGTGTGCTTGAGGCCTTTGTTGCCCACCACGATATTCCCACTCCTTGCTTGGTGGTTTTCCATTCAGCTTCCAACATTTTTCTCTCGTATGCCTTGGTTTATTACAGTAAGTGCACCATAGATTGTCCTTGTTGTCCTTCCCTTGGCCTTGATAATTTGAAGGTTTGTTAGGCAGATCACTTATCTCCTTTTGCAGCAGCTCTTGTTTGGTTACTAGTGCTGAACCTTCTATGTTTTGAGGCTCAAGCATAACACTCCTTCTACTTTCTTCTGCCTGAACCATAGAGATTGCTTCTTCTAAGGAAGATGTGTCCTTACTAAGAATCTGAATCCTAACTTGGTCAAATTCAGGGTTCAGTCCAGCCAGAAAATCATATACACGATCTTTTGCATTGAACTTCTTCAAAAAGGCTGCATCGTCAGTGCACTTCGTATCAAACACACGGTAATGATCCAGCTTTTACCACAAATTCTGTAAGGTATTGACATACTCTGTTACTGATTTGTTCCCTTACTTAGTCGCTGCAATTTTCACTTTTATCTCGTACATTTGGGCAGCATCATTGGCCTTCAAATATGTACGACTGATGAAGTCCCAAATGTCATTGGCTGTCTTCAAGAACATGCACGTATCACTGATTGTGGGTTCCATGGAATCCCATAACCAGGACATTATCATAGAGTCCTCTTCATCCCATGAGTCAAATTTTGGGTCCTTCTTGTCTGGACCAGAAGCCAGAAGATGAGAAAGACGTCCTCTGCCCTTGAGATAGGTCCTGACAAATTGGGACCACTTGAGATAGTTCTTCCCATTGAGGCGGTAAGAAGCTCGAATACTCTGTAATTCTCCAGTTTTCTGAACCGAGTTGGACTCGTCAGAGGGAGGATTGCTGGTCACTGTGGTTTCTATTTCTGCTTCTGACATGGTGATAAGGGAAACACCCAGAAATCGATGAACAACAAAGAAGGTTGTGCAAATTTGCTTTCTGCAAAGATGGAACTATGCAGCGATTAAGGCTGCCTTCAGGTAGATCAGGGGCGCAGCAACAAGGCTGCTTAACAGAAGGACACAGGTGCAGCGATTAAGGCTACCCTAGCGTGCGGAAGAGAGAGAGTTGCAACAATGAAGGCTGCGCAGGTGAGAGTAGGAACCAGAGACCCCAGCGACAAACCCTAGGGCTCTGATACCATGTGAAGAAAATAAGATGAAGGCAAAATTGTTTTCTGTTATTGATTCAATGAGATAGTACATCAAATATATAATGTGATACAATAAAGTAAAAATAGAAACAGAATCAATCCTAATTAAAAGGATTAAAACAGTGCCTAATTACTTTCTAAATAAATCCCCTGATTTAAGGGATTTCAGGTTGACTCTCCTAATAATATATTTACAGGTAACAATTACATATTTACAACTTGACATGAACATTTTACTGACTGAAATTTCTAGGAGCTATATGCACTAGGTGGGTATACATTTATGGTATTCAACCTTGGTCCGGTGGGATGCTATCCTGGATTCTTGGTGGAGCCTTCCTCATGCTAGCTCTGACTTTGATGAGTTTGGATGCATGGTTTCTTACAACAAGGCTTTAGATGATTATAACAAACTGTTGAAGGAGACACTGAGTCAAACCAGAGAAAGTCTTTCAGATGTTTCCCTCATTTATGTGGACACCCACTCTGCTCTTTTGGAGCTCTTCCACCATCCCACTTCTTATGGTACAAGCACCTTTCCTTGGCTTGTTTAGTTTAATAATGATCTTAGGAATGCTTCCAATGATACACCCTTTTAGCCATTTCAAATGAACAAATATTAGTCCTGCTAAACTTGATCATGCTTATGCATAAAATCACTGGTACTACCCTAGTACCATATGCTAATTTTTATGATTTCAATATTTATAAACCAACCATATTGATGCCATGTTATATGAAATAGATACACAAGTGTAGTGCTGATTTATGGTTTCAATTTGTTTTCTTGGAGCAGGACTGAAGTATGGTACCAGAGCATGCTGTGGCCATGGAGGCGGTGACTACAAATTTGACCCTAAAATTTTGTGTGTAAATACGGCTGCAAGTGCCTGCGATGACCATGATCCCCAAAACTATGTGAGCTGGGATGGCATCCATTTCACAGAAGCTGCTAACAAGCTCGTCACCTATGCTATTCTCAATGGCTCTCTTTTTGATCCCCCTTTCCCACTTCATGAACGCTGTGATCTCCAACCTATTGGTTGATCCACTGCCTAAAGAATCAAACTATTTCCAAATGCTCAGCTATCAGGATATTACATAAATAATTCTTTTGGGGGTGTCACTTTTATGCTTGTATAATAGTTTCGAATACAAAAATGCTACTTGTTGGTAGTATTACTGTTTGGAAATTTTTTTAAAAAAAGGCTATCATATACAAGTTGAACTTTGGCTATATATGTTCTGATAATTTTATGAAACTGCTGAACAATATCATGCTCCCAGTGACAAAAATGTTACATAGCGCCCTGTTCAAAGCATTCTTCCTAGAAATATAGTATTGTGAGTATGTTCTAATGTTTTGATTTGAGATTCAAATAAAGATTCCTTCAGATTAAACATTAAAATGAGGTAATGATAGGCACATCTGTCAATTTATGAATACTTAGGTTGTGAAAGATAAATAGCCAAGCTGCACATACTGTGGTTCTTGGTGCGTCCATGGATGTGGTGGCAATCTTAATCGAAGAGATCTCCTTTAAAATTCATAATTCCTAGGAAATTCTTCTAAATAAATATTATACTTAAGGGACAGAAGCTGTCCAGCGCAGCCAAGCAGAGAGACCCACTTTATTTTACTAAAAAATTAAACAAATGTAATGCTCAGAAAAGCCAAGTTTGCCGTCCTGCATGATGCAACCACTGTTTAGTGTTTGTTTTTAATAACCAACCTGCACTAGTGTACAGCTAGCGCACATAAAGGAACAAGAGATAAGAATAAAAGGGAGGGACCTGGGGAATTAAAAACAAAGTTTGTTACCTGTTCATATATTCCTAACAAAGAAATTAAAATGAAGACAAAACATGATATCAAACTGCCATTGAGACCCAACATAATCGATGAGTGTGTGTGTATGTATATATAATATGTATATAAAAGCTAAATTTGTTATTTGCTGTTCAGAACAATTTTGTTTTGTTGAGAAGGATCAAGTTCAAAACAAACAACATTTATGTACTGATTCATTTGCATGATGTTAATACTACAAAAGAGAAAGGACGAAATTGGAGAACCAACTAATAAGGAATAACATCATCGTTCTCAAGAACTGGTTGGGTTCTAATCATTGAAGCTAATGGTAGTTTACTTTCTCCAATCCAGAATGTATCAAAAGGCTCACCTCTTTCTGCATTTCTCTCCATTTTTCTTATTCTTCTCCTCTTGGCCACCTTAACTAAAGCTAGCAACACCAAAGCCAATATGACCAACCCAACAACACCTATTACAAATCCTAACACCCACCATATGGTAACTCCCTTGCTCTGACTCCGAGTATGAGCTTTTGGTGATGGAACTACAAGAGTATAGTGTCCTTGACTCTGTGCTTCACACACATATGGCCGAGTCATGTTGTTGAATTCCACCGACCCACCATCACCAAACTTGGCACAAATTGGTGTCATATTTTTCACATGTGACCCAACATGAGGAAATCGAATTGTGATGGGGTCTCCTTGGATGATAAGGTTCATCTTCTCACAATCTATTAATGTTGTTTCTGAAGAAGTGTAAACCATAAAACCAAAAACTGGAGCCACCATTGTGTAGTTAGGCACATTGTAGTAATGAGAAGACCAATTGCCCAAGTTTTCATGTAATATAGCCATTCTCTTCATATTAGGCTGTGGTACAATCCGTGGTGGAATATTGAAGAAACTATAGTTCACTCCTCTTAACCATAAAGAGACAGTGCGCACTCTAACAACTGAAACTTCCATGCCTGTGAAGTTAGCAGGAAGGGAAATATTGTAGAAAGCACCTGTTCGAGGCTTTCTTATCTCTTTGTTTGCATGCTTGCAAAGAAAGGCATCTAACGATTCATGGTCATAAGTATTTGATGAGCCTTCAACCAAAGATGATAAGAACAAAGAGACAATCATCCATGTAACTTGCCACCATTTGTGGAGCCCCATGAGTGTCACCCCAGAAGCCTTCTTCTTCTGTCTCTAATGTTGAATTCTTGAATGGCTTTCATGGAAACCCATTGATGAACCAAACCCATTGAAGCTTTTATGATGCAATATTTTCACTACTCATGAGTGGAAGGGGAAATATTCTCACCACAAACTTGGCTTTCTATTCTTCTGATTTGCTTATAGAGAGACAAATATTAAGGAAACCCACACAATCAGACTCCTTCACCAACCAAAGTCCTGGCAAAAAAAATTGTATATATGGCAGGCTTTGGTTGAGAAGGTAGAACAGAATCTCCTTAGAACACTTGCCTTTCTTTTTCTTCCCTGTTCCTACATGAGTTTCTCGTTATATGCAAACAACAAAGATGAAACTCACAATCAGATTCCTTCTTCAGCCAAGTCTTAGCAGAAGAATGATGTAATGCACTGCAGGCAGTTTACTTTATGCTTTATGGGTTTGGTTGGGAAGGTAAACCTGTACCACCTTATACAAATGATTTGGTTTCAAGAACGGATGAGATTACATGTCTGAATTCTTCAACTCTTGTTATATGTACGTCGAGATGCTATTGGAGTTTCTTGTGCCTAGAAATCAGAGGTATATGGAAGAATGTGGCTGTGGAGAAATGAGGCGATGAAATATGAGTTAAAAAGTTGTATTCTAATCACATTGGTCAGCACATGAAAATGGGTATGGAACCTTTCAGAGTTGGTGATGGTGTATTAATTTGTTATTGACTTGTTGTCATTATTAATTATTGGATTCTTCAAAGATAAGGCTAATCTATTTATTTAGCTAATTCTATTTAGAGTTGGTTAAGAGAAAATGGGGAAAGAATGAGTTGGTCATCACTTGTGCCAACGAGGACTTATGTAGAGCAGTCCCCATATGAAAGGCGGAAGCTATGCACCTCCAAGTATGGATGCTTATTTTGGGCAAAGGATTCGCTAGGGCGGCAAATTAGTTGGTGAGTTTTAAATGATTAGCATTGTTTTTTTTTTAAAAAAAAAATCTATAAAATGATTAGCATTGTTGTCATTTGTCAAGGTGTAAGCACTGAATTTTGAAGCCTAAAAATAAACTAAACTAATTTTAAGTGTTTTATAAAATTTTCAAACTAGATTAAATGAAAAATATCAGCAATTAGACTCCAAAGTTTAGGATAAGACTCATCTAAAGTGAGTTTGTGTGTAAAATAAATAAATAAGGGTGTATCTATTATTAAATTATTAGTAAGTTAAGATTTCAATACACTTTAGGTTAAGTTAAAGGTAAATATATCCTTAATTACTTACTTTACACACAAGTTCGTTTTAAAGGAGTTTTTCCCCCCAAATTTTAAGCAGATTAGGGAGAAAGCTGTGCATGTTTAGTTTTGGTTAATTTTTAGGGAATTTTTTTTTTTAAAACTCCCCCAATTATATTTTGATTATAATACAAAATAAATTATTGCAAGCATACACGTTTTTTTGAATAAGGCTATTCTAAAGTGTAATTGCCTTTAAAGTGAATAAGTAAGAGTGTATTTATTATTAAATTTTAATGAGTTAAGATCACGATACACTTTAAATTAAATCAAATGTTGATACATTATTACTCATTTTAGAGACAAACTTACTTTAGAGAAATTTTTTCTAAGTTTTTTTTTAATTTTAATCTCTAACAATTGAATTAAAAAAATACAAAAATGAAGGAAAAACAAGTTTGAAATATGAGAGTGTTTATTTTCACTCATTTGTATCTATTATCACTCTTATTTCATTAGTTTTTTTTTATCAAATGAACTTAGATTTTATTTTTATCTAATAATTTAAAATAGCTCACTTAATAAAAAACTAATAAAATAAGAGTGAAAATAGACACAAAAAAATGACAATAAAAACTCTACTGAAATATATGTTAGAGTGACAAATTATATTGAATAAAAATCATATTGCACCTTTTTTAGGAGTGTAAGACTGACACTTTTTTTAAGGGTGTTGATTAAGTGAGAGAAAGTGATAGAAAAAAGTATGCATGATGAATGGTATTAAGAGGAGTGTAAAAATTAATGTGCGAGAAAAAAGTGATAAAAAAATTAGAGTTAAATGATATTACTTATAACCTATGAAGCACGGACACGTCGTTATTGAGCCGTGTCTGCGTTTCGGATACGTATCCGTGTTAGACACATGGGGACACCCGTATGACACACGTGTCTTGCGTGTCAGAATGTGTCCGATTAAAAAGATTATTTTTTTCAATTTAGACACGTCTCGGACACGCTTAGACATGTCTTAGACACGCTTGAATACGTTTAGACTCGTTTGGACACGTCCAGAACACGATTCGAACACGATCCATTAATATTTTTTTTAAATAGTTTCCATGATTAACATTCAATTAGTAAGCCCGTAATTCACCCAAACCCAATCACATAACTAATGTCCTAAGTCACTATTTTCACACATCAATATTTTAAATTTTATCTTTTCATACATCACTATTAGACTTTTAAATTTTATCTTTTCACACACTACTATTTTCATCTGCTCCTTTTATCTCTATTTGTACCAAGTCCACTTCGTCGTCACCGAAACTTGTTTCATACCAATATTCTCTCTAGTTCATTTTTTTTATGCACATGTACTCATTTATGATTAATTCTATTAAGATAAATTGGTTTAAAAGATTTTTTAGAATATATCAATAGAAATTATGCTCCATATTTTTTAAGAGAGTTTATTAGGTAACAAATATTAATACATATGACATATATTAAAATATTGTAAATATTCAAACTTATAAAAATGATATTAATAAATTATAAATTTGTTTACTTAAATTATATATATCTATATATGTCGTGTCCGTGTCCTACAATTTTTGAATTTGGTGTGTCTCCATGTCCGTGTCCGTGTTGTGTCCGGTATCCGTATCAGTACTTCATAGTTTATAACAAGAGAAATAATTTATCCTCCTATTAAATCCTCTTACTAATTCTCCTAATTGCTAAATGAAGAAAATATTGAATAATTTTTATATTCCCAAGATATTAGATATATTTACTTTTTCATTTAATACTTTCTTCATTTAGTATTAGGAAAATTATTAAGAAGATTGAGTAAGAGGATATAGAATTACTTTTATAACAATTCATAGCAATGATTAAACAAAATACAATATTGTTATAATTTTATTTACTTTTATTATGAAGTTATCAGGAGTTGAAATATTGTCACGCGACAAATGATAATATTTTAATATTAATTTTTGTATGCATACATATAAATAATATTTCGGCTTCAACTAGACAGTAAGTTCCAATGCATACAAATTGTCAATTTTCGCCTTCTTTTGGATGAAATAGTTCAACCAATCATGCTAGTCTAAATAAAGAGTGTTTGATTAAGGATATGCTTCACCAGGTTATAGGACATGTACATAGATAGCCTACCAATTTAATTATTTAAATGTTTAGAGAAAGGATTTTGACCAAAAGAAAAGGTTAAAGGGTCAATTGAGTTTTATTATTTTAACTACAAAATAAGTCCATTTGTAGATTATACTCTAGTAAGTAAAAGGACCGGGAAGCCACAACCTCGTATCTTGTCAATCCAAAGAGGAATCTAGGAAGCACGAATTTTATAACCATTGATGAGAAATTGTAACCATTGATGAGAAAACCAAGTGTTTAGAATTTTATAAAATACAAACATCTGCATTTCACAAGTCATACATATGTGATAATCCACACTATTGATTTTCTCATCATACAATCCCTCACTTCACTATTTTAAGTACACCCGTCACTTTAGAGGATGAAGAGGTCGTCTGAATCATATCAAGCTCACGTATAACACAGCAGTGTTAACTCTCAGTCATTGCTTAAGAAGTAAAAAGATCAATGGTTTCCATTCAGAGCCATATACATAAAATTTGCTACATTATTTCAACAACGAAATGGGGTTGATAAAAGGGTAATAGACGCTGAGAGGAATTCTATTCTACATCAAGGGATACATATGCCTCTTATACAGGAGATACAGCAAAACGAAAACAAATGATGTTCAAGGAAGATCAACTTGACTTGGTACCTGCTAATACTGTTCTATTCAGTTCCAGCAATTTTCTTCTTCAGTGCCTCAATGTCTGTAGCTAGTTCCTTTCTGCTAGACTGTATAGAAGTACAATTATATTATTTATAAGAGATATACTGTTTAAGGTACACATGATTAGCCAACCAAAATTGGAATTCTGATTGCAGAAGTAGAATAGAATAAGTAGATCCAAAAGAATAATAGTTCACATAGACATTTTGGGATAAGGCACCTCTAAAATGAGTTTCTCTCTAAAGTGCGCAAATAAGGGTATATCTACCCTTAATTTGATAAAGTGCATACAGATCTCAACCCACTTAATAATCTAAGGGTGGCTATACCCTTACTTGCTCACTTTAGAGATAAACTCACTTTAGAGGGAAGAAAAGAAAAGAAAACAAAACACCAATACAACAATATTGATATCAATGCAATCTCAGGAAGGCTTTTATATACACAACCACCACTTATGTGCAGAAAACAAAACGTGTTAGATTCTAAAGTAGTAAAGTATTCATGGTGTATTTTACCTACCTTAAACAGAAGGTATCGGTAGACAAACCAGCCGGTGTACCCTAGCCCTACCAACTCCAAAATCTTTGGAAGCTGAAACATATGTAAAATTATCAGATTGGTTCACCAAGCTTTCTATAGTACAAATAGTGAAGCATTTATGCATGCTAGTAATGGCTCTACCACCAGAGGTGATGACAAAATATGAAACTATGAAACGCTGAATTACATTCAACAAGAGTGATGGCTTACCAAGGGAACTGAGTTGATGGCACCCACAAGAATTGAAGATAGCCAAACAAAAACTATAGCGCCTCCACCATAAAGAAGTACTGTGGACTTGTTTTCAACAGCGTCCCACTGATAATAATAAATGGAGGATATTATTTCCACTTGGTTAAAAGAAAGGTCGCCAAAGAGAATATTGCAATCACAAGATTGTGGATTTGCCTCAGGATAAAACTAAATTGTTGAAATTAGCCAATTAATAAACTTCTTGCCTTTTCCTTCAAATCTGCGAACAACTCATTAGCATCTACTGAAGTAGATGTTTCCTCGGAAGAAGCTCTGGTCTGAAGCAGAGAAGATTTTTGGGACTCTGAAATGGAGGAAACAAGAAAATAAGTTAGAATTGTTAAAAGAAAAAATAAAAAGAAACAGATAAAAAACAATATGACTGAGCTCAATAACTAGAATATTGAAAACAGAACAAAACAATAGAGCTGCTACTCTTAAGGGTAGGGACTCATGCTAAAACTACAGACACAGAAGGCTTAATTTAGGCAAAGCATTTTTATTGGTTTCACTCATATAATTGTAGCTAAACAAGTGTATAAAACTCTTAGACAATACTAATTTGTGGTGTGCATTCATAGTTCCTTGCCTGATTCACATTGCAGAAACCAGGTAAATTTTTTGGATTAGACTTTGGACTTGGCCACCAAGTATATCAACTCCTAATCATGTTTACCACCATCAATTTCAAAATACAAAGCCTTTCAATTGCTCTACATGACATTGAGCATCTCCATCTCCTCGGACAGAGTCAGCAGAGATGATCAAAACACGGAGTAAGTTCAAATAAGAATAAGATACAGGACAATCTGATCTCTCACTTAAACCTCTCATCCACTTTAGAAATCTAACACTAAGAGTTTAGACAGGAACGGAGAAAAATATATATAAAAGAAAAGAAGGGGGGAAATGAAGATTTTGTCTTACTTCTATTATTATTCCATTTTTCTTACATTGTTAATTACAATGTGTAGCTGATAACCTTGAGCTACTTTAAAGAGATGAGTAAAACAAGACAAGACATTAGACAGCAGCATATTAGTGTTGACAGGTTTCAAATTAATAACAGAATAAATGAATAATGTAAAAATCAACCATACTTACTGTGATTTCTAGTGAATATTTCTGTGAAAAGAATAATAAAGCATCATACTATATGGAATTCAAATAAAAACTTAATGAAATTTTTACACCACATTGCTTTTGAGTCACCAAGTTTGCAACTTTTTCGTGTATTAATTTAACAACTCAGATATTCTTATTACAAACAGTACATATACTATTTTTCACACTTCATCAAATATCATTCATCGTAATTATTTTTTTTTTTATCATTTTCTCTGTCTCAATCACACACGCTACAGATATATACAGTATTTACACCCCTAAACATCATCATTTTTCTTAATTTAAGAACTTATCCCAAAAAAAAAAAGGAAATAAAATTTGAAGATTAAGACTAACAAGGGAAATGAGAAGTGAAATGAAAGAATGGAAAGAAGAGAAAGAATACCTGAAAAGTGTTTGAGGGAAGGTGAGAACAAAGGGGTGGTGGTGGAAAGGCGAGGAGGGAGATAAGGCAAAGCAGAGCAGCGGGTAACGTTGGTGGTGGTCAGAATCCTAGGAGGAAGTAAAACCGTGGCTGCTGCCGCTGCCATTATTATTATTATCTTTGAGAAATGAAAAGTGTGATTCCTATGCCTTATGAGCCTATCCCCAAATAAAAAATTAGCAATTTGGTTGGTCTGACTTTGTTGCTACTTGCTTGCTTCAACCTTCAATAGATATATTTATTTTTTATTTTATATAAAATATAAAAAACAAAAAAGAAGGACTTGTTGTTTATTGGTTTGTTATCCACACTACAAAATTATTTGGGACACTGATTTCTACCATTTGACACCTGGATCAACCTTGCTTTCTCATTGGCTGCTTCCCCTATCTTCAAAATCCACATCCTAGTTGAGTTGTGTAATGTGATGACTTCTTCTCAAAGGTCAACCTGATGGCAAGTTCTGGGCTGGCCCATTGATCTGCTACTTTGGGCCGGCCCATTAAATTGTTCCTCTGGCCTGGCCCATGTCCCATCATCACTCTCCTCTTCTCTTGCCCTAGCTCGTTTTGCAGTTGCAGAACCTCTGCAACCTGAATCACCTCACTTCAAAAGTTCCAACCTTTGAATCATAGCAGAACAAAACGACACCGACCCATCACCTCAAACATGCTGCGCGTCACAAAGTTTCAGCCTTTCAATTCATCTATTTCGACCCACCAACTCATCCAACGTTGCTCCGTGAGCGGCACGGCAAAAGGGAAGGCGAAGATCAAAGCGGGTCAAGCCCTAAAGCGTTCCAAAATCACCGTCAAGAAACCCGGACCCGAATCCATACCCTCCGGACCCAGGTCCCGCGAGCAGCAAGAGCGCGATCGTCTCTACGATCAGTGCCTCAACGCCCCCACCCCGGTTCGCTACCTCACCCCAAAGCAACGTGCCCGCGAAGCTGAACGCGAGAAAATGGGGTTAATCAGCAAGGACCGGCGACGAGAAATTGACATGATGAAGAGAAAAGACGATAAATTCAAGGTTTCGGAAACACCCACAATAATTGGGACACCTGGGTTAGATTTGATAACGTTAGGGTTGGTAGATGCGGAGAAGGTTCCGAAGTACGAGTTGACGGTGGAGGATGGGAGGAGGTTGGCGAAGGAGTATAGCAGAGTGTTGATGAGGAAGCATAGAGAGAGAATGGCTGCGGAATCAACGCTTTTGAGGTTGAAGAAAGAGGCCATTGAGGCTTTGCCTGAGGGTTTGAGAGAGGCTGCTTTGGTCCCTGATTTGACCCCTTTTCCTGCGAATCGTTTTATGGCTACTTTGACTCCTCCCATTGAGGGTTATATTGAGAAGGTTAGGGATGCTGCCAAGAAGATCAGTGGCATGGAGAAGATTAGATGATCACAGGTCAGTGCAGTAGTTTTGATGTATTTGTAGTTTTTGTTTCAAAATTATGATGCCAATTACTACTACATCTCTGAATGCCAATAAATAAATAAATAAAAAGGATGAAGTTTTAAGTGTATAAACTTATGATTGATGTGTTTGAGAATTGTTGAAAATCATGCAGGATATTATACTGAAAGAAACTTGTGATTGTTTCTTGCTTGGAGCAAACTGAAGAGCAGAATTGCTCTTTGGAGTTTGCTTGTTTGGAGTGAAAATATTAAGTAGCAGTAGCAGTAGCACTGATATTTTAATATTCTAAGACAACAACTTCAATTCTAAATCATTGGAAAGTAATGTTATTTGCGGAAATTTGAAGAAATTCAAAAGTATGTCAAATTAATGATATATTCATGTGATCCAATGGTAGGGTGCTAAATTTTGCGATGAAAAAAAATGTATGTGTGGCATTAATCCTTTGAAGAAAAAAGGATTATATTAATATGTTGAGGAGAAGAATAATGCTATTTTAAGACCAACTGAAAGCACCGAATCAAGGCACAAATCCACAGAAGGCTGTAGTATCAAGGAGAAGAATAATGCTATTTTATTACAGCTTTAAATTTTCATGTTGGGATGCTTGACTCATTTTTTAGGTTGATTTATGGTGGTTCATACTGTAGTATCTGTACTTACTGTTCTATTCCTATATCCTAGGGATGCCGCTCCCGCTTCTATGTACACATTCTATGCTGCTTTTAAACAATTTTGTTATGTGATGAGTGTAAAACTAGATATATGCTAATAGATGCCTTCTATACTGTCTCCATTGTGAGTTTTGAAGCTACTGCAAATTAATCTTTTAAAGAATATTAGGCCATTGACAATTTTTTCGTTAAGTTGGGATTGTATTGTTCCCTTCCGGTATATTTCGTTCTTTTTGTGATAGCCTTAATGGTAACTTATCTCTTTTAAAAGAAATGAGGAAAACCTAATCATAGCTGTATCAACAAATTTGTTTGAGTAGCAGGTTCACCTTCAAGTGGCAGAAGCACTATTCTTTTAATGTGAGCAGCAAGCTATGGACCTTGGATTTCATTAGATTGTGGCAGAATCTGATAATTTGGAGCTTATGAATAGTAAAAATGGTGCTGCAGAGTCATAGTTTAGAGGAGTAACTAGTATATGCTTCCGTTTAAGTCTTTTTGTATTTTCCTTTTGATAGTAATTATGTGAATGACTAAATCACGCTTTTCCTTTTTCTCATATAAACGCGAATGCCGTAGTCTCTCGTGGTCATTATTTGTATAATTGTCAAGTGCTTTGATCAATTTTAGTACTTATATCTTAAGCCTTGACATTTACAAAATTTGTGTTTTGTTCGGCTGGTACTTACATCTTGGCTGCATAAATTACATGCTGATTCTTTAATGGGCCTTTTTTATTTTTTATTTTGTTATTGAATTATGCAATTGAGTTGACAGCCTTGAACGATTTTGTAAGTCTTCTGTTGAACATAATGGCTTCTAGATCTCCAATTTATTTCAATAGTAGTGGCTTCAATACTGTCTTCTGATTTCGGTTGTGTTGTTGGATTCATGCATTTATAACCAACATTAACGCTAGACATGAACTCCCTTTTTCAGTTGTGTTATCAGTTATGAGTCCCAAATTTGTCTAGAATGAATCATAAGCGTGAGTTTGGTACCAATTTAAAATTTAACGGAGAAAAAATTAAGGGGAAATATTTTTCAGAGAGAAAATTTAAGGGGTAAAAAAATTATTTTTCATGTTGTTTGGTTGGAATTTTTATCTTTGACTGAAACTTTCCCCAACTGGATGCATCCAAAATGTGATCTTCAAAAAGGTGAAGCAACCAGAAAAGAGAGAGAACAACGTAGAGAGTGAGAGAGGGAGAGAGAGGAACAAAGAGAGAGAAAGGGTAACAAAGAGATAGAGAAAAACGGAACAAAAAGAGAAACCAGGAGTGAGAAAGAGCAATGAAGAGAGAGAGAGAGAGAGAGAGAGAGAGAGAGAGAGATGAGGCAGATGGATCTACTGTGAAGAAGTGAATTTATTTTATACGTCCCTGCATTTGGAGGAGACCATGATATGAATTAGAGGTGTTGATTTGGTCGGATTGACTTCATGAATTCGAAAAACTAATCTAAATCAATAAAATTAGTTTGGTTTGGTTTGGATTGAATTATTGGGTTAGATCGAGTCCAATCTGATTAAACCCGATCAAGATTGGTTTGGTTCATGGGTTTATAAATTTCTAACTCGTAACTCTATAACCCTGCCTGTGAACCCAACCTCCCTTATTATTCGCATTTCAGACTTTCAACATTTGGGGATTAGGTTAACATCTCTCACAAATCACAAATTCTCCCTTCTCCCTTTCATTTATTTTTCTGTGCCCCACCATCACCACCGCTCCATGCTAACTATGACCATTGCTAAACCCCAGCCACGACGATAACTGTGCTGACCCAGCCACAGCCAGTCCTCGTGCTTAACCCCAGCTACAGTCATTGCTCAAACAGCCTTCAAGATGCCAGATCTTGAGGATGAGATAGTAGATCTAGCATTAGATCTTGTAAAGTGATAAACTTCCTTCATCGTTGTGGTTCAGGGACTGTGAGATTCCAGATCTGGTGTCAAATTTTGTTTATGTTTCTTGATTTTCTATTTGTGTGTTAAGATTTTTGTTTGCTAGAGATGTGCATTAGACTTCTCTGTTTCTTGGATCTTTTATTTGTGTATTGCTGAAGTAGTAGTTTGTACTTTCTTGGTTTAATTAGTGTTAAGGGTTTCATGTTTGTTGTCCTATTTCTCTTTTTTTCTTTTTGAATCTTGGTTTGATCTTTCATTTTGTTATGCTGTGTTTTATTTTTTATTTTTTAAAAAAACTTGATGACATGAACCGAACCAATCAACTATTGGTTTGGTTCAAGTTTGCTAAAGAAAAATAACTAAAATTGAACCAACCCAAACCAATTAGAATTGATTGGTTTGGATTTTGTTTCCCCTTAAACCTGAACACCCTTGTACACTCCTAATCTGAATGGCACCCTTGCTCCCTGATTCGAAACACCTGTGTTGATGTCAATGGGATAACATGCATTTTTAAAAGATTGGTGCGCTGTTACTCCTTTTGCTATAACAACCTCTTGAGGGGCTTCAATGGCATCAAAGCAAAACCTTATTTTTCCACAACCGTATCGCACAAGCAAGAGACGCTAAGAGACCAGCTTTATCAGGCTTCAACGAAACAATCAAATTCTGGAGCCATATATCAATTGGGATACTTTCATCATTGAGCAAGTCAATATGTAGGGGGGAAACCAACCAAAAGTTTCTACACCAGATGCAATCCCGAATAGCACGAGCTAATGACTCCTCTGAAACTTTGCATCTTGGACAAATGTTGCCAATTCAAACACCCTTGGACTCCAATCTAGCCTTACAAGAAGTGAGTTGGTATAGATTTTCCAAATAAAGTGTATTATCTTGGGAGTAGCTTCTAGTTTCCACAATTTTTTTCTAGACTTTGGGATTGCCACCAAAGCCAGATGAGCTAGCTGAATTGGAATTTTGGTCAGTTTGTTTAACAAAAGAGTAAGCGGACCTAACTTTGAAATCACCATTTTTAGTTTCAGCCCACAGAAATTTGTCTGCAGGAGTTGATGATGCCGGAGGATTACTCAAAGGCTCAGATGCTTCAAAAGGCAATAAAATCTAGTTTACCAGTTGCACCTTCCACCTTTTTTATCTTCATCAATCAAGTCTGCAACCGTTGCAACCTCAAGCAAAACCGCTGGTGGAGACCAAAGCTTATGACCATTTTGTTTTGGTAACCAACCATCTTTCCAAATTTGAATGTCATGGCCATTTTCCATTCTTCAAAACCCAGCTAGCACTCTGAATACTTCTCCACGTATAGCTAGGATTATACCCAACACTAGCTTTAAGGAAATGATTCCTTGGTATTTATCACTCTAGCCATTAAGGATTCCAGATTAGAGATGATGCGCCATCCCTGCTTTAGCCAAAAGAGCAAGATTAAAGGCTGAAAAGCTTTTAAATCCCAAACCATCCATGTTTTTTGGCTCACACAAATTTGACCACTTCACCCAGTGAAATTTCCTCTCACCTTCCTTACTACCCCACCAGAATCTTGCAATCGAAGATTCAATATTTTGGCAAAGATCTTGAGGAATTAAGAAACAACCCATGATATAGTTTGGTATAGAGTGAGCCATTGCCTTAACACCCCTGTCTGCTTTTGAAAGGAACTTCTCTTTCCACCCCTTGAGCTTTTTCCAAACCCTATCTTGAATAAATTCAAATACTTGCTTTTTTTTTAATCTTTCCACAAAGGTAGGTAGACCCAAGTACTTTGAATGACTTTCTACTGCCTTTCTATTCATTCAAACCTTGGATATCAATCTGTCTGTCTGTTGGCATATTTTGACTGAAAGGAAGTTCCAATTTTTCAAAATTAATAAGTTGGCCTAAAGCTCGTTGGTATGAATCAAGAATTTTCAGGACAACCTGCACTTCCGTTTTGGTAGCCCTTGTACATACTATGTTGTCATCAACAAAGAAAAGGTGTGGTATCTCAGGAGCTGATTTGGCTATTTTAATTCCATGAAGGGATTTCCTTTCCTGAGCTTTCAGAATAAGGCTAAAAGGAACCTCAACACAAAAATTGAAAAGATATAGAGATAGAGGGTCACCGTGTGTCAGACCTCTTTCAGGGCTGAATGAATCACTCGGGCAACCATTAAGAAGCACAAAGAAGGAGACAGTACTCAGACATTTAATAATAAGAGAAATTCATTTAGCAAGAAAACCCATAGAAATGAGAACATTCTCCAAGAATTGCCGTTCTATTCTATCATATGTCTTTGCCATATTCAATTTAACCCCATATAACCTGTTTTTCCAAATTTCTTTTTCCTCATAAAGTGAAAAGTATCAAAAGTTATCAATGCATTATCAGTCATCAATTTGCCAAGCACAATAGCACTTTGATAATCACCAATCAGATGAGGTAACACCAATTTCAATCTATTTGCAATCGTCTTAGTAACAATTTTCATGATAACACTGCATAACGATATAATAGATGAAGTTGGTTTTCTTGATGACAAATGAAGTTCGTTTTCATTGAAGACTAAAAGTAAAATATTTGCCAATGACTTGACAACGTTAGAAAAGACGCCATTCAGTGTTCAGGAGAAATGAAAATTCTTCTGCTCCTAAATTCTTTATCCTCAGTTAGTCATTTATTTACTTAAATCATTTAGTTAAGTAAATATAAAACCATGCAAATTAACCATGCTTTACATCTCCGTGCAGTAGCTAGTAATAAATTATACCAATGCGATGCATCACTGCTTAAAATACAAAGTTATGTTTGGTATACATGATAATATAGTATAAAATAATATGATAAGATAATATAAAATATAATAGTATAATTAGTAAGATAAGACATAATCCTATCTTTTATTTGATAATAAAAAGATAAATTAATTGATTGTATAATATTTTTTTAAGACCAAAATATTTTTAACATAAAATTTAAAATAATTAGAAAACAATAATAAAAAAATCTTATAATAATGGTGATGGTAGTGACAATGATGGTGGCAACGACGGCAAGTGGTGGTAGCGGTAGTGGTGGTAATGGTGGTAGTGGTAGTGGTGATGGTGGTGGGAGTGGCGGCAAAGTGGTGAGCGATGATGGTGGTGATGGTGATATGGCGACGACGGCGGTGGTGGTAGTGGCGGCGGCGGCAGCGGCGGTGGTGGCGATGGCTATGGTGGTGACAGTGGTGGTGGCAGTGGTGGTGACGGTAGTGATGGTGGTGACGCAAGGGAGTTAAGTGATAAAAATAAAATTGAGGATAATATTGAAATAAAAATACTATCATGTCTTATTATGTACTAGAAGAGGGAATAAAGTTATCAGCTTAAAATAAGATAAAATAACTTGACCTAATTTCATTATACTATCAGTTGAATGCACCAAACATTAAATAAGACTTGATAGTATTAGCTTATACTATCATGTCTTCTTTATACGATGCACCAAACTTAGCCCAAGGCTCATACGAACCGTGTTGATATATAATTAGTGCAATCTGGTTCGTGCATTAAGCTTGATATATAATCCCCATTTCTCCACTCGCATTTATAATTTATCATCCCCATATATCCAAAACAGAGAAGAAAATGCTTACGGGGAGGAAGCTATACCAATTCAGACGGATGGAATCCCCCATCATTAACTACCATATGCATTGAAAAACACCACTTATACATCCCTAAGAAACACATCACCACACATTTCAGGTATGTGACAAAATCAAAGTGCAAGTGTAATCAGATAGTGGAATATGTACAAACATAAGGTGATGTGAATGTAAATAGTTGAACTCGTGCATTTTTCAATTTACATCCACACACACATTTATAAAGCACCTCCATAAATACAAATCAAGTAGTAAATGCAGATGCTGACAAAGATCAACTACTCAAACAACTAACTAGGAAATAAAATTCCAAGATATATCTAACAGATAGAAATCACAAAGTACAACCCATTATATATTCCCACATGACTATCCTTATAATCTAATGACATAATATCACACAAGAAATACATGACGTAATCATGTTCATAGGAACATAATATCTACTTAAATAAGCCAGCCATATAGAAGTGAGATCTTTGAACAATTGCAAGCAACCTTCCCTCATCTATGAGCCTAAGTTGCCTGAATAAGTGAAAAAACAAAATCAAATCACCAACATTCTATCTTAAACCATAACCTAAATGAACATTTCCGAGCTCATCAGCCAAATTGTAGCCAATAGTAATCAGAAGCAAAGGCAATCACCAGGACAACAAAAACAAACCAATTCTCCACAATTATATTTCGAACCAACAATCCGCTAGCCTTTAAAGAGCTTGCGTCAAAGACAGGGAATAATACATCAGCAACAATGAAAGACTGGAAGACTCCTATAAATGACTTCGCGGAACAATGATAATCATATAACAAGCTATTACCATTAACACAAACATAACTCGTTCAAAGCAACCACAACGATTGGACCAAACTGGTTTATGACTTTATATGCCTCTTCTGATGATGGAAACAAAGACAATTTCCATGATAGGTTAAACACCTTTTTCAGTTCAATAAAAACCAATCAACACATCAAACTAAATCAGATATCTTCATTGCCATTTCAAAATCCCAAGAGCCAACAATACTATCAAGTATAGCAAGTTCTATCATTGAAGTAACCACATGATTTTTTTCTCTAATTTTCTCTCATCAGACAACATATCACAATAAAGAACGGGTGTAGTACCACTCATCACATTAACAATCAGAACAGTAAAATTCTAACATAATAAAAACAAACAGAACAACACAAGCAAAATCATAACATAATAATACCAAGCAAGCATGTAGCTTCAACAAACTCCAAAAACAAAACAATGTAAACTAAGATAACTCGCTATTATTGCATTCAAATTCACCATCCATTTGCCACAGTACATAAAATAAAACCCATAACACCTCAAGATAAAAAGCTTCAAACATTACACATCACTCATCACCATATAATAATAATGATTTTAGAAAAAAAGAAAAGAAAAAGGATTCAAGGGCTAGGGTTACAGCGATGGATCAAAGACCTAAGAGCTTAAATTTTATCAATATCCTCGTCCTCGAACTCGATGTAATCATTGCCAGTGCCATCATCCTCCTCATCCAAGCCACCACCAATACCCTCGTTGAGCCTGGTACTCTCCGGCAACTCCCCGTAAGCCTTCAAGAGCCTGGCCTCGTCGGGCATGTACTTGAGGATGACGTCAGCCTTGTCGTCCTGGTAATCCCGGAGACCCACGAGGATGATGTCGCCGGCGGCGATCCACACCTTCTTGTGCATCTTCCCGCGGATGTGGCAGAGGCGCTTCGTGCCGTCGATGCACATGGCCTCGCACCGACCGTTCCCGAGCATCCGCAGCACCTGCGCGTATTCTTGACCGTCCTCCTTGAACACCAGCTCCCTCTTCTCATCGTCCGCTTCGTTCTTTCCTCTCTTTCTGTTCTTCCCTCCCTTTCCCTTGTTCTTCGGCATGATCGGTTCTCAACCTCTCTCTCTCTCTCTCTCTCTCTCTAAAAAGGGATTTCGATTTGATTTTTCTGTGTGCGTGAAACCCTAATTTCGATTGCGATTTTGCGAATGCGAGGTCGATGCCTCTTCTTTTCTTTTCTTCTAATTCCGAGTTAGCGTGTGGAATAGATATTAGTGGGTGTTGAATGGACAATGTTACCCCTACTCTGTTGCTGAAATGTCCATATTGTTACTTTATGTAGAGCTTTGTTTTTTTTGTTTGAGGTCCAAGATAACTTTGCTTTCATAAGACATGCTAAAAGTTAATACAGAGCCCATTTTGCTGTGATTGTTATGGGTTTGGGCTGCCACTAAATGTTGCTAGTTTTGGCTTTATCAAACTTTTTTTTTAAGCACCAAAAAATACTTTTTTTTTAACATTATTAAACTTGTTGAAAGTCTACCAATATAACAGATAAAACAAGTCCACTTTCTTGCGATTATAATGGATTTGGGCTTGCTACACTCTTGTTTTAGGGTACTGATATAGGTCTAATTCTACAATAACCCATGATGAGAAGGTCTTGAGGACCACGATTATACTTTTTTTCACTTCATACCCTTGAGAGTAAAACTATTAATCTTTGCTACTTTTAAGCTTAGAGTTGTAGGGGAAGACCAAGCTACAAGGGATCATATATTTAAACAATTCAAGATGGTTAAGATAGGTAGGTTATTTAGCTTAACTCTGTTTAATTTGGTGTTCTAAATTTATGCATGATTGGATGGTATACTTACTTGATATGTAGAGATGAAATTCAATAATTCGCAAGATTTAGGCACATCTTAGGATATATATGTAATTTTTCAAGTCATGATGTAAATATTGGTTGTTTGGTTAAATTTGCATGTGGGATTTGTTTTAAATTTATTTCCCTTTTAAAAACATATTAGATTGTATCAAACAATATGGTTTTAAAGGGTTTTTATTGAGTGTTTTTTGTCAAAAAAACAAAAGGCAATTTGTACCACAACTTTCGCGGGATTTTGGGCTCGTATCTTAACTTCTCATGATTGTGTTTTAATGGTTATAAATTATTTTCCCCATCAAAACTCCTAAAAATCGCGTAAAAGAAATGAGTTACAAGGAGCTCAAGTTAAGCTACCATGGAAAAAACCCGCAAGAGGAAGCGAATAGCCTTTCTTAATCCAAGTATATCCTCATTTTATTTTTTTTTGGTTGGTGAGGATAAGATTGATTAGTCGAGCAAGCTCATGAGCTTGTTCATAAGTCGGTTTGTTTATAGAAGAGTAGGTATTTTGGATATTTAACTTGTCTGCCATGGGAATTTTGCAAACCCACCTTCCCTCATAGGAATCAAAGTGTGGGATGTTAGGCAAAAATCATTCCTGGAAATCAATCATGAATGGGAATATTTTTCGAAATCTTGTAAAAACATGAGAAGTTAACATTCACATGTAAAGACTCACAGGAAAGAAAGAACAATCCGTGAACCAAATGCCCCCTCAATGTGGGTAGGGATAAGTAAGGTGTTATTTTAAAGGGTGCAAGATAAAGGCAAGTAAGGGTGTGGGAAAAATAAGAATATTTCCACTATTAAGTGATCCCCAAATAAGTTTGGTGCCATTTGAGCTGCACCTCTCGATCACATCAGCCTTGTTTCATTCCTAACGAGAAGATAATAGAGTGACATGCTGAACTTTCTAAATTTATATCGTGCGTTGATCAGGAATTGGATATTGGATATTATTTGGATTCTACATCCTCCACCGCAAAATTCAAAACTTAGATCCTTTATTCCTTTTTTTTTTCAAGTATATGATCCTTTATTCGTTTAATAGAGTTAGAATAGGATTCCCTGTCCAGCAAAGTGGAGGGTACTGCATCACAAATTGCCTAGTTATTTTTTCCACATCCTTCAACGCAAGCTCTGATCATTTATGCACTGTGTTTATTATTGATAAGGATTATGGAGAATGATGACTCGTGATATCTAAGCATGAAATCCAATCCAACACTTCGAAACTCAGATTTTGAGCGAATCACGGAATTGGAAGGCATGTTCATAGAATAACGTAGAAAAACTAAACATCATCTAGATAATAAATCACGAAGTCCTAATTATCCTTTTGATCGCTAGTGCACATTGCCTGGATATTAAACTTTTAAAAGATTACAGCAGGTTAACAGAGCATGAGAAATCGACAGCTAAAAATATTTCAGAGTTTATAACTTAATTAAAAGTTTACAAATACAAATAGGGGTTCAATGTCTGATGGTGAGCTCGGCTCTAAGGTGGAGGACACCATTAATGAAGTAAAGACTATCCTCCGCCATGAACGAAGTCCATGGAATTGCAAATAAGTTTCTATAGCCAACGGCCTTTCCCCCTGTGAATGTGTAATTGCCTTTGTACTTGCTAACAAATTCCTCTGTTGGCCTTGACCTCGCAGCAAATTCATAGTCAACAGCAAAGCTAACAGAGCCCTTTTCCTGCATTCCCAAAAACAGCCCAAAGCAATGGAAAGAGCTCTGTTGGTCCATGTTGCAATGCGCTGATAGAAAAAACCCTTGTCCACCCAAATGGAATGCCTGAGAATAAACCCGGCCAGATGGGAACAAATTGACACACTCCTCCCGCTTCAGATCCAAGTACACCACACACTGCTGCCTGGGAAGTTCAAATTCTACCACCTTAACGGGGCGATACTTGTATGCCCGCTCCACAAAACGACGGTTCAAGGAAGCAGACTCTTCTGCCGCCAGTGACCGTTGGCGGTGTGGAGCCTCAGCCTTGAAAAATAGGGCCTCAAGTACAAGCTTGGATGCAACATCATGGTCAAAGTCATTACAGCTTAAGACCTTCTTAAGCTTTCGGCAGGTCATGTAAGGGAAGCGAATTAAACGTGCAAGCCGTGCACCCAGGACTTCTCGCCTTTCTTCCAGTTTGCCATACTGGGTTCTAGCCCACTTCAACACAAAGTCATATACAGCATCTTCTGATGCAACCTGGAGATCATCACTAGACAATATTGCCTCTACTCCAGCTAGGGGCAAGGCCATAACCTCTTCGTGGAACCTGGTCATATACAAGACTTATTAGCATTCAAAAGGAAAAAAGACATTGAGATGAAAACAATGAAGAATGGCAAGAAAACAAACACGTGTTGACGAGAAAAAGGTGTTTTCCAAAAGACTAGACAATCAGAACCAATGAACTTTTTGTCATGGGATGACATAATAGTAAAAGCCTGTCTAGGAAGTGTTTAGTCTATAACCTATGAACTTGATTAACCAAAGGTAGCAGCCATCCACCCAAAGTGTTATCTATAAGGGTTCCAACCTACTATGCAATACACACACACACACACAATGATAGTTAGTTCTTTCAATACATGTTTTGTTTCCCAAGTCTCTCCAGTCTCCAACAATAAGAGCAACGGAAGGAACCTCAAACAAAATATAATAGAGTGCATACAACTGAAATCAAAATTTTAATATCACCAGCTAGTAAAAGAGGAGGAAGGATGAAGAGGAAATATTAAATCCCACTTAATAGAAAAGAATAATCAGCCAAGAGTTTATAATGCTTGAATCTAAGATAATGTGACTGAAATTAAATAAAAGGCTAACACTTACTTGGTTATATCCTTGTATCGACCAGCAAGATACTGCTTTGCTGCATCAGTCAACGGTTGGACTGCATCAGCCATTAAGACACTAGAAGGAAGCTCCAGGTAAAGCAATGCAGAGTCAGGTGTCATGGGCATATTCCGCAGTAACCGGCTACAGTATCTCATGCATGAAGCAACTTGAAATTTATCAGCAGCCATCAACACATCCAGTAAAGCAGGTGCTGTAGTGGTGCCCAAGGTATTACTGTACATAAAATTCAGTAGCTCCATGAGAGCAGCTTCTTCTGTAACATGAAAGAGAAGTATGGCATTTATAAGGTAACTATTTGGGGGAAAACTAAAATTATTAGGCAAAGAATCTAAAAAGTTTTTACATAAGTTTATACCAGAGGCATTAATTCTCAGGCTGACATGTCTCTGCTCTGACTCCCTCATCCCATTTGAGAAAAGCTGCAAAAAGTAAATGAAGGCTGCTAAGCAAACATACTTTCAGCAGAATTATTCAAATCTACCCCATGAAGAAGAGACATCTACCTTGTAGAAGAAAGGACTTTTAGCAGCCAAGATAGGAGAACTGATATGTAGTGTTTTAACTCTCACAACTGCAGAGCAATCCATGCTCCAGTTCGAATCGTTGCTATTTACAGCTTCATCACCTGTATTAACCATACCAAAATCAAAAGTGTAAATCATAGAGCAGAACTGACAACTTCAAACTTAAGGAAAAGATATCTATTTTGTTGTCAACAGGAGAAAGTTATACTTTCTCTATCACAATAATTTCTTTTTTCAATTATTCTCTTGTTTAAATCACATGACAGATTTATACTGATTGATATTCAGGATTTGAGCATTTCATTGAAAAAATGTAGAAAGACAGTTCTCAAACCCTAAGGGAAACATAGGCATACTAAACAGCAATGAAAAAGACGAAGGAAAAAAGATTTAAAAAGAAAAAAAAAAAAAAGAAAAAAAGGGGGGGGAGGGGGAGGGGGTGGAGAACAATTGCAGAATCTCTCAAACCATAAAAACTCTATAATTGAGAAACTGAGTATAAGATATTTAAGCTATTCAAACACCTGAAGGGTTTTCTTCAACCATTGCAACAGCCTCCTCATCTTGATTTTCACAGACCACACAATCATCCATATCAGGTTGATTCCCGTTCAAAACTTGCTCTTCGGGCAATAAAGTAAGTTCCACAACTGCAAGCAAGAGAGCATATATTAGGTATGGCACGAGAAAATAGATGCTCCTGAACAAATATTATCCAACATGCACAAAGCAACACTTTTTAGGCAAACATACCATGCATAGAAGCTAGCTTCTCTGTAGCTTTGGCTCCTATCACAACAACGTAAAATCTCTATCAGAATCCACTACCAAAACACGAAGAAAGCCTCTCCTATCACTTTCATAGTTTCTACTCATGCAATATATTTCTCAAAACTCATAAGAAGAACACACAAAAATTACAACACTTCCTCACAGTCATGTTTATATTTGCTAATTTGGTATCATTCCATTCTGGGAAAACTGATACCAGAACACAATTTGAGTTTTCTATCTCGAGACACTTTTTTTCCTTAATTTTTTCGTAAAAATGGGTCATACATGTTGAATCACAACCATTTTTGCTTTTACCAGTAATGAAACAGAAAAAGAAAAAGAAACAAAAAACACAAAAATTCAGTTCATTTTCATCGTCGAAAATTTTCCAGAAAATCAAAGGAACACACACACACACACACACAGAGAAAGGGAGAGAGAGAGACCGTTTTCCTTCTTGATATCCTCGCGTCTCCTCTTGCGGTGGCGAGCCCAGTCGGCGATGGTGGTGCAACCGTCGGAGTCGGGTCGAAGATCAACCGGGTCGCCCATGATCTCGATCCGGAGGATCCGGTCGGAGAAATTGCTGTCATTGAAAGCGAACCCGAAATCGGGGTCGGAACCGGAACCACCGCGAGACCACTCGGATTCCATCACCGTAACCGGTTCAAACAGATCCGAATTCAAATCCCTCATTTCTTTCCAAGCACAAAATCACCTTCAACCCTAAACCAAAACCACCACAAAAAGGAACAAAGAAGAAGAAGAATAAACCCTAGATAAGGGTGAAAGAGAAGAAAGCAGAGGAAGAAGAGGAAGATTTTTTTTTTTTGGGTTTATTACAAAAGTGAAGGGGTGAGAGATGGTGTAACAAACACGCAATAATAAAGATGAGCAGATGGAAGCCATAACTCCATTTTATCTCTATATATTTATTCATCAAATTCATCGTCAATGCAAATTGTGAATTTTTTTATTTAAAGATTTTATTCTAATTATTATTTAATTTTATAATCTTGACATTTTTTTTAAATTAATTCATTTTGGTTAATTAATTTCTATGTCTGTGAGGGAAGAATGCATCCAATTGAAAATTATTATGTAAAAGGTCAACTAGAGAGGCCACGAATCTTCGGACTAGAAAAATATGAAAATTCTTAATTCCAGTACCATAATTCATTTTTATTTTGTGGTTGGTAATTTTACCTTATTTGCATGTGTGTGTGTTTTTTAATTAATTGTATTGTATTGTATTGTTATGATATGAGGTTTTAACCGTATGAAAGATAAAATGACAAGATAATTTTCTTTTTTTAGTGCAGCCAGAATTATTGCAACAGTTTATGCTTATGATTTTTGTCTAATATATCTCTCTAACGGACATGCCTAATCCTCTGATCAAAATCCAGCTGAATTCCTGTTACCTCTTTGCCAACAAAAATATGAAAATACAAGGCTGTGTTTCTGAATTCATATGGTTATCCAGGTGAAATTGGAAATTTGAGGCAAATTTTTAATAGAAGTTTTGGATAAAATATAACTGTTTTTAAGTAGACAACAGGGCACAGTTATGTTGTTGACACAATATTTCTCAACAAAATTAATTAAAAGATACTTTTGTTTGTACCAAAAAAAAAAAATACTTTTGTTAGATTTTGTATAATTGCATATAATCTCTGTTATAAAAACATGATAAGTCACCGTAAAAAAATGATAAATTCATTCCCTAAAATATTTTAAAAAATAAAACATGACAAGTCATTTTTTGTGTTTAATTAATTATTTTAGCAAATTTAAATTGGAGATCATTTAATGATAGATAATATAAATGGGAGAAACATCTATTATACTCGAAAATTATATATTATACATAAATTACATTTGATGATAGAAAGATCCATAAAGGTGAAAGTTGATATTTTGAGTGATGATAATTTTATCAAACTTTAATTTTATTTCGTTGTCAGCGTAAATGTCTAATTATAACTAAAGATAAATTCAAATCATAACAATATTTGTAAAAAAAAATCATAAATCGTTGGTGACTTTAATATGAACTAAAGTAATACCTGTGTTGTGTGATGTACCAATTTCAGAGTAAAACAAATTTGTTAAGATTAGTTTAAAATTTGTTCAGAGTAAATTTGTTTAGGTTAATTTACCCAAAACAAATTTGTTAAGATTAGTTAAATAATTTAATTAACCAATTATAACAATTTTTTGGAAAGAAAGAACGTAATAATGAGTCAGCAGCTTTAAGGTGATCAACACAATAATTGATTTGGGTACTGTTAAATTTTTAAATTAAATAAATATTTTGTCTAGAAACAATTTTTTATGTCGAAAATTCTATTATATTTTGACTCTTTAATATAAGAGTATCTCATGTGATGTAAAGTACGGAATACATGTCACATCATAGTACTGAAAAGTATCCTTTCTGTCCAAATATATATATATATTTTTAATGGACACCATTTTAGTAATTTTACCACATTTAAGTATATTAATTATATTTACTTTATATTAAAAATATTTTTTCTTAGAAATTTTGCCTATTTTCCGACCATATGGATTTGGCTTCTTTATAAAGTTAGAAATATATTTTAAAGAATAAAGTACGTGATTATAATGTTGATAAAAAAATTAAGAATTTAAAATTTTATAAAATATATGTATATGTATAACAAATCATATATATAATAATTCATTCTCTTAATTTTTTTATTAATAATTATAATTTAACATTTTACTCTTTAAAATAAACTCATGATTTTAGAGGAGCCAATTTCATAAAAATTAAAGTGAAAATTTTATAAATGAGTTTTCAATACAATTTTACAAATAAAATTGGAGAAATTTTTAGGTGGGCACGGTCTAACATATCATCACTTAAGCATTCAAATCATTATTTGATATGTGTAAAAGTATTGTTAATGATTGGTGTAATTCTATGATAATCTCTACTATCTTACACATGTCAAACAATAATTTGAGTGCCTATAATAGACCGTGTCCACTTAAGAATTACTCATCCTTTATATGTAAGGATATAAATACAATTAATATACACTAATCAATATAATTTATTTCAAAAAGAGGATATCATGTGCCATATTAATGTGTTATGATTAATGCCTTGATGTAATTGAGATTCTTAATATAAAAAATATAAATGAAATAAAAATATATACTAAATGTGAAACAAAAAACCTAAAATATGGTATTTTGGTATGGGGTTAAAAATAGAAATAAAAAATTTGTAGATCAGTTTTATGAGTAATTCTTAAGTGGGCACGGTCTACTATAAATACTCAAATTATTGTTTGATATGTATAAGATAGTAGAGACTATCATAGAATTACACCAATCATTAACAATACTTTTACACATGTCAAATAATGATTTGAGTACCTAAGTGATGTCATATTAGATCGTGCCCACCTAAGTGATGACATGTTTGGCCAATTTCTTTTTTAGTTTTAGGTCTTTCTCCCCACATTTAGTGCTTATATTTGTTTTATTTATATTTTTCTATATTAAAAATTTAAATTTTACCTATTTGTTCTCTAGTTTTAGATTTTTTTTGTCTCACATTCAATGTATATGTTTATTTCATTTATATTTATCCATATTAAGAATCTCAATTACATCAAGGCACTAATCATAACACATTAACATGTCACAGGATATCCTCTTATTCAAGTTTCTGAAATAAATTATATAGATTAGTATGTATAAATTGTATATATATTTTTGTATATAAAGAATATTGATTTATAGAGATTTGGCCAATTTATCTTTTAGTTTTAAGTAGATATGAAAAAATCAGATCGAATTGGCGAATTCGATAAAAAATATGGTCAATCAGTCACAATTCCAGTTCAACTAACCCATAAAATTGACCTGCTCGAGAACTAGTCAGAATCTACCAAGAACTAGCCAAATCGATGAAAAACCAGTAAAATTGGTTTGAACCCCCTTTTTTCTTAAAAAAAACTTAAAACTTTTATCAACAACTTTTTAACTTATTTAAAAATAATTTTTGAACAAAATAAAGGCACAATGTGAAGTTACAAAGACTCGTACATAAGACCCAAGAAAAAGCATAAGAAAGTTTGTCCTCTTCTTGACTTTTATATATGTTGTATGTTTAAATGTTCTACTCACTATTCTATGGGCGACTTGTAAGTGTAATCTCATCTTAACTTTTATATATGTTGTATGCTTGGATGTTTCACTTATTGTATAATGTGATACTTTGAAGCATTAAGTAACATAATATGAAATATTAATATCTTAATTTATTACTTAATATATTATATAATATTAAATATATATTTAATTATCATAGATTCGATCACGATTTGATCACAATCGAACCAATCAACTGTGAACTAGTATTTTCACCATTTTAATGACCAGACGAATTTTAAAAACATTGGTTTTAGGTCATTCCTCCACATTTAGTGCATATATCTATTTCATTTATATTTTTCTATATTAGAAGTTTCAATTAACCAAGACACATTTGATACCACATTAATGTGCCAAACAACATCCTTTCATTCAAGTTTTTGAAATATATTATACATAGATAGACTAGTGTATATTAAGAATATTGATTTCTAGAAATTTAGCTAATTTCCCTTTTAGTTTTAGGTATTTTCTCCATATTTAGTCTATATTAAGAGCATTTAAATTTCTCTATAATAAGAATGTCAATTACATCAAAACAAATATGCCACACAATATCCTTTCATTCAACTTTTTGAAATATATTATATATTATATACATAGGCTAGTGTATATTGATTTAGAGATGGGTAATGGGTCAATTCAATCTGCATTGGCCCAATCTGCGACAGGTTGAAGATAAATGAGATCGATTAGGTTGACTCACATTTTAAATAGGTTAATAAAATAACGGTCTACATCTGCACTTCTTTAGCCTGCAAGGCCTATTTCTTTTTATTTTTGCTTTTATTTTACATTTTTTATTTGTTCTTTTCCTTTATACTTTGCTTTTGGACCTTATTTAGATATTTGAGTCATTAGAGTCATTTAGGCTTGAGAGGATTTTATTTTGATCATTGCGCAAGAAAACTAATTGAAAAAAAGTGTTAAAATAGTATTTTTTTTAAAATAAAATATTTAGCGAATTAGTAGGTTGGCGAGCCACAACCCATTTAACCCGCGAGTTAAACAGGCCTACAAAATGTATTGTCCTAACTTACATGGATTATGCGGGTTAAATGGGTCATTCTGTGGACTACAACTTGTTTACCTAACTCTATATTGATTGCATTTATATTTTTTCATATTAAGGGAGGATGACTGAGCTTACCAATGGAAAAGAGGTGTCCAAAACAATAAGAAAGGGAGGATGAAGAGCCATACAATTTGGAGGCCACCCTTGAATGGTATCCTAAAACAATAAGAAATTTGGGAGTTTTGATGCAACAACAAGAAAATGGGATCATAGTTAAAGTTCCAATTTTGCTAACAAGAAAATGGGATCAATAGTTATGCTCCGAGAATGCGAAAACATGGAAAAAGAAAATTGGCAACAACAAGAAAATGGGATCAATAGTTATGCTAACAAGAAAATGGGATCAATAGTTATGCTAACAAGAAATTCACATGGAAAAGTAGAATTTGCAAGTGCAAGAACTTTACCCACCCACTCTCCACTGGTGGCAGAGGCCTTGGCAATTCGTGAGGCCATGAAAACAACGATGAATCTAGACTGGATGAAGGTTGTCTTCGAATCAGACTGCCTCCTAGTGAACCTAGCTTGCAGACAAGAAACAAATTTGAGAGAGATTGCTCCCATTGTTAAAGACATTTAAGACATAAAAGGTAATTTCTAGATTTGTGGATTTCTTTACAGTTGCAGAGAAGCTAATGAAACCCACTCAATAGCGTCCTTCGCCCTCAGCAACCGACTCCCTTCAACCTGGTCGTGGTGCTTGTTACAACCGATGGCTACTGGGATTTTGAGATATACTAGGTCGTGCATCTAGGGGTTTTGTATATCTAGCCCATAAACCTATTGGTTTGTTGAATGTTAATAATTTCTTTTGATCTTTTGTTATCTTTTCTTGACAAATTTCGTGGAACGTAAATTTATCACTCCTTCCTAAGAAGACAACTTCTTATCTCTCGCCTCTATTGATGAGGCTCATTGATAAATTAGAAGCTTGAGTATGCCTCGTATGTTTAAATTTGTCGACTTTCTCAACAGTAATATCTTCTATCCTTTACTCATCTATATTTTAAATTGAGGACAATGTCATGATCTCGGGGGGATCTGATATCCTTTGTTGTTTTGTTTGGAAAGTATGATATAATTGTCATGGACTTATTCTTTAAGGTGAGACGAAAGGAGTTTTTTTTAGGTAGTAATTAATGTTGTGCCTTGGAAAGTATGATATAATTGTCATGGACTTATTAAACCGAAAGTGTGATTCAGTAAGGAGTAATTTTGTAATTGGTGGCTTTTTATTCTTTTTTGAGATGTATGGGGGAGAGATTTTAGCGTGGGATTGCATGATTGAATAACTTTTCTCCTTCTACCGGGGGTATCATGTTAATGAAATTCCTCGGTCCTTCAGAGCATGCCTCTGGCTTAGGTAGAAGTGTTTGAAATGTTTGGCCTTCGAGCATGCCTTTTTTTTTTTACAACATGTAAAGAACTGGGTTCTAAGAGTTACCTGAGTAGGTATGAAATTATGAGCTTTATTATGGCGCAGCCCTGACAGTAACGAGCGAGAGGGTGGGTACCTACAAAAGGCACTTCGACGCTCAAGTCAGTAGGTTCACTAGGAGGGTAATGTGCATTGGGAATTAGCTCATACATTTTCTTTCTTGCTTACTGTATTTATATGAGCGTTTTAAAGGTATGTGGTGTCTGAGTATTTAGTGTGTGCCGAATGCTGCTACCTGGGATCGTGGAGACAAGATCATGGAATACGTTACCTCTTTGTCCTTATTCTTCTGCCAATATAGGATATGATCAGGATTTGTTCTTGCTATTATGCCTAGCGTTTAGGCTGCTTCATGCTCGTTGTACGTCTGGGTGCTAGCCTAGCGGGTCGGGTTGTTCCAGGTTTATAGACCCAATCATATAATTTATGGTAGGGGTGTTTGTTTATTTAGTTATTTTCTTTTCTACCTCCTCTTGATGCATGATATATGCTTATTTGGATAGAAAATGGGTTTTATAAGGTTTTTCCATGGTTTGGGATGATGAGCTTGGTTGGAAGTTTAGAAAAGGGTAGGTATGAATTGAGACATGCCTACTGGTGGTTTAGAGCATGTAAGCATCAATAAAACTCCATCATCTTGTGTTTGAGGAAAATAGGTTTTAGGATGAGAGTTTTAACATATTTGTTCTTGTTTCATTATATTGGTGATTTGAGAATGTGTATGAGAGTTTTAGTATGTTTAAAGGTCACGTAAGAGGTGGAAAACGATCTAAGACTTGTGCCTGAGGACTAAGCTTTGGATGAGAGTTCAATGGAATAGGGTATCCAAGTTTGGTGTTGGGCGCTTAAGCACCCAGAAGTTAAGCGCTTAATCGCCCAAGGCTAGAGAACAAAGGCGAGTTGGGCGCCTAAGCACCCAGGAGTTAAGTGCTTAAGCGCGCAAGACTAGAGAGTTCTGGAGCTGAGCAATTGATCACTCAGAAATTGTGCGCCTAAGCACCTAGTGACAAATAAACTTAGGAGAGTTTGCTGTCACGGAGCGCCTAAGCACTGGAAAGATGAGCTCCTAATGGCCCAATGGCAGAGTGTGTCATGCATTTCTTTTTAAGGAAATGATGTTTCTTGCTTATTGGGATCTTTTATGAATGCTTTTTAGTACGAGTTAAGATACTATTAGAGATATTTTATAGAAGAAATAACCACCTAGCATATGTGTAAAAGAATAGGCCTTTGTGCATCCAATGGTTGTGGAATGACATAGGTATGTTTTTATCCATTGAGAGCAATGATGTTGTACTCGGTATCACTTGTGATGTGATGATGTAATGCATGTTTGTTTGGCTCCTTTAATGTGAAAGTTGAACTAGTGATGAGTTTTGTAGTGTGTATATAAGAGTTGAATATAACATTACATAGTTACACACATTTGTTATTTCCTATGTATTGTAACCTTATATGGTGTACATAATCATTTGACTGAAGATTTATAGGTCATCAGTCTGGGGGACTAGTCCTAAATTCTCAGAGCGCAGAGACTCTTAGGGCCAGGGTTACAGGTAGGTTAAGAAGGTAACACATTCTCTCCCTACCCAGAAGAATACAAGGGAACCAGGTTCCTGGAAATATGCAGGTTTCATGACATTGCACAAACACTACATAACACATTCACATTTCATAGTCATTACCTTAGGCATATCTTAGGCATGAGCATGCATAAGCATTCGTATTTCAAAAATAATTGTATGAGTAGTTGTTTTATCTTTGTTAAGAAAGGGTTTGTGAGATAAGGGAGTGAGAAAAACACTTTGTCATAGTAGAGAAGTGAGAAAAACTCTCTACTAAGGGCAAAGGAGTGAGAGAAACACTTTGTCAAGGAACATGATGTTTTACAATTGTATGAGTAATTGTTTATCATTGAAAAGTAGTTAGTTGTGGATATAAATTATGCATTGCTTTGTGAACGTTACATAGAGAGAGTATGTTAATATTCCACTAGTATTGAGTAGCGACTCATTTACTTATTGCAAATCATAATCTATTGTTATTAAGTTTATTCATAGTGAATGTTTAATTATGTAATAATTGAACGCTCTGTCTCGGAAAGATGAAGGAACAATTTTTTGCTTTTTCCACCTTTCTAGATATTATCAAATGGTTTGTTTTTCCTTTAAGCAACTGGAGTTATCATGATGCTATATATGTATATATACTACTGAGCATCGCAAATTCTCACCCTGATTATTATTTTTCATGATAGATCTAGGTTAAAACTCTTCCAAAGGGGAAGAAGAAGAAGCGAATAGAATAGATAATTTTTATGTACTTTTGAACAAAGCTTGTATATTATTATATCTGCTTTGGTTTGTATAAAGTTTTATGTATTATACTATGCCTTTTGAGGCTAATGCTGTATATATGATTTTTTCTTTCCCTCTTGGCTCTTTATAATAATGTGTATGGTTATTATGAATCTAGAATGTTGTTCTTAAGTTAGAAGTAATGTGGTTAATACTGTTTACTATTGTATATTCGGAATATACTAAGGAATTGGGATTAGAACGTTACATTATGGTATCAAAGCAGTTCATCCTGTTGAGCTGGTGTATGGATTGACTATGCTTAGACATGTTTAGTAATTCTTGTTGTGTGTTGTGCATTTATTATCTCATTGTGAGATGTATGGATAGAATTACATGACAACCTTAAGTTTGAATGTTAATGGTTACTGTTACATGATTACATGATATTGAGACTGATCAACTCAATATATATTGTTTTGTGTGAATAGGAAACTATGGCTTCACCGAGGCGAACTAGGGGAAACAAGAACTCTTCTAGTGAGGGTTCAACTGACATGGCTGAGGCGTTTATGACAATGACAATTGTGATGAGGGAGCAGGCTACTACTACTACTATGATGCTTGAGAGGATGGAAGCTAATCCACCTCAACAGTCAGACCATGCTCTCTGATACCAACTTTATCACAGCCAATTTTATGGATTATGACCTGGTTAGGAATTGGATACTTTTAACCCCTCGAAACCTCACTAGCATATGCAAAACTCAATACCATTTATGATAAAACTCACATTACTTTAACATACTTACATAAGTGTCATGGGTAAAGTTTTCCAAAGTTGGGAGACTTCTTGTTATGACAATACAGTTACAATAATTTAAACTCATATTTATTTACTACAAACAACACTTATGTAGACTATTATGCAACACAAATGAACCAAATCCTATTAATGTGTATCCAAATATCCATGTCTGTAAGTTATCTCTACAAAAGGGTCTAGTATCACTTTTGAAGTGAACAAGTTTCTATGCTGAAGGCACAGAAAATGTCTAGTCAGGCTCTGAAAAATAAAATATAATGGGGTGAGTTTTACAACTCAATGAATACAAGGGCACTCAAGTGCCATTAACCAAAAATACTACAAGTATACTTTATACAGATAATAAGGATTAAATATCAAAATTTATACCAATGTTTTTGCTTGATATTCAATAAATCATTAATAAATTCAAACATCAAATTGGAAATACTTTCTTCAAGGAAATTCTTCCTCAAGCAATTTCATTTTGTAAAAAAAAAAAAAATCTCTTTTGGAAATCCTTTCTTTTAAGTATCACTTTTATTATAGGAATATTCGCAGGCTCTACTAGAAGAACAACATTTATTTACAGATAAATATCTCAAATTATTAACCCCAAATATTTTTGGTTGGGCATCAGTCAATTATTTCCACAGCCCCAAGTATTTCTGCCCAGGCATTAGGCACACATAAGTCTTATAATCATATAACAATCTTATCATACCATAGTATACTAACGGTTCTTTCTAGTGCCTTCGATATTCAAAAATATATTTTTAACATTATCATCACAGTCCACATATATTCCATAGTAAAAGCAAATACTCAAAATAAAGATAATTGTAAATGCTCAAAATTATAAATTAAACAAAAGCATAAATGCTCTAAAATATACGTTATAACCAATATTTAATTCAAGATACCAAAATTACCGAGTTAGCTACAGAGCAATATGTGATAATCATATGTGTATATATATAAATATATTGTTACCAAGTGGCTTCTAGTACTCAAGAGAGAGGGGTGAATTGAGTATAAAAATTTTGTAAAACTCTTTTAAAATAAATACAAATATTAAAACTTAATAAATAAATGCACAGAACTAACGAGAAGAAGAAAAGAAACAATAAAAGCAGTGAAAAATAAATATATAGTAAATTAAAATTGCATAAACTAAAGAGATTAGGAAGAGAAAAGCAGACACAGTATTTATCCTAGTTCAACCACTAACCCATTTGTGGTCTACGTCCAGTCCTCGAAAGCCGAGATTTTTCACTGTGTATACAAGTTTCAATAGGTGCTTGCTACCGTTTACAAAATAGAGCACTTTTCACACATAGGAAAACTCTACCCTTGTGCTAAAGTTTCAACCTGCAGGGATACCTCACCCTTATACAAACCTTGAGGGATACCTCACCCTCGATACAGAATAATAGAAAGTAGATGAAGAGAAACTCCCACACAAAGCAAATAATACAAATTGAAGCACTATAGAGCTCTCTAAGAATATCTCAGAATTTTACCAAAAGAGCACAAAGAAGAAGAGAAAAATATGTAAACAGCGTTTTAGCACAAGCAAAAATAATTTCAAAAAATTCGCGTGTTTCAGACGTGAGACAAGGTCTCTATTTATAGAGCCTTTGATCAGAAATGATTGTTGAGGAAATTAATATCATAATAAATATGAATCTGTTTATGTATAAATTCAAAAACCAAAACAGAATATTGTGGGTTATTCGAATACCATTAATGGGTATTCGAATACCACTGGTTTCAGTTCTCATAGAAAATAATTTAGACACAGGTTATTCGAATACCACTGGGGTGTATTCGAATACCACTGTTTTTCATTTTCTCATAAATCATCTCAGAAGCAGGTTATTGGAATACCAAAAAGAGGTATTCGAATACCACTGTTTAAAACACATTCTAAAATGCATTTTTTAGAAAGATTGTATTCGAATACCTTCAAGGCTATTCGAATACCTCTGTTTCATGTTATGAAAAACACTTTTAAGAAACAGATCATGTGATTTCTGAAAATCCACAAACTCTTTGATTTTCAAAGCCATATTAAAACTTTAATTTAGTTTGTAGAAAAACATGTTCTTAGATCTTTTGAGTTAAACACTGAGATATCTTATAAAACCTCTGTACAAGAAAGATCCTAAGTCCTAATGCTAATCTTGAAGATCTTGGATTCGGTCTTCTCATCATCTCCATGTTTGTTATCATCAAAACTCATCATCAATGTTGCATGGTAATCACATTCTCCCCCTTTTTGATGATGACAAACTATCATTGAGAAAAGCATTAGTTCATATAAATTGGAATTCAAAAAGATAGGAGACTTACTCTCAAAATAAGCACATTCTCCCCATTTCTTTTGGAATCCAAGAGCCAGTATTAATCCAATTTTAACCTGTCTTTTCTCAAATAAGATTAATTATTTTTCTCCCTCTTTTGACATGATAAAAAAGGATGCATTCATTTAATAAAGCATGAGATAAACAATAAACGATTGTAATTGGCAACAAATTAATTGAAAGTACTCATTGCATTAAATATAATTGGCCAAGTTCAAATACAATTTTTATCAAAAGACAGCTAATACAATAAACATCAAACATAAAAAAAACATAACATAAGCAACAGATCCTAAGACTAAGCAAGTCCTAGAAATAGGCATCTGGTGGTGGAGGAGGAGAGGCAGGGTCATTGCCAGACAGCAGAGCTCGAAGGGCAGCCTGTTCACGCTCAACACCAGCTATTATGTCAAACAGAATAGTGAAGGTGTTCTCCATGTAAGTTCTATTATCCAACAGAGAAGCCAGGATTTGCTCATTTGTGACAGGAGCAGGAGTAGGGATATCAGCAGCAGCAGCAGCAGAGGTAGCAGGATCGCCTTGAGGGTCGTCCTCATCATTATCAACTTCCACTGGGAACACCCAGCCTTCATCGGTCCTGATCATCTTTATTTTGTTAAGGGTAAAGGACCCAAACACGTGATGATGGGTTAGCGAAATCGCTCGCTCAGTTTCCAGAATATGTGGATACTTGCCTAAAAAGGCAGTAATGATCGCGCCATAGGGAAACTCAGACCGCTCTTTACCTTTTGCCCTCATCATATGCTTTATAATGAAGACGGGCTAGTTAATCTGATGGCCTTGCTTTAGAATCCACAGCATGAACACATCATCTTCACTCATGTAGGCGTAGTTCCCACCTCTAGGAGCTAGGATGTGGGCATAAGCATAATGTAAGAGCCTGTCCTGGCTCTTCATCATGGCTCCTTTGACTCCCTTTTGAGTCGAAGGTAAAGCCAACCCAGGTCTTAGAACATCTTCAATTGCTCTGTTCTTGTTGAAGAGCTGGAGGAGTGAATCTTCTTCAGCGTAACGGCCAGTTGACTGCAAGCCAAACATCTAAACCCAATCTCTAGGTGTGATCACAATATTTTGGTCACAGACACTGGAGTGTAGCTCCTGACCTTCAATCTTCAGGTTGCAATAGAACATCTTGACCAGGTTGGGATACAGAGCAGCTGAGTAAGAGCAGAAGCGAAGTACGCCTTGGTGATTCAATCGGTTCAGAAAGTCAAAACCACCTTCTCTTTCGAAGAACCCCAAGTCGAGGTACTTTGGTTGCACCAGGTTACGCTCTCAAAAGTGTGTAATGAAGCGCCCAAGCTGTTGCTCGTTGGAGGAAAGCCTGCGAAGGTCCAGCGGGTTGTTGCATGGAGCCGTCTTCATACGAGGACGCTTAGAGCGAGAGGAAGATGAGGCCATGGAAGGAAAAGAAATTGAGGAGATGGAACGAAGAGAAGGGGTGGAGACCGTGAGAAAAAGAGGGTTTAGGAGAGAGGAGGGAAACCAAAGAGTTTTTGAAAACGGAGAGAAAAGAGAGAGACCTATTCAGATACGTAGGGGGGTATTTAAAGAATACCCAAATCTATTCGAATACCATGAAGAGGTATTCGAATAAAACATTGGGGAAAGATCAAAGGACGCAGCCTTCAGATAGAGGGTATTCGAATACCTCACCAGGTATTCGAATAGATGGCTAAATTTGGCTTGACTGCCAATATATGGTATTCGAATGCTTTTTACAGTATTCGAATACTCCCAAAAAGAAGAAAAGGCCAGAAGAACAAGTATTCGAATATCTTACAAGGTATTCGAATACTCCAGAGCAGCTGAGTAAAAATTGAAAAAGATAAGCCTCAGGGTATTCGAATGACTACTTAGCTATTCGAATAGCCTTATTAGAAAAACACAAGATTGCACGTATAACAGCAATGGTATTCGAATACCATATGGAGGTATTCGAATAACTTAAACAATATATCATATAGATATGCCCAGAAAATACATTTTTGAGAGACAAAAAACTTACCTTTTGATGGAATACCTGCAAAAAAGATTTCGGGATAACTCCGACGCTCAAGTCAGTAATAATTCAAGAAAGATTAAAACAAATTTAAGCAAATAACAAGCAATTATATGTTGGATTGATCAATTATGCCCAATTCTCCTCTTATATAAAAGAATGCTTCTTTTGCTAGGGGTCTAGTGAAAATGTCTGCAAGTTGCTTAGATGTTTCAACAAATTCAAGAATGCAATCCTCTTTTTGTACGTGATCTCTGATAAAGTGATGTCTTATCTCTATATGCTTTATTCTGGAATGCAGAATGGGATTCTTAGAGATATTTATTGCACTAGTGTTATCACATCTTATCGGGATGTGATCAAGTGAAAGAAGTAGTCTAAAAGTTGTTGCTTCATCCATAGGATTTGAGCACAACAATTCCCGGCTGCAACATATTCAGCCTCAGCGGTAGACAGAGCCACACTATTTTGTTTCTTGCTATGCCAAGAAACTAAAGAACTACCAAGCAAGTGGTATGTCTCACTAGCACTTTTTCTATCCAATTTGCACCCAGCAAAATCAGAGTCAGAATAGCCTATTAGGCTACATGAGGCACCCTTAGGATACCACAAGCCCATTTATGAAGTGCCTACTAGGTATTTCATTATTCGTTTAACAGCACTTAAATGAGATTCCTTAGGGTTTGCCTGATATCTAGCACACATGCATACACTAAACATTATATCTGGCCAACTAGCAGTAAGATAAAGGAGAGATCCAATCATACCTCTGTATTTCGTTATTTCTACTGATTTACCTCCTTCATCTTTGTCCAAATAGCAAGAAGTGCCCATCGGGGTGGCCATATGTTTAGCGTTTTCCATTTCGAATCTTTTGAGCAATTCCTTGCAGTATTTGGTTTGATTTATGAATGTCCCTTCGTTCGTTTGTTTGATTTGAAGTCCGAGGAGGAAATTCAGCTCTCCCATCATCGACATTTCAAATTCATTCTGCATTGTCTTAGCAAATTCTTTGCACAGGGATTCATTAGTAGCACCAAAGATAATATCATCCACATATACTTGCACAAGAAGAATATCATGCTTTTTATTTTTAATGAAAAGGGTAGTATCGATTTTTCCTCTTGAAAAATCATTTTCTAAAATGAACTTACTCAACCTTTCATACCAAGCTCTAGGAGCTTGCTTTAAGTCATATAAAGCCTTTTTAAGTTTAAAAATATGGTTGGGTAGTTCATGATTTTCAAAACTTGGAGGTTCTTCAACGAAAACCTCCTCTTGAATAAAGCCATTTAGAAAAGCACTTTTAACATCCATTTGATATAATTTGAAATCCATGATCCAAGCATAAGTAAGTAACATTCTAATAGCTTCTAATCTAGCTACTGGTGCATAGGTTTCTTCATGATCTATTCCTTCTTCTTGATTATAACATTTAGCAACCAATCTAGCTTTGTTTCTAGTTATTAAACCATTTTCATCAAGTTTGTTTCTAAAAATCCATTTAGTGCCAATTATAGGGTGATCATTAGGTCTAGCAACTAATTCCCAAACTTGATTCCTTTCAAATTTATTTAATTCCTCATGCATAACTAAGATCCAATGTTCATCATCAAAAGCTTCAATTAAATCCTTAGGTTCAATTTGAGAAACAAAAGCTAAGTGATTGCAAGCATTTCTAAGAGAATTACGAGTACTTACACCTTTAGATACATCACCGATTATTTGATCAAGGGAATGATATTTTGAAGTTGGCCATTCTTTGGGAAGTTCCAAGGCTTGCAAATCTTATTGTCTTTGTTTATCCTCCTGCTCCTTGATTTCTTTTTCCTTGCTATCCAAATATGTTTCCGCTAAGACTTCTACAACATCATCAATAGCAAGATCCTTTCTCGATCCACTTGGGTCAGTTTCATCAAATGCAATATGTATAGACTCTTCCATAGTCATAGTTCTTTTATTATATATACGAAAAGCTTTACTATGATTTGAATAACCAAGAAATATACCTTCATCAGACTTAACATCAAACTTGCCTAAGTTGTCTTTTCTATTATTTAAAACAAAACATTTGCATCCAAAAACATGAAAATATGAGACATTTGGCTTTCTTCCCTTGTATAACTCATATGAGATTTTCTTTAAAATTGGTCTTATAAGGGCCCTGTTCATTACATAATAAGCTGTACTTACAGCATTCGCCCAAAAATACTGAGGAAGAGCAGCCTCATTAAGCATAGCTCTCGTCATTTCTTCTAAAGAACGATTTTTCTTTCTACAACTTCATTTTGTTGTGGAGTTCTAGGGGTAGAGAAATTATGATTAATGCCATGTTCATCACAGTAATTTTCAAAAACATTATTTTCAAATTCGCCAGTATGATCACTTCTTATAGAAGAGATTTGAAAATATTTTTCGTTTTGAATAACTTTGGCAAGTCTTTTAAAAGCTAGAAATGCATCATTTTTATTTGCAAGAAATAAATTCCATGTAAGCCTAGAAAAATCATCCACAATCACTAAAGCATAGTAATTCCCATTAAAGCTCATAGTTCTAGAAGGTCCAAAAAGATCCATGTGCAAAAGTTGTAAAGGTCTAGTAGTTGAAACTATATTTTTTGCTTTAAAAGAGACATTTATTTGTTTACCCTTTGACATGCATCACATAGTTTATCTTTTACAAAATTAAGCTTGGGTAGTCCAATTACTAGCTCTTTAGAGACCAACTTCTTTAAGTGATCCATGTGAATGTGTGCAATTCTCCTATGCCATAACCATGAATCATCATACTTACTTAAAAGACATTTCGCATCATTTAAAGATATATCATCAAGGCAAATCATATAAATGTTGTTTACTCTATGACCAATGAATTTAACATGCTTGTCATTTTTATCTTCAATTATACAACAATTTGAATCAAATATTACCCTATTTCCTTTATCACATAATTGACTAATACTAAGCAAGTTATGTTTCAAGCCTTCAACAAGCAACACATTTTCAATAGAAGAGTTAGGGTTCTTACTGACTTTGCCGATTACAAGAAATTTTCCTTTGTTGTTATCACCATAAGTAACGTGTCCATGATTCTTGGAAATAAGTATGGTGAATTTCAAGTCGTCCCCGGTCATGTGCTTGGAACAGCCGCTATCGAGATACCAATTTGAACTCCTAGCTTTCAAGCACACCTACAACACAAGTTTAGTTTTTAACCTTTGGTACCCAAACTTTCTTAGGCCCTTGTGTGTCAGTTTTGGGTATAGTACCCTTGGGAACCCAAATCATTTTTGTTCCAATTTTTGTATTTATGTTTTTCCTTGCATTACATGTTGATGCACTATGTCCTTTCCTTCCACAGTAAAAACATTTAATAAAAGGACTACTTGAAACACTAGAATGCACAAAAAAATTTTTATAGAGTTTTTGTTGATTTTTCGGGTTATAACATATCCCTGCTTTTTGAAAAACTACTCTTTGTCTTCCTAATAAAATATTTAAATTATTTCTTCTAAAGGTGAATTTAAAAATTGTGTTCTTTAAGTCTTCAATTTCTTTTTCAAGCATATGACATGAAGAACAAGATGAAGATGTAGAAGCATGTGAATAATGATTTGTGCATGCATCAATAATTCCCAAAGTTTCATTTTCAACTTTCAATTCTTCTATTTCTTTATTTAAAACAAGAATTTGATTTTCTAAAGAAGAGATTGTTTTCTTAGAAGAAGAGATTATTTTTGTGAATTTTAAAGACTCTTCATACAATTCTTTAAAGGTATCTTGTAACTCATCGTAAGAAGGCAATAAAGTAGTATTAGAACTTACCTCATTTTCGCTTTCTTCTTCTTCTCTTTTGGCCATGAGACACAGTTGAGCTTCCTCGCTATCTGAGTTGTCAGTTGAATCCATATCGTTTTCATCCCATGCTATATAGGCTTTTCTTCCTTTTCTTTCCTTGAAGGGCTTCTTTTCAAATTTCTCCTTTTTCTTTTGATAAACTGGGCACTCCATTTTCATGTGACCAGGTTTGCCACATTCATAGCAAGTTGGAGTCGATGAAGCTCCTTCGCCTTTGTAATGAGTCTTCTTCAGAGGGAAGGGGGGTTTTCTTTGCGTTCCCTTTTTCCTGAGAAATTTACCAAATTTTTTAACTAACAGACTAAGATTTTCTTCGCTTGCCTCAATGTTCTCTGAGCTTTCTTCATTTTCTTCATAATCATTGTCGAATGTTGAGGAAGTGGCTTTAAGCGCTATCCCTTTTTTCTTTTTATCGCTCTCTTCACTTTGACTTAATCTGCTCAGTTCCAGTTCGTGCTCATGAAGTTTTCCAAAGAGGGTAGCTAGAGTCATTGTCGTCAAATCCCTCAATTCTGATATAGCTGTTACCTTAGGTTGCCAAATCCTGCTAAGACATCTCAATACTTTGTTAATCAAATCTTCGTTAGGAAAACTTTTACCTAAAGATGCAAGATGATTAACTATGTGGGTAAACCTCTTTTGCATTTACTGAATGCTTTCTCCTTGGTTCATTCTGAATAATTCATATTCACGAATTAGAGAATTGATTCTTGACCTCTTCACTTCATTAGTACCCTCATGGGTAACTTGCAAAGTGTCCCACATTTCTTTAGCAGTTTTGCAATTTGAAATTCTAAAAAACTCATCATATCCCAAAGCAGTAATAATGATATTTTTGGTTTTTAAATTATATTGAACTTTTCTTTTGTCTTCATCAGACCATTTATTCCGTGGTGTTTCGGTCCTTACACCATCGACCTCATGTGTGGGTATAAAAGCGCCATTTTGGACAGCATCCCATACATCTAGATCAATAGCTTCGATGAAGATTTTCATTCTTTCCTTCCAATATGCATAACCATCCCCATTGAAAAAGGGTGGTCGGTTTATGGAAGATCCTTCTGAAAAACCATTTGAAGAAGCCATGTTCTCTTGAAGCTGCTAAACTCTTTATACAAGAGTCTAGCTCTGATACTACTTGTTACCAAGTGGCTTCCAGTACTCAATAGGGAGGGTGAATTGAGTATAAATTTTTTTGCAAAACCTCTTTTAAAATAAAATAAAAATATTAAAACTTAATAAATAAATGCACAAAACGAACGAGAAGAAGAAAAGAAACAATAAAAGCAGCAAAAATAAATATACAGTAAATTAAAATTGCATAAACTAAAGAGATTCGGAAGAGAAAAGCAGGCACAGTATTTTATCCTGATTCGACCACCAACCCACTTGTGGTCTACGTCCAATCCTCGAAAGCCGAGATTTTTCACTATGTATACAAGCTTTAATAGGTGCTTGCTACTGTTTACAAAATAGAGCACTTTTCACACACAGGGAAACTCTACCCTTATGCTAAAGTCTCAGTCTGCAGGGATACCTTACCCTTATACAAACCTTGAGGGATACCTCACCCTCGATACAGAATAATAGAAAGTAGATGAAGAGAAACTCTCACTCAGAGCAAATTATACAAATTGAAGCACTATAGAGCTCTCTAAGAATATCTCAGAATTTTACCAAAAGAGCACAGAGAAGAAGAGAAAAATATGTAAACAGCATTTTAGCACAAGCAAAAATAATTTCAGAAAATTCGCGTGTTTCAGATGTGAGACAAGGTCTCTATTTATAGAGCCTTCATAATAAATGCGAATCTGTTTACGTATAAATTCAAAAACCAAAACAGACTATCGTGGGTTATTCGAATACCATTAAGGGGTATTCGAATACCACTGGTTTCAGTTCTCATAGAAAATAATTTAGACACAGGTTATTCGAATACCACTGTTTTTCATTTTCTCATAAATCATCTCAGAAGCAGGTTATTCGAATACCAAAAAGAGGTATTCGAATACCACTGTTTAAAACACGTTCTAAAAAGCATTTTTCAGAAGGATTGTATTCGAATACCTTCAAGGCTATTCGAATACCTCTGTTTCAAGTTATGAAAAACACTTTTAAGAAACAGATCATGTGATTTCTGAAAATCCACAAACTCTTTGATTTTCAAAGCCATATTAAAACTTTAATTTAGTTTATAGTAAAACATGTTCTTAGATCTTTTGAGTTAAACACTAAGATATCCTATAAAAGCTCTGTACAAGAAAGATCCTAAGTCCTAATGCTAATCTTGAAGATCTTGGACTCGGTCTTCTCATCATCTCCATGTTTGTTATCATCAAAACTCATCATCAATGTTGCATGGTAATCACATTCTCCCCCTTTTTGATGATGACAAACTATCATTGAGAAAAGCATTAGTTCATATAAATTGGAATTCAAAAAGATAGGAGACCTACTCTCAAAATAAGCACATTATCCCCCTTTCTTTTGGAATCCAAGAGCCAGTATTAATCCAATTTTAACTTGTTTTTTCTCAAATAAGATTGATTATTTTTCTCCCCCTTTTGACATGATCAAAAAGGATGCATTCATTTAATAAAGCATGAGATAAACAATAAACGATTGTAATTGGCAATAGATTAATTGAAAGTACTCATTGCATTAAATATAATTGGCCAAGTTCAAATACAATTTTTATCAAAAGACAGCCAATACAATAAACATCAAACATCAAAAAAACATAACATAAGCAACAGATCCTAAGACTAAGCAAGTCCTAGAAATAGGCATCTGGTGGTGGAGGAGGAGAGGCAGAGTCGTTGCCAGACAGCAGAGCTCGAAGGGCAGCCTGTTCACGCTCAATACCAGCTATTATGTCAAACAGAATAGTGAAGATGTTCTCCATGTAAGTTCTGTTATCCAATAGAGGAGCTAGGATTTGCTCATTTGTGACAGGAGCAGGAGCAGTGATATTAGCAGCAGCAGCAGAGGCAGTAGGGGCAGCAGGATCGCCTTGAGGGTCGTCCTCATCATCATCAACTTCCACTGGGAACACCCAACCTTCATCGGTCGTGATCATCTTCATTTTGTTAAGGGTAAAGGACCCAAACACGTGATGATGGGTTAGCGAAGTCGCTCGCTCAGTTTCCAGAATAGGTGGATACTTGCCTAAAAAGACAGTAATGATCGCGCCATAGGCAAGCTCAGACCGCTCTTTACCTTTTGCCCTCATCATATGCTTTATAATAAAGACGGGCCAGTTAATCTGATGGCCTTGCTTTAGAATCCACAGCATGAACACATCATCTTCGCTTATGTAGGCGTAGTTCCCACCTCTAGGAGCTAGGATGTGGGCATAAGCATAATGTAGGAGCCTGTCCTGGCTCTTCATCATGCCTCCTTTGACTCCCTTTTGAGTCGAAGGTAAAGCCAACCCAGGTCTTAGAACATCTTCAATTGCTCTGTTCTTGTTGAAGAGCTGGAGGAGTGAATCTTCTTCAGCGTAGCGGCCAGTTGACTGCAAGCCAAACATCTAAACCCAATCACTGGGTGTGATCACAATGTTTTGGTCGCAGACACTGGAGTGTAGCTCCTGACCTTCAATCTTCAGGTTGCAATAGAACATCTTGACCAGGTCGGGATACAGAGCAGCTGAGTAAAAGCAGAAGCGAAGCACGCCTTGGTGATTCAGCCGATTCAAAAAGTCAAAACCACCTTCTCTTTCGAAGAACCCCAAGTCGAGGTACTTTGGTTACACTAGGTTACGCTCTCAAAAATGTGTAATGAAGTGCCCAAGCTGTTGCTCATTGGAGGAAAGCCTGCGAAGGTCCAGCGGGTTGTTGCATTGAGCCATCTTCGTACGAGAATGCTTAGAGCGAGAGGAAGATGAGGCCATGAAAGGAAAAGAAATTGAGGATATGGAACGAAGAGAAGGGGTGGAGACCGTGAGAAAAAGAGGGTTTAGGAGAGAGGAGGGAAAACAAAGAGTTTTTGAAAACAGAGAGAAAAGAGAGAGACCTATTCGGATATGCAAGGGGGATATTTAAAGAATACCCAAATCTATTCGAATACCATGAGGAGGTATTCGAATAAAACATTAGGGAAAGATCAAAGGACGCAGCCTTCAGATAGAGGGTATTCGAATACCTCACTAGGTATTCGAATAGATAGCCAAATTTGGCTTGATTGCCAATCTATGGTATTCGGATGCTTTTTACAGTATTCGAATACTCCCAAAAAGAAGAGAAGGCCAGAAGAGCAAGTATTCAAATATCTTACAAGGTATTCGAATATCTTACAAGGTATTTGAATACTCCAGAGCAGCTGAGTAAAAACTGAAAAAGATAAGCCTCAGGGTATTCGAATGGCTACTTAGTTATTCGAATACCTTTATTAGAAAAACACAAGATTGTACGTATAACAGCAATGGTATTCGAATACCATATGGAGGTTTTCGAATAACTTAAACAATATATCATATATATATGCCTAGAAAATATATTTTTGAGAGACGAAAAACTTACCTTTTGATGGAATACCTGCAAAAAAGATTTTGGGATAACTCCGACGCTCAAGTCAATAATAATTCAAGAAAGATTAAAACAAATTTAAGCAAATAACAAGCAATTATATATTGGATTGATCAATTATGCCCAATTCTCCTCTTATATAAAAGAATGCTTCTTTTGTTAGGGGTTTAGTGAAAATATCTGCAAGTTGCTTAGATGTTTCAACAAATTTCAAGAATGCAATCCCTTTTTGTACGTGATCTCGATAAAGTGATGTCTTATCTCTATATGCTTTGTTCGGAATGCGAGAATGAGATTCTTAGAGATATTTATTGCACTAATGTTATAACATCTTATCGAGATGTGATCAAGTCAAGACATAGTATTCTAAAAGTTATTGCTTCATCCATAGGATTTGAGCACAACAACTCCCATTTGCAACATATTCAAATTCCTTAGCGGTAGACAGAGCCACATTATTTTGTTTCTTGTTGTGCCAAGAAACTAAAGAACTACCAAGCAAGTGGCATGTCCCACTAGTACTTTTTTTTTATCCAATTTGCACCCAGCAAAATCAGAGTCAGAACAGCCTATTAGGCTACATGAGGCACCCTTAGGGTACCACAAGCCTATTTGTGAAGTGCTTACTAGGTAATTTATTATTCGTTTAACAGCACTTAAATGAGATTCCTTAGGGTTTGCCTGATATCTAGCACACATGCATACACTAAACATTATATCTAGCCTACTAGCAGTAAGATAAAGGAGAGATCCAATCATACCTCTGTATTTCGTTATTTCTACTGATTTACCTCCTTCATCTTTGTCCAAATAGCAAGAAGTGCCCATCGGATGGCCATGTGTTTAGCGTTTTCCATTTTGAATCTTTTGAGCAATTCCTTGCAGTATTTGGTTTGACTTATGAATGTCCCTTCATTCGTTTGTTTGATTTGAAGTCCGAGGAAGAAATTCAGCTCTCCCATCATCGACATTTCAAATTCATTCTGCATTATCTTAGCAAATTCTTTGCACAGGGATTCATTAGTAGCACCAAAGATAATATCATCCACATATACTTGTACAAGAAGAATACCATGCTTTTTATTTTTAATGAAAAGGGTAGTATCGACTTTTCCTCTTGAAAAACTATTTTCTAAAAGAAACTTACTCAACCTTTCATACCAAGCTCTAGGAGCTTGCTTTAAGCCATATAAAGCCTTTTTAAGTTTAAAAACATGGTTGGGTAGTTCATGATTTTCAAAACTTGGAGGTTGTTCAACGAAAACCTCCTATTGAATAAAGCCATTTAGAAAAGCACTTTTAACATCCATTTGATATAATTTGAAATCCATGATTCAAGTATAAGCAAGTAACATTCTAATAGCTTCTAATCTAGCTACTGGTGCATATGTTTCTTCATAATCTATTCCTTCTTCTTAATTATAACCTTTAGCAACCAATCTAGCTTTGTTTCTAGTTATTAAACCATTTTTATCAAGTTTGTTTCTGAAAACCCATTTAGTGCCAATTATAGGGTGATCATTAGGTCTAGCAACTAATTCCCAAACTTGATTCCTTTCAAATTGATTTAATTCCTCATGCATAGCTAAGATCCAATGTTCATCATCAAAAGCTTTAATTAAATCCTTAGTTTCAATTTGAGAAACAAAAGCTAAGTGATTGCAAGCATTTCTAAGAGAATTATGAGTACTTACACCTTTAGATACATCACCGATTATTTGATCAAGGGAATGATATTTTGAAGTTCGCCATTCTTTGGGAAGTTCCAAGGCTTGCGAATCTTCTTGTCTTTGTTTATCCTCTTGCTCCTTGATTTCTTTTTCCTTGCTATCCAAATGTGTTTCCGCTAAGACTTCTGCAACATCATCAATAGTAAGATCCTCTCTCGATTCACTTGGGTCAGTTTCATCAAATGCAACATGTATAGATTCTTCCATAGTCATAGTTCTTTTATTATATATACGAAAAGCTTTACTATGATTTGAATAATCAAGAAATATACCTTCATCAGACTTAACATCAAACTTGCTTAAGTTGTCTTTTCCATTATTTAAAACAAAACATTTGCATCCAAAAACATGAAAATGTGAGACATTTGGCTTTCTTCCCTTGTATAACTCATATGGGGTTTTCTTTAAAATTGGCCTTATAAGGGCCCTGTTCATTACATAACAAGCTGTACTTACAGTATTCACCCAAAAATACTGAGGAAGAGCAGCCTCATTAAGCATAGTTCTCGTCATTTCTTCTAAAGAACGATTTTTCCTTTCTACAACTCCATTTTGTCGTGGAGTTCTAGGGGTAGAGAAATTATGATTAATGTCATGTTCATCACAGTAATTTTCAAAAACATTGTTTTCAAATTCGTCACCATGATCACTTCTTATAGAAGAGATTTGAAAATCTTTTTCGTTTTGAATAACTTTGGCAAGTCTTTTAAAAGCTAGAAATGCATCATTTTTATTTACAAGAAATAAAGTCCATGTAAACCTAGAAAAATCATCCACAATCACTAAAACATAGTAATTCCCACCAAAGTTCATAGTTCTAGAAGGTCCAAAAAGATCCATGTGCAAAAGTTGTAAAGGTCTAGTAGTTGAAACTATATTTTTTACTTTAAAAAAGACCTTTATTTGTTTACCCTTTTGACATGCATCACATAGTTTATCTTTTACAAAATTAAGCTTGGGTAGTCCAATTACTAGCTCTTTAGAGACTAACTTCTTTAAGTGATCCATATGAATGTGTGCAATTCTCTTATGCCATAACCATGAATCATCATTCTTACTTAAAAGGCATTTCGCATCATTTGAAGATATATCATCAAGACTAATCATATAAATGTTGTTTACTCTATGACCAATGAATTTAACATGCTTATCATTTTTATCTTCAATTATACAGCAATTTGAATCAAATATTACCCTATTTCCTTTATCACATAATTGGCTAATACTAAGCAAGTTATGTTTCAAGCCTTCAACAAGCAACACATTTTCAATAGAAGAGTTAGGGCTCTTACCGACTTTGCCGATTCCAAGAATTTTTCCTTTGTTGTTATCACCATAAGTAACGTGTCCATGATTCTTGGGAATAAGCATGGTGAATTTCAAGTCGTCCCCGGTCATGTGCTTGGAATACCTGCTATCGAGATACCAATTTGAACTCCTGGCTTTCAAGCACACCTACAACACAAGTTTAGTTTTTAACCTTTCGTACCCAAACTTTCTTGAGTCCTTGTGTGTCAGTTTTGGGTATAGTACCCTTGGGAACCCAAATCATTTTTGTTCCAATTTTTGTATTTATGTTTTTCCTTGCATTACAAGTTAATGCACTATGTCCTTTCCTTCCACAGTAAAAACATTTAATAAAAGGACTACTTGAAACACTAGAATGCACAAAGAAATTTTTATAGAGTTTTTGTTGATTTTTCGGGTTATAACCTATCCCCGCTTTTTGAAAAACCACTCTTTGTCTTCCTAATAAAATATTTAAATTATCTCTTCCAAAGGTGAATTTAGAAAGAGTGTTCTTTAAATTTTCAATTTCTTTTTCAAGCATATGACATGAAGAACAAGATGAAGATGTAGAAGCATGTGAAGAATGATTTGTGCATGCATCAATGATTCCCAAAATTTCTTTTTCAACTTTCAATTCTTCTTTTTTTTATTTAAAATAAGAATTTGATTTTCTAAAGAAGAGATTGTTTTCTTAGAAGAAGAGATTATTTTTGTGAATTTTAAAGACTCTTCATGCAATTCTTCAAAGGCATCTTGTAACTCATCGTAAGAAGGCAATAAAGTAGGATTAGACTTACCTCATTTTCGCTTTCTTCTTCTTCTTCTTTGACCATGAGACACAGTTGAGCTTCCTCGCTATCTGAGCTGTCAGTTGAATCCATGTCGTTTTCATCCCATGCTATATAGGCTTTTCTTCCTTTTCTTTCCTTGAAGAGCTTCTTTTCAAATTTCTCCTTCTTCTTTTGATATGTTGATACCCAATTTTGTCCATAAAATTTTATTTTTGTTGCTTAATCCAAAACTAATATTTGTGTTAATTGATGCCTAATTGCAATGTTTTGAACATGTTGTTTCTGTTCCAGATTTATTTAATTTTAAATTTTCTTTTCTTATAATAAAAAGAAAACAAAAAAGAGAAAACAAAAAATTAAAAAAAAATATATATAAAAATAAAAATAAAAATAATGGCCATAGTAGCTATTCAATCCGAGCTACGCGCTCCAACCTTTGCAGCAGGAGCCTCAGCATACTCTAGCTCTCTACTAATTGGCTTTAGGCACAAGGCTCAAAGCCTTCCTGCAGCATCTTGATGAATCAAAGAACATGAAATGAGAAAGCATCAGGGATGGGGAAGAGTGAGGGTGGTGAGACAGTGAAGCAAAGCGCAAAAATGGAAATTGAGGGAGACAACACACAGTTATCATGGACAGATATCAAAAATGCCTAAAAGGCCCCCCTTAACGGAACCAATATTCAGATCATTTTCACCTTCTTCTCTAACCCATAAGCCTCCATATTTTCTCTGCCAATCGTGACTCACCCATACACCCAACCCCCATCATCTTCATCAACCCTTCACCACCACAAACTTGTAGAGCACCTCAATTATTACCCTCCATCATCCTTCTTCCATATTCATCCCTAAACCACCCTAACAAGCATAAACTTCCATAACCACCTCAAATCACCCTCCATCTCCCCATCCTCCATCACACCTTCAACACCCAACTCGTAACCCAATCATACCCATAGATCTACCACCAACCGTGACCCACCACCTAACGGCCCACTACAAACCTCCATAAACACCACCATTAACCACCATCTTCTTCACCATCACCCAAACAACCACATCCAAACCCACTCCATCGTCCTTGAACCTCCCGCCGTGTCTTTGCCCCCAAAGCACTCGAGCCGTCGCTGCCCAGCCGCCGGCCACCACGTACGACGCAGGAGCCCGCGACCGTACCTTCACCCCCACGGACCGGACCGCGAGCCCCAACGGCCCCGGTTCGGTCGGTCACCGAGCCACCAACGGCTAACCAAAAGTCGCACCTCGTTCCCCCCGCGCGACCCGCCCGCCCTACGTCGCCGATGAACCACCGCGTAAGCCATCTCCGCACGCCGCACCACCCACGACGCCAGCAACCGATAGTTTTCCCTCGTCCGGCCCAGACAAAATCCCGCAAGCAATCAATTTCTATCCCCGAAGCTGCGGGTTCCCCACCGCGCGACCCGCTCCGGCCCAGATACGTGCGACCCGCACGCGTCCCCCCGCACCAGCTCCGCGCCATCGCTCCTGGATCTCTGTTGCACCAGCTTCGACGAACCACCGCACGCGTTCCGCCGCGCCTGATTCGCTCCATTGGTCCTCGCCATTAATGAGTGGAGTTTTCGCTTAGTGAGTCGCCGTGAGCTAAATTAGATTCTCTCCGCGCGTCTCGTTCTTCTCTCACCCACCCTCTCAATCTCAGTTTTTTTTCTCTTCTGTTTTGATTTACAGAGCTTCCAAATCTTGTTTTCAATTCTTTTTATTTTCTTTTCTTTCTTTGATGGGCTAGCAGCCCATTTCCCTTTTAAAACCTTTTTTTTCTTTCTTTTCTTTTTTGGTAATACTAGAATAGAAAAAGAGGTGAAATATGAAAAAAAAAAGATCAAAATATGTTTTCAGTTTTAGGATTTAGTCATTGTTTGACAGTGTTTATTTTACTTAATGGTATATTTTATGTTGTGTTTTGTGATTAATGAAAAATAAAATAAAAATGAAGAAAACAAAAAGAAAAAAAATCTAAAATAAAAAATAAGTTTTGCTTTGGGTTGTTTGATTTGTGATGTTTATGTTTAATCTTCTTTATTTACCTGACTCGTGGAAGTTTGTGCTTATTTGTTTGTCTTTGTACATTTCGTAAAAATAAAATAAAAAATAAAAAAATCTTTTAATCAATGCAATGATCAATGATGGTGATTGAATAGCGGATGTTATCTTCAATGTCATTTGAATCATAAGGGTTTATTGAGTAGCCTTGTGCTAACTTGATCCTCGTGCAAGAATGGATTTATTTTCAAACAAAATCCTTTTTTTCAAAAATCACTTTCTTAATTAAAATCAACCAACCCACAATCATTTTCTAAAGAACTATGTGACTTTGAGTTCCCCATTGCATCAGAAGAGCTCGATCAATTTAGGGAGGGGATACGTCAAGAGGAGAAATTCATTTGTCAAGCCAAAAATTAAATTTTCACAATTTGGTTATTTCTTTTATTTCTTTTCTCTTTTTAAAATAAAATAAAAAAAATAAAAATGAGAAAATAAAAAAAATTAGTTACAAGGTCTTTTTCTAAAAAAAGGTAAAAATAAATATATTTGAGATTATTAAAATTTGCACAACTAACTTAAGGTACCATTCTTAGGATGGACAGTGTAGGGTGCTAATACCTTCCCACATGTCGTAAAACTCTAGAATCCAAACTCATTTTCAAAAAGACCAGTTTTCCTGACTAAAGGGTTTTTCTAATGTTTTCCCAATTTAAATAAACATTGGTAGCGACTCCATTGTTTTTTATATCTTTTCGGTCGTCCCGTCACGATCCCGGTTGCGACATAATAAATTGGGCACTTCATTTTCATGTGACCAGGTTTGCCACATTCATAGCAAGTTGGAGTCGATGAAGCTCCTTCGCCTTTGTAATGAGTCTTCTTCAGAGGAAAGGGGGGTCTTCTTTGCATTTCCTTTTTCCTGAGAAATTTACCAAATTTTTTAACTAACAGACTAAGATTTTCTTCGTTTACCTCGATGTTCTCTGAGCTTTCTTCATTTTCTTCATCATCATTGTCGAATGTTGAGGAAGTGGCTTTGAGCTCTATCCCTTTTTCTTTTTATCGCTCTTCGCTTTGACTTAATCTCGCTCGGTTGCCGATGTTCGATTCGTGCTCATGAAGTTTTCCAAAGAGGGTAGCTAGAGTCATTGTCGTCAAATCCCTCGATTTTGATATAGCTGTTACCTTAGGTTGCCAAATCCTGCTAAGACATCTCAATACTTGTTTAATCAAATCTTCGTTAGAAAAACTTTTACCTAAAGGTGCAAGATGATTAACTATGTGAGTGAACCTCTTTTACATTTCCTGAATGCTTTCTCCTTGGTTCATTCTGAATAATTCATATTCACGAGTTAGAGAATTGATTCTTGACCTCTTCACTTCACTAGTACCCTCATGGGTAACTTGCAAAGTGTCCTACATTTCTTTATTTCTTGAAGTGATTTGCAATTTGAAATTCTAAAAAACTCATCATATCCCAAAGAAAAGAAAATAGTAATAATATTTTTGGCTTTTAAATTATATTGAACTTTTCTTTTATCTTCATGGACCATTTATTCCGTGGTGTTTCGGTCCTTGCACACCATCACCTACATGTGTGGGTATAAAAACATTGTTTTGTATGAAAGGAAGCAAATGACATCCCATATATCTAGATCAATAGCTTCGATGATGATTTTCATTCTTTCCTTCCAATATGCATAATTGCCCTATATCAGTGCATCCCTATTGAAAAAGGGTGGTCGGTTTATGGAAAATCATACTTCAAGAAAAACCATTTGAAGATGCCATGTTCTCTTGAAGGAAATGAAGAAGTTAAGCTCTTTATACAAGAGTCTAACTCGATACCACTTGTTACCAAGTGGCTTCCAACGTTGAAGAGTAGGGCGCCCCTGTGCGCCTTCACACGCGCGCCGCGAAGGGGTGAATTGAGTATAAAATTTTTGCAAAACCTTTTTTAAAATAAAATACAAATATTAAAACTTAATAAATAAATGCACAAGACTACGAACGAGAAGAAGAAAAGAAACAATAAAAGCGTTGAAAAATAAATATAAGATGAAATTAAAATTGCATAAACTAAAGAGATTCGAAAGAGAAAAGCGAGTATAGCGATCATTATTTATCCTAGTTCGACCACTAACCCACAATCTTTGTGCTTGGTCTACGTCCAGATCCTTGAAAAGTAATTTTATTTCTCTATTTATCTATTTATCGAGATTTTTTACTATGTATACAAACTTCAATAGGTGCTTGCTACCATTTACAAAATAGAGCACTTTTCACACACAGGGAAACTCTACCCTTGTGCTAAAATCTCAGCCTGTAGGGATACCTCACCCTTATATAAAACTTGAGGGATACCTCACCCTCGATACAGAATAATAGAAAGTAGATGAAGAGAAACTCTCACTAAGAGCAAATTATACAAATTGAAGCACTATAGATCTCTCTAAGAATATCTCAGAATTTTACCAAAAGAGTACAGAGAAGAAGAGAAAAATATGTAAATAGCGTTTTAGCACAAGCAAAAATAATTTCAAAAAATTTGCGTGTTTCAGACGTGAGACAAGGTCTCTATTTATAGAGCCTTTGATCAGAAATGATTGTTGAGGAAATTAATATCATAATAAATGTGAATCTGTTTACGTATAAATTCAAAAACCAAAACAGAATATCGTGGGTTATTCGAATACCATTAAGGGGTATTCGAATACCCATGTTTCGATTCTCATAAATAATTTAGAAAATAATTTAGACACAAGTTATTCGAATACCCAAATTATACAAATTGGGGTGTATTCGAATACCACTGCTAGCTGCTTTAGCACAAGCAAAAATTTTCATTTTCTCATAAATCATCTTAGAAGCAGGTTATTGGAATACCAAAAGAGGTATTCGAATACCACTGTTTAAAACATGTTCTAAAAAGCATTTTTCAGAAGGATTGTATTCGACTACCTTCAAGGCTATTCGAATACCTCTGTTTCAAGTTATGAAAAACACTTTTAAGAAACAGATTATGTGATTTCTGAAAATCCACAAACTTTTTGATTTTCAAAGCCATATTAAAACTTTAATTTAGTTTGTAGAAAAACATGCTCTTAGATCTTTTGAGTTAAACACTGAGATATCCTATAAAAGTTCTGTACAAGAAAAATCCTAAGTCCTAATGCTAATCTTGAAGAGCTTGGACTCGGTCTTCTCATCATCTCCATGTTTGTTATCATCAAAACTCATCATCAATGTTGCATGATAATCATATATATATATATATCAGGACATGAATTTAGAAATATTAGTTTATAACTCATAATTTATGTTGCATATAAAATATAAATTATGATAGAATTATTATTATAAGATTTCAATAAAATTTAATTAAAGCATAATGATACTAGGACAGTAACCCAAGAGTGATCTAAGTACTCACCCTTGAAAAAAAAATTATTGGTATATTGTCCAAGTACTTGCTCAGATATTGATCGAGATGTCAAATATTTTTATCTAATCAAGAATGGTAGAATCTAGATTGATGATCCTTGATCAATACTTTAGGGAGACTAATATGATTAAGTAAAATCAATCTAAACCTTACAAACTTGTTTTATCAAGAATTTCCCTAAAAAGGAAATTGAAAAAGAAAGTTACAAAGATGGTTGGTTTGATGCAATTTTTTTCTTAATAATCCAACATATTTATAGGCTTCAAGTATTACTAAGGCATTGATTAGTTTCTTTCCTCCAACTACTCATTCTTGACTCTTTGCTTCCTAAGACATTAATTAGTTTTTTTTACCTCCAACCACCCATCCTTGACTTTGCTTTCTTCATGCCTACCATTGTTGCACGTTGGAAATTTATCTTCAGACAATGATGGAATAGAATTCAAACATAATAAATGAAAGATGAAAATAATATAGTGGTTGTCTGAATATATTGCTGTAAAAGTCAAGCTGCCTAATTCTACTACTAGGCATAAAGGCGTGGACTTTGTTCATCTTTTTGCAGAGAAAAAGTGATAAACACGCAGTTATCGCTTCCAAATAAAATTATCAAAGCTTGAATACTATTCATTGATCATGCATAAAAATTAAGTCACTTAAGATAATAGGAGACATACGTATGCTTGTGATAAATAATAATGCAAGGGTTATACTCACAAGTGCGCCTAAAGCATACCAAAATTAGTACTCATGTAATAATAAGGAACCCTTGTTCATTTTTATTGTTCTTTCTCTTATAAAAATTAAGGGTATCATAGGAATGAAATTAAGGGATAAGGTGAGAAGAAATATTCTATCATGTTTTATAATATGATGAGAGAAATAATAGTGTTATCAGGTTATAGTAAGATAAAAATATTTAACATAATTTTATTATGCTATTAAGTAAATACACTAAACGTCTGATAAAATCTTATAATATTAACTTATATTATTAAATCTCCCTTATACTACAGCAAACACAGCCTTAGAAATTCCCCTATGCGACAAATTAAGCACAATAGCCAGGTCAAAGTCTGTCTGTAACCAAATCTTAGAGACTTGGAAGAGAGAGAGAGAGAGAGAGACCTAGGTTATGGATCTTTCAGTCAACAGCCCTTTTCCTTCTTAGTCATTACAAATTCATATTTAACACAAAAATTAGATACCAAACTTTGAATTTGGGCCCTGCCATGATCAATTGAATCTGGTTTGAAGAACTCCACCAACCTCGTGGCCTCCCTGTTCATTGTGCCCTGTTAATTTCTTAATGATTACTACGTTACTTTTCAATTTTTCATGTCATGGCAAGAGTCGTATCAAATGTATAATTAGATTATTAAATGGAGAATTTGACTTCGATTGGGAGAGGAAACTTCGATTCAGATTTTCTTTTGTTTTAATTAAATCATAATAGAATCAAATGCTCAAGTTGAATCAACCATCCCTTTTGTTCATTCTACTGTTTGTGGAATGCTTAGAAAATATGAATATAAATACGGGATATCGGTATATTAATACAGTAAAATTTTTAAAAATAATTAAAAAATATATAAACGAAAAACATTTAAAAATATCAAAATATCTAATATTTAAAGTATAAGTGCTATATAATACTTTATATTATGTTTGATATAGCCCGGTTGGGGCGCAACTGTATGCCACGGCTGTTTTATAAAAGAAGTGTCTGATTTAAAAGCACCAAAAACATGGACGACAAATATAAAAAAACAAAAAACAAAAACAAAGAAAGATACGAATTCAACTAGAATCATCGTCAAGGTTAATTATTCTATTGTTTTCTTTCTTTCTTTTTCTTTTTTATGAACATATTCTATTGTTTTCTTGTCACGCGCTAAATGACCAATTCTTTTATAATCATGACCGCAGCAGATCGAGTTAGAGACGACTTTGTGGAATATCTAACAATTAGAATTATATCTTTAGAAGTATATACTCTTCACTTGGTAAACTGGGTTATAATATTAGACTCAACTTAAATTAAAGAAATGTTAAACATTTAATCTTTTGTTTATCTTTAATTTCTGTAAAATGCATTTTTCATGTCATTGAAGCAACAAACATGCCACCAATTAATTGTTTAATGAGGACAAAATAAAATGGAGATCGATGAGATGGAGATCAATGGCTCAATGAATAAGAAGAAAGTGACCTGAGTGTGCTTGCTGCTATTGGAAAGGAGTTGATATGCATTAGCATGGACTTGTGTTCACAAGTACACAACTCCATTTTGAACATTCATTAGACTTATTGTGAATATCTAATTTTGTCCGGGATATTTTGTTTAAAAAAAAGACAAGAGAAAAAAAAACTCAATTTCTAATCCATTAACTCATAACTTGACCCTTTGACTTATTATCCATTTCATAACTCATATGCCATTAAATTTATCTTGAACAAACTCATCTTAGAACAAACTCGACCTAAAACAAACTCATCTATTAAACTTATCTTGAACAAACTCACTCTAAAACAAACTCATCCTAAATCAACTCATCCTAAACCAACTCATCCTAAATAAACCTTAGCAGTCATCAAACTCTTCTTAAACAAACTTATCACCATCATTCTCTAAACCTTATAAATACCCATCACCTGCACACACTTCCGTACACACACAGTTAACATTATAACCATATTTGTTCATCTCCATCACGTAGCCTTCACCAGCAAATCTTTGCCAAAACTCTATCCCATCATAATCATCACGTTCCATCTCTTCCATTCTCACCTTTCAATAGCCAAAAAACAGCCATCATTGTGACTCCATCTCCAGCCTTCATTTATTCACCCAAACCGTGACTCACCTCATCACCTACCATCCTTCATCACCAACTTCATCCTAAACCGTGATCATCTTCACCTCCACAACCACCCAACCTCACCATCACCTATAGCCTTCATCTCTGTTCCACATTAACCATCCCACCATCACCACTTCCCTCCATAACCTTCGCTACCAACAAGCAACCCACACGTTCAACCCCCGCCAACCCTTCATCCATCCACACCGTGACCTCTCACCACTCAAACACCATCCCCTTGCAACTTTATCCACTTCACTTTGTGACCAACCTTGACCTAGCCACCATACCCCATCACATCTAAACCGTGACCCACCATAGAACTACCCACCACCTTCCCCCATAACCACAAACACCATCACCAAACTTCATCAATCGTGACCAACCACCATCACCATTCTTTAACCCCAGCCATGTCCAAACTGTGACCCACCACTCGGCTCCCCTTCATCGTGATTCACTATCACACAACCACCCAACTGAACTAGAAGCCAAACCATGAACCGAGCCGTGCAAACCGCTCCACCTCTTTTAGAAAAATAAAACAAAATTATTTGAGTTGTGACAGCTTGTTAATTTTGTAACGTTTATAATCATCTGAGTTGTGACAGCTCGATGACTTAAATTATTATTATTATTATTATTATTATTATTATTATTGATTTTGTCTTCAATTTTTTTTTATAAAATAAATCACTAATCAATAAAGGGTCAAAACCTTTTTTTTTAATAAAAAAATTTGATACGCGTAAAATACACTAAGAGCAAGTACACTCTATCACCAAGTAATATAGGACTTGAGTTTCAGTTATCGATCCCACGATGAATAAATGGTAATTATTATATTCGTAATACCTTTTTGTTATTTAGACAATCAGAAGTGAAGAGAAATTCAAGAACAAATAAAGGAAAACAAATAAAGAAAAATAATGAATAATTAAACAAAGAATAGATAATCAATGAGAAAGAAACTAGGGCGCAATGTTCACTTGAATTCAATTATTCAGATTTTCTTTTATTTATGATGTAAGATAATTCTTTTGCCAATATTCTCTTACCTGCTATTGAATCTCAATGGTCATGGATAAAACAATATTCTATTCTTAAATTAAATCACATATTTGGTCATTTAGTTGAATTAATTAGGAATGTATTAAACTTCAATTCAAGAGATGAACTAACATACTTGTTAATTCCATTGGTAGGAAAAATTGATGCTTGGTCATTCACCAATCTAATCCTAGGCTTACCATATAGATCCACTCATTGAATGCGGATGGTCACTGGTCAACTAATGAATTAAAATATGTCAAAAGTGATCAAGTTATGACAAGAATGCAAGCAATATGATAGACCCTAAAAGAAATTACCTTAATCAAATTAGAAATCAAACCCAAATAATTAGGAAAACAAGATCCCCCATAGCTCTAACTATGGATTTAGCTACTCATGTTCAATACAAACAAACTCATATCAAAATACAAACCCATGGAAAGAAAACCCAAAGAAAGGGAAAAACTAGAGGGAAAGAAAAATCAAAACCCATTTTACAATGATTATGATCTTCAAGCCTTCAAGAATTGAATCCTTCCTTCGAAGCCGTCCGCCAAGGTCTGCTGCCACGAAACTACTCTATCAGGATTAGGTATTTTCTGCGTGATGATTTGAACCAAAGAGAGTTCCTTTTGCTAAACTTGTTTTCCCCATTTTATAGAAAAGCTGACAGATTTTCTTATCTGACTTGCATAATTTTTCTTACCCTTTAGATGGCTGATTTTGCCCTTGATATCAATAGAGAAGTTTTAGGATTTTCTGTTAGCTTTCCAATGCCATAAACGGCGCATCAATCTAATCTCTGTAACTCAAAATATGACTCAGCTAATGAGGAATGGTTAGGATAGTGTGAGAATCTGAATTTTGCTCCAAATCAAATCTCTTTGAGAATCCTTATCCAATCTCCGATCTAAGATTTTATATTCAATTAGAACTCTAATTAGCATATAAGAATAAGATAAGAATCCTTCACATATTTATCTTCAGGAATTTCTTATTTTTGTACAAAATCTGATGATTTATCCTGAAAATTCAAATATGACTAGGTGAAGAAATAATTATTTAAAAATAAACAAAAACTAAATAAAAATTAATAAAAAATCCTAATAAATAAATTCAAAAGGTGAATGTATTTAACACTCATCAAATAACCCAAAACTTGAACAATTGCTTATCCTCAAGCAAAGAATAGGAATAAAAAACAAGATTAAACTCAGCATCCAAAAACATGAATTAATGAAAATTCCACAATTTAAAAATTTAAGTTCAGCAAACAAATCCAATCAGGCAAGATCATTTAACACTTAAAACGATTAGAGGCTTGAGTCTAACTTGCAACTGTTTTCTTCACCAAACATCTGATATCACTCATCTTTTCATCGCTCAAGTGTTTAAGGACAAATAGATCACTCAAATTTCTCTTGAAAAATGTAATACCATAAGCTTGCTTATCAATCCTATCTCCACTTCCAAGTTCACATATAACACAAAAATAAAAAAGACTTCATCTGGTTGTAACTGGGTCAATGGTATAATGAAAGGTAAGAAAAATATAAATAAAGGTAAAGAATACTCATGAATAAATCAATACAAAGCAAAATCAGGTTGAAAAGATGATAGATGAGCACATTGCATAAGAATATAACAGATTCTCACTTTTCAACCTAATATTCTTATTATTCTTCACCAACAAACTTTTTTGTTTTCTTCTTTTTCTTTTTTTTCTTTTTCTTTTTTTTTCTTTTTCACTGTTTTTTCTTTCAACCCTTGAAGACAAAAAGCAACATTTCAAGATTTTTCAATCAACACATCAAATGCTCCAAAGAATTTAACCTGATTATTCGAATAGGTGTCCAAAGAAATCAATTACAGGCTCAAATGGGGGCAACTAAGAGATTATTTTATTAATACAACTCTGAAAGTCAAGAAAGAATTAAGCGTAATTATCTTAATCATATTCAAGTCTGTATGTAAATCATTAAAGCCTCAATAAGATATCAAAGTAAGTTTTAGCGCACATCAATCAAGAGAAAACTTACTCCAGAAGAAAAATAGGATTTTATCTATGAAAAATCCAATCATTAAAGCTCAAAACTCACTTTCTGGCTAGAGTTAATAAAGAGAATAAAAGTAAGCAGACATGACTAATTTTCAACTAAGATACTAAATTTCACTTTACTTCATTGAAAAAGATTACTTTACACAAAATCAGCTCATGATTAAAGGAATCCCCTTTAAAACATATCTTTATCAGCTCAAAATAAATTAAGACATTAACACACTATTTGAACTTAATTACCAGCAATACTCAAGTGCTCATCAATTTTTTTTTTCATAAAAATTTTAAAAGTACTCCCCCACACTTAAGATAAACATTGTCATCAATGTGGAAGAAAAAGAAATAAAAGGATAAAGAAAAGAACAACACAACCTGATGAACAATGACACAATGCCAAGCAAAGGAGAAGCACAAGAGTTAACGCAAAGCAACAAAATCTGAAAAATAAAATCTCAAAACACATGAGTAGCATCTAAAAGAAAAACAAAAATAACAAAAGTAACAAAAATAATTAAAATAAGATAAATAAAGAAGAAACACAAGTTGCCTTATGTGAAGCGCTTGTTTAACGTCATTAGCTCGACGCTGCCTTTCATTCAGGTAAATCAGGGTGGCTTAAAGAGCCAAACATAGGATGACCCTTTCTCCTTTCAAAGCAGTGCCTCGCACTCTGGCCATCTATCAAGAACGTCCGTGGGCCATCTTTCTTCACCTCTAGCACATCGTACGATCAGACACGAACAACCTCATATGGTCCACACCTTTTTGACCAAAAATGACCAGGAAGATGACGAAGACATAAGTTATCAACAAAAATTTTATCCTCAATCTTAAACTTATGCTGCTTGATACACATGTCATGCCGTTTCTTTGGTTTTTTCTTGCAGAGTTTGACATTCTGAAAGTCAGTGGCGGCCTTGGGTAAGGTCTTCTCTAGCATAGCAATAGTCATGCATCCCTGTATATATGAAGACACAGCATTACTCATAATATCAGTAGCATCTATATATGCGATTACATGAATCAAAGGAATTAATATTTTTAACAAAATTAAAAACATTAAACACTACTTCTTCATCATTTAATCGCAAGGTCAACTTCCCTTCATGGACATCTATTAGTGCTTTTCCAGTGATGAGGAATGGAGGTCCAAGTATGATTAGGATCTCGTCATCCTCCTCCATATCCAACACAATGAAATCAGCTGGAAAAATAAATTTATCCAACTTTACCAAGACATCTTCCAATACACCACGAGGGTAAGTGATGGATTTATCGGCCAGCTGCAATGAAATATTGGTGGGCTTGGGTTCCTGCATACCTAAGTTCTTAAACATAGAGAAATGCATCAAATTAATACCAGCACCCAAATCACATAATGCTTTCTCAAAATAAGAGTTACTAATAGAGTAAGGAATAGTAAAACTCACTAGATCTTTCAATTTTGGGCGTAACTTCTTTGAGAGAATAACGGAGCACTCCTCAGTTAGACATATCGTCTCAAATTCCTCAAGTTTGCGTTTCTTTGTAAGTATTTCTTTTAAAAATTTTGCATACTTGGGCATTTGAGAGATGACTTCGACGAACGGAATATTGATCTGTAACTTCTGGAACATCTCCAAGAATTTGGAAAATTGCTGGTCTGGCTAATTGTTCTTGAGCCTATGAGGGAATGGGATCTTGGCATATGGTGATTGTTCATACATTGTGTTCTGCTCACGATCCTTCTTCGCTCTCTGCCACTTTTGTTCTTTCTTCTCAATCTCTCATTCTTTATTGACATCTTGAATTGAGACTAATTAGTAAGAACATCATTTTTCTTTGTCTAAATTCTTGACGAGCTAGGTGCTTCAGTTACCTTCTCATCTTCATGCACTAACTTAACAAGAGTATCTCTAAGCTCTGACATTTTCTTCTTCTAGGAGGACTCCCTAAGTTCCTTACCACTTCTCAGGATAATTGCATGGTCCTGTTCCTTTGGATTAGTCTTAGTAGTGTTAGGCAATGTCCCTAGTGCCCTTGCTATCATCAATGTAGTCAACTGACTAATCTGAGTCTCTATGCTCTTCATTCTGGCATCAGAATTCTGTATGTATTTCATTACCAAATCTTCAAAGCTTGCCTTCTCTACTGATGCTTGGAAACCTGGCGGTGGTTGCGGAGCTCTCTGTTGATTCTGCTGATAACCCTGTTGACTTCCCCATTTGAAATTAGAATGATCCCTCTAACCCCGGATTGTACTTATTCGCATATGGATTGTACTGTTGCTGGTTTGAATTATCAACAAAATTTGCTACTTCAGGCTCAAGGGCAAATGGACTACTAACTTGATAGTTTACACTTATATGACCTTGTCCTCCACTTGCTTGACAAATGATTGGTGGGGATGCACTATTTGTTACCATCAGAGTCTCAACTTTCTTTGTCAAAGCTTCCAATTTACTCAAAATGGCTGTAGAAGAATCAACAGCATGTACACCTGCTTGTTTCTTAGGAACCTGGTGCTCATTCTGCCATTGATAACTGTTCAGCGCCATTTCTTCAATCAATGCTTGGCTCTCAGTAGGTGTTTTCCTCCAAATTGTACCTCCCACAGCAGCATCAATGAGTGAACAATTTTGCAGGCAACAAATCATTGTAACAAGTCTGAACCTGTTGCCAGACAGGAAATCTATGACGTGGACATCTTCTCAACAACTCTTGAAAGTGCTCCCAAGTTTCATAGAGAGTGTCAATGCCAAACTGCACAAAAGAAGATATGTTATTCCTTAACTTAGCAGATTTAGAAGGAGGAAAATAATTAGTCAGAAATTGTTGTGTCAACTAATCCCATGTGGTGATGAAACCCTTTGGTAATGACGTTAACCATTGACTTACTTTGTCCCTAAGAGAGAAAGGAAAGAGTCGCAATTGGATTGCATCATCTATCACTCCATTGTACTTGATAGTATCACACAACTGCAAGAACTTGGGCAAATGTTGATTTGGATCATCCGAAGGTGTTACCAAGTGGCTTCCAGTACTCAAGAGGGGGGGTGAATTGAGTATAAAACTTTTTCACAAAACCTCTTTTTAACAAAAACAAATATTAAACAACTTAATAAATAAATGCACAGAAGGAATGAGAAGAAAAAAAGAAACAAAAAAATAGCGAAAAATAAATATGTAGTAAATTAAAATTACATAAAATAAAGAGATTAAGAAAAGAGAAGCAGGCACAGTATTTATCCTGGTTCGACCACTAACCCACTTGTGGTCTACGTCTAGTCCTCGAAAGCCAAGATTTTTCACTAAGTATACAAGCTTCAATAAGTGCTTACTACTGTTACACAAAAGAGCACTTTTCACACACAGAAAAACTCTACCCTTGTGCTAAAGTCTCGGCTCATGAGGATACCCACCCTTATACAAACCTTGAGGGATACCTCACCCTCGAAGCAGAATAAAAGAAAGTAGATGAAAAGAAACTCTCACTCAGAGTAAATTATACAAATTGAAGCACTATAGAGCTCTCTAAGAATATCTCAGAATTTTACCAAAAAGAGCACAGAGAGAAAGAAAGAAATATGTAAACAGCATTTTTGCACAATCAAAAATAATTTCAAGGATTCGTGTGTTTCAGACGTGAGGCAAGGTCTCTATTTATAGAACCTTTGATCAGAAAATATCGTTGAGGGAATTAATAGCATAATAAATGCAAATCCGTTTACGTATCAAATTCAAAAACCAGAAGCAGAAATTCGTGGGTTATTCGAATACCTTATTGTGGTATTCGAATACCACTGATATTAATATATAAAAAACAGTTCAGACTTTGGTTATTCGAATACCACAACAAGGTATTCGAATACCACTGATACCAGTATATAAAAAACAGTTTAGACCCACAGTATTCGAGTACCACACCAAGGTATTCGAATGCCACTGTTTGAAACACGTTTGTAAAGGCATTTTTAGAAGGGTTGTATTCGAATGCCTCTAATGGTATTCGAATACCTCTGCTCAAATTATGAAAAACACTTTTAGGAACCATATTATGTAAGTTTAGAAAATCCATAATCTCTTTGATTATCAAAGCCACATTAAAACTTTAATTTAGTTTGTAGAAAAACATGTTCTTAGATCTTTTGAGTTAAACACTGAGATATCCTATGAGAGCTCTGTACAAGACAGATCCTGAGTCCTATAGCTAAACTTGAAGAACTTGGACTTGATCTACTCATCATCTCCATATTTGTTATCATCAAAACTCATCATCAATGTTACATGGTAATCACATTCTCCCCCTTTTTGATGATGACAAACTATCATTGAGAAAATCATTAGTTCATATAAATTAGAATTCAAAGAGATAGGAGACTTACTCTTAGAGGTAATTTAAGAACAAAACACGTATATTCTCCCCCTTTCTTTTGGAATCCAAGAGCTAGTATTAATCCAATTTTAACCTGTCTTTTCTCAAATAAGATTGATTATTTTTTTCTCCCCCTTTTGACATGATCAAAAAGGATGCATTCAATCAATAAAACACATTGATATGTATGAGATAAACAATAAATGATTGTAATTGACAACAGATTAAAATACTCATTTCATTAAATGAAAGTGGCCAAGTGCATATATAATTGTAATGAAAAGACAGTCTATACAATAAACAGCCAAAAAACATAACATAAGCAACAGATCCTAAGACTAAGCAAGCCCTAGAAATAGGCATCAGGTGGTGGAGGAGGAGAGGTAGGGATGTTGCCAGACAACAGAGCTCGAAGGGTAGCCTGTTCACGCTCAACACCAGCTATTCTGTCAAACAGAATAGTAAAGGTGTTCTCCATGTAGGTTCTGTTATCCAACAGAGAAGCCAAGATTTGTTTATTCGTGACAGGAGCAAGAGCGGGGATATCAGCAATAGCGGCAGCAGGATCAGCAGGGGCAGCAGGATTGCCTTGAGGGTTGTCCTCATCATCATCAACTTCCACTGGGAACACCCAGCCTTCATCGGTCCTGATCATCTTCATTTTGTTAAGGGTAAAGGACCCAAAAACGTGATGATGAGTTAGCGGGGTCGCGCGCTCGGTTTCCAGAATATGTGGATACTTGCCTAAAAAGGCAGTAATGATCACGCCGTAGGGAAGTTCACACCGCTCTTTACCTTTTGCCATCATCATGTGATTCATAAATAAGATGGGCCAGTTAATCTGATGGCCTTACTTTAGAATCCACAGCATGAACATATCATCTTCACTCATGTAGGCGTAGTTCCCGCCTCTAGGAGCGAGAATGTGGGCATAAGCATAGTGTAGGAGTCTATCCTGGCTCTTCATCATGCCCCTTTTGACTCCCTTTTGAGTCGAAGGTAAAGCCAACCCAGGTCGGAGAGCATCTTCAATTGCTCTATTCTTGTCGAAGAGCTGGAAGAGTGAATCTTCTTCAGCAAAGCGGCCAGTTGACTGCAAGACAAACATCTAAACCCAATCGCTTGGTGTGATCACAATGTTTTGATCGCAGACACTGGAGTGTAGCTCCTGACCTTCAACCTTCAGGTTGCAATAGAACATCTTGACCAGGTCGGGATACAAAGCAGCAGAAAAAGAGCAGAAGCGAAGTACGCCTTGGTGATTTAGCCGGTTCAGAAAATCAAAACCACCTTCTCTTTCGAAGAACCCAAGTCGAGGTACTTCAATTGCACCAAGTTACGCTCTCGAAAGTGTGTGACGAAGCGCCCAACCTGTTGCTCATTGGAGGAAAGGCTATGAAGGTCCAGCGGGTTATTGCATGGAGCCGTCTTTGTACGAGGACGCTTAGAGCGAGAGGAGGATGAGGCCATGGAAGGGAAACAATGGAGGAGAAGGAGAGAGGAGGGGTGGAGAGAAATGGAGGTTTTTGGAGGAGGGAAAGCAAAGAGTTTTTGAAAGTGGAGAGAGGAGAGAAAGGTGTATTCGGATATGCAGGGGAGGGGGGTATTTAAAGAAAGCCCAGAAACTATTTGAATACCATGAGTGGGTATTCGAATACAGCGTTTGGGAAAGCTCAAAGGACGCAGCCTTCAGACAGAGGGTATTCAAATACCACACCAGGTATTCGAATAGATTGCCAAATTAGGCTTGGCTGCCAAACGATGGTATTCAAATGCTTTTTACAGTATTCGAATACTCCAGAGAGAAACTGAAACAGAAAGCCTCAGGGTATTCGAATAACCCTGATGGTATTCGAATACTCCAGAGCCCTGTGAGAGAAATTGAAACAGAAAGCCTCAGGGTATTGGAATAATCCTGATGGTATTCGAATGCCTTAACAGAAAAAACACAAGTTTTCTCGTATAGCAACAAGGGTATTCGAATACCATATAGAGGTATTCAAATAACTAAACAAGAAAAACACATATATATGTCCATAAAATGCATTTTTGAGAGACAAAAGCATACCTATTGGTGGAGTACCTGCAAAAAAGATTTCGGGATAACTCCGACGCTCAAGTTAGTAATAATTCAAGAAGGATTAAAAATAAATTTAAGCAAATAACAGGCATTTATATGTTGGATTGATCAATTATGCCTAATTCTCCTCTTATATAAAAGAATGCTTCTTTTGCTAGGGGTTTAGTGAAGATATCTGCAAGTTGCTTAGATGTTTCAACAAATTCAAGAATGCAATCCCCTTTTTGTAACGTGATCTCGATAAAGTGATGTCTTATCTCTATATGCTTTGTTCGGAATGCGAGAATGGGATTCTTAGAGATATTTATTGCACTAATGTTATCACATCTTATCGGGATGTGATCAAGTCAAGATAGTAGTCTAAAAGTTGTTGCTTCATCCATAGGATTTGAGCACAACAACTACCGGCTACAACATATTCAGCCTCAGTGGTGGACAGAGCCACACTATTTTGTTTCTTATTATGCTAAGAAACTAAAGAACTACCAAGTAAGTGGCATGTCCCACTAGTACTTTTTCTATCCAATTTGCACCCAGCAAAATCAGAGTCAGAATAGCCTATTAGGCTACATGAGGCACCCTTAGGGTACCACAAGCCCATTTGTGAAGTACCTACTAGGTATTTCATTATTCGTTTAACAACACTTAAATGAGATTCCTTAGGGTTTGCCTGATATCTAGTACACATGCATACACTAAATATAATATCTGGCCTACTAGCAGTAAGATAAAGAAGAGATCCAATCATACCTCTATATTTCGTTATTTCTACTGATTTACCTCCTTCATCTTTGTCCAAATAACAGGAAGCGCCCATCGGAGTGGCCATGTGTTTAGCATTTTCCATTTCGAATCTCTTGAGCAATTCCTTGCAGTATTTGGTTTGACTTATGAATGTCCCTTCGTTTGTTTGTTTGATTTGAAGACCGAGAAAGAAATTTAACTCTCCCATCATTGACATTTCAAATTCGTTCTGCATTGTCTTAGCAAATTCTTTGCAAAGGGATTCATTAGTAGCACCAAAGATAATATCATCCACATATACTTGTACAAGAAGAATGTCATGCTTTTCATTTTTAATGAAGAGAGTAGTATCGACTTTTCCTCTTGAAAAACCATTCTTTAAAAGGAACTTACTCAACCTTTCATACCAAGCTCTAGGAGCTTGCTTTAAACCGTATAAAGCATTTTTAAGTTTAAAAATATGGTTGGGTAATTCATGATTTTCAAAACCTGGAGGTTGTTCAACGTATACCTCCTCTTGAATAAAACCATTTAGGAAGGCACTTTTGACATCTATTTGATATAATTTGAAATCCATGATGCAAGCATAAGCAAGTAACATTTTAATAGCTTCTAATCTAGCTACAGGTGCATAGGTTTCTTCATAATCTATTCCTTCTTCTTGATTATACCCTTTAGCAACCAATCTAACTTTGTTTCTAGTTATTAACCCATTTTCATCAAGTTTGTTTCTAAAAACCTTTTTAGTTCTAATTATAGGGTGATTATTAGGTCTAGCAACTAATTCCCAAACTTGATTTCTTTCAAACTGGATTTAATTCCTCATGCATAGCTAAGATCCAATGTTCATCATCAAAAGCTTCAATTAAATCCTTAGGTTCAATTTAAGAAACAAATGCTAAGTGATTACAAGCATTTCTAAGAGAGTTACGAGTACTTACACCTTTAGATACATCACCAATAATCTGATCAAGGGAATGATATTTTGAAGTTCACCATTCTTTGGGAAGTTCCAAAGCTTGTGAATCTTCTTGTCTTTATTTGTCCTCTTGCTCCTTGATTTCTTTTTCTTTATTATCTAAATGTGTTTCCGCCAAGACCTCTGCAACATCATCAATAACAAGATCATTTCTCGATCCATTTGGGTCAGTTTCATCAAATGTAACATGTATAGATTCTTCAATAGTCATAGTTCTTTCATTATATATACGAAAAATTTTACTATGATTTGAATAACCAAGAAATATACCTTCATCAGACTTAGCATCAAACTTGCCTAAGTTATCTTTTCCATTATTTAAAATAAAACATTTGCATCCAAAAACATGAAAGTGTGAGACATTTGGCTTTCTTCCCTTATACAACTCATATGAGGTTTTCTTTAAAATAGGCCCTTATAAGGCGTTCATTATATAACAAGTTGTACTTACTGAAGATCTCCACCAAAAGTATTTAGGAAGAGCAGCCTCATTAAGCATAGTTCTCGCCATTTCTTCTAAAGAACGATTTTTCCTTTCTACAACTCCATTTTATTGTGGAGTTCTAGGGGCAAAAAAATTATGATTAATGCCATGTTCATCACAGTAATTTTCAAAAACATTATTTTCAAATTCGCCACCATGATCACTTCTGTGAATGCTTATGTCTCTAAGGCATGTCAAAAGGTTTTTGATGATAACAAAAGCAAAAGAGAAGATCAAGCACAAAAGGAAAAATCAAGATTAAAGAAAGAAGACAGAAGGTTTATTTAGTTATAAGACTTAGGATATTAATGTTAAATGCTCTCAAGATTTCTCAAATGGTTTTTCAATATATGATTTCAAAATAAATGGGAAATTTCAAAGATAAACATGGCTTTCAATAAAACACGAGTTTCAACTTTAAATCTAACACTCTTAAAAAGGATTTATGTTTAAACAAGTATCTTGAGGTGTTGGAAATGACTTACAAGCATTATTGGACTTGAAAAATGTGTTCAAAGGCTAATGTAATCGATTACATAATGTTTTGTAATCGATTACACATCAAACAAGCATGTAATCGATTACATGAACAATGTAATCGATTACAAGCAAGAATCATCATTCTTATGTAATCGATTACACAATATATATATATCGATTACACAAAGATGTTGTTTAAAGGCAAAGAACACGTTGTTTAGTCATGTAATCGATTACCTGGATATTGTAATCGATTACAAACAAAGTCCAGAAGTCATGTAATGATCACATGGGCAATGTAATCGATTACAAACCCGAAAGGCAAAGAACACGTTCGACGAGTCAGGAGTGTAATCGATTACCTGGATATTGTAATCGATTACAAACAAAAATCGAGAAGTCATGTAATCGATCACATGGGCAATGTAATCGATTACACAAAACCATGAAACTCAAAGAACACGTTCGACGAGTCATGTATGTCGATTACATGTATATTGTAATCGATTACAATTTGAATCGGAAGTCATGTAATCGATTACATGGGCATTGTAATCGATTACAAGCAAAGTCGAAGCCATGTAATCGATTACACCAAGAATGTAATCGATTACCTGGGTAAAGCCCGAAAGTTCAAAAACGTTGGAACAACAATGTAATCGATTACCGAGATATGTAATCGATTACACGCATCGACAACGTCCAACGGCTATATTAAATGCATTAAATGCATGCCTTGACTACCTCAACGGCTCATTCATTATTGAGAAACTTATAAATACCAAAGTTGGGTCCTTATTTGCGGTTGACCTTAAATCAAAAAGCTTGATCATCATACTTCAAAACGTGAATCAATCCTTAAAATCATTTCTTGCTCTGTTTTCTGATTAAAAACGTGAAAAATCCTTGAGAGCATATTAGAGCTTCAATTTGTAAACACTTGCTCTAGAGAGAGTTTCTTCTACTTCAATATTATACATTCTGATTAGTGAGGGTGAGGTATCCCTCAAGTATTGTAAGGGTGAGGTATCCCTTGGAAAATAGAGGCTCAAGCTTTTGGGTGAGGTATCCCATATTGTTGAGTGCTCAAGGTTGTAGTGGTTTTTCAAGCACCCATTGAAGCTTGAAGATATAGTGGAAAATCTCAAGTTGTTGCTTGGGGACTGGACGTAGATCACAAGTGGAGTGGTGATTGAACCAGGATAAAGCATTTGTGTTTGTTTCTCTAAACCCTCCTCTGTTTATCTTTGTGCACTTGTTTCATTGTTTTACTTGGATATTGTCTCAGTGGCTATTACGTTTATAAGTAAAAGTGTTTAACTCATCTATTCAATTATCTCTAATCATTTAATAGCTTCAACGAAAATTGATTGTCAAACGATTTGCGAAAGATTTGTGAACTTATTTTTAACTACTCGATTCACTCCTTTTGAGTATTGAGGCCACTTGGTAACAAGTGGTATCAAAGCTAGACTTCTTGTATAAAGAGCTTAGCTTCAAGAGAAGTGATGGCTTCAAATGGTTTTTCAAATGAAGGTTCTTCTATAAATAGACCTCCTTATTTCAATGGGGATGGTTATGCCTATTGGAAAGAAAGAATGAAAATTTTTATTGAAGCTATTGACTTAGATGTGTGGGATGCGATTGAAAATGGTGCTTTTGTCCCTACACAAACTAAGGATGGTGTGACAATTAATACACCTAGAAGTGATTAGACCAGATGATGATAAAAAGAAGGTTCAATATAATTTGAGAGCCAAGAATATCATCACCACATCTTTGGGGTATGATGAATTCTTTAGGGTGTCAAATTGTAAGACCGCAAAAGAAATGTGGGATACCCTACAAGTAACTCATGAAGGTACTAGTGAGGTAAAAAGATCTCGAATAAACACTCTTACTCATGAATATGAATTGTTTAGAATGAATCAAGGTGAGAGTATTCAAGATATGCAAAAGAGATTTACTCATATTGTTAATCATCTCATCTCATTGGGAAAGACATTTCCTAATGAGGATCTTATTAACAAAGTCTTGAGATGTCTAAGCAGGAATTGGCAACCCAAGGTAACGGCGATTGCGGAATCAAGAGATTTATCAACCATGTCTCTAGCCACCCTATTCGGAAAACTTCAAGAGCATGAACTGGAACTAAATAGGCTCAATCAAAATAAAGAACATGACAAAAAGAAGAAGGGAATTGCACTCAAGGCCACCTCTTCCATACTTGAAGATGATGATGAAGATGGTGAAGAGGATGCTGAAAATATTGAGCTAAGTGAGGAGAATCTTAGTCTTCTTGTGAGAAAATTCGGAAGATTCTTGAAGAAAAAGGGATTTCAAAGAAGACCACCATTTCCTCAAAAGAAAGCATATCACAAAGGAGAAGGATCCTCTACTCCTCCAAAATGCTACGAATGTGAAAAATCGGGGCACATGAAAATGGAGTGTCCTATATATCTCAAGAAGACGGAGAAGTTTCAGAAAAGACCCTCCAAGGAAAAGAAAGGAAGAAGAGCATATATAGCTTGGGAGGACAATGACTTAAGCTCTTCCGACGATTCAGAAAATGAAGAAGCCCATCTTTGTCTCATGGCTCAAGGAGAAGAAAATGGAGAAAGCGACACCGAGGTAACCTCTTCTAACCTAGAACCTCACCTTCTTATGATGAATTGCAAGATGCCTTTCAAGAATTGCATGATGAATCTTTGAGGCTCACAAAAATGATTTTGTCTTCCAATAAAACTATCTCCCTATTGACAAAGAAAATTTCTACTTTAACCAAGGAGATAAATGAACTTAAAATTGAAAATGAGACTTTAGGACTCATAGATGCTAATTCATCATGCATGATTTGTTCCTCACATGATAATGCATCCATATCATTACCTTGTTTATCATGCAAAGCTTTTGAAAAAGAAATTGAAGACTTGAACAACACTCTTGCGAAATTCACTTTTGGAAGAGATAACTTGAATGTGTTGTTAGGGAGACAAAAATGTGTTTTCCAAAAAGCCAGTTTAGGATTTAATCCAAACAACCATCAAAAGTCTTATAGGAACTTCTTTGTTTCCTCAAAAACTTCAAGTAGCCCCTTTGTTAAATGTTTTCATTGTGGTAGGAAAGGGCATAGTGCATCCACTTGCAATGTTAGAAAGAACATAAACACCAAGGTTAGAATCAAAAGGGTTTGGGTCCCTAAAGGCACCATACCTAATTCTAACACACAAGGACCCAAAACAATTTGGGTACCAAAAGTTAAATCTTGAATGTGTGTTGTAGGTGTGCTTGAAGACCAAGAGCTCAAGTTGGTATCTTGATAGTGGTTGCTCCAAGCACATGACCTAGGTGATGGCTCCAAGTTCTCCTCCCTTACACACAAGAAACATGGTCATGTCACATATGGTGACAACAACAAAGGAAGATTCTTGGAATTGGCAAAGTTGGTAAGATCCCTTCATCATCTATTGATAATGTTTTACTTGTCGAAGGACTTAAACATAATTTGCTTAGTATTAGTCAATTGTGTGATAAAGGCAATAGAGTTATATTTGATTCCTCTTGTTACATAATTGAGGAAAGGATGATAAGCAAGTTAAGTTTGTTGGTCATAGAGTCAATAACATATATATGATTAGTCTTGATGATATTTCCTCAAATGATGCTAAATGCTTTATGAGTAGAGAAAATGATTCATGGTTATGGCATAGAAGAATTGCTCACATTCACATGGATCACTTAAACAAATTGGTCTCTAAAGAACTAGTAATTGGTCTTCCAAAGCTCAAATTTGAAAAAGACAAACTTTGTGATGCATGTCAAAAAGGAAAACAAGTAAAGGTCTCTTTTAAAGCTAAAAACATAGTTTCAACTTCTAGACCTTTACAACTTTTGCACATGGATCTTTTTGGACCCTCTAGAACTATGAGCTTTAGTGGGAATTACTATGCATTAGTGATTATGGATGATTTTTCTAGATTTACATGGACATTATTATTGGCCCACAAAAATGATGCTTTTCAATCATTTAGAAAACTTGCCAAAGTTATCCAAAACGAAAAAGGTTTTTGTATTGCATCCATAAGAAGTGATCATGGTGGTGAATTTGAAAATCATGAATTTGAAACTTTTTGTGATGAACATGGCATTGAGCATAATTTTTCTGCCCCTAGAACACCACAACAAAATGGTGTTGTAGAAAGGAAAAATCGATCTTTAGAAGAAATGGCAAGAACTATGCTCAATGAGGCCAATCTTCCTAAGTACTTTTGGGCGGATGCGGTTAACACCGCTTGTTATGTTATGAATAGAGCCCTAATAAGACCAATTTTAAAGAAAATCCCATATGAATTGTACAAAGGAAGGAAACCTAATGTGTCACATTTTCATGTTTTTGGATGTAAATGCTTTATTTTGAATAATGGAAAGGATAACTTGGGGAAGTTTGATGCAAAATCTGATAAGGGAATATTCATTGGTTATTCTATTCATAGCAAGGCCTTTAGAGTCTATAATAAATGAACTATGACCATAGAAGAGTCCATACATGTTGCATTTGATGAAACTAACCCAAATGAGCCGAGAAAGGAACTTATTGATGATGTTGCAGAAATCTTGGCAAAGACGCACTTGGAAAATCAAGAGATAGAGCCCAAGAAGGAAGAAAAGAGACTCCTTGATCATACATGGCAAGAAGATTCAGAAATCTTAGATCTACCCAAGGAATGGAGGACTTCAAGATATCATCCTCTCGACAAAGTGATAGGTGATGTATCAAAAGGGGTAATCACTCGAAACTCACTTAGAGATGCATGTAATCATCTAGCCTTTGTCTCTCAAGTTGAACCTAAAGACATAAATGAGGCCATTAATGATGAGCATTGGATCTTGGCCATGCAAGAAGAACTAAACCAATTTGAGAGGAATCAAGTTTGGGAATTAGTTCCAAGGCCCAATGATCATCCTATAATTGGCACCAAATGGGTCTTTAGGAACAAACTTGATGAAACGGGTTTAATAATAAGAAATAAAGCTAGGCTTGTAGCTAAGGGATATAATCAAGAAGAAGGCATAGATTATGAAGAAACTTATGCTCTCGTAGCTAGATTAGAGGCCATTAGAATACTACTTGCATATGCTTGCATCATGGATTTCAAACTCTATCAAATGGATGTCAAAAGTGTTTTTTTAAATGGCTTTATACAAGAAGAGGTGTATGTAGAACAACCTCCTGATTTTGAGGACTTTGAAATGCCCAACCATGTTTTTAAATTGAAAAAGGCCTTGTATGGCTTGAAACAAGCTCCTAGAGCTTGGTATGAAAGGTTGAGCATATTTCTTTTAGAAAAAGGCTTTTCTAGAGGTAAAGTTGACACCACTCTTTTCATAAAACACAAAATGCATGACATTCTTCTAGTTCAAATCTATGTTGATGACATTATATTTGGAGCTACTAACAACTCTCTTTGTAAAGAATTTTCAAATATTATGCAAAGTGAGTTTGAGATGTCCATGATGGGTGAGCTCAACTTCTTCCTTGGTCTACAAATCAAGCAAACAAGAGAAGGAACATTTATAAGCCAATCCAAGTATTGCAAGGAGCTGCTCAAAAAGTTTGGAATGGACAATGCCAAGCATATGGCTACTCCTATGGGCACCTCTTGCTATTTAGACAAGGATAAAGGAGGTAAATCGGTAGAAATTACAAAATATAGAGGTATGATTGGCTCACTCCTTTATCTCACTGCAAGTAGGCCTGATATAATGTTTAGTGTATGCATGTGTGCTAGATATCAAGCTAATCCTAAGGAATCACACCTAAGTCTTTGTTAAGAGAATAATGAAATATCTAATAGGCACATCACAAATGGGTTTATGGTACCCTAAGGGATCCTCATGTAGTCTTATTGGGTACTCGATTCGATTTTTCTTTGGATGCAAAATGGATTGAAAAAGCACTAGTGGGACATGCCACTTGCTTGGAAGCTCACTAGTTTCTTGGCACAAAGCAAGAAACAAAATAGTGTGGCATTGTCCACAATTCAAATTTGAATATGTTGTGATGGGAGTTCTTTAAAAATGCTCAAGTCCTTTGGATGAAACAATGACAACTCTTGGACTATGGTCTTGAGCTTGATCACATTCCCATAAAATGTGATAATACTAGTGCAATTAACTTGTCAAAAAATCCCATTTTGCATTCTAGAACTAAGCATATTGAAATAAGACATCATTTCATTAGAGATCATGTTCAAAGAGGTGATTGCATACTTGAATTTGTTGAAACAACTAAGCAACTAGTGATATTTTCACCAAACCCCTAGCAAAAGAAGCATTTTTCTACATTAGAAATGAAGCGGGTATATTAGATCATTCTGCATAAATTAATTTTATTTGCATAATCTTGTATTTTTTACGCATAATTATGCCACATTCTTTGCAAAATCTCTACGAATTTTCATTATATTTGAATCCCATACTAACTTAAGCGTCGGAGATTTCCCCTAAGTTGTTTTACAGGTGCTCCCTCATGTCCAATGTTGACAAGAAATTCAACAACCTCAAATTTCACCGAAAAGGGTGAAATTCTTGGTAAAAATGATAATTTTGATCAATTATATGAGTTGAATCATAACATGATTTGTTTATATGTTTAAATGATGATTTGAATTGATTTAAGTTGCTTTAAAACTGATTTGGATGGTTTAAAAATGATTATATCTTTGTTTGGGCAAAAAATCTGAGTTAAAAAGTCTTGGTAATCGATTACAATGTCTTTGTAATCGATTACACATGTTACATCACGCATGTAATCGATTACACACCCTTTGTAATCGATTACAACCAACTCGAGAACTCGGGTAATCGATTACGTCCACTATGTAATCGATTACAAGGGTTCAGAAAGCATGTAATCGATTACATCAAAAATGTAATCGATTACATACCCACTGAGAATGCATGTAATCGATTACACACTCAATGTAATCGATTACACGAGGTTTTTAAAAGGTTCTCGATGCGCGTAGAGCTCATTTCTGTTTGATCTGTTCATCTTCTTCGTTCTCTCCATCGCTCCCACGCACCTCAAATCTCAAAAACTCTCCTTTCTCACTCAAATCTCCATCAAAACCCGTCATTTCACCTCTCTCAATCTCGGAAAACCCTCTCCACATAGCCCATCGTTCAAAATCCCCTCACATCCCTCATCCAAAATCTCCCCATCTTCTCTCACGAACCCCATCTCCTTTTCTCTCGCCCTAATCTCGTCCTCTCTCATCCCCAATCATTAATCACGCATCCCTTGCTTCTCTTCTCATCAATGGTTGAATCCTCTCATCGCTCGAAGCGCCCAAGAACGAGGGCTCGCTTGTTGGAGGGTCTCTCGGTGGCTCTTCACGTAATATATCCGGCCCTGGACCTCACGAGGCACTTTTCCTTGTGAAGAAAGCCGAGTTGTTAGGAAGAACTTCCAGCTTAGCAAAATCATCTCTCCCAGGTATCTTCTCATCACCTTCTGCGAGAGTGAACCTTTAGAGAGCTTTAGGACAATAGAAAACTTAGGCTTGCTAGGATTCCTGAGCATAGAGAAGGCCATCTACCCTAACCTTGTCCGAGTCTTTTATGCTAACCTGAAGGTTGAGGATAATTGCATAATTTCTGAAGTGAAAAAGCAACAAATCAGGTTAACAATGGCAGAGTGGTATAGGCTTACCAAGCTCACTCCTGATGGAGCTTAGTTCTGTGGAAATGCCAAAGTCTGGGGGCATGAATTTGAGCATAAGACTGCTCTTCTCTCTTTGATTAGAACTGGCTACCACCTCCCCAGTGATCCTAAACGCAGAATAATGGCCACTGGCCTCACTATGGAAAATAGGGTTCTCCACTACCTCTTGGTTCGTGGATTGATTCCCGAAGGAGGAATTACTCCCAAGTCCTCAAAGATGATGTTGTGGCATTATGGGCAATGACCACGGGGCACCCAATAAAGCGGGGTTACTACATTCTAGAGCATATCTTTGGTCGTCAAGAAAAAGAAGAACTCTGCTCTCCCTTCGCCATGTTGGTCACCACTGATTCTCGAGTCTTGTCGCATTTATTTGGTGAAGAGTCCAAGGACACCGGCTCGAAAGGACCCCAATCAATTGGGTTGCATACTCGAAGAAGCTTCGGCTATAAGATGGAAGATAGGTGGCATTACATTACTCATGGCACATTGTCATATCCATCACGATCCGGATAGTGATGATGAGGAGGGAGTGCCCACTGCCTCTGCTCCCCGCTCCCGCCTTCTCTTGATCTTCTGCTCCAAGAAATGCGCAACCTGAGCGCTAACGTAAACACACGCATGGATCATATAGAGCAAAAGATTGACCATCTTGAGCTGAGGATGGACTACTCAGACCAGGAGCTTAGCTCCATTTGATCCCTCCTAAGTGGACCTCCTATTCACGAGTGTCCTGTCATGCTTTGCACCTCCCACATCCTCTGCCCCTCCGGTTCCCTCTATCCTTATTTGGTCCATCTGGAGTTCCTGCTGATGATGAGGAGCTTCTGGACTCTGACGACGATCTTATGCCCAGCGATGATAACATTGATCTAGGAGACTCTGCTGCGGATCCAGAGGGTGAAGTCTTTTGTGACAGCGAGGACACTGATAGTGATCATGGCCTATTGCCTTGATATTTTCTTGTATTGATGACCACCTTGTACTTATTTTGTTTTGACTTTGATTATATAAAATTGGTATACCTTTATGGTTATATTTTGATTATTGCCCACTTTTGGTTGTGATACGTTTCTTTGTACATGCGATTATTAATACATAAACTTGTTTTCACCTTGAATGGTTGGCTTTTGGAATATTGATTGGGTGATCTTTGTGGCTTTTACGTTATGGCAAACATTTGGGAATCATGAAATATATAGTCATCTTTGTCTATTTTTCTTAAATGCTTATGTATTTTTTATAATGCCAACAAGGAGAAAATGAGGAGAAAATGAAAAAAATGAAAATGAAATGAAATGTAATTAAAGGTTGCATGAGTACGGGGAGTTATTGACCTTTTAAGTTATTAAGCTTTTCATATGCAAAATCTAACCCAATATCATGCATAAACTCCGGAAAAACATTGTACCTAAATGACTATTATATACAAATGTAAAAACTCTTTCTTTTTCCTATGATCAGTTTGTCATCATCAAAAAGGGGGAGAATGTGAATGCTTATGTCTCTAAGGCATGTCAAAAGGTTTTTGATGATAACAAAAGCAAAAGAGAAGATCAAGCACAAAAGGAAAAATCAAGATCAAAGAAAGAAGATAGAAGGTTTATTTAGTTATAAGACTTAGGATATTAATGTTAAATGCTCTCAAGATTTCTCAAATGGTTTTTCAATATATGATTTCAAAATAAATGGGAAATTTCAAAGATAAACATGGCTTTCAATAAAACCTGAGTTTCAACTTTAAATCTAACACTCTTAAAAAGGATTTATGTTTAAACAAGTATCTTGAGGTGTTGGAAATGACTTACAAGCATTATTGGACTTGAAAAATGTGTTCAAAGGCTAATGTAATCGATTACATAATATTTGTAATCGATTACACATCAACAAAAGCATGTAATCGATTACATGAACAATGTAATCGATTACATAAGTAATCGAGGCCATGTAATCGATTACACAATATATGTAATCGATTACACAAAGCAAAACCAGAAAGGCAAAGAACACGTTCGACGAGTCATGTAATCGATTACCTGGATATTGTAATCGATTACAAACAAAGTCAGAAGTCATGTAATCGATCACATGGGCAATGTAATCGATTACACAAAGCCTAGAAAGGCAAAGAACACGTTCGACGAGTCATGTAATCGATTACCTGGATATTGTAATCGATTACAAACAAAGTCAGAAGTTATGTAATCGATCACATGGGCAATGTAATCGATTACACAAAACCCAGAAACTCAAAGAACACGTTCGACGAAAGTCATGTAATCGATTACATGTATATTGTAATCGATTACAAAGAATCGAAGTCATGTAATCGATTACATGGGCATTGTAATCGATTACAAGCAAAGTCAGAAGCCATGTAATCGATTACACCAATAATGTAATCGATTACATAGAGCCCAGAAAGTTCAGAAAACGTTGGAACAACAATGTAATCGATTACCTGAGATATGTAATCGATTACACGCATCCTGACAACGTCCAACGGCTATATTAAATGCATTAAATGCATGCCCAACTACCTCCAACGGCTCTATTAATTGAGAAACTTATAAATACCAAAGTTAGGTCCTTATTTGCGATTGACCTAAAATCAAAAACTGATCATCATACTTCAAAACGTGAATCAATCCTTAAAATCATTTCTTGCTCTGTTTTCTGATTAAAAACGTGAAAAATCCTTGAGAGCATATTAGAGCTTCAATTTGTAAATACTTGCTCTAGAGAGAGTTTCTTCTACTTCAATCTTATACATTCTGATTAGTGAGGGTGAGGTATCCCTCAAGTATTGTAAGGGTGAGGTATCCCTTGGAAAATAGAGGCTCAAGCTTTTGGGTGAGGTATCCCATATTGTTGAGTGCTCAAGGTTGTAGTGGTTTTTCAAGCACCCATTGAAGCTTGAAGATATAGTGGAAAATCTCAAGTTGTTGCTTGGGGACTGGACGTAGATCACAAGTGGAGTGGTGATTGAACCAGGATAAACGACTATGTTTGTTTCTCTAAACCCTCCTCTGTTTATCTTTGTGCACTGTTTCATTGTTTTACTTGGATATTGTCTCCGTGGCTATTACGTTTATAAGTAAAAGTGTTTAACTCATCTATTCAATTATCTCTAATCATTTAATAGCTTCAACGAAAATTGATTGTCAAACGATTTGCGAAAGATTTGTGAACTTATTTTTAACTACTCAATTCACCCCCCCTCTTGAGTATTGAGGCCACTTGGTAACAACTTCTTATAGAAGAGATTTGAAAACCTTTTTCATTTTAAATAACATTGGCAAGTCTTTTAAAAGCTAGAAATGCATCATTTTTATTTGCAAGAAATAAAGTCCATGTAAACGTAGAAAAATCATTCACAATCACTAAAGCATAGTAATTCCCACCAAAGCTCATAGTTCTAGAAGGTCCAAACAGATCCATGTGCAAAAGTTGTAAAGGTCTAGTAGTTGAAACTATATTTTTTGCTTTAAAAGAGACCTTTATTTGTTTACCCTTTTGACATGCATCACATAATTTATATTTTACAAAACTAAGCTTGGGTAGACCAATTACTAGCTCTTTAGAGACTAACTTCTTTAAGTGATCCATGTGAATGTGTGCAATTCTCCTATGCTATAACCATGAATCATCATTCTTACTTAAAAGATATTTCGCATCATTTGAAGATATATCATCAAGACTAATCATATAGATGTTGTTTACTCTATGACCAATGAATTTAACATGTTTATCATTTTTATCTTTAATTATGCAACAGTTTGAATCAAATATAACCTTATTTCCTTTATCACATAATTGGCTAATACTAAGCAAGTTATGTTTCAAACCTTCAACAAGCAACACATTTTCAATAGAGGAGTTAGGGTTCTTACCGACTTTGATGATACCAAGAATTTTTCCTTTATTGTTATCACCATAAGTAATGTGTCCATGATTCTTGGGAATAAGCATAGTGAATTTTGAGTCATCCTCGGTCATGTGCTTGGAGCAGCCGCTATCGAGATACCAATTTGAACTCCTGGCTTTCAAGCACACCTACAACACATGTTTAGTTTTTAACTTTTGGTACCCAAACTTTCTTGGGTCCTTGTGTGTTAGTTTTGGGTATAGTACCCTTGGGAACCTAAACCATTTTTGTTCCAATTTTTGTATTTATGTTTTTCCTTGCATTGCATGTTGATACACTATGTCCTTTCCTTCCACAGTAAAAACATTTAATAAAAGGACTACTTGAAACACTAGAATGCACAAAGAAATTTTTATAGAGTTTTTGTTGATTTTTCGAGTTATAACTTATCCCGACCTTTTGAAAAATCACTCTTTGTCTTCCTAATAAAATATTTAAGTTATCCCTTCCAAAGGTGAAATAGAAAGAGTGTTCTTTAAGTCTTCGACTTCTTTTTCAAGCATATGACATGAAGAACAAGATGAAGAAGTAGAAGCATGTGAAGAATGATTTGTGCATGCATCAATGATTCCCAAAGTTTCATTTTCAATTTTTAATTCTTCTATTTCTTTATTTAAGATAAGAATTTGATTTTCTAAATAAGAAATTGTTTTCTTAGAAGAAGAAATATTTTTTGTGAATTTTAAAGATTCTTCATGTAATTCTTCAAAAGCATCTTATAGTTCATCGTAAGAAGGCAATAAAGTAGTTTTAGAACTTACCTCATTTTCGCTTTCTTCTTCTTCTCTTTGGCCATGAGACATAGTTGAGCTTCCTCGCTATCTGAGCTGTCAATTGAATCCAAGTTGTTTTCATCCCATGCTATATAGGCTTTTCTTCCTTTTTTTTCCTTGAAGGGCTTTTTTTCAAATTTCTCCTTCTTCTTTTAGTAAACTGGGCACTCCATTTTCATGTGACCAGGTTTGCCATATTCATAGCAAGTTGGAGTCGATGAAGCTCCTTCACCTTTGTAATGATTCTTCTTCGGAGGGAAGGGAGGTCTTCTTTGCGTTCCCTTTTTCCTGAGAAATTTACCAAACTTTTTAACTAACAAACTAAGATTTTCTTTGCTTACCTCGATGTTCTCTGAGCTTTCTTCATTTTCTTCATCATCATTGTCAAATGTTGAGGAAGTGGCTTTAAGCGCTATCCCTTTTTTCTTTTTATCGTTTTCTTCACTTTGACTTAATCTACTCAGTTCCAGTTCGTGCTCATGAAGTTTTCCAAAGAGGGTAGCTAGAGTCATTGTAGACAAGTCCCTCGATTCTGAAATAGCTGTTACCTTAGGTTGCCAAATCCTGCTAAGACATCTCAAAACCTTGTTAATCAAATCTTCATTAGAAAAACTTTTGCCTAAAGATACAAAATGATTAACTATGTAGGTGAACCTCTTTTGCATTTCCTGAATGCTTTCTCCTTGGTTCATTCTGAATAATTTATATTCACGAGTTAGAGAATTGATTCTCGGCCTCTTAACTTCACTAGTACCCTCATGGGTAACTTGCAAAGTGTCCCACATTTCTTTAGCAATTTTGCAATTTGAAATTCTAAAAAACTCATCATATCCCAAAGCAGTAGTAATAATATTTTTGGCTTTTAAATTAAATTGAACTTTTCTTTTGTCTTCATCAGACCATTTATTTCGTGATGTTTCGGTCCTTACACCATCGACCTCATGTGTGGGTATAAAAGCACCGTTTTCGTCAGCATCCTATACATCTAGATCAATAGCTTCGATGAAGATTTTCATTCTTTCCTTCCAATATGCATAACCATCCCCATTGAAAAAAAGTGGTCGATTTATGGAGGATCCTTCTGAAAAACCATTTGAAGAAGCCATATTCTCTTGAAGCTGCTAAGCTCTTTATACAAGAGTCTAGCTCTAATACCACTTGTTACCAAGTAACTTTCAGTACTCAAGAGGGGGGTGAATTGAATATAAAACTTTTTTACAAAACTTCTTTTTAACAAAAACAAATATTAAACAACTTAATAAATAAATGCACATGTAAGGAATGAGAAGAAGAAAAGAAACAAAAAATAGCGTAGAAAATAAATACGCAAGTAAATTAAAATTGCATAAAATAAAAAGATTAAGAAAAAAGAAGCAGGCACAGTATTTATCCTGGTTCGACCACTAACCCACTTGTGGTCTACGTCCAGTCCTCGAAAGCCGAGATTTTTCACTAAGTATATAAGCTTCAATAGGTGCTTGCTACCGTTACACAAAAGAGTACTTTTCACACACAGGGAAACTCTACCCTTGTGCTAAAGTCTCAGCCTGCAGGGATACCCCACCCTTATACAAACCTTGAGGGATACCTCACCCTCGAAGCAGAATAAAAGAAAGTAGATGAAAAGAAACTCTCACTCAGAGTAAATTATACAAATTGAAGCACTATAGAACTCTCTAAGAATATCTCATAATTTTACCAAAAAGAGCACAGAGAGAAAGAAAGAAATATGTAAACAACGTTTTTGCACAACCAAAAATAATTTCAAGGATTCGTGTGTTTCAGACGTGAGGCAAAGTCTCTATTTATAGAACCTTTGATCAGAAAATATCGTTGAGGGAATTAATAGCATAATAAATGCAAATCCGTTTACGTATCAAATTCAAAATCCAAAAGCAGAAATTCGTGGGTTATTCGAATACCTTATTGTGGTATTCGAATACCACTGATATCAATATATAAAAAATAGTTCAGACTTAGGTTATTCAAATACCACAACAAGGTATTCGAATACCACTGATATCAGTATATAAAAAATAGTTCAGACCCACAGTATTCGAATACCACACCAAGGTATTCGAATGCCACTATTTGAAACACGTTTGTAAAGGCATTTTTAGAATGGTTGTATTCGAATGCCTCTAATGGTATTCGAATACCTCTACTCAAATTATGAAAAACACTTTTAGGAACCAGATTATGTAGGTTTAGAAAATTCATAAACTCTTTGATTATCAAAGCCACATTAAAACTTTAATTTAGTTTGTAGAAAAACATGTTCTTAGATCTTTTGAGTTAAACACTGAGATATCCTATGAGAGCTCTGTACAAGAGAGATCCTAAGTCCTATAGCTAAACTTGAAGAACTTGGACTTGATCTACTCATCATCTCCATATTTGTTATCATCAAAACTCATCATCAATGTTGCATGGTAATCACAGAAGGCAATTCACCAAACTAAACTGAATTATGAATCATGGAGATCAATGCTGGTTTGATCTCAAAATTGTTAATCGCCACGACTAGTCTTATAATACTCCCTCCATACCCTTTAGCAGTGGACATAGAATATTCAAGCATAGTCCGCTCTACTGGGGTAACTTTTTCTTCACGATTCGCCTCAACTACTAGTTGTCTCTCCATCCTGTTTATATCTTCTGTTACAGCTGCAATAAAAGATTGCTTCCTTAACCTATGAGCTGTTTTCTCAATTTTTGGATCAAATGTTAAATCAAGAAACTGAGATCAAGTAAGCATAAACAAGAAATATAAATAGAGAGATAAAGTGACAAATGAATTAAAAATAAAAATAAGGAATAAAATAAAAGGGCGTTTAAATTAACTAGAGCTTTTCGCCTCTAATATTACCAAACTTATTCTCTGGCAATGACACCAAAAACTTGATACGTGTAAAATACACTAAGAGCAAGTGTACTCTATCGCTAAGTAATATAGGACTTAAGTCCCAGTTATCGATCTCACGGAGAATAAATGGTAATTAATAGATTCGTAATACCATTTTGTTATTTAAACAATCAAAAGTGAAGAGAAATTCAAGAACAAATAAAGGAAAACAAATAAAGAAAAATAATGAACAATCAAACAAATAATAGATAATCAATGAGAGAGAGACTAGGGCGCAATGTTCATTTGAATTCAATTATTCAAATTTTCTTTCATTTATGATATAAGATAATTCTTTTGCCAATATTCTCTATGAAATAATATTTTATTCTTAAATTAAATCACATATTTGGTCATTTAGTTAAATTAATTAGGAATGCATTAAGTTTCAATTCAAGAGATGAACTAACATACTTGTCAATTCCATTGGTAGGAAAAATTGATGTTTGATCATTCACCAATCTAATCCTAGGCTTACCATATAGATCCACTCATTGAATGCGGATGGTCACCAGTCAAACAATAAATTAAAATATACCAAAAGTGATCAAGTTATGACAAGAATGCAAGCAATATGATAGACCCTAAAAGAAATTACCTTAATCAAATTAGAAATTAAATCCAAATAATTAGGAAAATAAGATCCATCATAACTCTAGCTATGGGTTTAGCTACTTATGTTTAGTACAAACAAACCCATATCAAAATACAAGCCCATGGAAAGAAAACCCAAAGAAAGGGAAAAATTATTGGGAAAGAGAAATCAAAACTCCTTTTACGGTGATTATGATTTTCAAGCCTTCAAGAATTGAATCCTTCTTTCGAAGCCGTCTTCCAAGGTCTGCTGTTGCGAAACTACTCTCTCAGGATTAGGTATTTTCTACGTGATGATTTGAACTAAAGAGAGTTCTTTTTGCTAAACTCGTTTTTCCCATTTTATAGAAAAGATGCCAGATTTTTGTATTTGACTTGCATGATTTTTATCACCCTTTAGATGGCCAAATTTGCCCTTGATCTCAACGGAGAAGTTTTAGGATTTTTTTGTTAGCTTTCCAATGCCGCAAACGGCGCATCGATCTGATCTCTATAGCTCAAGATATGACTCAATTAATGAGGAATGGTCAGGATAGGGCGGTAATTCGAATTTTGCTCCAAATCAAATATCTTTGAGAATCCTTATACGGTGATTATGATCTTCAAGCCTTTAAGAATTGAATCATTCCTTCAAAGCCGTCCTCCAAGGTCTGCTGCTGCGAAACTACTCTCTCAGGATTAAGTATTTCTGCGTGATGATCTGAACCAAAGAGAGTTCTTTTTGCTAAACTCGTTTTCTCCCTTTTATAGAAAAAATGACAGATTTTCGTATTTGACTTGCATGATTTTTCTCACCCTTTAGATGGCCAAATTTGCCCTTGATCTCAACAGAGAAGTTTTAGGATTTTCTGTTAGATTTCCAATGCTGCAAACGGCGCATCGATCTGATCTCTGTAACACAAGATATGACTCAATTAATGAGGAATGGTCAGGATAGGGCGGGAATCCGAATTTTGCTCCAAATCAAATCTCTTTGAGAATCCTTATCCAATCTCCAATTAGAACTCTAATTAACATATAAGAATAAGATAAGAATCATTCACATTATTATCTTCAAGAATTTCTTATTTTTGTACAAAATATGATGATTTATCCTGAAAATTTAAATATGACTAGGCGAAAAGATAATTATTTAAAAATAAACAAAAACTAAATAAAAATTAATTAAAATCCTAATGAATAGATTCAAAAGATGAGTGTATTTAACACTCATCAAATTTCTTAACAAACTTGATAATCAATGGGTGACGTCTCTAGCGTGACGCCGAGTTTCACCTATTCGAATCTTAACAAGATTAATTGAGTCGCGACGACTTGTTAATTCAAATTTTGAAAATCAAAAATTAATTTTTTAAATTAAAATCAATCAATCCACAATATTTTCTGGAGAATTACATGACTTTAATTTTCTCATTGCACTGAGGGATACGTATGAGCGGAACTTCTATTCTATCAAACCAAAAAATTAATTTTTCATAATTTATTTGTTTATTTTGTTTATCTTTTAATGAAAATGGTAAAACAAATATTTTCAAAAATTATCAAGGATTTGCACAATTAACTTAAGATATCGTCTCAGGACGGGTGTGTTAAGAGCGCTGTGGGATTAAGTTTCTACCATTCCCTACACATAACCGACTCCCGAATTCAATCTGGTTTCAAAGACTATTTTTTTTCTTCAGTTTTTCAATTTTTTCTAATGAAAGATAAAATTAGTAGCAACTCTTAATTTTTTTTAATTTAAGTTGTTATTCCGCCACGATCAACGGTCGCGACACTTACCTGAGTTCACGTGGTAATCAAAGTTATAATAGACTCGCTTAAATTTAAATTTGAACATTTAATTTTTTTCCCCCTAAATTTCTGTAAAAACCATTTCTCGTGTCATTTAAGCAACAAAGATGCTACCAATTGTTTGATGAGAATATAGTGAGATGTACAGTGAATAAGAAGTGACCTGAGTGTTCTTGCTGCTTAGTTCACAAGTAAACAACTCATTGCGTTTGTGCATCTCCCGGAACATGGTCTAAGGCAGCATTTTAGAGGGCCTGGTCGGATATAACTTATTGGGTATAAATTCAAATAATAACCACTTTACAAGAAAAAATGTAACTAAAAAAATTGGCTCATTATTCGATTAGGTTAACGAATCTTTTTTTAAAAAAATATTAAAAGATATAAGTGATTTTCTAATTTGGTTCAGGTCAACGCATCCATCTCAACTTTCTATTTACTTTCATTTCTTTATTGACTTTTTAAATTAAAACAGTTTGATTCACTTAATCGAGTTTTTTTTACAAAGGTTTTTTCACCTACAAAATGACATGTTAATGAATGTTTATCAAGAAAAATCAAACACAACTTTTTCATTGACGTTGTTCAATCTTATCAGTTGAGCCAACTTTCATTGACATAATTGAGTTGAATATATTAAGTTATTAATCAAATTACTTTTTCATAGAAAAACAACATTAAAATAAAATCGGTTGGAGAGTTTTGGATTTTTCTGTTTCGTTCCCTTCAGTTTAATTAATTAGTGATTCCGTTTGGTTCTTGATTTGTTTCCTCACCCCAAGCTTATGATTTCGTTGATAGCCACAAATTACCTATTAATATTAAAAAGGATTATAATAGAAGTAAATGGGACCCTCCACCTTTAAAGTCATATAAAGTTATGTTGGTGCTTTTTCGGCACAAGTAGAGGTGGTATGGGTACCGTGGTTAGGGGTTTTGATTGTAGAAATTAATGTGCCAAAATCTTGACTTTGCCGTGCTGTGTATTCTCCTCCAATCATGGAAGTTTGGGTCTTGAGAGACTCTGAGTTTGGCATCGGAAATGAAATTTAGAAATGTCGTCTTTGAAGGAATTGAATTGAGAGGTGGTACGAATGCTCTTTTATTAGGTATCTTAGATTTATTGAAGTTTAGTGCTTTCCTTCATGACATTTTATTAATGAAATTATTGTTTTCATCAATATCTTTTTCTAGTATTTGTCGTGAGAGCAATGTCGCTGTTCATCGACATGCCCGTTGGTTTTTAAGGCTTAATGACGTTGAGATTTGATTAGAGGATTCACCACTTCTCATCTCCGATGCTCTCTTTAATAACTTTTTTTAATAAATAATATATTTTTTTGCAAGAAAAAAAGAGTTTGATTATTCATATAGTTGTTATTATAATTAAATTCTTTTGATGTAAGTTAACACATGATTGGATGATATAATACAAAGAATTTTACATTAATAATAAATTAAAATAAAATCATTTAAATTTAGTGTCTTCTTTTTTCATATAAAAAAAACAGTGATCATTTTCCATATTCCTAAAAGGAAAATCTAAAATAATCCAAACGCTGTTTATTTTTTCTTATTCTACCTTTTTTTTAGTTTTGAGTCTCGTTTGACTCATTTTATCTTTAAAAAAGAAAGATTCTCTTTTGAATACATTACTTTTGAAGTATAATAATTAGTTTAAATTAATTAAATGTGAGTAGTGAGACCCATTAGAGATTGAATTTGAGATAAGTATACACACTAATAGACTATGTGGTAGTAGAAGTAGAGTATAAGAGCATATTTGACAAAGATTAAATCTTTCTCAAACAGTTGTTTTTGGAGGATTAAGTTATTTTGTGAAATAATTATTATGTTTGGGTAAAAAGATTATTTTAAAAAAAAGCTTTTATACCAAATTCAATACAAAATAAAAGTTTTTTTCAACTAATAATCATAAGTTAAATATTAGAACTTATGATTTTAGTTTATAGATTATTTTTTACACTTTGATATGTAAATACTATTTTGCCATCAATCAAATAATTTTTTTAATCATTCTATATCTATTTTAATAATTTAATACATAAAAATGATTCTTTTTTATATCATCCAAATGAATCATATTAGTTTAAAATCATTTTACACCTCAAAAATCCTAATGATCCAAACATAAAAATGAATCGATTATAAAAATAATCGATTATCAGCATAATCTATAATTTTTAACTTTTCCAAACAAGCCTAAGAGTATCATATATGATGGGATTTTGCTCCTCTATCGTAAACTCCTCACTTTTGAAGGTAAAGTAAGTCAATTTTGATAATTTAAGGTTTTAATGGTTGAGATGGTTATACATCAATATAAAAATTATTCAAATTAAAATAAATAAATTAAAAACAAAAAAATAAAGCTTAATCTAGATTGCAACAGCATAGGAGGCCTTCACCACCTCAACACCCCACCACCACCTTCATCAAAAGTCAAAACCTTCACTGTCTTCCTTTTCCTCTTCTAGGAGTCTTACCTCGCCGATCCCACCCATCTCCATTCCCTTCCTGCAACGGAGATTATAATGAAATGATATAATTGGTGTTTTTATAGATGTGAAATCATTGAAATGTTTAGTAGATGTGAAATATAATTCAAATGATCCAAAATCCCAATCGCATCCTCCCAATCCTTCACCTCCACCCCTCACCACCTTTGTTTTTGGGATGAGGAAGAATTCGAAGGCCTAACCATTTAGATTCAGTACATTCTCAATGTTGACAATAGTTTAGAATCAGATTCGGAGATCTACCTCTCACTCTCAAAATCACAAACCTGACAATGTTGATATTAAGCGTTCGCCATATGATTTAGGTTGTTTGTGGAACATTTTCTCATTGTATTATAGAACTTCTTTTTTTAAATTTGAATAAAATTTTATAATGATGTGTAGCGATCTTTACTATTAAAATTTTAGATGGTTAAGATTAGCTTACGTTATCCTTTAAAATTAATGAGGGGCTCTAAAACTTTACAGGAGCCATATTCATATGTAAAGAGTGAAGATTATCAAGTTAACACTTTCAATACCCTGATTTTTCTGATGAAATAACCATGCTCTATGACTGATTAATTAGTTATGATTATTTTGTTGAAAAGTAAAATAAATACAAACTAAATTGATCGAAATATAGTACATCATATAACGCTAGAACAAAAATCCCGATAAAATTAGCTGTGAATATTATTCAGATATTCTTTTATCTTACAATCATAACCAAAAGTGCAATAGGCATGATAGCACACAACGAAGGCATCAAGTTTCAGATAGAACATTGAGCAGCATATTCTCAAAGAGCATGCTTTGAGAGTAAAGAGTAAAGACAGCTCAGACGTTGTGTGAAACGAAACTCAACCTAATTAGGGGTTTTTGGCCACTTGGCCGTGGTCTTGTAGCAATTTCAAGATAAAGCGATGCCCAGTTGTTACATAGGTTACTTGAGAGAAACAAAAAGTTAAAAACAATGGCTCTTCTGCAACATGTACTTGGATTATGGATCCATCGCCTCCATGCCTTTCACGCAACTCCCTGGGCCGCCATTGCAACGCTGGATGAGCTCCAAGCTAGTAGCTGGTCAGATTCCCTCGTTTGAACATCATGCATAATCCAGCATAGCCACGTAATTAAAACAAGCTGCAGTACCATAAAATTAATCTAGCATAGATATGGTAAACCATAAATCCACAAATACGTAAACCAAAGTGATATATAATATGTAGTTAGCAAAGTGAATGACAATGTGAGGGAAAAAACTAAAGTAATACACTGAAACAAATATTCCACATAGACCAGTATTGTCTCAAGTCTCAACTTTGGTGTGAGCTCTCTTCACCACAAAATAGAAAAGATCAAAATAGCCACGTCTCAGAGCTCATGCACACCCTAGAGAGTGCATAATGATGACTTTTGCGCTCACTCTCGTGGGGTATATATGAGCTCCCAGTTGTGGTCTACCATCACCTCCTTTCAATTTTTGCAGTGAAGAGAGCTCCATGTTGACCGGTTGATGACCTAAGACATTTCCAATACGAGTTTGAGAAGGTTGTGACTTGTGAGTGTGTGACTTGTGATATGATCAATTTGAACGAGAGAGTGATCATTAAATAGGCCTCAAAGCCATCTCAACATATTAATACACCTTGGTATTAAATTAAATGTCAAAGATGGTATTTAAACCATATCTGAGTTTGGGATTCTCCAAATCAAATATTAAATGTCAAAGATGGTATTTAAACCCTATCTGAGTTTGGGATTCTCCAAGTCAAATTTTTCAATGAAACATTTAACGTTTAAGTTATTGAGAAATGCTAAATTCTCCTAAAACACAAGCTTAATAAATCATCTTATTTAGCACTTAAGGAGAAAAACTTAATAAAAATAGAGATGTGTATTTAATATTTTTGAGAATTCCAAAACTTTATTTTTAACGAATAATACTATCCACACATTTTTACACAAGTCACCTTATGCCTGTACAATTTCTACTATCAAATTATAGTTGATCTCATTTTATTTTCTACACGTCTATACTTTGATTTTGTCACTTATCCCCAAATGTGAGAGACATAAGACATAGGGATATACAACTAGCCTTTTCTTTTCTTTTACTCAATCTATTTTATAATATTTGTTGTTTAAGGTTTTTGCACAAAGATTAAGAAAATTATTAAATATCCTCAATTTTAGAAAAATATAACTATGTTTTACTAAATTATCTTCTTATTCCATTAATACTCACTCTTATTTTACATAGTAGAAATACCAAGAGATAAATATAAAGTTAAAAATAATTAATATCGTCTTAATTTTTTAAATTGACAGATAAAATAAAACAAAATTTATTCTAAAAAATGACAGTTATTTTGAAACAAATGAATAATGTATGTTGAAGTTTTGGTATATGTATGAGAATTACATTTGAATTAAATTTAGCCTCCAAGATATGCAATAAATGTTTTTCTCTTCAAAACATGTAATTTAATATTAATTAAAAGTTAGTAACGTTAAAGAAAAGTTGAAACTTTTATTTAATCAATTTAGCTTTAGCTAATTTTGTGCAATGTTTCGATAATAACCTCCTTTAATGACCATAAAAAAATTAAAAGATTATATAGCTTTAAATTCGATGGGTTGGTGCTTACTCTTGCTGCTGACATATCAAGCCTTTCCTAAGTTATGTTTGTGTGTTTGACTCTTTGTTTGTTGGGTCTTTGACCCCGTGTCTTTTCTCTCTCTTTTTTTTAAAAATAAAATCAACTGCTTTGAATTTGAATTCTTTCAATTTTTTTTAAGTAATTAATTGTAGAAGAGATAAAGATATAAAAATTATAAAAAAAATTCACATTAATAATTAGGCCTCATTAATAACTTTCTTTATATCTTTATTTCCCTTATAATTGACCATTTAAAAAAAAAAATTGAGAAGATTCAAATTTGACGACTTTAGATATTGACACATTTGACTCCATTCAAATTTCACGTGTATTTCACCCTAGTGCACAAATAATCATTAGATAGGGATCCTCTTATACTAGCTAAAAATAAGAGAAAATTCTATTAGTCAAAAATACATATTTTTGTTATATACCATATGTGGTATGTGCAATAGAAAGTAAAAAAAAATACACATAACGCATGCATATATAAAATAAATATGTGTTTTTGACTAAGAGAGGATCCCTATCCATAATCATTCTTCTAATAAAAGCAAACTTAATGAGTAAAGGTTTTGAGCTAGGAGGGTATAGATTTCTTCATGTCAAAGTTAAACACTGAAAATGATATATAAGATTATTACCACACACACACATACATATTTATATATATATATATATATATGCTAATTCATGAATATCTTGGATGTCCTTTGGAAATTGGAGATTTCTTCAAGTCAAATACTGAAGTAATGAGGTTATAGCAAAATGTGCTCGTTCATGAATACCCATTAGTGTGCAATATAATAATCGGGATGCGCAAGATTATGGGTTTTTATGAGTTGGTATATGAGACAATCTTCATCTTTTTGGTTTTGGCTTGAAGAGAATCTTCCTTGGTTCACCATGAGCTTAAAACATTCTTCTGAAAATACATAATTTCGAGTGTTGTATGATGTCTTGAGTGGGGATTCCTGTGAAGATTTCTTCTAGTCAAACACTGAAATGAGACTTATGGCCACATCTGCTACTTCATGAATACCCTTAGCTGGGGTGTGAAAGATAGGAATCGAGTTGCACAGGCTATGGATTTTCATACTTAGGAGATGAGACATTCTTGGTCTTTTTGGTTTTGGCTTGAATAGATCTCCTTGGTTGACCAAGATCTCAAAATACTTCTTAAAAATCACATAATTTTGCGTATGTTATCTAATGTTTTGTGTAGGGAGTCGTGTGGAGGCTTCTTCAAGTCAAATACCGAAGGGATGCTCTAGTTCATGAACCCTTGAATTATTCTTCCTAAAATCACACATTTTTAGTGCTGTCAAATGTTTTGGATACGGACTCCTTTGAAGATTTGTTCAAGTCAAAAACCGAAAGGATAAGATTATTGCTACATCTGATAATTCATGAATACCATGTGATACGCAAGATAATGATCGATCAAGTTGCGCATGCTATAGGTTTTCATGAGTTGGGAGAGGAAATAATCTTTGTCGTTTTGGTTTTGGCTTGAAGAGCTCTCCTCGATTTACCAAGATCTTAAAACATTCTTCTTCTTTTTTCTGTTTTTTTTTTTGGCACAAAAACATTCTAACCACCCTACTATAATATGTTAACTACACTTTTTTATGCATTGGCCTTAGAGCTTTTTGCTAAAAAAGTGAAGTATGCAAAAATTTGTTCTTGTTTTTGTATCCATAAAACTTTTCAATTAATTTGGATGTTTGTTTTAAACCATGTGTTGAAAACAAATGCAGGAGGCCGAGGGGCCAATAATATTGGAATTGTTATATTTAGTAACAATTTTGTTCAATTGAGTTTAATAAAATTGGCCTTATACCATCTAAACCATTTAAAGATATCCCCCATGTAATTAAAAACTGTTGTATCAATGACAAAGGAAAGTTATTAGATTGGATATTTATTGATAGTTCTGTTCATCCTATTCCTATAACAACTAATAAAAGCTCCAAGTTAGAAATGTTAAAAAATGGGCAGTTTTATTGAAGGATTAATACAAGTCATGTACTATCCTTGGATCACTAATACAAATCAAACTTTTTTCGTAGTTCTTAGTATTCGCCTAACAATTTCAAGATAAGGTGTGTTAAGGATTCGTGCACGACTTATATTGAACATCTTCAAACCACGGATTGAAATAAGATAACGGTTGTCACATCTACTACGTCAATAATATATTTGGAGAAAATACTAATTATATAGCCAAAACTTTTGAACCAAAATTTTTATTAGAATTTGAAATTGGCTTTAACTATTGAATAGATAAGTAATCTTCACTACTTTGATTAATCTAACAATTATTTTTTACTCTTGATAAATTCTGACAAATAATTATAACTATGTAACATTACTGTATATTTGAGTGTGAAACACAAGAATAAGGCTGCAAATTATGACTTTTCATGAGTTGGGATATTTCGCGGATTCCCTTCTATACAGGTCGCAACCATCCCGAATGGAATGGATATAAGATATACAGTCTTGTTAACTTTAGTTTTGATTTGAATATAGCTCCCTTGTTCTCTACCCCTTTTAATTTTCATTCATATAAAGTGACTTGTGTTCTTATATCTCGTTGTATATATTGTGTTGCTAAATCTTATATAAATATATTCATAAGAATCAAGGAAACCCATTTCTTGATTTATCATTCAGTTTCCATGTGATCAGGTGCCATTATGGTTTTTGTGGTTCTTAACTAACTATCTATTGAAGTTGTCAACTCTACACTTGACGAAGCACGCCAATAAATATGCAGCAAATAAGAGAGAGAACTTCCACTCTCAGAGAAAGAAAGAGACATAAAGTCTAATCTTTTTGTGGTTCCTACTCTTCCGCATAACTCATACTTTCACTTGTTAACCCTAATCTCTATCAACATTGTAATAATTTTGCTTCTTGGAGAAGCTTATATAGATAGTCTTATAATTTAGTAGAGATCATTGTCTATTTTGTAGGTTGGCCTAACGATAATGTTGAATTTTCAATATTCAATGTAGTTTGTTTTTTGGCACTTTCACACGAAATGATCATTGTCTTGCATCTACTTTTGAATATGACAACTGGGTGTAGGGTGTCAACTCATGAGTTGCATCAACCCATGGAATTACGGATTTTGACATAACAAAACTCATAAAATGTGGGTTGATTTAGGTTTTTGAGTTGAATTTGATTGAAAAATACTCAAATTCATAAAATACGGGTAAGATAACAGGTATAAAAAGTGTCAACCCATGCAAACTCAATCCACTTAAATAATTTTTTTTATAAAAGTTATTTAGTCATTGTAGCATTGTAAGTTGCTTTTATCTGACTCTTCTATCATACCAACTAAGTTTAAGTGTAGATATTATAATTACATTAAGAGTGTGACTAAAAAAATATTGATGAGAAATTCATGAAGCATCTAACTGACCATTACGATGAAAATCTAATAGATTATTTGGATTATAAAAAATATGTTAAGAGCATTAAGAATGAAATAAATGAATAAGTCAATTTATATATGTGATGTCATTGACTTCAGTTAACTAATGTAGTTTGTTATTTATGTCTTTTGAGATTTGTTAGTTAACTTTAATTTATTTTAAATTTATGTTAACTTAAAAGATTTTTTATATTTATTTATCTTGTTTATAACTTATTATGTTTGTATAAGACTAGTTATATGACTTTTTAGTTTATTCGAGACATATGTAGTGTTTATTTAAGATATTAAGTGTAACAAATTTTTGGTTTCTTATTTTGACAATTATGTTAACAGAAATTTTTTTTCTTCTAATGAATGTCATACCAATAGCTTTGCTTAATCCAATTCACTTTTGAATAGATCGAATTGGATCAGGTTGAAGGACAAAAATAATTCTCAACATATTTCAACCTAAGTCACTAGTTTGATAAGCGAATCAAATCTAAAAAGATCATGAAATTACCCAACCCTCCGATCTAACACTCTCAACTATGTGTGCAACCCAATCAGAGAATCTTCTTTCTAATGTAGTATTCTTGAATGAGTCCTGTTACTGGTACTAATTTTTTGCTGCATCTCACTATTAAATCAACGGGTCTCTTTATCTCCGTGAGACTTTTGTATTGACAATTTATGTGTGAATAGTTGTTCTCTTCTTGAATCTTGCACCACTAAAACTTGCCATCATTGCAAATTGCAATTAAGTTATTGATACCGAGAATATGTTAATTTTCCAATGAGTTTGCAATTTAATTAGTATGGTGCAGTAAGTTTTTTTCTTTTCTTTTCTTTTTTCTATGTGCACTATTTGGAGACTCGATTCTTCACCAGACAATTATATATCCTCTTTTACCAACGTGTTTTTACACCTTCAACATACCCCAAAAAGGAAAAAAAAATCTGAGCTGCCTCTTTAATAAAAAAACTTTTCTCTGCATTGGTAACAATCATTTTTTGATTGAAATTTTCTGTTTATTTTTTCCGTTCACTTCATTGTTTCCTTAATTGAATGATGACAATTCAAAAAAAAAAAAATCTCTTGTAATTGACTATAATTTCTCTCTTAGTTTTAATTAATTATCAACATTTAATTAAGAGTATAGGAAAATAAATAGATTATTTGAATCCTTTTTCTTCCACCCCTGGATCTTCCTACACACACGCCACTTAATGTACTGGAAAAAATTATATTGTGTGTGCCCAGACCGGGCTGAGGGTAAGCACATATATAAAAATTTCCTTTTTATCCTTAATTTTTTACTCATTTTGCATTTTAGTTATTTCACTTTTATTTGTTATTATACTCAATAATGGTTGATTATAATGAAAGTGAGTGGGGACCTCAAGTGAATTTTATCCTGTAATATCAAGAATTTGAATCATAAAATCGTTATTTTGAAGAAAATTTTATCTAACCACTATTTTCAACTCAAAATTATGTACGCAATTTGTTGCACCAAAAAAATTTTATTTATTGTATTTTAATTTTAACAAAAGTGTCTTATTTAATCATCATCATATTTGTAAAACATAAATATAAGGCATTTTTCATCCATTTACCAAATTGTGGCAGATTTTCAATCTTTTTCGACAATAAATTTCCAATCTTGATTATTTTACATAATATAAAATATTTACTTATCATATTTTTTGGGTACAATTTACTTATCATATTTACCAAGTTATTTTTGCTCGTATATAATAAATTAATGGATAGAAAATATTTTATATATTTATGAAGATTTTCACCTTGCATGGACTACATATTAGTTCAGTTAAAAATGACTCAGAATTAATTACAAAAATAAATCAATTATTACCAAATAGGTTACCGTGACTCTACACACACATATATTTATAGAGTAATGCTAAAAGCATAAAATAGCATTTTGCGAAACTAAATACGAATGAGCTAGCAGTGCTTTTCTTTGTTGTTCTGAGGGGTTGCATCTAAAATAGAAACCACCCATCCATATATGATCAATGGATTTTGATTGGTAGTATACACAATTCATTAGACATTTTAGTAGATAATATGTCGTAGGAAATAGCACCACTCATATTTATATGATTCTATATTGATATTATTATATACATAAAGATTACTTAATTAACTGATAAGTAAATTTCAGTTCAAAGAAAAAGATTAATAAGCTAACAAATGGATGGATTGGGTGATAATAGATGAATTAAAAAATAAATTATTAAATAATGCATAGGATTGATGTATATTCAAATCATCTATTTGAAATATTATTTAATAAAAAGTTAACCCACTCTTATAAATTAATTAAAAATTCTTAAATAGATGCATCTAGATTTTATTTTGTTCAAATACATTTCATTCTTCATCTTTTAATTCTCACAACTAAATGCATTTAGACTCCTTTTGTGTTCAAATGCATTTCTTCTCTCGTAGTACAGATATCATGCACTTAAGTAAGAATCTTATCCAACAGAACAGTATATTATTTTTATACACATAAATCTTAGAATTGAACTTAAGATCATATGTTTAAGAGTCTCAAATCACTTCTACTCGGACAAACACACGTTAGTAGTTACAATTCATTCTTTAAATCTATGGATATCCAATCAATGTTTTAATCAGTTCATTATCCATCCGTGACCTAAAACTAATCTAATTTATATTAATATAATTTGGATGGATTGGGTTGAATTTACATATGGGTGGATTGGAAGAATAATGAATTAATAAATCCAATTGCCACCCCTTAAAAATTAGTCTCTTTCTTAAAGAATGTTGAGAAAAATGAAATTCATTAAAAAAATAAGGAAAAATAGCATTCAATCATCTTAAACTTTCACTCAGTTGTAAATAGATATCCTAAATTTTTAAATCTTTCAAATTAGTCATTAAATTATACTAATTCTTACAATTAATCCTTTATAATTTGTCCAATATAAGTTACCTAATTAACGGAGCACTGCGTCACGAGAAATTCTAAAATACTCCCAGAGTATATACTCTACGCAAGATTGTAATCGTTTATATTTAATTTAATAATATTTTATTTTGTAATCCAATGATATATCGAGGATAAGTACCATGTCTTACAACTTGAGTAGAGTAGTGTAGTAAGAAATTCTCGTACGTCGCGTGCTAGTATATGAGTCATTAATGATTTATTTGTCACATCAATTAATGACTCACATGTTTATATGTGATGTAATACTTCATTAATCAATTGATCGACATTGGACGAGGGATTAATTGTAACAATTAGAGTAGTTTAAGTATTAAATTGAAAAATTTAAAAGTTTAGGTTAACTGTTTATAACTGAGTAAAAGTTTAAGATAATTAGATATTATTTTATTTATTTATTTATTTTTTAAAGCTAGCATTACTGTTGCGGTGTCATAAAAATGTTGGACTTTCAAGTAGGCCAGCAAAAACGGCTAAGGTCTGTTGGGGGGCTGCTTATACATTTTTTATAAGATTTTTTGCTCGGTTTGTCCAATACTCTGTTTAACTCATGATTAACTTTCAGGCCATGCCATGTATTTAGGAATTCATCTTTTTGGGTCTGTAGGTCTGTTTGAGTTTGACAACCCTATTTTCAAGTGTGAGTTCAATTATAAACAAGTGGTGAATTTGATAAATTTTTCAATGGAGGGGGATCTATTCAGATGATAAATCGAGATTGAATGAGGAGAGAGTAGAAATTTTTTTATTCTGTTGGGGATCTACTTATTAAAAGCACCATTATTCTTGTTTGACCATGCTTACTAATTAGGAGTCTAGGACAAATGAAGAAAAGAGAGAAATAGTTGTAACAAAACAAATATTGTTTTCAGTGCTGTAGTAAACTTTAGAACAAATACAATAATAATAGAATTTTCAAGGAAAACATAGAGCATACAGAACTGCATATCAAGAAGTCTTTCAAAACTAGATGAATAACATTCAAATAGGATGGATTAAATTCGTTGAAACTCCAACTTCGGCAGCAGCTTCAATAGTCATCGGAGTCGCGAAGCTCCTCTTGACGTTGGTTCACGGATAGGCAAAGCAGCTTAGTATGCTTTTCTCGCTAGACGCAGTAAGCATAACCAAAACTTGAACTGTTGGAGAACGGAGGTTGAGAATAACCCAACTAGTTATAATAACAAAGAATAATATAAATGTCATTGCGGAGCATCATTCAAGTTCGAGATTATTGATAATAAATCACATTAAAAACCAATATGTGTTATTCTAAGCATAAAGTACTCACGTTTCTCAAGTATGTATTTTTGGTAAGAGCCATTTTTTATGTCTAATTGTATTTTTAAAAATTAATTTTTTATTTATTAAATGAACAATAGATACTCTAAAAAAATTATGTTTTAGAAAAGATTATTGATAACAGCTGAAAAAGGGTCCGCACCATCATCATGAATTAATTTTAAAGAGAATTAATTTGTAATAAATAGGATAAATAAAGGTGCTCATATAACTTCTCTCAATGGACACAGATTAAGAGAGAAGGAAAAAGGTGCTTCTTAGTGGGTTATACAGGGATTAGCATCAATAGGGGACGGTTTCCTCCAGATTTCCAATTGACCAGAAGAAAAACAACTCTGATTTTTTTTTTTATATTTCATTTTATATTTCTCTCAATATCATTTATTATAATTTTTTTTATTACTTTCTTTCACTAAATGAGACATTCTTAAAAAGAGTATAAATATTACATACACTCTTACAAATAATGTATAATTAACTTTCTTTGAAGAAAAATCAACAGCCAGCAATGACAACACGAACTTTTCTGATACCAACTTGAAAACAAAAAATTGGTTATATATAAATAAATCCACGAATGTAGTCAAATATAGATAATTAAAAAAAACGTATATAAACTGAGAGAGAGAGAGAAGGGCTAAGATTTGCAAGAGCATGGTACAAAATCAGGGCTGGAGAAGGCTCTATCTGGAGCTCCCTTCACTCCAATACCAAAAGATCAAGGTAACCTCATCTCCCAATTCATGCAAACCCTTGAGCTTCGAACACATGTTGTTACGAAGCCAGAGGTATCCATGAACTAGCAGCAGAGGTTTACCATCATCCCCTTTCAGACTTGGAGTGCAGGGAACTCCAACTTGGGTTTGATACCCCTATTCCCTAACCGAAACTAACTACGTTGTAATGTAATGTATAAGGAAGAGAGAAGGGTTGCAATCCATGGCATGAGAAACCCCGATTTATATAGGCTATGAAATAAGCTTCAATGTAATCAGGACCATTAAATTTGAAGAACCGAATATGTTAGAAAATCTCAGAATAGGATCTCGATGCCCAAAGATTGGTAAAACATATATATCGTATTAATTGCAAAATCATTGCTGATTAGGAATCTTTTAATGTTAAATGAACTTTAAAAATATGGGTTAATATTGTGTATAATCATGTATTATGTATAGCTTAGTGGAGGATCAACATCATTCAAGGATCCTTCTCATGTGCGTGATTGCGTGGCCCTTCACCGTTTGATTGGTTGATCTCTATATTATATAAGATATATATAATTTTTAGATTTATTTATAATCTGTTTGTCGGTATATGTTTAGTGGTATTATCGCCACCAGATTGGGGTCAACTTTTATTAGATAGAAAATAAAAGTTAAATTCAACGATTGGGTCACATATATACCATTAATTTAAAAGTTGTTTGCATTGCGGTGTAGCATATCAATCTTTGCGTGTCAACCTTTTTTTTTAATGAGCTCTTTTTTTATATATTTTTTAAATGTGAAACTAATTCTTGTTCGATAATGTTCCTCTCATAAAAGCTTTTACCTGGATTCAATATTTTTTAGTGCAAGAATGGTCTTGGTATTTTTTTTATGACCACTGCTATTTCCAACGAAATGGTTTTCGTGAATTGTTTACGAAAGTGAAATACACGTAATAGTAAATAAATATTTTCTTTAAAAAAAACTAAAATAAATATTAATCGAATAAAACGCATGACAGTTGTTCTAAATCTAAGAATTCGTGTGACGTTTCACGAATCTGAATTCGCGATATTTAGCATTATCCTTTTTTTTATTATTTATCATAATATTCTCATACGATAGGTGAGAGACTAATCTTTCAATGTACAATCAGACGCTTAAGCAATAATTTTTTTCAATAGTATTATTTTCATACACATAGATTTCAAGTTTAAACTCAAAACCGTATGCTTAAAGGACTCAAACTCCTTTCACTCTGACCAACACACGTTAATTCTTGGTATTTGGTCTTGTTATTTTTTTTCTTCAATTAATAAAAGTTAAACGTGTATAAAGGACCGATTTGACATGTTCTACTAGACTTAATTGGATAATCTAATCTAATTCAATACATTATGACGTTATCAGTTATTTAATGTAAATATTGTATTGTATAAACTTATCCATCAAATTTTTTTATACATTAAAATAATAGATAACTTAATTAAGCGTCGGGGGTGAGATTAAGTCTGATTAAATTTTGATGTATAAACTCCTATAAAGATTTTTTCATTACAATTCTAAATACTCTAATATCTTCAACCATTACGTATTAGGTCTTATATTATCAAGTATTATACTATCAAGACCAGTTTTGTATGGAAGATAAAATAAAACCTGATAGTATAAGGTCTAATACGTAATGGTTGGAGATATTGAAATATTTAGAATTCTAATGAAAAAGTTTTTATAAGAGATTATATATCAAAATTCAATCAGACCAAATTTTACTCCCCAAGACTTGACTAAATTATTCATTATTTTAATGTATAAGAGAGATTTGATGGATAAATTTATACAATACAGTATTTGCACCAAATAACTGATAATGTCATAATGTATTGTATTAACTTATCCTATCAGGCCTTATATGACATGTCAAACAGGCTCTCATGCCTTATAGTATTAAGTATAATACTATTAGATTTTATCATATTCTTCGTACCAAAAACGAGCCCAAAATGTTAATTACTTTGGTGAAGAAATTAATAGCAATACGTAATGATTCTATTTCCTGTAATAATTTAAAATTTTCTACACATTTGTTTAGAGAATCTACATCTATATCTGTTTATCTATTATTATTATTATTATTATTATTATTATTATTATTAAATGTGAAAAGTGACATGTGTTATTAAGGTTGGCAAAAAAATATTTTAATAAAATTAAGAAAATAATAACGTTATTAATGAAGGATTTCATGGGATCAATTCTAGTAATTAGAACACCATAGTCATAATTCATAAATCATTATCGCTTGAAGATATTTTGTTAAGGAGTGATCTCACCGACTTATTTTAGTAGAAGTATGTACATAATTATATACGTCAGAGCAGTCTATTACTTCAATCTTTTATCTTTCTAACTGTCACTTCGATATAGTTGTGTGTAGTCAAGACGTGCTAAGAGTTGAGTAAGGATCCTGCTCTTTATATAATATATCAATAACCTAATACATCCATCAAAGACAGATTATCTGACCTACACTTTAATCCAGCACACCCATCATTGGGCTCAAGCCCAATGACAATAAATATAATGATTCACAAACTCATAATGGATTACATAATTAATATAGGCTTCTAGGAAAAATACCAAGTTATCCATTCAACACATTATAATAAAACAAAATACATCAATTAATAGAAGTCCAAAACTAGAAAAATCTAATAACTAACTAATTAACTATATATATAATCATAAAGTTAAGGAATTAATGTTCCAATTAATAAATATTAATTCTTGTTGAATATAAAATCAATTTAGAATTTATTTTAGGACAATACTAACGAAGAAAATTCAGAATGAGCCTTGGATGATGAAAGAAAATATAATTTAATAAAATTAATTTAAGATATATTGTTACATTGTTGTTGGGTTTAATCTAAATTCCATTAAAGATTGTTATCGCTAGTATTTTTTGTGTAAAGATGTGGAAGATTTATGAAGATATAAAAGATATACAAAGATATGTTAAAATATTTGTTAAAAGATTTGAAAGATATGTTAAAGATATATGAAATATGTATAAGATTTGTGAGATATTTGTTTATAATAGGAAACAAAGAATGATGAGTTATAAATACTTGTATTTAGAAATTAGTATTTGGTAGGGTTATTAGAGTAAGAATGAAATTCAGGGAGAGATTGTCATGTAAGGCTTGCAGACTAGACTTATTTTGATATTGAACGTTATGAATGGTGGCAGATGTTGTTAAAAGTCTTTTGGCATGGAGCTCAAGCAATGTGTTCCATTGATAATAATAGATTTGAAGATTTGTTTCAAAGATTTTATAGATTTGAAAATTTGCTCTGAAGATTTGAAGATTTATGAAGATTTAAAGATTTATTGTTGATGATGAAATTTGGCTCAAGGTGGTGATTGTTGAGTTAGACCCAAATTTCATTAAAGATTATTGTTAGTTTCCTATTGAGTGAAGATATAAAAGATATGTAAAGATATATTAAAATATTTGTTAAAAGATTTGAACGATAAGTTAAAGATAAGTGAATATATATAAGATTTGTGAGAGATTTATTTACAATAAGAAATAAAGAATGATGAGCTATAAATACTTGTCTTTGTGAATGGGTAGGATTATGAGAATGAGAATGAAAGTAAAAAAAAAATTGTCTTGTAAGACCTACAGGTTAGACTTATTTTGATAAAAAATTTGACTTTTTTAATTTGCGGTTAAATCTAGTGCGTAACTTGTTTTTGATATTTTTTCCAATTACTTACATTTATACAAATTTAAGAGACAAGAATATGATATTCCCTAAGAAGAATAACGAAAATGTGATACTCCTCAACTAGATTGAAGATGAGGGATGCAGTATTCTATAACAAGATTGAAAAAAAATGCGGCATTCCTCAACAATTGTTTAATGATTATATGGGATAATTACAATATTTTTCGATTATATAAGATATTGCCCGCTATTTAAATTTACGCTCAATTCATCACCAAGAGAATGAAAAGGAAATAAACCGATTCATTGGTGAGTGCATCATCACGATGTCTTCTTATTCTTCTCCATTTCTTTCACATTAGGTACACTTCTTAATAATATATTAAAATCAGTTTAAGGTATATTGTTGCTTTCCAATTATAACAGCGCAAGAGTTAAGCCAAAAGACGAAAAAAGTAATTGGGCTTCATTCCCTCTCTGTACAGAAAAAAGAAACTAATAAGAAAAATAGAATCTAATAAAATCAATTTGTTATATTTTTTTGTTGTATTTTCCGAATTATATAGAATTATGTTATAATGCTTCTATATTATATGGGAAACTATTAAGTCATTTCTTAATTATGAGAGATATGGGCTAAAATTTAAGTTTACACTTATGAAGCATGGAAACGGATATGAACACGGGACACGACACGAACACAGATATAGGGACACATCAAATTTAAAAATTTTAGGGACATTGATACATATATATGGACACTATATATATATATATATATATATATATATATAAAATTTTGATTGTAAATATTCCAAACACAACTCCTCAATGACAACATAAATATCTTTGTTTATAACTAAAAAAGAAACCAATAATAATTGAAAATTGAACCATCAGATCAGAGTGAAACTCACTTAAAACTTGAACCATTAGTACACAGTGAATACAATATATTGAGGAAGAATAGAAGATTTTTCCTGAGGGTGGGTCGGGTGATATTGAGCTTGCGGGCCGTGATATTAGTACACTGTCACATAGTAAATTTTTTTTTAAATTTTAATGGGCTATGTCAAATATGTATCCGCAGTGTGTCCGAGATGTGTCTTGACCATATTCGAGTCGTTTTTGATTCAAATAATAATAATTTTTTAATTGCACACGTGAGACATGCGTATCGTATGCGTGTCGAAGTGTATTTATGTCGAACACGTATCCGACACATGAACATGCCAGTAAAATAGTGTGTCCGTGCTTTCTAGGTTTACACTCATATCATTAAAAGGAGAAATTCTCCATTAAAATATGTGAATTCATTATCAACACGATATCTACTGAGAAAGTTATATGCATGAAGAGAGGAAATCAGAGTAACATTAAAATTATTAACGATATGAGATATCAAATTATTGAAATTACAAATAAAATTTATTAAGAGTTATAGTTTACTTTCACTATGATTATATATTATTTCTTACTAATTTTCAATTCTAAAAACGACATGTCAGACTTGAGATTAAAGAAACACATAGAAGTATGCAAAAAAAAAAAGAATAAAAATAATGACATGATAAGACTTGAGACTAAAAGAAGAGATTTATTAAATAATATTTTAAAAATCTTTGTTAAGAATTTAAAATATTTTTTAAAATAAAAAATTTAATATGTTACAAATTAAAAAATTCTACTATTTAATTTAAAAAATTATTTTAAATTTCTTTAGACATTTATTAAAAAAAGCCTTAAAAGAAAAACATACAAACTATGCATCGATTATTCCTGTCACATTCATTATCACTACTTAAACTCAAAAGCATATATGCTTTTTCTTTCATTTATTATTTTTTTGAAGGATCACAAATACCAAAATTACTTTTCCCCACCCTAATGCTGCTTTGTAACTAGGTAGTGGGAGGTGGGACAATTTTCACGTGAAGTATTACGATAATAGTGTCATTATTGTTCTACCATAGAGGCTGGAATCGAAGTATATTTTAATGGCTTTTATTATCACACGTCTTTAAATTATATGTTAAGAAATAAAAAATATAAATATTTAATATATTTAAAAAATATTTAATATGTTTCTAATAATTTAAATAAATAATAAATATTATTTTGATTCTTTAACATATATTATTAAAGTACACAATAACAAAACCTTATTTTAATAAGCATCCACTTAAGATTCATGTTTACAACAATTTCAGCAACAAAAGTTAAGAAAATAGCAGTTGGTTTCTCTCTCGTCTCTTTTTATGTCCATCTCAATAAAACTAAATTATTGTTAAAAATAACATCATTATCACCCTTCCAAATATTTGGAAGTATAAATGATCATTGCAAATAATATCCTAGGACTCTGGAATCTGGGTGATTTGGAGAATTCTACCTTTTTTTAAATGAATCTGTACTCAATTGCTGATGGATTAAGATATTCTAGAGTTATAAAAGGAACAATAGAAAGTGAAATTCTTGATCTAATGGTTGACATTAATTGAATTGCATTTACAATTTTTATTTTACCATAAAAGAGAGCATCTTTTATGATTGAGATTATGTGCAGTTCTTTTAAAATTGCACTGGATCCAATTCCATTCCGGATATATATCCTGGTATATCTTGGTATTGTGAAAGCACTTGTCTGCCATGATCTACATAAGTGTTTACGTTTTTGGGACCCCGTTTCAGGATAATATTCGGACTTGCTCTGACATGTTCCTGCCAAGTACACACCGTTTTCTTTTAAGTTTAAACAATTGTTGGCCTTTGTTGAATGAACCAGTTGCCTTTGATTAACAATATTATCAAAGAATTCTATGTTAGACATCAAATCAATAAATCATAAATGCCACCGATATCTAAAGGAAACCTAAACAGAAGAGAGATCGAGATAGAGCTATTTATTCATTCACAAGAGCATCATATAAGAGATTTTAGGGAGGCCTATTTGGAGCTCCCTTCAGTCCAATAGTAAACATAGATCACGGTAATCCCGTATCTATTAGTTCTTTATTCGAAATAAGAATTAAAACTCTTATCAATCTCCCAATTCATGTACATCCTTGATTTTCGCACGTAGCCTTGGCAGGTCGGAGGTATCCATGAACTAACACTATATAATTTAAACATCAAGTCATGTACAAATGTAGAGTTTTGCTAATTGCAATATAAGAGAGAAATTTGCCGTTTAGTTTCATTAAAAATAAAAACATAACGATGAGTTTTACCTAGGGGGAAGCTAGTAGTAGTACTCTTCAATTTTCTCTGTCGTTTAGCATTAAACAAAAAAGCTAAAATAAATTCATTCAGAGTGGATTAATGATAAAAGATTTAAATAATTTATAAAAATTATAAATTTATACTTTTATTATTGTAATAAGAATAAAAAACTTATCCCATCCTAACGACATGTTGAGATCATAGGAACTCGAAAACAATAATTGGGTAATCCATATGTATTTTAAATCAAAAGCAAATATGTTTTTGTTTATTCTTACAATAAGTGTAGGTAGTGGGAAGTGGGACAATTTACACGTGAAGTCTTTCATTTTTAGCTGGGCGATTCTAGTTCGCATGGCGGAAAGGAAAAGGAATCATTGTAATAATATTGTATACTTAAAAATAGGCACCAACTTAAGAATCGTGTTTTGTTTAATTTATAAATTATGTTGGAGAAACTAGCTTTCATTTCATGGATATATCCTTTAGATGAGCACCAAAGAATTCCTGTGTTTTTTTTTCCTTTTTCCACCAAAATACAACTGCAGCGTTTGGTGGCAGCCTCTTTCAATCATTTTGTTTCTTCACTATTTAATAAATCTCATTAGTCATTACATCTACCTGTTTTTTTTCCCTCAAAAATAATGGATTTAAAAAACTTTACAAATTTTAATGAATAAATTTGATCATAAGTCTTTGCAATAACTTCCAAAAGACTTCTGCACCTTCAATTTTATGTGCCTTATATAGCTTAATCAAAATTTTTGTTGTGTTTATAATTTACTTTGGTATAAAATTTTTAATATTTTTAAATCTGGTATGTGAAGTGAATAACCTTTTAAGTAAATATCAACTAATTGGTCACATTAAATTGATAAAATAACTCCATAGTGGAGACACCTCATTATCAAGTCTAGGTATTTGGAAGCTAGATCTATGATCTTCAAATAAATTTAAGTGAACTGTTTATTGCCCAGACTACCACTGTAGCCTAAATTTAACAAATTAAAAAGTAATAACTTATAGTCTTGATAGGACCAAAATAATTTATGTACAAATTAATAAGTATTGGAAATTTCAAAGGACGAATTTATCTTCCTAAAATAAGAATTGGAATCAACACTTCACTAAACTTAGTAACTAAGTTACAAAAATATATTAGAAACAAGTCCTTATCAATTCTAACCTTTCAGTTTGAAATAAAAAAATAAAATAAAATGTGTTTCAAAATTCAAACAGATATATAGTGTAAGAAATTTGTTATTTGCATATATTTTTTAACAAGAATCATCTAAAGTGAAGATTTTTATAAAATGAATAAGTAAATTCACATCAACCATTAATGGTTGATGTAGACCCATCTATTATGATTGATGCAAACTTATTTATTCACTTTACAAAGATCATCACTTTAGAGGATCATTGTTTTTTTTTTTTACATAATCAAAATATTATATTTTTTACTTTAAATAATAAAGAAACACATTTACCGAGATTTACTCTTTCTCTTTTTTTTCTTTTTTTAAATATAAAAATTTAAAGTAAAAAATGTGCAAATAAAATTTTTCATAATATAACATCTTAAGTTACTTAATTATATTTCAAGAATTTTTTACATCACTATTTATGTTGTTTGAGGCTCGACTTATCATTTTAACCCGCTCAATCTAAAGTTAATTGAGACGGGTTTAGAATCTAGAATATAGAGTCGGTGTGTTTTTAGATTAGATTCAAGTTATACTTTAGTCGTCTCAACTAGATTATATCTCAAATTATTTTAAAATTTATATTCTTTTTTATAATTAATTATAAATAATAAAATTTATTGACTTAAATTAATAACTTTTTATATAACATGATAATATATTTATATTAATATTATTTATTTTAAAATATATATTATATAATATATCTTAATTTTAATTTCTCACTTTTATAATTTTGTGATTTAACCATACTAATATTTAAATTTATATATTATTTTTACATATCAAATTAATCTAATTTAGACTCTATCATTATTAGATCATAATCAAATAAAGTTCAAATAAAAAATAATAACTCAATCAAAATATCAAATCAGATTCAAATTACACAAATCTCATTCTATGCCATCTCATGTAAATTCACGTCATGCCTCTAATTAGTGCCTTCACCACCACAACAATTAGTGCCTTCACGTCATGCCTCTAATATATTTATTGATAATATTTATACATTATTTTTTATATTACATTTTTTAATAAAATAAGTAAAATTCATATAATAACATACACATATTCGAACTCATATTTTTCTATTTTTTTTGAATTTTTTTATTTTTAAAACAAGTAAGATATCAACAATAATATAATTATTTTTATGTGAAAATGATTTATTTTTAATATTATTAAAAACTATAGAAACTAAACATCGATTAGTCTTGTCACATTCATTACAACTTTACATCAAAAGCAAATTCCCTTTTTCTTTTCAATAACAGTCACAACTCACTAATGCGGAACTCTATTAGCTTGGAATTACTTGTTCCCCACTTTAAAAGCTTCCTTGGTAGTGGGAGAGGTTGGGCAAGTGTATTTGGTTAGAATTGTGATTCAAGTCCTCCCATAGTGGTGGAAGGAATCATTGAAATTTATAAGTAAATCACGGTTTTTAGAACCCAAGAAACAATCTTCAAGGTTTATAAATTATGGAGGGCCCAGCTAGCATTTCACCGGTTAAAATGTAGAAAAATTCTGACATGCTCTTGGAGGATGACTCTTCCTCCAGAAACATAATCACCCTTAGATATTTGCATGAGACTCATACACTAAGTACAAAGTACACAGATTTAATGGTTGTTATGTTTACGGAGGGAGAAAAATTTTTCTTCCTGAAACATGTCAGAACCATAAATATACAGTAAATTTGAAGAATAATTGATATTTGATATATCACATAAATTGTCCATAAATTTATTAATAATTACTTCATGAAATAATAAATTGATGAAATTTTTGTTATAAATCATTGAAATTGGATTAAAAAAAAAACCTAAGGTAATGATTCAATCAGCTTATCTCTTCACAGTTCTGCTGTCAATAAAGGTCGTTTTAATCTGCGAGATTTGAGCAACGTATATACTCAAAGTTTTTTTTTTTTTTTTATAACATCAGAAAATAAGAGAAAACTAAGATTTCTTAGGTTTTTTTAATGCAAAATAATAATAATAATGGTCAAGCAAAATTCCTAATAATCTCAACCGGTTTCTCTTGTAGGCTACCAATCCAATCCCTCTGATGTTGAAAATTTATCAATGCATATAGACAGTATACGTCCGAAGTTAATATTATAAAGTATCATCAAATATGCATCAAGTTCGCAAATTTATCAACTTGTTACGTGTAAGTGATGAGGGCAGAGAGAGAAATAATTTATTGTTTAAATTAGATGGTAGTAGGTGTATTTAAATTTAATTTAAACTAAAAATTAAATTAAAAAAATTGAAATCCAATCAAAATCGAATAAAATTAATTTTTTTGTTTGAATTTTTAAAAATTGATTAGATTGGATCAATTTTTAATTTTGATTTTTAAAACTAATCTAATCAATTCAAACTAATTAAAATTATATAATATATTTATTTGTTATTGAGTTTATATTTTCACTTATAATAACTTTAATTTTTTATATATTTCTCTTATTTTATATGATCAGTCATTATTTTAGACATATGAAATGACTTATTTTTATTTTTATTTTCTTTTTTTTTTTTCTTTTTAATAGTTTAAATTGCTTTCAACTCATAACATTTTAAGTTTCAAAAAAATTAGTCAAAAATTAATTAAAATGATACAATTCAAACTAATGTAAATAACATTATTTAGATTAGTTAACTTTTTTACTCAAAATTGATTTAAATTGAACTACAAACATCCCTAGATGATAGCCTATTAAACTGTTTTAAACAAAAATAAGCTAATTGTAATTTAATTAAATAATCTTTAAAATAAATTAGAATGGTGACAGACAAAAATTATTGGGGTCAACAACAAAATTTATATATGTTGCTCTGACAAAATAACACCGGTGTTTCCTTCATTTTACAATTATATTACATATATAAAAAAATAATATTAATCACACATATTTTTATTTAATTATTTTATATTTATATAATTTTTATCATTTAATTATATTTAACTTTACCTTATTTTTTATACAATTTTACTCTAATTCTACCAAATAAGATGATATAAAAAATGTAACTTAAAAATGATGTATAACAAATATTTTCCTACGAAAGATTCCTCCTCACAGTTCATAGACTTTTTATCTCATTCTTTCATTTTTTTTTCTCATCATCTAACGGCTCCTTCTTGTTCTATGTAAAGTCTGTTCAGACTTTCGTGCGTACGTGTAGCTTTTTCCTTCATTTTTTTAACCTTTTTTTTCTATTATAATCTCATTTTTATTCCGATAAAGCAAGAGTTAATTTCATATACTATATATATAGTGATATAAGTTTATGTGGGATTTTTACCAAATTGTCATTAGTAGTAAAATTATTTATCAAATTATCATATTTCTGAAACTACATATTAAATTATTACACTTTTTACTATCATATATTTTTTTTATTTACAATTACGTTAACATATGTGACATCATTACGTAGAAAATGTCAAACCGCTAGACATTAATTATCAAAATAATAGCGTCAGTGCTGTTAGCATTTTTTACGTAATAACATCACACATAGTGGCGTTATCAGCGAAGCTCTCATTTCCTTCTCTTCCAGAAGATGATAATGATATTTACAGCAGTAATGTGCATGAACATATATACTTAAATTGATTGAAAGTTTGTTATTTCCTGATCATTTTAGTAAATATGTGCATATGATATTATTTTCCCTGTTAGAAAATTTTACCATTACTAAGACTACAACGTGCACCAGATGGGAAGTGTGCTTGCATCTTAGGTTATGTTTGGTGCACATGATAGTATAGTATAAGATAAGATGATAGAATAGTATAAGGTATGATAGTATAATTAATAGGATAAGACATAATCCTATCTTTTGTTTGATAACAAAAGGATAAATTAGCTGATTGTATAACATTTTTTTTAAGACCAAAATATCATTTAACCTAAAAGTTAAAATAATTAAATAATAATAATAAAAAACTTTATGGTGGTGGTGGTGGTGGGGGTGGCAACGGTGGTGGTGGGGGTGGCGGCAGTAGCGGTGGTGGTGGCAGCGGCGGCGATGGTGGTGGCGGCGACGGCGGCGGAGGTGGTAGTGGCGGCTACGGCGGTAGTGGTGGTGGTGGCGGTGGTGATGGTGGCGGCGGTGGTGGAGGTGGTGGTGGTGGTGGTGGTGGCGGTGGCGGCGGTGGTGATGGTGGTGGCGGTGGCGGCGGCGGTGGTGATGGTGGCGGTGGTGGCAATGGTGGTGCTAGCGGCCAGTGGTGGTGTTGGCGGCAATGGTGGTGGTGGTGGTGGTGGCGACGACGGTAGTGATGGTGGCGGTGGTGGTGATGGTAGCGGCGGTGGTGGTGGTAGTGGTGGTGGCTGCGGCGGTGGTGGAGGTGGTGATGGTGGTGGTGGTGGTGATGGTGGTGGCGCAAGAGAGAAGAGTGATAAAAATGAAATTGAGGATAAGATTAGAATAGAAAACCATGTCGATTATCGTGTACTCTTGGGGAGGATAGGGTTATCACCTTGGAATAATATAAAATGACTTGACCTGATTTCATTATACTATCAGTTGAATGCACCAAATATTGAATAAGACCTGATAGTATTAGCTTATACTATCAGTATTAACTTATACTATCATGTCTTCTTTATACGATGCAACAAACGTAACCTTATTATAATATTTTCAATAAGTTTCTTATACAATATTACAGTATTTCAGTTGTCTATGCTGTTGATTGTGGTCATTTATGTCCATAGAAATTTTAGTAAGTTTCTCAATATAAATGACTGTTACAATGACTAAAAATTTTTATACTGTAAAAAATAGAATTTCTAACAAAGTAGTTGAATTCGATAAAACAATAAGAGAATAATTATATTTGTATTTATATTTTTTTTAAAAAAATAGTAGCGCACGTAATAGAGCTAATGCGTTAAACGTTATTGCTTGAATAACTTCAAAACGTGTGACATTATTAAATGAGAAACGCTAACAGCAATAACATTATTACGTGAATAATATCAAACGATCTGACATTTTCTACACAATAACGTCATACGTGTTAATGTAATTGTAAATAATAAAATAATTTATAATGATAAAAGTGTAATAGTTTGATATTTAATTTTAAAAGTATGATAATTTAATAAATAATTTTGTCACTAATAATAGTTTGGTAAAATAGCCAAGTTTATGTTGTATCCAAAGTTGTGACAAGAAACATAAAATTATAAATACCCTAACCTTACCCGCATTAGTGATATCAATTTGTGTATCCAAAGTTGTCATGTGTAATATACAATTATAATTACTCTAACTATAGTTCAATTATAGTTACTCTAACTATAGTCCACATCTGTGTAACTTCTTATTTCTGGTCAAACCTGAATCATACCGTACTTTCAACAAAGGTTGATAACAACTTAAGGTATACAATTTGGCTTTTTATATATATATTTTAAAATTCTTTAAGGGGAAGTCTTGAAATATTCTAAAGGTAAAGCAAACTATCTATATCACATATCATCTTTGGATTTGAATCCTTGTAAGTGAGCCAATTTCATTGGCACAATTTGGTTACTGAATCATTTTTTCCTTTGCTGCAACTACCGAAAGTAAATTTAATAAATGAACCTGGTAACAAATTTCAGATGTCATACAGAGGAATTTTTATTAATTGATTTTGAGCGAAATAATAAGCTTCAACATTAATTCTTATTAATTGGCAAAAGAAAAAAAAAAGTATCATACAGGAAGAATTCAATTCTGAAAACAGTTTGACTGGATATCACATTCCAATATTTTTCTCAGCCCGAAACTTCACTATTAAGATCATATTGACGTAAGGGTGGAGATGATCTATCTTTATTTTTTTTTAAATTTTATTATTTAAATTTTGATAAGTATAAAATAAATAAAATATGTAATTAAATTTAAAATATTTTTTAAAATTTAAGTAAGAAAAAGAAGGTAATCCTCATCTTCAATGTAAAAGAACTTCTGCATAGATTTTTGTCCCTCTAATCAAGTGGTTTTACTTCCCCTTCATTCGTTTGCAGGCTCGTGCTTTTCATTTCACTTCACTTTGGATTCAGATTGTTGCTGACAGATGTTGCTAATCACAGTTTTACTTCAAACTACTGGAAGCAACTATCCTGGGTGACTTCCTTCGGCAACCTGCCACCCGTGATTAGCATCAACAACAACAACAATATATATATATATATATATATATATATATATATATATATATAATATGCTAAATCCTACGAAATTTTACATAATGCTAAATCCTACGAAATTTCTTTCGTAGAACAGCACACGGATCAACAAAATGAAAAAAATGACCTATATCTTTTATAAAACAATTATTTTTTCCTTTTGCATTTTAATTAAAAATAAAAAAATGGGCCAATAAGAACAATTTGTGAATGATTCGTGAAATTCATTTTGTGCTTAATAGCACTCCTGTTATTCAATTTAGGATAATGATAAATATCACGAAAGTATTTTCATGAAATCATCACGAACGTGTTGGTTTTAAAATCAGTTAAAATTTCTTTTTGTTAATTTAATTTTTATTTGAATTATTTTAGTTGAAATATAATACAGGTGTGCGTATTTGTAAAGAGTTCATGAAATTTCTTTCGTACTATATAGCACTACTCTATATATATATAGAGAGAAGTATTTATAAAGAATTCATGAAATTTCATTTGTACTATATAGCACTATTCTAGAGAGAGAGAGAGGACAATATATGCAATGGTTTCTAATACTTATATCTCATTCGCCTTATGTGTGCGAAAAATACGAAATCTGTAAATCCAAGATTAAATAAGTTGGCAAAAAAAAACGAAAGCCCGCCAATATATAGTTGTTTTGTAATAGAACAACTTAACTAGAGAGAGAGAGAGAGAGGAGAGGGGGGGGGGGGGGAGTGCTATCTATTCATAGATGAGAGCATATATAATATAAAGTGAGGGTTAAGTTAAGAAGGCCCTATTTGGAGCTCCCTTCACTCCAATACAAAAAGATCAAGGTAACCCCATCTCCAAATTCATGCAGACCCCTGACTTTCGCATGCTTCCCACGTTTATTTGGTGCGAAGCCAAAGGTGTCCATGAACTAGCAGCTAAGGTCTACCATCACTTCCTTTCAGACTTGGAGTGTAGAGAGCCCCAACTTGGGTTTATTAATACCCAAAACCCTAGATTGGCCTAAACTAAAAGAAACTACACAATTATGTAATTATGTAATTCCTAAGGAAGTGCTAGAGAAGGGATTGTAATGCTTGTGAACTTGAAACTTGGGTTTATATAGGCCAAGACCATGTAATCTGGGCCATTAAATTTGAGGATCGAATATATTTATTAGAAAATCTCAAAACAGGATCTTGATGTTTATGGATTGGTGAAGCATTGTATTAATTTTAACATTATTCCTGATTGAGGATCTTTTCCTTTTAATCGTCAGATTGGAATCAACATTTGATAGTGTGTGATGCATAATCATTTTTTTTTATCAAGGCTATACTATGTGAGAAATTATTAGATGTTACTGAAACATCATGTAAGATTGTACATTATTCACATCTTAACATTTAAAAATTTATTAATGATAAGATCTACCATTAACTTATATATTTATTATTTATTATTTATTATTTTTGAAAAAAAAATAAAAAACAAGGTTAAGAAAATAAATATATAAGTTAGTGGTAAGTTCTATTATTAATAATGAAGGTTGAAATATAAAAATGTGAATAATATGAACACAATCTCACGTAACACTCCAAAAATATGTATATGCAATAATTTCTCATACTATGTGCTTGTGTGGGCATATAACCGAATGATTGGCAGGTTTCATATTAGTTAAGTTTAAATATTTTTGCAGCTAGAGTTATTTTAGTTATACAGACTTCTCTTAACACAAAAATCTCACCTACCATCATTTTGTTCATTAATTTTCTTTTTTTTTCTCTTTCTTCTTTTTTAATCCTTTTTAAAGTCAATCAAATGGAAGATTAATTTTCGTTCATTAATTAGATAGTCTCTCTCTATCTCTAACTACTAGAGGTAAAGGTAGAGATAGAAGGAAATAAAGAAAAATTTCAAGTGAAATCAATGAAAAAAGCTTGAATCTAAATAATCTTTTTAAAATTTTGGTTTATGACCAAAAAAGAGTTGACATTTTATATATGTACCCAATCCTACTTAATGAAAAATAGATTTTGTTATTATTCTCTTTCTTCCTTTTTCTCTCAACTATCGAGGTTTTACATTAACTTTATGTGTGGTTTGTGACATAAAAAGTTCGTGTAATATTAATCATTTTTTATTTTAAAAATATTTAGTGCAATTAGTGTCACCTAATTAAAGTAAACTTTTACATACAGAAAATTAAAGTTAGTGACATATTTTTATTCAATAATTACAGTCATGTTCCACTTTTCTAAATTTTGTTTATTCATGGTTAGTTACTTAGGGGTTGGGCGCATATGCAGTGGAAAACAAATTGTGTTTTTATGCGAGAATAAAGGCTTAAGTCCTGTCTAAAACACTTGTGGGAAGGGTTTGACTGTATCGCCCCATAGTTGAAGAGATTAATTAACATTCAAAGGGGGTGAGAATTTCTTGAAAAACCGATATGATTAGTTACTAAAGATATGTTTGGATGAAGCAATTGGAAAGGAAAAAAGAGAATATTTTTTTCATTTTAAGGAAATACTCTCCTTTTTTTAGTATGTTTTGAAATGAGAGATAAAATGATATATTATCATATAATTTCTAATTATCTTTTATTTTTTTCCTAATTTAAAAATGAGTTTTAATTATCCCTATCATTCCGTCCCCTCCCATGTCCCAATCCTTCAATCTAAACATATTCAAGAGAATGAGCCGCCAATTTTTCATCTTCACATTTTTCATGAAATCTCAAAAAAAAAAAAAAAAAGGAAAGATTTTAGTCACATGCTATTAAAAATAGAGTAAACATCTATTGTAATCTCCAAAGATACATGTAATATTAATTTGACATTAATTTAATTCTTCAATCATAAAAAATAAAATTAATTTAATCACTCAATGATAAAAAAATAATATCAATTTAATCTTTCAATTAAATATTTCATTAACAATATATTTGTGGTCCGTACATAAAAGAATTCTTTCTATATCACTTTTCAATTTTTATAATTGAAAGAATAAATTGATGTTGTACCAAAAAAATCGATATCAATTTTCTTTAAATGATCTAATTAATATTACATATATCTTTGAAGATTAAAATGGATACTTACCCTAAAACATATTAAAAAAAATATTGATGATACCTCTTTATTGGTAGTATCTCTAGTTATCTACTTAATTAGTACTGTTGACTATATTGTACGTACGAATTTTAATGTAGCATTGGATAATTATAAATACAGGATACTCTTATATATATATATATATAAATATATAATGAGAGAAATATTTATTATGAGAGGGTGAGAAAATTGAATCTTGACTATACATGAATTATCAAGATTAAAAATTACTTAAAGGTCATATAACCACTTAAAAAAGTCACATGCATTTATGTTCTAATCTTGACTATTCATATAAGATCCAGTGATCAAAATTCACTCATCTCCTCTCACCTAATATGCTCCATATATATATATATACATGATGCAAAAATTAAATAAATATCACTATTAATATTTATATCTCAATTTTTCTTTCCTACCTTATTTCTATTTCTTTTCTTTGTCATTTTAATTTTCTCTTTTTTAAGAGTATTCTGCACCTAACAAGTGAGAGACTAATTTTTTAAAATATAATCAGATATTTAAGTAAAAACTCTTCTTAAAGATATTATTTCTATACATATAAAATTCATAATCAAGCACAAAATCATATATTTAAGAGATTCAAAATCCTTTCACTTGAACTAAGACAGATTAGTGTTATCTTACTCTCTTTGATTTATAACCGTTTATAATCTTACGCACACGTGTACGTACGTGCTGTGGTCTAATTCTATAAACGCAAAGAGCTAATCATAGACGAAATATTACAATTCAAAATATTACCATAAACGTATATATGGCAAGATTATTTTTTGCTTAAATTATTCATATAGATACTAATAGTTTCACTCTAAATTTAATTTAGCTCTTATCATTCAAAATCACTTATAAAAACTATTTTATGGTTTCTAAATAATGCAAAATGGTCTATATTAACTTTTTTCTTCTTTATTTAGAGTGAAATTATAGAAACTACTTTACATTGTTTAGAAATTGAGTTTAATTTTGATCTATTATCAGTGTAAAAAATTTTACATTATTAACCAATCACATATTATTACACGCATGACTTTTGAGGTATTTATTATGAGAGTCAAATATTTTTAATGACATGATAATACATGTTTGGATGACAATGTAATTTTTGTATATTAACAATGTATTAAAAGTAAATCCTTAAAAATTATAAAGATCATTTTGGGCTTTTTTACTAAACTGCCACTATTAATAAAACTATTTATCAAAATGTCATTTTTTTAACTATTTACTAAATTGCCATTTTTTTAACTATTTATTAAATTGCCCTTTTTTTAACTATTTACCAAAATGCCACTGTTTTGAAACTATATACCAAACTGTCACCCTTTTGGCTGACGTGGCATTTTTTAATGTTTTCTGGCCAACCAGGATGCGTCAAGTAGGATGGCGCATCCACGTAGGTTGCGCCAACACGCTGGCGCAACCTACGTGGATGCGCCATCCTACGTGGCGCATCTGGTTGGCCCTGGAAAAACGCCATCCTTGATGGCGCAACCAAATACAAACGCCAACAAGGGTGGCGTAACCCTAGTATATATTCCCACACCCCTTCCCGTGCGTGACATTCTCACATTTTCCTAAATTCTCACTATCTCTCTACAAATTTCTTTCTCTAAACACTCACGAAGTCTCTCAATTCTTACGAGAAGTGGTGTCGGGATCATTATTTGTACTTTAAATTATATTCCTTCACACTTTGTAAGTATTTCTTTCAATAGTTAAATAGTTTATTTATTATTTATTGATTACTTTTTTACTAAGTTAGTGTTAATTATAATGTATTATTATTATAGTTTAATATTTGTATTGACTAATGAATAATGAAGTTGTATAATATGTAATTTAAATTATATAGATAATTAATTTATAGGTAATCTAGTAGGATATATATCTTTGACATGATTTACATTAGTAAATGTAGCTTAATTCAAGATATTTGAGTTTAGAAATTTTTTTTACATAAATAACTGTATTGAATATTGTAATTGATGTTTAATCTCTCTACAAATGTTCAGAATTGGAGTTAACATGACAAAATCACTAAATGTGCATATTTACTTCAATGGGACAATGTATGATGGTGAAAAGGGTGTCATGTATCGAGGTCCTCCTCCTAGGCCTATTGTGATCACAGCCGACATGACTTTGGATGGGTTGAAAACTAAGATCCATTCAAAGTTGAGGCTTCAAGCAAACCAACATGTGTCAAAAGTTGTCTATCGGTGTCCGCAATGCTTCAATCCGTGGAGATGGGTAGGGCTTCCAATAGAAGACGATGATGATCTAAAGTACATGATAGATTCTTTCTGTCAAACTCCGAACATGGCATCTATGGAGTTGTATGTGGAGGTAGAAACAAGTGGGCAAGAAGAGCATGCTGAAGCTCCTGGTGAAACCGAATCTCAAGTTGGTCCGTCTAATCAAGTTGAGTCATGCAATATGATCCTTATTGGTGGTGCAATGGTTGAACCTGATAACCCACTTGTCAGAGATGTAGTATGGGAGTCAAGTGAAGACGAAGAACAAGTAGCTGAGGGCGACGATTCAGACACCGACATAGAGGCAGAAAACTTTGATGCCGAACAAAATTTACAGGTTCCTTTGGCGATTGCTCCTCAATCCATATTTATGCCTCGGGTACCTGAATCCGTGTTTGTGCCACCATGCCCTCAGTTTTCTCAAATTAACTGGGATGCATTGGATAATCCGATAACTTGCTCGAGTTAGACACTCGTGGGACTTGGAGCATGGGTGATGAATTCTATGTTGGCTTGCAATTTCCATCAAAAGATTCTGTGAAGTTAGCTCTCAAACAATATTCCATTCACAGGCATCAAGAGTACAATATTGAAGACTCTGATTCACGAAGATTCACTGCCAAATGCCCTAACTTTGACGAAGGTTGTAGTTGGAGACTTAGAGCCATACAAAGCAGGAGGTCGAATATGTGGCAGATTACAAAATATAATGGACCTCATAGTTACGTAAGCCCATCTATGTCATTAGATCACCGGAAGTTGGACTCTCGTTTGATCTGCTCTTGCATTTTGGAGTTAGTCAGAACAAAACCCGATGCACCCGTATCATTAATTATTGAACGGATTCGAAGTCAATTTGGTTACCAAGTTTCATATCGAAAGGCTTGGAAGGCAAAACAAATGGCTATTGTGAATGTGTTTGGGGATTGGGACAAATCTTATGAGGTGTTGCCCGGATGGCTAGCAACCATGCGAGAGAGACATGGAAGGCACGGTGGTGGAGTTACAAGACGAGGAATGTTTTGTGAATAACCGACTCGATCGTTCAAAAAGAGTCTTTTGTCGGTTATTTTGGACATTTAGACCATGTGTGGTTGGCTTCCGATATTGTAAGCCCATCATTCAGATTGATGCCACTCATTTGTATGGCAAGTATCGTCATAAGTTGTTGATTGCAACAACTCAAGATGGAGACGAGAAAACCTCGCCTATTGCATTTGCCATTGTGGAGGGGGAGACAAAGGATGCTTGGAGTTGGTTCTTAGCCCACTTGAGATTGCATGTAACCCAACAAGAGGGCTTGTGTTTGATCTCTGATCGACATCGATGCATCTTACAATCAGTGGCAAATGAAAATCTTGGATGGCAGCCTCCGAATGCATATCATGTCTTCTGCATACGGCATATTGGTTCCAATTTTAACTCCAAATTTCAGAACAAGGAGTTGAAAAGATTTTTGATTAACACAGGTACTTTACATTTTCTCTTTGTGTTGTAATTTTTATCGCTAATAATAGTTAGGTTGTAATACTAACCCAAATTATTCGATGTATCAGGGTATGAACCAATCGCGATAAAGTTTGATGCTAGGCTAGGGAAGCTTAAAGTTACAACGGAGATGGCAAATTGGATTAACGGAATTCCAAAAGAAAAATGGAGTTTGGCGTATGATGGTGGTCGCAGATTCGGTCATATGACTACCAATTTGTCAGAGTGCATTAATGGAGTGTTGAAGGGTAGCAGAAATCTACCTATAACTGCATTGGTTCAATTGACATATACGAAGTTAGTAGAATACTTCATCAACAGAAAGGACGAGGCAAATTCAAAATTGACGACATTGAACCAGGTTTGATATTGTTTTACAATATTAAGTACAACCACAAACACATTGTTGTTCACACGTGCATCTATTTATGGTTTGATATTGTTATTCCCATTAATTTAACCAGATCTGGAGTGATGACTTATTGAAGCACTGGAGAGTAAACCTGGCAAAGGCCAGTTCACACCAAGTTCGTTGGTACAATAGAGAGAACACAAGGTTCATGGTTGAAGAGGCTTTTAATCCTGTAACACAACAGGGTGGACTTTCTTATACTTTGAACCTGGAAGCAAGGCGGTGTGATTGTGGGGTGTTTCAAGCATTGCATTATCCTTGCTCGCATGCGCTTGCTGCGTGTGCTTCGGTGGCAGTTGACCCATTCAAACTTGTTCATAGGGTTTACAGGATGGAAAGCATTTATAGGGCCTATAAGTTTGACTTTGAACCGGTCCGGGCTGAACCATGGTGGCCTGCAGCTCCCGACGCCACTTTGGTGCCACCACGTGCATTGCTTAGATCCAAAGGTCGACCAAAATCAACCCGACTTAGGAATGAGATGGATTGGCGCGAAGCAGGGCCAGGACAGACGTGTACAAGATGCCATCAACGTGGACATAATTCTCGTACTTGTCGTGTCGGCGGATCGAGTTCCTTGGGGGATGATGGAGTGGGCCATCAAGCTGCGCCCATCTAGTTGATCTCGGACCTATTTTCATTTTTCAGAATCTTGTATTAGTAATGATGTGTATTTACGAGTTGTATTGTTTTGTATCACCAATCTATGCAGTTGTATTCGAATACTATTCTCCTATATATGTTAGTTGATTGTCAGTGTTATCTTTAATTATTCCATATTATATTCTTGTATAGTTATCATATGGTTATATCATATTTTATTATAAAAATAATAGGATCATACTAATTGTTGTTAATGTTTGGCATACAGTTGACGAGATGACATTCCGTGTAAACCCGGACAGAGGACGGCTCGATTTTGGAGTTTGGGGAGTACCATGTTTCCCAGCATGTATGGCAGGGACATGAGGACCGACACCTGCGTGTTAGACGTGCTCAGAAGACGAAACATATGGACCCCCCTGCTCCGATTATTCCTTATCTTCAGCAGGCTGGTTTCTTGGGAGTTGCCCACATGGGTTATTGCAGTATTGATCACTCCCTGATCTCTGCGTTGGTTGAGAGATGGCGCCCAGAGACGCATACATTTCACATGCCGACCGGGGAGTGCACCATTACGTTGGAGGATATCGGAATGATATCGGGTCTTCCCATTGATGGCGCAGCAGTCACTGGCGTTACGCATAGGGACGATTGGCTCAGTTTGTGCGCTCAGTTGTTAGGGATTGATGAGACTCCCTCGCTCGTAGCTGGGGCACGCATTGACATGACATACCTGTGGCAGCCGAGTGTTACTACAGTCCTTGAGGACGATGATGATGAGTACGTGCAACAGCGTGCACGACATTACATACTTCGCTTGCTTGGGGTTTCTTATGCCCCGATCATTCGGGTAAGCTCGTGCACTTGATGTTCCTCCCATTGTTGGAGGACTTTTGTTTTCTTAGGAACATATAGTTGGGGGTGCAGTTTTGGCGTACTGTATAGAGAGCTTTGTAAAGCTACTGAGACTATGACGCACGCGAGATCGGAGGTGCATGCATCTTATTGCAGTACTGAGCGTGGTATAGATTCCCCCGGCTTGCCCCTTCACTAGCCGACCATGATGAGCCGATGTGTTTTACGATCTTTGGTCGTGGTCAACTACGTCCCTTAGGATGGGAGTAAGTTTCTATTTCATTTCATATTTTTACATTACTTTCATGACATGCTTTGTTAATAAAAATACTTACGTTTGCAATACTTTCATTTACCAAATAGGTGGCGCAAGCATAAAGTATTGAGTGATTGTGATTGGCGTCCTTTCATATTATCGTCAGTTCTTCGATCAGTTGAAGAACGATGAGGTATGTCTTCGTTTACATTCCTTTGATATATTTTCTTATGCATATGCCGTCTTAATGTTTTGTGCATCTCATTTTTTCAGTTTATATGGCAACCATACACGGATGAGCAGGTGGCAGCATTGCCACCTTTTTGTGTGGCTGCTAGGGACATAGCGGCGTGCAGTGGTCCCTCTCATATGTTTCCATATTGTCGAGTGGCACCAGCCGAGACCGCGTCATGCGCCAGTTTGGTCTTGACCAGCCCATTCCACGGAGACCGCTCCAGCCAGACAGATTGCACTCGGTTACATTGGCAGGCAGGCATGATGAGGATTGGTCGGCTACACATGCTGTTTATATAGCCACCTGGGATAGTCGTAGGGAGAAGCTTGTTAGGGGAGTCCCACTGGTCGCACCCCCAGTTCGCGTTACGAGTACATGTGTTGGTATAAAAGAATTACCGACGGTATTTGGATTGCTCCCACAAGCGCATCTATTGGGAATGCGGTAAGCTCTTTACTAATTCGTTAGTGACTATATGTATTTTGTATTCAAGTATAATGACATAAATTGTATATGTTTATTAGGCGGACATTGCGAGTATTTGCTCAGTTCAACTACCGACCTTTGTCGCTCGAGAGGTGCTACACAAATCCTACACTCATTGCGGGAGCATGACCGCATTACGATGGAGCAGCTGCGTCCAGCTCCACCAGCAGACGACATTTCAGGGCCGCCCGAGGAGTCGAGCCAACAGGGAACGCGAGCATTAGCGAGCAGTCGGACACGACTTCGACATCCCGAGGACTCCAGCTCTACTTGCCAAGATACGACACAACATCCCACTGGCATGCTACCGCTGCTACATACCCCCACTCGCCCTCCTACTGCGCTGCTACGTACCCTCTACTCGCCCACCACCGCATATTACCCACCATACCCTTACTCACCGTATCCATACCCGCCACCGAGTTACCCCTCATATCCTTACCCACCACAGGGTTACCCACCATATCCTTACCCACCACCAGGTTACCCACCATACCCATCACAGCCAGGTCCCTCTTCCGAACCATCTCACAGGCCACCGCATTCTGATGCGGGCCCATCTCATTGACATTTAGAGAATATATTTATTGATTTTGTGTAAAATACTATTGAGAATATATTCTTGTGAGTTTGGTACCCTAATTAGGTTACACTATATATGCTTTTCGCACTGTTTTAGATTTTATTAAATATTGTGGTAACTGGTTGCATTAAACAGGATCATTGGCTTTTGGGGAGATCCAACATTTAGGGGAAACTCTGTCGAAATTTTTACTAATTCGAATTACTAAAAATTTGAGATAGGGATTATTCGGATCGGAATCTTACTCATTATCATCTGAATCCTACTCAACAAAAATTCATTTAAGTGATACGTCTCTTCTACAGGATATACCATTTAATTTTTATTATATGTTGTTTAAATTATTTGTGTCAAAATAAATAAATATATTCAATAACTTCAATAATAAGATATGTACGTATATTTGATTAGATTGTTTTTAAATTTATTAAAAATCTTACATAAAGACAATTAAAAGCAAATAATTAATACCTCAATCGTTTTTTAAATTGATCAATAAATTGAAACAAAATTTTTTAAAAAATAACAAAAAAATAAACATATGTGTTATGTAATTAATAAATCTTCATAATAACTAAAATAATATTCAATATTATTAACATACTCAATTTGTCACTTTTTTTATTTTATATTATATATTTTATTCTCGTAATTAGTATGAATTCATTAATAAACGTTTATAATTATTTATTAAGTATTTTAATTAATTTTTAATTAATTATTTAATTTTAATAGCTTGCGCCAAAAAAGGTGGCGTTTTTTGTTCCAGGGCCAACCAGGATGCGCCACGTAGGATGACGCATCCACGTAGGTTGCGCCAGGCGTGTTGGCGCAACCTACGTGGATGCGCCATCCTACTTGGCGCATCCTGGTTGGCCAGAAAACATTAAAAAATGCCACGTCAGCCAAAAGGGTGGCAGTTTGGTATATAGTTTCAAAACAGTGGCATTTTGGTAAATAGTTAAAAAAAAGGACAATTTGGTAAATAGTTAAAAAAATGACAATTTAGTAAATAGTTAAAAAAAAATGACATTTTGATAAATAGTTTTACTAATAGTGGCAGTTTAGTAAAAAAACCGATCATTTTGCGTTGTTTAAAAGTTATATGGAGTTATGGACCATTTTTCATTATTATAAAACTATAGGAATGCAATGTCATAGGTTTAAATTCTAGAATCACCACTTTAAAAAAGATTTTACTTAACTATCATTTCTAATTCAAAATTATGTAAATAATTATTTAAAAAAAACTATAGAAACATTTCAAACGATTTAAAATGGCAAGGATCACTTTTTATCAATAATTTAACTTTTCCTTTTAGAGTGTGCAAAAGAAGGAGAAAAGTAAGACAAGTCCTAGGAGGAGAAGACCAAGCGATGAGAGGATGCGAGCATATACATCTCGAACCATATTTAGCAAGGGCATGAGCGAATTGCTTAACTCCTAATGAAAATATAAGTGATGAATCTCGTCATACGTTTACTTACAGTTACAACCCACTTGTTCAATTACTTGAATATAAATGTATTTTCTCATAAAGTCATTTTAATTTGTCAGCCAAAATTTGATCCTTATAACGGGGTTTGGGAGAAGTAGTTCATCCTTCTTTCATAAATATCATTTAACTCATTCTTGATAGAACTTAATTAAATCTTTGACCTTTGAAAAACTTAATTTATATTGGTTCCATATTTTTTAAACTAGCTTTAAAGTAAATCGTACTGAATAAACTTATACTGCGACGAAAAATAAAAAGATCAACAGGGATTATATTCACTAGAATAATATTAAGATGATTTTTGTAATACACTTGAAGTGCATGACTTTACGACTAGAAAATGACAAGTTGATAATTTATTTATATTTTAATCTATAAAAAAAAAACCACCTAAAATTAAAGTAACCTGCGTCAAACTTAATTTGTCTATCATTCACATGTATTTAGATAGTGATCCAACTATGAATACCTATGCAGCTATGCTTAGTGGTCCACTACATTCGAAGAAATTAGTATTGTGCTTTGATAATCATTTCCATCTCCTTGGATAGTCAGTGGTCGAACCAGCCATTAACTTTTACAAACATATATGTATTCCATTCATGACATATAAATTTGTATGATTCTATCCTTGTTTCCCATATTAGCCGCACTACTTCAGATCATCATAGGACACCGGAGCATTTTTTTTTTCTTCTTTAAGAAATTGCTAAGTAAAATACTCATTACCAAATCATTTAAACACACGTTAAAGTTATTACTTTGACCTCTTTTTCTCTCTCTCTTACGCCTTTCGTCCTTTACTATAATTGTCGTTTTTCTTATTTTGTTCCGATTTGAGATGAATCCCGATTATCTTACCGTGAACAGTAAAACACCACTTTTAACACCGTATGTTGCGACGTCACTGTGCATACGAATCTGTCTTTTTCATTTCATTTTCATTTCCCTCTCTCCCGTCCTCACTTTCTCCCTCAACTTTCCCCTTTCTCCCAACGCAGTTGTCCCTCTCAAATTTTCCCTTTTATCCCGTCCCTTTCTCTCGTCCCTTTCTCCCTCTCATATTTCCCCATTTCTCTCGTCCCTTTCTCCCTCTCAAATTTCCCCCTATTCTCTCCACATTTCCCCTCCATTTGTCACGCTCTTCAGTGTTCATTTGCTTTCTTTTTTCCTTTTCTCAGACAATCAGAAAATCCTCAATCTAGAACTTCTCTCAGAAGCATGTCGTAGAACCTCTTGGCTAAGACTTCGAGATCGTTGTCCTAGAAGTGCCAGCATTATCATCGGAGAAACGGCAGCATCGTCATCGTCCACAGCGTGGTTGCCTCTTGAAGTAAGTTGTCATCCTCCTCTTTGTTCTCCCTGGGTAGTTGCTCTGTCTTTGTGTGTGTGTCTTCTTTGTATTTCAAAGGAGATGCTATTGGTATATCCATGTGTGTGTGTGTGTGTGCATGCGCATGCGTGTGTGTGTGTCTGTTGATTGTGTGCAATGCATTTTAGGTGAGCTAGTAGGTGCAACACTTGTATGTGTGTGTCACCTGCAAGTTTGTAACATTGGAGGTAGCATTTCCAACATTTGTATTTAAACTTATTAGCTTAGCTGATTATTGTGACAAACTGGTGACCACACCTCAATAATAAATTACCCGTGTAGTTTTAAAGGTTGACAGTGAGATGCAAGAAAATGTGAAAAGCAATGATTTGAAAGGAAATATATATTCGGAATTTTGGATGACATAAGAGTACACCTGAACTTTGAAAAGATTTAAACAACATACACTGGCAGATTACAGCAAGCACAAATATGTGACAGTAATAAATCAAAAGAACTAGCTAGCAATAAATGGTTATAGCAAGGATTACAACATGCAATAGAGCAAAAGTAATCAGTATTTAAATACAAGTTCAACCATTCAACTCATTTCTACCATGATGACAGCCTGACTAAATTTTGTAATAAACTAACTGAGGTTCGTTGAGGAATAAGAAGCAAGCACCTCTTTTGGTTGATTGACCGTGGAAATCTCCAGAGGATCCTTATCATCAAATAAGCTATCCAGAGAATCAGAAGACTGTGAATTTGATTTTTGAAGAGCCTATACAATTTCAGAGCAAGTTGAGAAAGCAGTTAAAACTTTTACATAAACCATTTAGATATAACTAATCCTTAAAAAAGGCCAAATGGAAATATTATTAAACTTTCAACATAAAACAGATCAAATGTTTATTAAACTTTTAATCCATACTATCTAGTAAATGGAAACATTCTATAAACCTAGAATCTCTACCCTAAAAAGTTCAAAATTGGGGAGGGGGAGGATCAAGGGAACCAAGTTACCTCTTTTGAGTGACCAACAGGACAGAAATTTGGGGCACTTCTCCTACCCCTGCTTGTATTAAGAAAGCCTTCCAAAGAATCTGATGAGTTAGACTTGGATTTATGAGCCTAATCCATTGGAAATCAATAGTCAGCAATCAAAAATAGTGGAAAGTAAAAATAATCAACAATCAAAATATTCAATGGAAAGTTTGAAAACCATATTGGTTGCAGTACTAAATAAGGAGCAAACACAACTGCAAATAATATTATTACAAGTTTCCTTTCTTTCAAAAGATATATTTTGGTCTACTTACAGAAGATCTGAAGAGAACCTCTAATAACATGTCAGAATTTTCTTCACCTATAAATTTAAAAGAAAATGAATCAGAACTGTAGTACTTCAATTGGCATGCACTTAGTGCATGTCATTGACTGCTCACACATAAAGTACCATTCTCCTTAATCACTTTATCGACAAGGCATGGTAGGAATCCCATGCCAATAAAGAATGCTCGTAGTTTGCCTCCAGATGAACTTGCAACATTGTCCTGGTAATTGTGTAGGAAGAAGCTAAATATAAGCAAACTAAGAAAAATGAAAATTCGATGAAGACAATTATTTTTGTATGTTATATGCTTGACTCTGATACATAGAGAACATGAAGAAATAAGGTCTCATCATTTTATAATTCATGTATATAGATAGAGAAGTACATAAAGCTGGCATGATAGGCGTTAAACTGAATGAGCACAATCAGGAAACACTTTTAAAATCATTCAGAATCTTGTATACAGAAGTTAAATTATCTGTCTCACACACGGGACTAACATATATGTATATTTTTCATTGCATGTCTTTCCAAAAGAGTTCATTTCAATTGGAATTAGGTTATTCTCCACATATGCGGAAATTACCAAAAATCCAAAAGGAACTAATTAGCCAAGACCCTCACTTCTAGCTTCCTCATTAGTCATCACGTTACCCAAGAATAAGATCTGCTGTGAGAAAATAGAAACTCATAACAACCTCTATAGCAGAGATTGGAAACTATAAGTGCAAACTGATAAAGTATAAGCTTTAGTTAACTCATAATAAAGACCACATTGACAAATATGCTTTTTAAAAAATTATTAAAATGATATTTAGATTATGTGATTGAGTAGAATTTGCTATTGCTGAAAATGATGAATAGAATGTTTCAAGAACTATGCTCTCTAAGTCTTAACCCTCTATATTGATTACATTGTTGTACCATTACATTGATTACTTGGGGTTTGGTTATAGTACGAGACATATTTAAATGCTTTCAATTATTTTGCAGGTGTTGTGGCTTCATTTGCAAAGTGTGTTTGTTGAATCAATTGTTTGGAGCATGGCAAACAGTCAAAATGTATGGTACACATGAACTGCTTTCACTATTTGCATGACTGCTATTTATTTATTACTAATATGGACTTTATTGTTATACTCTTCAGTTACGTTTGAGGCATGCCTGCGCACCCCATGTGTTGGTTGAGATTAATTATAATTTGACCACTGCGCAACGAACCCGAATATTGACCACTCCATTTAGATCACTTCTAAATATGCCAGAGAATTTGCAAATCTCTGGTGTACTACTGCGGGAGTTAGCTTGTCGATGGGACGACCAAGCTACGGGGTTCAGAGTTAGAAGTCGGGTGGTTGGTTTTAAGCCCATTGATGTATGTTTGGCGCTTGGATTGCGCGTTCGAGGTGAACATCTCCAACCTGATGATGGAGGGGAATGTAATACATTGTCTCTACTTGGGAGTGAAGTTGTCACCGTTGACAGAATAGTCCAACTGCTCCATGCGCATTAAGGTGATCATCAGGTGGATGATTTCTGTAGACTGTACATTCTACTTGCATTTGGGGTGTTTTACTTTCCACGAACAGGAAGACATGTGTATGGTGGCTTCACTCAGATGTTAGATGACTTAGATGCTCTAGGTAGTTACTCTTGGGGTGTAGCAGGGTACGATTACTTAGTTGATAGCTTAACCATAGCTGCCTCAGTTGTCAGAAGAGGGGAGAATTCACGCCAGAGACACATAATAGGGTGTGCAGCTATCCTTCAGGTATAAATTTATAATATTTGAAAAATCATTGTATTTTATTCATATGAATGAATTTTATTAGCATATATCTATATTGACATTCTTAGTAAAACTATGTACTTAAATCTGACAATTGTTTGATGTAGGTTTGGGCTTTAGACCACCTGTCCATGTGGAAAACGGATAATAACCCCCGGGTGTTTCCGTTTCCACGGTTTTTGAATTGGCAAAACGTGGGAATCAGCAAGGCAAAGATTAATCGGGCATTTCGACACAATTTGGTAAGCATGGTTGAATTAGTGAGACATTGTAATATGTTTTGCAATATACAACATTTGATATTTGTGCGTTTTGTGTGTTTTGTGCATTATCAGATAATCGAGGATGTGGCTGCCACGCCTGAAGAGATGCGGGTTGACATACTTAGAGAGGCATTGGTCGATGCACAACCCGAGTCTGGCCATCATGGAGCAAGGTTTTTTGATAGAGAGGACCATGCTAGTGAGCTTCGTCGGTTGGTGGCGCAAAATACGCAATTTACGGAGAGGATTTCTGTTTTGGAGCAAGAACTGAGTCTGTTGAAAGAAATAGTACTTCAGCGTCCAGCGACGGCTTCCTCAACTTCAGCTGCTGCCACGAATCATCCTCAAAATGTACATAGACAAAATGATGCATTTTTAACGCCTATCCATGGTGATAGTCAGGGGAATGAGGGTGGTTCTCAAGAAAGTGGTGGGACGTTTTTCACCGTCGACAGTAGGAAGCCCACGGCTTCGCAGTCAAACTGTTGCTCAAAATTTTGGTTAGTGTTGTTTGATTAACATTACAATTTCATGGTTATTACGTATCATTTTATTCTTTATTTGACTTATCATATGCCTTTTCGGGTGAATCATCAGTAAGCTTACCTCGAGAGTGATGCAGGTAACTGTGCAAATTTTTTTCCACCGCCTCAGATGCTTTATATATACATAATTGTTTAGCATCTAACCTGATGTCTGTTGTTACACAGATGAAGCTGATGTTGAGGCTGTTACCACTCATAAGCCATCATCAAACATTATCACTCGAGCAAAACTCCAACCGAGGAAGCGTTTGCAAAGTGCGTCCACGCGAACACCATTTGTGTATCAGTTAAGGAATAAGAAGAACACCTAGAAGTAACGGGTTGTCCGATGCTTAACAGATACTAGGACGTGAACATTGTAACCTGATTATAGTCTTTTGTTATATATTTGTGTAGAATGTTTTAGTTTTTGGGTGAAGTTGGCTCCATTGACGAGTTCCAAATAGTGTATGTATTGATAATGGGTAATGTGAATTGAGTTATTGTTGGATTTTGTTTTTCCTATATGGTTATTTCTAATTGATTGGAAATGCCAAGTTCATTTGTAGGGTTTATGGTTTATGGTTCACTTGGGTCAAGAGGGGTTATCAACCCAATACCATAACCTTCACAACACTTATGAAAGGGCTTTGTATCAATGGTGAGGTTAGGAAAGCAATGAACTTTCATGACAGCGTGGTAGGATTAAGGTTTCAGTTGGATATGTGTAATCTGAGTGAGGCAAGAAAATTATTTGATACAGTTGCAGAATGAGGTATTGCGCCTGATGTTTGGAGTTATAACATCTTGATTATTGGGTATTGCACGAGTAAAAGGATTGATGAATCTGTGAGCCTCTTCAATGAAATGCATTGCACAAAGTTGGTTCCTAATATTGTAACTTACAGTTCTCTTGTTGATGGTTTGTGCAAATATGGGACAATCTCTTATGCATGGGAACTTTTTAATGCAACTCATGATGGTGGCCCCCCCTAATGCAACCCATGATGGTGGCCCACCCCATAAGACTTCTTTCGATTATGCACGATTTGTGATGTTGATTTTAAAATAAATTGATTGGTCATGATGTTGATTAGTATAACAAATTTTTGTTCGTGATTAACCAATTTCGTTTCAAGTATGGAAAAGGTTGCATTCAAGTTATGCATGACCGTTAACCAACTACTACAGTTTATTCACCACTTTTTTATTCGTCATTAACCAATTTTATTTCAATGCTTCTGAAAATAGTTAGTTAACGAAGAACAAAAAAATGGTTAACCTCCTTGGAAAGTTGGTTAACGAGGTCAAGGATGGATGGTTGCATTCAAGTTGTGCATGGTCATTAACCAACTTTTGTAGCTCATTAACCATCTTTTTGTTCATGATTAACCAACTTTGTTTCAAGTATGAATTGTTGCATTCAAGTTGTGCATGACCATTAACCAACTTCTATAGCTGATTAACCACTTTTTTGTTCGTGATTAACTAACTATATTTCAATGCTTCTGAAAATAGTTGGTTAACGAAGAATAAAAAGGTGATTAATTTCCTTGGAAAGTTGGTTAACGTGGTCAATGATGGATGAGGTTGCATTCAAGTTGTGCATGGACATTAACCAACTTCTGTAGCTCATTAACCACATTTTTGTTCATGATTAACCAACTTTATTTTCAGTCTGGAGAACCTCATTCAAGTTGTGCATGACCATTAACCAACTTATGTAGCTCATTAACCACCTTTTTGTTCATGATTAACCAACTTTGTTTCAAGTATGAAAATTGTTGCATTCAAGTTGTGCATGACCATTAACCAACTTCTATAGCTGATTAACCACTTTTTTGTTCGTGATTAACCAACTATATTTCAATGCTTCTGAAAATAGTTGGTTAACAAAGAATAAAAAAGTGGTTAATTTTCTTCAAAAGTTGGTTAACGAGGTCAATGATGGATGAGGTTGTATTCAAGTTGTACATGGACATTAACCAACTTCTGTAGCTCATTAACCACATTTTTGTTCATGATTAACCAACTTTGTTTCGAGTCTGAATAACCTCATTCAAGTTGTGCATGGCCATTAACCAACTTATGTAGCTTATTAACCACATTTTTATTCATGATTAACCAACTTTGTTTCGAGTCGGGTTGCATTTGTGCATGACCATTAACCAACTTCTATATTTTATTAACCACATTTTTGTTCGTGGTTAACCAACTATATTTCAATGCTTCTGAAAATAGTTGGTTAACGATGAACAAAAAGGTGGTTAATTTCCTTCAAAAGTTGGTTAACGTGGTCAATGATGGATGGGGTTGCATTCAAGTTGTGCATGGACATTAACCAACTTTTGTAGCTCATTAACCACATTTTTGTTCATGATTAACCAACTTTGTTTCGAGTCTGAAGAACCTCATTCAAGTTGTGCATGACCATTAACCAATTTCTGTAGCTCATTAACCATCTTTTTGTTCAGGATTAACCAAGTTTGTTTCAATGCTTCTAAAAGTAGTTCCTTAACGAAGAACAAATAAATGGTTAATTGCCTTGGGAAGTTGGTGACGAGCGCCGAACTCAGTCAAAATTATAACCGAAGTTATTACCTAAGCTTGTAGTACAGCGACAACACCGAATCGTCTCCACGAGGATTGTAGATGCAATTTAATCAAATCAAGTGAAAGTTAGCAAAGGGGGGTTTGACAGTTTAAGATCGTACTTAACAAAATTAACGGAAGAAATAACAATTAAAGAGTAGTCAATTTAGAAACCTATCTAGGATTGGGTGGATTCAATCATAGACCATTCAACGCTTTTGCAGATCATTAACCATTACAAAATAGTGGTTAATGAACCTCATGCAAGTTGGTTAATAGGCATGCACAAATGCATCCCTTCGACTTTTATCCCATGAGAAAGCAAACTCTTTGAATACTTATCCTTGGTATTATTGGCGAGTGTGTAATTGACATTGAACTGATCTTGGAATGAGTAATATTCGTTTAAAAATCAAAATGGCATTACCAATCAAACAAAAATAATCAAACAAATACATTCACATCATAAGTACCAAAAAATATAATTGTGCTTCATACATGTACAATTTTCATTGGATACCTTATAAACTTGTACCAAAATATTGGTTTTACCCGACCATTTACATAACCTTATATAATTATGTACACATTGTAAGTACCATGTCATTCACTAAACTATACAAACAACCTATTCCAAAAAATACATAAGTTGGTTACTTTACTTACAAACAAAATAAACATTCAAAATAATAATAATAACTAGCGTAATACTATGTCATCACATATCACCCTTTGCCACTCCCATGCATTAATCTCATCAAAAGTGGCCAAAAAATATTGATGTGTCACTAGCACTAATCTTTGCACCCATTATAGGTAATTCGACAGTTGCCCATAAACCTGCAACACCAAAGTTAATTGCCTTAGTCTTTCAAACTAAACATTAACTCCAATAAAAACTATTACAAATATAATTGATTGAAAGAGTTAAGTACAACGTCAGTGTTACTCGACTCGTGTTTCTTCAAATTGCTTTGAATAACTACTCATGCCAAAATTCATGTATGAATTCTCACTACTAGCGACTGAAAAAAACATTTGAAAAAGTTAACTACAACCACTTTGACAACCTAAAATTTAGCATACGTTTCACATGCCTTTGGATCACTTGGTGAAATCATGTTGAAAATCTGCAAGTAATGATAGAGAACTTTGTCTTGGACTTTCTACCAATTGCGAAGTCCAACAACTATCGTTGTAATCATCAACATTTGTGTTCAGATCAATAGCTGTTGACTGTAAGGGAGAAATATAACTAAAGTTAAATTATAAATTCTTATAAAAGTTTACAAATAAGAATGACTCCATCAATACTACTCTAAATGATAACAATCATTTCAACACTAATTACAATTTAAATTTTATTTCTGTGCACACACACACCACGGTACAATCGTCATCTCGTTCTCCAGGAGTCATAATTTCCATAGATGAGCATACATGTAGCTTGTTTCCATTGATCTGACTCATGCTTCCCTCGATACACTCCTACATAAACCAACACAAATAAGTTAAAAATACATTTCATAATATATGCACTCTTTCTAATAGAGTTAACGGCAAAGAGTTATTCCATACACCAAGAAAATATATCCAAATGCACTCACATCAATTGTCAACATGTGTGACCTTTGAAGTGTTGTCTTTCTCTTTTTCCTCACAATTTGGTCAACTGTTGATACTTTTCTATTTGATCGAGGGCGGCCTTTACGAGCAACACGTAATGGACTATGAATCTCACTCGATAACTCCTTAGTTTGACTGCTTTCAGTGCCAATCATATTGCTTGTTTTGTGTTGACCTTTATGGCATGTGACATTATTGTGGTTCGATGTAGCAATCGACTGCACCTTGCCTTTACATGCACGCAATGTTTGGAGAAAAAAATCACTAGCATTATCACATTCAGCAGCAACTTCGGCAACCTCGTAAAACTCCTTCAATAAATTATCAAATCTTTGCATTTGAGGTTGCAATTGTTTCATATCATAACTGCTCTTGATGTATGCATGTTTCCTTCTTATATTTTTGCTCCATCTTGCCAAAATATATTTCGAAGGCATTTCCTTCACCCTTTCTTGCGCAAGAACAGCAAGAGCATGTCTACACACAATGCCTTTGAACTCAAACAACAAGCATTTGCATCTAACATCATGATTGTTGCGATTAAATACCACCTCTACTGTTCTTTCTTTCATACATCCAACTACTACCATCTCCTCTAACACATCATAAGTAGAGATTCCATCCTCAACACATTTAATGCAAATAGAACAATTCATTTTACCCCTAAATTCAGCTTGAACCTCAGCAAACTTCGAATGGGTATACTCGCCTTGGAATTGCCTCTCAATCATAGAGTTCGACCCACATGCAATAATGCTGTTAAATGATCGACAATCTGCCTCATATTCTTTTTCTGCCTTATCGTGGAGAGCATTATCATACTGCCTTACAAATACCTGCAGAGTTGTTGATGAGTTTATATACCCATCAAAAAATGCGTTAATGCTCTCGCTCCTCTGGGTCGTTGACATTCCAGCCCAAAAATCTTTCTTCAAAAAGATTGGGACCCATCTCTGTCGCTCATTGTACAACCCACTCAACCATTCATTGTCTTGTAGGTCATGTTGTTGGACGAAAGTAACCCACTTTCCTTCAAATTCAGCCTCTGTCAAGGAATCATAAACTGCATTTTTCATTGCATCCTTGATACTGTTATATTCACCATAACCTTTCAACTTTTGTGGGATTTTTTTCATGATATGCCATAAGCACCATCGATGGAGAGTAGTAGGAAACACTATCTGGATTGCTCTTTTCATGGCCATGCATTGATCAGTGATAATACCGTTTGGAGCCTTACCTGACATACAATTAAGCCAAGATTCAAACAGCCACACAAACGAATCAGTGTCTTCAGTAGATAGTAAACCACATCCTAGCAAAATTGATTGCCCATGATGATTCACACCAACGAATGGAGCAAATGGCATGTCATACCTATTTGTCAAATAGGTTGTGTCAAACGTCACAATATCTCCAAACGATTTAAGCAGACTCTACTTCTTGCATCAGCCCAAAAAACATTCTTCACGTGAAAGTCATCATCCAAATCTATAGAATAGAAGAAATGACTATTTTGTTGTTGCATCCGTGAAAAATAACTCCTTAGAGCTTTACCATCACCCTCCTTCCCAATCGCACGTCTTTCCCTCCCAACATAGTTTCTCACGTCTCGTTCAACAAATGGTAAATTATCATACCCTCCAACATCATGAACAAGAGAACAGAATGTCTTATTCAACCTCACGCCTGCTTCATTATTGATCTCTATTCTTCTCTTCACGTGCATGCTGATGTTTCTGTTTCCTTGGAACATCCTTGTCTTCACCGAAATTTGAGATCATGAGAGTGGTCAAGTACAGACTTTCTTTATGTACCAAAGTCCATTTTTGTTCAAACTGACAGTTATCTTCGCTTGACAGTTATTCTTGATTGTTGGATATGTATTCAAATCAGTTGGTATTGTTGACACACAACTCCCTCCTCGTGAACATGCTAGAATGAAGTATTTTAACTCTCCATCGTTTCCTTTTCTTGAGTTCCTAGTGATGCAATCGAATCTCTTTGCAATAGCATACTGCCGATAGAATAACTTAACGACATCCACCGAAGGAAATATAATGCCTGCTACAGGCTCACAAGGTTCAGATTGCTCATCGAGGTTGTCACTCATAGTTAACTCAGCTTCATTTGCTTCTTCAATGCATTCAGCACCGCCACCGCCATCATCTAACACTCCACCACGATTGTGATATTTTCATCCTCCATGTAAGCACCTATTTCCAATTCCATTAACCTGCACATGCAAAACTCATGCTACCATCCAAAAATTCAACAAGTGGAAAGCATTTTAGCTATCAATGGTCAGCAGATTTTCCATAGTGACTGTAAGGCATGCTCTTACATTTATGTATGAGTTAGAGTTATAGTAAAGAGAAATGAGTGGAAGTGTTAAGGCTTGGATTAAAAAAAAGGACAAAATATGACTATTGTTTTACAGCATTTTTTACTCTTGGTTAACGAGGTAGAAATTTGTGGTTAATAATGTGTATATGTTGATTACTGGGCAGATTCGTGGTCAATGGTTAAGCCGTTAACCATCCAATACACGTCATTAACCAAAAATTTATACCTCATTAACCAAGAGGTCAAAATAGTGTAAAAAAAATGGCATGATAAGTGATAGAACCAACAAACACAAGCAACCAATAATGGGACTGTTTATAAGGAATTACAACTAAAGCCAATACTTCTACTTCTCTCAGCATCTCTAGTTGTGTGTGTGGGGGGTAACAGCTTTACAAAAAACTTTTTGTAAGCAAGCATCTCTGCTTGGGGCCTTGTGTCACCACTTATTTAAGTAGCATGCTTCCACTTTCAACATTATTGTTTGGTTTAGACACACATCTATAGTATTTTTGAAGGCCACCATTGTCTGTCATGTCTTTCAAGAGACCAATTCTATAGGCTAGTAAAAACAAAAGCAAAAAACATGATATGAACATAAGCAAAGCTCTAAATATGTTCATGAGTGAAATTCACATACAAGAGCCAATTTTGATGGACAATATTCTCTTCCTATAATCAGTCCTATACAAATATTTGCTTCTTTCTCTTGTTTGTTCTTCAAATAACCATTGTGTCTAAGATATAAGATCCCAAAATATTTTTTCCAGCACTTATCAAAATGTTTTAACAATGACAAAAAAAAGGGGAAAAATCTGAATGGTTTAACTGTGAACATGGCAATATGGGCAGTATAATCAAAAGGCAAAGGCAGCCACTAGGGGACACAGCTAGAACAAGAAGACATAAAAAGGATATGTAAAAAGTGAGCTACATGTACATATAAGCATCAGAGAAAAGGAACATGTAATCACTGCATAATTTTTTCCAGAATATATTATAGATAAATGAAAAAAGGAAATGATGAAGTCACTGAGCAAGGGACGGATAGAGTAGCCAAAGTCTACCAAAACTAAACATAATGCAAAGCATCTATTCAACAGGTATATGATATATAACAAACAATGGAAAGATTCGGAAAGGTTGAAACCTTAACAATGATTCCTCTCAAATTTCCTGCTGTTGAAGAGGAAGTTTTGAGATTTTCACCAAGAGAACAAGTGTCAAATCTAACGTATCATTATATGGAACATTTGGGCATTCTGTCAAGCACGTACGATGCACAATATCACCCAATTAAAGAAAAATTCATTTCAATGATAGAACGTCCATACTAACACATACAACAAGCTATGGATATCCACCAATACAGCCAAACTGGAAATGCATCTCCCAAATTCCTACCTTACCCGAGAATGAATCTCGTGTAGCAATAAGCAATCGAAGAAAAAATCAACAATGTATGTATCATGCGCCACCAACCAGAATGCCACTGGACTGCACTCCCAGAACTTAATACAATCAGCTAATGGAGAAGGAAAATAGTACCTTGATGACGTGTCAGAAGGCAGCAGAGGTAGCGGCACTGATGGAGCTTCGTGCGGGCTACAGAGACAGCGGTGCTAATGGAGGTTGTGCACGGACGGAGCTCACCGGACGGAGGGACGTGGGTGACGGAGAAGTGAAAGAAGTCAAGGATGGAGATATTTGAGGAAGAGGGGGTAACGAGAGGGAGAAACGAGAGGGAGACAGAAATGAGAGGGAGATGGAAATGAGAAAGAGAGGGAAAAAACTGAAGGCAAATATGATTGAATCTGAAAATTAATCTGACGTGGCCTACGGTGTTAAAAGTGGTGTGTGCACTGTACACGGTAAGATGATCTTTTTCCATTTGGGATTTCGACATTCATAAACCTTGCTCTCTCATTGTTTGTTACTGTCGTTGTCTGTTACCAAAATTTATACAAGAATTTTTATTTATTAATAAATAATATTTATTATTTTTTAATAATTTAATCTATAATTCATATATATATAAAGTAAGTCTATAAAATAATTTCTCCCACCAAAGATATTGAGTTATGTCTTGTGTTGGGTTTGGGCTAAGCTCATTTGAGAAGTTAAAAAATAAATAAATTGGGTGTGTGTGTGATAGCAGCAGACCTGTGTGAGAGAAGCTGCAGTGTCTAGGGATGGCAACGGGGCGGGACGAGGACGAGTAGTAGCCCCCATCCCCCGCCTCCATGAATAATATCCACCCCGCCCCTGCCTCCGCCTCCATATCTGTACAGGTACCCGTTTATTTTTCTCCTACGGGTAAATGGGTACCCGCGGATATTCCTGGGTATCTAATAAATTGTAAAAAAATTTAGAAAATCAAAAAAATAAAATCAAAAAATAAAAAAAAAAAAAAATATAATACTATAATTTTTAAAACTCGTCCAACACAACTTAATCTAAAAATAATGTCAAACACCTAAAATACTTTTGATTTATATAACTTTACAATATTTTAATTTATATAATTAAGTTTTTTAATAATTTTATATAAAATATTTGTGTAAATTTTTTGCGGGTACCCGCGGGTACGGGGGGAACCACCCCGCCCCGCCCCATTTATTAAACGGGGATAACACAAAACGGGTATTTATATCCGTGGGGAAAATTTGACGGGTATTACTCGCCCCGGTCACGGGTATTACACGCGGATATCCTCGGGGCGGGTAAAATTGCCATCCCTAACAGTGTCGCATGAGTTGAGACATGGTATTTTGTTGCTTTGAGGAAGGAAGCCATCATTCATGTGTTGTGTAAAGTGGAGAAATTTTGTGAGTGTTAAATTTCTTTTGTTTGAGTATTTTGTTTAAGTAAAAAATATTATTTGTGAGATTTAGTGTATTGGGGTTTTAAGTTTGTGAGTGATATTTCAATATTGATGATTGCAATTGTTGTTTGAATCTAGTGGATTGATTTGTGAAGTCGTGGACATAGGCAGTGAAAACCGAATCACGTTAAATTTCTTGTGTTGTTGTGCTTGTCTATTTGTTTATTTTCTTATGGATGGGAGATTTTTTCCCAACAACTGGTATCAAAGCGGATTCTGATCCTGCTTTTGGTGTTTTTGTCTTTTTATGTCAAAGATGCAAAGTTTAGGAAGCAGTAAGTTTGAGGTTGAGCTCTTTGATGGCAAGAGAAATTTTAGCCTGTAGCAGAGTACTGTGTGAATGATATTTTAGTACAGCAGGGACTAATTAAAGCTTTGAATGAGAAGGAAAAAAAGCCTGAGAAGATGACAGATGAAGAATGAGAAGAGCTAGAGATGAAGGAAGTTAGTACGATTCGGTTATGTCTGGCACCTGAGGTAAAATACAATGTTCTGAATGAAACTTCTGCTATTGATTTATGAAAGAAATTAGAGAATATGTATATGTCTAAGTCTCTTACAAATCGTTTGGTTTTAAAGAAAGAATTGTATTAATTGAATATGGAAGATAGTGTAGGCATTAGAGATCACTTGAATTATTTTACAAAGATGATTACACAATTATCTAGCATTAATGTGAAAGTTGATGATGATGATAAAGCTTTGTTGTTGTTGTCGTCTCTTCCAAACACTTATGAGAGTTTAGTCACTACATTGCTAGTTGGAAAAGAGACATTGAAAGTAGATGATGTAATTGTCGTATTATTAGAGAATGAAAAATTTAAAAAGTCAGGTGTTCAATTTGAAGGAGGTATTTTGGTTGCTAGATCTGATCGTGGTAGGAGTGTGTCTCGTGACAACTTTTCTGGTAGGGATAATTCAAGATCAAGTTCTATGCCAAAGTCGAATTATAAAGAAAAACAATGTTATTATTGTCAAGAGATGAGTCATATTAAATTTTATCGCAGGAAGTTAAAAGCAGACATGGAAGAATTTGAAAAGAGTAAAGAAAAAGAAAAGTCTAAAAAATGTTATAACTATTGTACAAGAACCTTTGGGTTATAAAAATGAGTTATTGATGATTGAAGAAGACAATAGTGCCTATGGTGACTGTTGGGTTTTAGATTCTGCTTGTTCTAATCATGTTTGTTTAAGGAAAGAATGGTTTAACACATATGATGCAGGTGGTGATGAAGTAGTGAGATTGACTAATGGTGATTACTTGAATGTTGCTGGAAAAGGTACTATAAAAATTAAGATGCATAATAGTTTTGTGAAAACACTTGGTGATGTGAGACACGTACCTACACGTGGAAGGAATTTGATTTCTTTGGGTAGACTTGATGCATTAGGATATGGATATTCAGTAAGAGGTGGAGTTATACAAGTTTGTAGAGGCTCTTTGGTGATAATGAAAGGTAAGAAGATTGATAGTAATTTGTACAAATTGATGGGAGATACTTTGATAAGAAAGGGCTATGGTGGAGCATGTAGTAAAGTGAAGAAAGTAGAGCATGTGTATATGTCAAAGAAGAAAGTAACATTTGTAAATACTTTGATAAAGTCTACTAGCACTTGCTATTGACACTTGCAGTTTGTTCCAATCATAATACAAGGTGGGGATTTATTGGGTTGTGCCTTGTGTTGGGTTTGCGCTAAACCCATTTGAAAAGTTAAAAAAAAACAAATATATTGGGTATGTGTGTGATAGCAGCAGATTTGTGCGAGAGAAGCTGCAGGGCCGCATGAGTTGAGACATGGTATTTTGTTGCTTCAAGGAAGGAAGGTACCATTCATGTGTTTCGTAAGGTGGAAAAAATTTGTGAGTGCTAAATTTCTTTGTTTGAGTATTTTGTTTAAGTGAAAAATATTATTTGTGAGATTTGATGTATTGGAGTTTTGAGTTTGTGATTGATATTTCAATATTGGTGATTGTAATTGTTGTTTGAATCTAGTAGATTGATTTGTGAAGTCATGAACGTAAGCAATGAAGGCTGAATCACATTAAATTTCTTATGTTATTGTGCTTGTCTATTTGTTTATTTTCTTATGGCTGAGCGAATTTCTTCCCAACAAGATGTACATGAGAAGTAGTGTACCTCACAGGAGATCAAAAGGATGCGTCTTTGATCGTAAAGAAGTTTTTATATGCTCTAGATAAATCATATTTCATAAATTAATTAAATATTAACTATTAAACGGAAGCCCTTAGGTATAGGTTGGGGAAAACTCCAAATAAAAAAAAGACTTTCTTCTTCTTTATATTAAGGAAAAAGATCATCATACACCCTTTTAGGGGTGTATACACTGTTGACATCCTTTTTAAGCGTGTCAGATTTAATGAGAGAAAGTGATAAGAAAGAGTAAGTATAATGAATGATATTGAGAGGAGTGTGAAAAGAGGTGTATATACTGTTAATAGTAAAAATATCAGAACTGTGATATTAAATATAAGTTTTAGAAAGGGGCACCCCTACCCTTACCCCCTAAATTACAAGCTAATGTGCAACGGCTGAAAAACCGTTGTTGCTTGTTGCTTTTGTTTTTTTTTTTTTGGACAAAACCGTCTTTGTTGCTCCAATGAAATATGACATGTATACATTTTTTTATAACTCATTAATAAAAATTTTGAAAATAATAATTAAGTAACTAAAAAATAAAACACATGTCATGTTTCTATTGGAGACAAGCACCACAAGCACCTAAGGAACTTTACCTAAGTTTTCTGCTTTTTTTTTGCAGGCTCGACAATCTCTCTTTCGCCTCTCCTCCCTGTCTCCATTCTGGTTGATTCGCTTCTTCCTTCGCGCAAGCGCTTGGTTCGCCCCTTTTGTGTTGCATTTTTTTGTGATCCTCCGCTTCAGTTTGCGTTTTTCGGATAGCCGGGATCCGACGTTGATTTCCGATTTCTTTATTTAAATGTAAGCTCCATGTTTTGGGCGGCCCATCTGGTTAGTTCAGCTATCACTGCTGGAAGCCCCTGCGGTTGTTCGGCTGCGTACTCCCCGTTCGCGTATCTCACACTCCCAAAGCATCTTTTTTTTTTTCATATTTCATTTTTCGTTTTAAGCATTTTAGAATTGTTTCATGTGGGGAAAACTTAAAAAAAAAAATCTATACAGAAAAACCTAATCAATTAATAATTTCTTTTCTTATTTACATAAGCATACTAATATCGGCATCGTTATTCATCCAATCAAAATATTTTAACTTTCATTCAACTCACTAACAAACTCATTCTGTATTCTGCAGGAAAGTTACAGTAACATACAGTATGATTTGACATCTCTCTCACGTAAATCTATGGTATAAATATGGTATGCGTATTTTAGTTGTACGAGAAATATTATCCTCCTAATATACAACATTCATAATAAGTAATAGGGGAAAGTCTAAAATGGACCCAAAACTTTTGGGTCCATGGATGAACCATTGATTTTGGACTATTGATTTATTTTTAAAATAAATCAATAGTTCAAATTAAAAGTTAAATTTTTACAGATTTTAAATAGTAATACTCAGATTCGTATAGAAATTTAGTCAGATCATTTTTTATTTTATTTTACGAATAACTATAAATATAAAAAACTTATAAATTTTAACTAATAATTTTTATATATACCTAAATTTATATATAAATACCGTAAAATAAAATATATTGATAAACTCAAACTTGTTGGGCCTATATTAGCCTCCTCCAAGTAATAGACCGCAAGTAATAGTTTAACTGATTATTTATTCATGGAGGACCATACTTTGCCGATAGAAACTCTTTACTAAAGTGCGATTAAACTACTCAATCTTCTATATATAATTACATTTTTCCTTGTTTTTTTAAAATGTGGCTTACACAACGGAAGGTAATTCTTGTGGTTTCTTAATTAATCTCTTCCTTCTTTTGGTGAAAGAAAGATTACGTTTGTACCCATCACAAATAATTTTAGGGAATTCTTTAAACATTGTTGTTGACAATTTTAATAGTTGAACGAACTGATGCATTTTAATTTAACATCAAGTCCTGTTCCCTTATACCTTCCAAATAAAAAACATATAATCTTTTGTGAAATAATAGTCACGAATACTAAATTACATTTGCTCGAAAAAGTACTTTTCTCCAAACCAAATCCTTCACTACTAGTGGGGGTTTGGGACTTGGGACAACATTAGCGAAGTGTGAACTGTTAGTTCAGCCATGGTAGTGGATATTTTATTTATTTTTTTTATATAAAAAATGTAGTAAAGATGTTTTAAGTAAAGGCCGATTGAACTTAATAAAAGTAAGGCTAAACTATTTATTATATGAATAATTATGAATTGATTATCTTATCTTAAATAGTACTCACACACTTTTTAACATTATATGAAGTTGATTAATAAAGTATAAATTATTTGTTAAGCGATATGTACAAATATGTAACCTTTCTAATCTGATCCAGTTAACCAACATTTTTATTTTTCATTAACCAATTTTTTACATACTCATTAATTAATTTTTATACGTCATTAACCACGAATTTATACTTTATTAACTAATTTTACGTGATATGAAAAATAATGTAATTAAAAATGAGTAAGATTATCGGAGTTGATATTATATAAATAAAGAAGTTATTCAAGATAATGATAAGACAAAATAAAAAAAACATACTTGAAATACAAAATATTACTACCTAAGCTAAGCCTTAAAATCATGGAAATAAATTGTTTATATTTTATCCCCATTTCAAATTGAACACTGCTGAGCATAAGCCATGTTTGAATCGTAACACTAGGAAAGATGACTTGGCAAAAATGCATCTTAACGAATAACATCTATTGTTGGGCACCACAAAGAAGGTGAAAGATTTTGTCTTGCTTGGAAAAAAAGGTTATGAACTCTGATTTTCTACACGCAAGATTAGAATTCAATGTCATGATTCCGGGCTATGTCCAGAGGAATTTTGTGCAGTAAGGTCAATTATACATGTTCAAAATCACTAGCACCACCGAATGCTTGGTTTTGAGAAAGTAGAAGCTCATCAGAGGTATTTCCCTTAGGTGGGTAGGCATAGTGAGATTAAACAAAATCTTTTATAATGGACACAACTCTAATGTTCTTCAATCTAATTAACCATGTAAATAACATTAAGATTCTTGCTTACAAAATGGTTACTAGAATTAGAGTGATATGTACAACCTCCTTGATGAAAGATCCCAGTGTTATACCCATTGCAACTATTTCACATTTCAATTTTTTCTTCAGAAACTCCTCTAGTTGATCAAGAAGTGCTTTTGCTGGCTCTGGAGCGAGATTTCTGTCCGTCTAACCTTGCTTCAAGTAGTTTTGCCATCAATGTGTTTTCCTTTACTCCCTTAGGCAATTTGGTGCAAGACTCAGACTTGTCAAAATCTGAAACATTCAACTTTGATTTCCACGGTTTTACAGGACTACCATCAGCTGTAACTGCAGACTGGACACAAGAATCTACCCTACAAATACTCTCAGGATAAACCTTATCGCCTTCTGATGACAAGGAACTGTTTCCAACAAGGTTATCAGGCCTGCTGTGACTTGAGTTCATTCTCTGGGACCATGGTCTATCACTTTCTTGTGGACCTTGTTTGGCCTCTTCATTTAATGTAGCTGTGTTGTCTCCTCCGATTTCACTTGATTTCCTCTCCACAAAGCAACTCTCATTATCATCACATGACATGTTCCTGCCCACGTTTGCTTGCAACTGACAGTCCTCAGTGATTTCCTTTAACTGAACCTGTTTCCTTATTGAATTTTGTCTGCCTTTCTTTTCTAGATGGACCTCAGTATCAGTAGTATTGCTGCTTTGCAATCTGGAGCTGAGTTTGTGGAGTCCTTCACCAGCAGCCCTTTTTGGTTCCAAAAAGTCAGTATCAATGGAATCTTCCTGAGCCATATTCTGAGGTGCACTTATAGCCTCCTTTAGTGGAAAGGACTCCAATGAATGCTGACAAGGGTAAATTTCCTTGAGCTCCTTTGGGGAGGAGTAACCATCATTTTTCAAATCAACAGATCGTTTTGCATGAAGAAATGTTTCAATATCAAAACCTAACTTGTCAACAATTGAATTTCTCTCTATGAGATCATTGCCAGATTGGGCTAACTTCATTTGCATGCGCTCATCAAGCCAAGCTTCTGAAATATGAAGTATTAGCCTATCAAGGCTATTCTCGTTAACCTGACCCTTCTCAGAATTCCGCCTAAGAGAATGTACCTCTTGTTCATAATCTCTGATTGCTTTGGCAAACTCATCACACAAATTCTCCAGAAGGATTCGTGCTTTTCTCTCTCTTTCAAGATTTCTCAAACAACCAGAGAATGAAGACTTAACTTCCGTAAGCTCCCTAGCCAGCTTCCGATGCAAGCTTTCTGAATGCTTTCGTAACATCCTCTCATCTTCTAGCTCTTCCTTGATTGATTGAACTGCAGCTTTAATTCTATCATGTTCTTTGTTCTTCCTAACAAGTTTGTCCACTGTCATTTGCTTCATTAAGTTTTCCATTTCTCGCCTATTCATTTGCTTCTCTCGTAGTAACTCCTTCATCCGTGCCTGAGAGTGATCTAGTTCCATTTTCAAGGTTTTTACTACTGATATATTTGATGCATGCTGTTCTTCAAGACTCCAGATACGGTTGAGTATCTTGAGTAACTCTGTCGACGTTTTAAGGCTGTGACTTGACTCTCCAATCATTCCTTTGACGTCTAAGGAACTTGTGGGAGTTACTGCACGATTATATGGTGCCACCTGTTTTAAGCAAATAGCATACGCATCAGTTTATACCAGCTATGAAGAATGAAATAACATTTTAAAGATTCTCTGGTCTACAGAATGCTTTTAAGAGATGTATAACAGTTGTCATATAAGGATCATTGAAGAGAATAAATGCATCATGACTTGTAAATTTGAGTATGGAGGTCCCACAAATCAACTTCAATGCCTCAGCCCTCAATCAAAAACTAAGAAATCATCAACTAAGTGATTTATCTATGTCTCTTCTCAAACTAAACAGAGATTGTTGTTGAAGATGATCTAGGTAGAAGTCCATCATCTAAACCCATAAAATTTCAAGTTAAATAAAGTAAACAAATTCAGGAAGAATGCTGAAAAGTCAAGGTTGTAAATTTGAGGAATACATGTTCAACAGCATAATGACCTAAAGGGCTAAAACAGATAATGGAAAATATTTCTAAACTGACTGCTCTAAAAGGCTACTCTAATTCTTGACTTTTTCCTATAATGATGGATTACGAAAAGCATTTCAGTCATGCAGAATTTACCTCAATTAGTCCACAGTACAGTATTGACTGTATAACTGCAACACGAATACGTTTCCCATTATACGAAGTATCATTTTTCTGTTTCCTGCTTTGATATTACTAGATTTTACAATATATATTCTTAGGCAAAATGTTCCACATGATAATCATAAAAAATGATGTTCCCTACAAAGGAAAAACCAATGACGAAAATAGATAAAACGCAAAAATGAAGAATACAAAAGTGTAATTTTAGTGGCCTCATCCTTCTCAAAATTCATATTTCTAGTAATTTGTTAAAAGCAAAAAACTGCTGAAACCATACCATACCTTGCCAAATAATTAAATATTTATTTGAACAATGAAAATGTGACATAGAACTGCTCAATATTCAAATGGAAAAAAATATGCTTACTTCCACTGAGCTACTGTAACTAGCAGGGGATACAGGCTGTAGAGCACAGCCATTTCTTTCAACTGATCTGTGGTGCTGAACAAGTGATGCTGCAACATGCCTTCTCAAGCTACTAGCTGATGCTGGCTGCAATAAGGGACAGGGTAACGGTCAACATTTCAATATCAAACATATAAAAATATCATGAAAAAGAAAAAGACACAGACTATACAGATACTTCTCCATTCGACAATAGTATCCAAAATGCTGACAACAAAATTGTAACTTCAGGAATTGAGTATTTAAAAATCTCTTTTTTCTCTCTTATTCAGTTGCATTGATGGTAGCTATCCTAGTGACCCCAAACTAAATGACATACAGGTAAGAATTACAGTGCAACTAAAAGCAATCTTAAAGAGCAAAGGTACTTCCAAAACTAATTGCAATATATGTAGAGTTGTATTAACAACCCATGGGAACAACGTCAATTACAGGTGTGGAAAGGATCACAATGAAAGCAATTCAATGTATCATATTCTAGCCAAATAAAAGCGACAGAGGAATGCAATTATATGGACAATAAATCACCTCTCTTCATAAGAAGCTCCTAGCTAGTTTGTAACCTGTCCCAGCCTCACTTAGAAATTGCACATATAATACAATATGGGATAATAATTTATGGCGAAAAGGTTTAGAAAAATAATGTTTGTAGAAAGATTTGTGCTTTGATGCCTCTAATAAGAAGCAAGCTGTTAAAGCGTGTGGGAGTATACAGAACCAACATAAATGAGAAAATTGAAAGGAACTAAAACATCTAAGCAGCAGTACACTTGCAAAAGTTTTAGACAACAAAATGTAAAGTGAAGTAAATATAACAACCAACAAGGATGAAAATTGAAGACCAGCTAAGGGGGAAAATAAAGCAGGTTTTCACCAAGAAAAGAAGGGGACCGGTGGATAATAAAGCATGTTAAAGTATAATTAAAAATCCTCTAAATAAATAACAAAGAGCAGGTCAACTGCATAATGCTAACAATAGGCCAAGTGAAACTATAATTTTTTTTACACATCTTAATCACTTGCTTAAAAAACATATACAAACCAAACCCTTTACCAACTTCTAAACTGAAACTGAAATTTCCATTTGTAGGCATAAGAACGGAATATAACAAAAAGGTGTGGAGAAATATGGCAAAGGAATAATTGAAAATAAAAAGTTTAAGGCATGTACATGTATGTGATGGAACTAAGTGGAACAGATGGGACACCCTACCCACCAAATCAGATCCCACGGGAGCAAAATCTTGTGCGTGGGGAAAAAATTTCTGTGTGAGCACGTTAAGCAAAACAAGCCAGTAGAGAAAAACAAAAGTGGGAAATGGGAACAAAGCAGAGAAGCAAATCATATATGAAAAACCAAAGTGTTTGAAAAAACAAGCCAGTAGTGCTTAATAGTGCAAAACAGAACATTTTTTTTTTCTTTAGAGAAAAAATGAACACAAAACAAAACATAACATAAGCTGAGATTAAACCTGGTCAGAAGGGGCATCTGGTGGCTGATGTTTGTGAACCTCAAAAACAGCGTCCCTACGGTGGTGGCGGCGGCGGCGACGGCGGAGCCTGGTGGCAAGCTTGTTCATTTTGGGAAGTGGGGTCTGTTGTTGGTGGGGCTGAATTTCCCAGAGGTTGGCACAGAGCTTTCTTGCAGAAATGGTCGATGAGGTGGGAAAGTTGAGGAATTCTTGAACCGGGTTTTTGTTGTTATTACTACTACCATTACCATGAAGCTCAAGTCTCCATGTGGGTGGTGGAGTACAAGGGCCACCCCTTTTCCCCACCAAAACTCCTTGTTTCAACTTTTCCACCATTATTCCTGGCCCTTTGTCCTCTCTCTCCACACCTTTTTCTCTTCTTTCCATCACTCTCTCTCTTAAAACTCAATGTTCAAATTTCAAAGTTCAATTTTTTCTACTCTCCCTTCTTCCTTTTAACAATTTGACTGAAAGACTTGACAATGTTTCTGTGTCTTCTCTGCAGGTTCCATGGACAAGTTACCTCTCAGATCAGTGTTCTACAACTTTTAGCCACCTCAGTCAGCACAGTTCCTTCATAGTTGGGTCCACTGTTTTTAAGTCCTTATCCTGTTATCTCCAACATCCTAATTTTGTCTGCCTTTGTCTCCTCTCAATGTTTGTTTTGTTTTCTCTTTTTATTTATTTTTTAAGAGAATGATGCTATGTGTTTTTAATAAATCTTCTTAATTTTTTAAAATAAAATTATTAAATAAAAAAATAAAATATTTAATATTTTTGTAATACAATAAGAAGGATTATAAAAATATTCTTTTCAAAATATTATATGATGACTATTTATTTATTTATTTATAAATGTAATTGTGATATGTAAAATTTCTTTATATTATTAATTAATCATACATTATCATTATTAAAAATATTTAATTTTTATAATAATTATTTTAAAAGTTACATATGTAATATTATATAATTGATTGATGGCATAAAAAATTTTATATTAACAATATATTAAAATTAAACTCCTTATTTATAGTACAATGTTAAAAATCTGATTTTAGTGTTTCATACTTTCATCTCTTCTTATATTAAATTTTATTATAAAAAAATATAATTATAATTAATGGGTTTAAATAAAAACTAATTATAATAAGTGAATTAATAAATGAATACGTATGTAATTACTTGCCAAATAAAAACTCATAATAGATGTAACTCATAGGATTTCTTTCTCCCTGGTCAAAAAAAGATGTAACTCATAGGATACTACATACTAGTTATATAATATAAAAAATCAAGTGGATTCACATTTCAGCACCCATTAATGATGGATAAATTCCTCAGTTGTTTATGATTTTATATGAATACGAACGTAGTTTCTTTTTTTAAAGTGCTGGTCCTTCGTAACTTCGAATAGTTACCAGACAAACAGAAGATGTCATGAAGCCAACAAGGAGCGGAAAGAGAAAGGAAAAAAAAAAGCCAAAAGCCAAAAGTTACGAGATGCAATTTTGAATTTGTCATTTTGCTTCCTTTCATGCTAAGCTAACCTAAGCTACACACACTATGGACTATAAGATCATAATTCTTAATTCATAGGGGCCTTGAATTTGTTCAAGATTATATTATGCATGCAATTATGACTAAAATATCTGACTTAGGGAAGATTAAACCTTTAAGCATGCGGCTTCTGTAGTTATGGGATGGTGTGAGTCTTTGGATTCATGTTGTGTTGTCCTCATTGCTGCATCGTTTTCGGGCTCAAGCTAGGCACACATGGTCCACAACTTTGCAGATGGTCCATTATGATCCTCATGAACCAAAGGAAACTTGTGGTCCACCTTCCCTTTCATGTCACCCCTTGGAATTTATTCCTTGACAATTTCTTTAACTTCTTCTGAAGTTTATTATTTTGAACGTGAAAAGCCCATGCACAAGAGTACTGTTCATAGAGGGGTTTTGTGCCCTTGAGGGCTGACCTTGTACAAACTTACCCCTTTTCTGTCTTCCAATCAACATCAATGGCAATATATACTTACCATTACAGATGGTTAATAGAACAGCAGCATTGCCACCAACCCTCCATCCAATGTATCTAATTGGCTAATTGCATTTAGTACGAACTCGCAACCTATTGCTCCCTAGTGAATTTTATGAGAGGACCACAACTGTCGTTATTGGACCACTTTTAAAGGCATCCGACTATCCTCTCCCTTAAATTGATTGTGGTCCAGAAACCTTGCTTTAACTGACATTAACAACTTGCCTTTTTATATATCCAACATAGGTAATGATTGTGTAATGGTGTAAATACATTTACCATTTTCCATATCCTTCAACTTCCCCCTTCCTCCAAACTGTCAAACTTTATGAGGAAGCCATGAATATTATCATAACGTCACTTAGTATTCTTTTTCCTTTCTTTTAACAAAAGGAGTATATTTCATTAGAATGAAAGTATCACATATTAACTAGTAAATAATTAGCAAAGACCAAGTTAACCTGAGACAGCAAATGCAACAGGTAAAATCCCAAGAGCACAGATCATAGTTTTTATGGTGAGAGTGGCAGATATTAATTTGCAGAATTGCAGCATATGCGTTTTACACATCTTCATAAAAAAAGAAGGATGCCTTGAACAGTTAGAAGCAGATCAAAAGAAGGTGAACAGTAAAAAAATTAAATTTTTTTTTCACTGGTTGTACTTGTTGGTTTGGACAGTTTTAAATGATTATATCTTCCCTACTCATTTTAAAGAAGCTGATTAATGAGTTACAATATATCAATTACAGTCAAAAGCAGTTGTCATTATTTTCAGAAGCATTAGCCTGGGCAAATAATCTCTTCAAATGCAACGTTTTAGAAATGCCTATGGTAAATGAATCAAAGAATTGGCTACGGTAAAAAAAATTTAAAACTCTCCAAAACACCATACGTTGAGCTTCGCTATGCTGTGTGCAATGCCTAAAGCTTATTCTTGCCTAACGTATGCTTTTTAAAGGTATTTGGATATACTTGACATACTGAAAATGGAATGGAACATCATGCCATGCTTTATAATTTCTGAGAGCTTGCCACCAATAGAGTAATGCAGAGATAAACTTGAACAGGAGGGTCAATACAATACGAAAGTTTGAAGATTCTGACTACCTAAGTGCCCAAATGTCACATGGATAAACTCTAGTCAAGTTTGTACATCCTAGAGAGAGAATGGTGCTGTAAGCCTGCAACGTCACTCATGCCAGGGTGCACTGGAGAACCTTCCCATAGGACCTTGGCACAAAGCCAATGCCCAAGACATAGAATTAAGGACCCTATTACATCTTGGCACGGATGACATTATTGCACCATGGAATAACTCAACATAATGTCAAACAAATTGAAGAGTGTTTTAGCACATATATAGTTTTACCATGCTCATAAATTTCAAGGTCCTTGAGGATATATCCTTCAGTTTGCAGGACGCTGATTTACAGTATCATTCAGTCAAAAGTTCTTTACTTCTTTTGTACCTCGAGATTGAAAATTCAGATGCTTTTCTCTGCAAGGCCATTCAATTTTGCCAAATTTGCTTCTCTCCAGATTGCTTTCACTTCATCTGTCCGGAACCGCTGGGTGAACGTAGATTCCTCTGGTGGAGTTGATGTACCATAAGCAAATTCAAGGAGACCAGTATATGCTATCATTGCACCATAATCAATGCAATACCTATCATCAGTGGCAAACAACCTTCCACCCCGTTCAGAGCACATTGTTCTCATCATCTCTTGCAAGCGCTCATTGCAACTTACACCACCAACTATAAGAACATCTTTCTTGTCACAATGAACCATAGCTCGCTCAGTTATCTCCACAAGCATGGCGAACAATGTCTCCTGGAATACACTAAGAAATCTGAACTTCAAAAAAAAAAATTATTTTATTAAGACAATATAGCATGAGGGACCAGGCCAGCACAAAATTTACCTGCAAAGAGTAGCTTAAGCCTGCAGGTGTGCACTCATTATTCTTTAGCTTTTCAACAGCAGTCGCTTCAATATAGTTCAATATTCCACTAAAAGATACATCCATCCCTTTCACAACATAAGGAAGGTCTATAATTTTCTCTCCTTTCTTCACAAGCTGAAGGATAAGAAAACCTTAAGGCAAGTTGAGACGGATCAAAACATCACAATATTATTCAATTAACCACAATTATTCATAACAAGACAAACTTCTGGATCCATGAGAAAGGAGCATAACTTAAGTATAATTTACATTTATATAAAGCTCAAAGTATAAAATAATGGTTAAGGAAACATTTTTATAGTTCTTCACTTATTAAATATACACTTGGAGTAAAAAGATGAACAGGGCAAAAAATCAACACAGATAAAATCTTGGAAAAATTTCTGGGTTGGAACTTGAAAAAGAAAAGGAAAATAAAAGCATTGCCTAATTAGTAAATTAAAACTACAAAGAATCACCTAGTTTTATGTTAGAAAGATACCCAAATTGTGGCATAGTTTGGTGGTTCCTGTTTGAATGCTATAAGTGGGATTTCAGGTTTGAATGCTTTCGGGTTTGAATCTTTTTTTGTGGAACGGTTCGGTAGTTCCTATTTGAATGCTTTCGGTGGGGTTTGGGATTGGCCTGAGAATGAGACTCTATATTTTGCATTCCATCCTATTTAATATGCAAGGGAAGACTTTGTATCATATTGATACATTCAGAGTTTGGATTGCAAAATGACACAAACTTTCAGTGGGGTTCGAGATTGGCTCGAGAATGATCAATATGTTTTTTCTCCTATTTTATTGAATGTTTTCTTCTTTTTTTTTGACATAATTTGGGGTCCCTGTACGGATCTGCAAGGACACGGGGAAAAAATACCCCATGGCAGGGATCTGGGACGAATTGGATGGCAAGGACGGGGATTAGAGAGGTATACATATGTGTACATATCTAATTGTCAATTGCGTGATTTTGTTGCCTGTTGTAATGAGCAAACTTGGCTTAAGATCAAGTCTCAACATGTGCCATCCTAGAATTAGTTGAGCTTCAATTAATCTGCATTTAGGTTGTGTAAACTGTTTATCGGGAAGATTTGTGATATCATCTTTAGCAATGGTGTCATCTTTGAAGTTACCTGGAGGGTAGGTGTCCTCAAAGCAGTGCAGTATTATGTTTCCAAAGTCAACGGCTACAGGTAGCATGCCAATTGGTGAGTTCTGACTAAAATTTACTGTTAGGTTTAAGCTTTAGTTATAAATTTCATTTATAAGTTCTATGTTTGCAAGAATTTATCAGCTGTTGAATGTTTACATTAATTGTTAAATTTCTTTTTTTTTTTGGCTGTATCTACCTGTAGCATTTACTAAGAAATGCATCAGCTGACAATTAGTCGTCGTTTATTTGAGCCTTCCTACTTATATTGACTTCAGGAGCTAGCTTACTAGCTTTTATGGTAAGGCTAATGATCGTAGAGTTGTCAAAACGGGCCCGGTCCTAGTTCAGCTCTGGCCTAACCCAATCTGGTCAAGTCATTTTTGGATTGGGACAGATCGAGTCATGTAAGTTTTAAACTTGTATTTTGTCAGTTCAGCTCGCCTCTTTTTAATGTAAACGGGCTGAGTTGACTTAGCCTGTTGCAGGCTGGCCTATTCAGACTATTTTTATTTTCGAGTTGGCATTTGTTAACCTAATTCATCTATTTTATCGGGCTATTCGGACCAGTCCATCAAACTTGATCATTTTAGCGGCTCTACTAATGAAATCAAGATAGGAAAATATTGGAGTAGCATTAGTAGGAAGCATAAGTTGAAGGCTGGTGATGTTGTTACGTTTCGTAAGATAGACAATGAAGTTAACGTGCTCAAGGTCACCATACGTGACAAATGACATCACATGAAGAAATATTTGTGGCTTATGTTAGGAGTTTGTTTATGATAATTTTGAAGAAACAGTATTTATTTTGGATGTAACTCTGTTTATGCTGAATTTTGTTGTAAATCCTTACATAGTCGGTTTCAAGCTGGGATAAAAGAGGAGGGTTGTGTTAGGCAGTCGACAACTAATGTAAAACGTTGTTAAATCTTTATGAAATGAATAAACAATGTGATTGTGTTAATGCTAGGTCGTTGCCCCTAAGCAACACGCTGTATAGCTCGAGTACAGTGTCAAATGAGTAAGAGCCGCTGCATCGCCGCCTGGGTGAAGTGAAAAATAAGTAAGGATTCTCACATTCTCATGAACGAGTGTGAGTAAAGAAACTAGTTCACAAGAGTATGATGCGTTTTGAAACTTGGAATATAGGTACACTTACAGGTAAATCAATGAAAATAGTTGACACCATAATTAGGAGGATGATTAATTTTATGTGCCTACAAGAAACTAAGTGGGTTAGAGAAAAGGCAAAAAAACTCGATACTTCAGGTTTTAAACTTTAGTACACCGGTAAGGTAAAATCTAAAAATAGGGTAGGCATAATAGTAGATACGAATTGGAAGAATAATGTTGTGAATGTGAGAAGGCTCGGAGATAGGATCATAGCATTGAAGTTTGTTATGGAACATGATACTTTTAATGTTATCAGTGGGTATGCACCCCAAGTAGGGTTAGATAAGCACTACAAGATAAAATTTTAGGAGGATTTAGAAGGTTTAGTTCAGGGAATACCATTAGGAGAGAAGATTTTTCTAGGAAGGGACCTAAATAGTCATGTGAGGAGCGAATCTAGGGGGTATGAGGGTTTGCATGGGGTTATGGTCTAGGAGCAGCTAATGCAGAGGGTAAAGTGATTCTAGATTTTTCGGTAGCGTTTGATCTTACAATAGCTAACACTTATTTTAGGAAGCGAGAAGAGCATCTTATCACATACAGAAGTGGGGGTTCTTGCTCTTAAATTGATTTTTTTCTAATAAGAAAATCTTATAGAAAGCTTTGCATGGATTGCAAAGTCATCCCTGGAAAGAGCTTGACTACCCAACACAGGGTTTTGGTTATGGATGTGCGGGTTAAGATGAGAGTAAGGAAAAATTATCGAGATAGAATCCTAAGGGTCAAATAGTGGCAACTAAAGGGAGGAAAACAAATGTTTTTTCAAAGGAGGATTATGGAGGAAGCAATTTGGGAGGTACAAGGGAGAGCTAATGATATGTGGGACGAGATAACCAAAGGGATTAGGAAAGTAGCAAAAGAGACATTTGGTGAATCAAGAGGTTTTGGACCCAAAGATAAAGAATCTTGGTGGTGGGACACTAGTGTACAAGATAAGGTTAAGGTTAAAAGAGAATGTTATAAAGCTTGACACGTGTGTAAAAATGATGAAAATTGAAAAAAAAATATAAGGCAGTAAAAAAAGATACTAACAAGGCGGTGAGCGAGGTGAAAGCTAAAGCATTCAATGAGTTATATCAATCTTTGGGTACCAAAGACGGAAACAGGAATATTTACAGGCTTACTTAAAGTAGGAAAATGAAGAAAAGAGACTTGAATCAAGTGAAATGCATTAAGGATGAAGAGAGTAAAGTTTTGGTTACGGAACAAGACATCAATGATTAATGGAAGGGTTATTTTCACAAGTTATTTAATGAGAAACATGAGACTTTAGGGGACTTATACATTCTAAACACTAGAGATGAGGACTAAAATAAAATATTTTATCGTAAAATTCGGGAGTTTGAAGTAAAAAAAGCATTGAAGAGGATGGATAATGAAAAAACGATCGGACCGGATAATATATCTATTGAGGTATGGAAGTGTCTAGGAGAGAAAGATATAAGCTAGCTCACAAAACTGTTTAACGAGATAATAAAGTCTAAGAAAATGTCAAATGAATGGAGGAAAAGCACTTTAATCCCTATTTATAAGAATAATTGAGATATACAAAACCGTGCAAATTATAAAGAGATTAAACTCATGAGTCATATCATGAAGTTATGTGAAAGAGTAATTGAACGGAGATTAAGACAAAAGACTCATATTTCAGAGAATTGATAACTTCATGAAATGTAGTTATTTATACCCCATATTTGTGCTTCATGGTATGCTTAGTCCTTGTTCTTATGCATATTTAGAAGTTTTATGCTTATATTTGTGAAATTCTATTTTGAGACCTTCCTTTATGTTTTTGAACAATTTGTGCATATTTGTTGATTGATTAAGAAGATTTGCAATTATATTTAACTTAGTGCTTTCTCTAATGTAGGAAGGGCTCAAAAGAGACAAATTGATGCAAGTCAAGGCCCAGCATTGGAGGAAAGAAGCCAAGGAAGCATTCCAAATATCCACGTCGCGGCGCAAACATGTGCACGCCGAGGCGTGATGGTCTCAGCCAGCGTATGTTGTTAAGACAGAGAGCTCCACGCCGCGGTGTGGGCTTGTTCACGCCGCGGCACGCATCGACGAGCTGAGCCTATTTATTCTATTTTTCACAGTCTCTCTCGCTCTCTCTGAGTTTTCTCTTTAGGTTTTTAGTTTTTTAGCTTTTTAAGGTTAGAGGCTGCTGTTGGGTCCTCCATTGGAGATGGAGATGGAGCTTAGGGAGCTAAGGATGGAAGTCCTCTTTCCATTGGAGGAGGATCTGAGCTTCAATGACGAAATTCATAAGCTTTTCCTTCTCTCTTTTCTCTTTTCTCTTCCTCATTTCTTGAACATGTATTTTGTAATTTGTTCTCATGTTCATTGTATAGCTAAGCTTTATTTAGGGATGACTTTGAATCCTTTTATTAATATTAATGATTTGTTCTTCTCTGAGTTTGTGTGGATCTTTGATTTTGTTCAATCATATTGATCTTAATGCTCTTGAGTGTTTGACCAACATTTAAGTTGATTTAATAAAATCTAATGAACCTAAATATAGGGATTTGGGTTTGAGATTGTATATATGATTAATGCATGTTTAATTCTATTCCAATGGCGGGATGAGTTGATTCGCTAATAGGATAGAAATATACCCCTTAGCCATGCATAGCACGTGTTTGAGAATAGACCTTAAAGAGTAAATTTTGTGTTAGCTCTCAAGGATACTTAGTGAGTTAGGCAATTGAAACCATGGTTAGATGACCTAGACATAGGCGTTTAGCTACTGTAGATTCTCAAGCTAACCTAATCATTGCATTCATATTTATGAAGAGGATTGCATGATGTTGGTTGAAGTAAATGGTGAAGAAGGATTTCCTTAATCTCTAACCATTTATCCTTATTACTTTCTGTTTTTACTTTCTTTACTTTTATCCATTTTTATGTTCTTGAATAGAATTAGGTAAGCTATCAGTTAATACTTAGCATTGGAAATAAACTTATCCTCGTGGGAACGATATCTGTACTCATCATTTTATTACTTACGCGACTCGTGCATTTGCGGTTAGCAAATAGGCAAACACGTTTTGGCCTCAACAAGAATCAATTTAGTTTTATGTCTGGGAGGTCAACTATGAAAGCAATTTTTCTTCTACGAAGATTGATGGAGAGGTATCGGAGGAAGCAAAAAGACTTACACATGGTTTTCATTGATCTGGAAAAAGCCTATGATAGGATACCGAGAGAGATCTTGTGGAAGGCTTTAGAGAAGAAGGAGTTTGTATCACTTATATTCGAGCAATCCAAGATATGTATGATGGAGCTAAAACTAGTGTGAGAACATAGGGTGGGATCACAGAAGATTTTCCTATAACTATAGGACTGCACCAAAGTCAATTTTGAGTCCATATCTTTTTACCTTGGTCTTGGATGTGCTTACTGCGCATATATTCAAGAGTTGGTGCCACAATACATGTTTTTTGCATATGATATAGTCTTAGTTGGAGAGTCGAGAGAGGAAACAAATGAGAAGCTAGAACTATGGAGACGAGCTTTGGAAGAACATGACTTCCGTCTAAGCAGGAGTAAGACGGAGTATGTGAAATGTAAGTTCAGTAAAAAGCGTGCTAATGATAGCTTAGCGGTAAAAATTGGAGATCATACCATACCACAAGTTACACGGTTTATGTATATTCGATCTATCATACAAAATGACAGAGAGATAGAGGGAGATGTAAACCATAGGATTCAAGCTGTACGGATGAAATTAAGGAGTGTTTCAGAAGTTATTTGTGATTGAAAAATGTCTCTCAAGCTTAAAGGTAATTTTTATTGCACAGTTATAAAGTCTGCGATGTTATATGGTACTGAATGTTGGGTAGTAAAAAGCTAGCAAGAACATAAGATAAGTGTCATGGAGATGAGGATGTTACGATGGATGTGTGGCTATACAAGACAAGATAGGATTAGGAATGAATGCATTAGAGAGAAAGTAGGGGTAGCACCTATTGTGGAAAAGATGAGAGAATCTCGCCTTAGGTAGTCTGAACATGTAAGGAGAAGACTCTTAGAAGCCCATGAAAGGAGAGTATATTAGGTGGAAGATAGCTCAATAGCTAAAAGTAGATGGAGACTAAGAAAGACTAGAGGTGAAACGATTAAAAAAGATTTAGATTTGAATGATATTTCTGAAAACTTGATTTATGATAGGGCACAATAATGTCATTTGATCTATGTAGCTGACCCCACTTAGTTGCAAAAGGCTTGGTTATTATTGTTGTTGTTGTTATTGTTGTAATAGTTATTTTGGATGTCTTATTTCCTTTGGCATGTTATGGATTTGATGAGCCTTTGTTATATTATAATTTGATATTATCATTTTGTGGAAATTTTGTCATTTGTTAGAAATACTAAGTTGGTTGCTCATATTCTTTGCTACCTAAGAGAAATTTCGTAAAATCATAAGAGATGAGTCCTTAGTCTGCTTTCATAAATCATAAGCGATGGCTGTGGAAAATGTTATGCACCTTTTTGTCGTGCTTAGTTCAGCTTTACCAAAATTCCCTAAATTCTCTGTTTTGAACTTTCTCAAATTAAGATAACTAGCATTTGATTAATCTAAGAACTATCTAACGTGAAAGGCTGAAACAGCTTCTTGAAGATTAGTGATTCCCACATCCCTCCTCTTCCCAAATAGGCAAGATGCTTTATATTCTCATTTACCTCTTCAACTGGAATACATGATAATTTTGCATCAACCAAAGTAGGTTGACAAGCTATGATCATCCACTTCACAAGGTTTGAGCTATTGTGCATGAAGATGGCAGTGGAGACAGCTCGATTGTATACGCGCCACCAAGCCAAAGCCTATTTAAACAGGAAATTTCTTATTTCTTTATAATTGAGATGATATTTTTAGAAAGTTCATGGAACTTGTGTCATGTACTCGTTTTAACTGACTAGCATACAAATTATTTGGCATCCAATTTACATGATATGCAAACAAAATCCATAATTTAGAATTGAGGTTGTGAAACTGTGTCGGCCTTTTTGGTCCCATGTAGTTTTAATAAAGGTTTTTGTAACTCATCTTTTGAAATATAGAAGACCCAATTCAATCAATATTTGTGTGTCTAGCATGGTACTGTTTTCAATTTGATTGAATGAAAGTAAAATGGAAATTTTGTTCCCATCAAAGTGCAGAGTATTTGTGAAGTTTATTTGATGTAAGGACTTCTGATGAGGTCCAGAGATGGTCAAATTAGCTTCTTTAATGTGAAATTTTTATTTTTCTTATTACTAAGAATTATTTGTTTATTTGATACAATTGGTGCATGCCTCTTTCTCTCTTCATTCTTAACCAAAATATTATCCTGTGTAATATATCTTATGCATTGTACGGGTTAAAAAGACTAGTATATTAGAATTGACAATAGACGTATTCAACCTAAAAAAATTCATGAGATTCCCACTTCTTGGCATATTATCAAACAGAGAAACTACATCAAGCACTTCAAAAGAATGCCACAAGGCCAGCAATGTATTCAATCTCAAAAAGCAAAAACAAAACAAAATAAAATTCAGAAGCAAAAGACCCTTTCTGGGCTTCCCCAAAATCCACATTCAAGCAATATCACATATACAAAAATGTTCATAACAAGCAAAAGTCAACATAAAACATATAAAAATGATGCCACAGATAAATGAATGGTTGGTCATCATAAGATTCATGACCAACTAATGGACAAACCCAATAGAGCAATAGATAAAACAAGGAAATCAAGTTTCATTACATTTAATTACACAGAACCAAGCACCATTTTCTTTTCTTTCTTTTTTTGGTCAGACAGTACCATTTTCTTAAAACCCATATTCTCCATGAACATGAAGAAACCAAAGACACAAGCAGACAAGTGGAAAGAGAGAAGTGGATACCGCAAGTATCATATGGATATTTGGACTGGTACTGACTTCCTTACGCTTTTATTCTTCAGCTCCCAATTGACATTTTTTTGTTTTTTTTGCTTTGTTGTTGACTCGAACTCTATAAATGAGAACTTGGGCCGAATAAGATAATAATAACTAAACTATATTGATAGCGTTTCCTCCTCCTCCTTCTTTTTTTTTTTAAATTTATTGAGCAATTTATTAAATTTTTTATAGAAATTGTATACTATCAGTATACAATTTCTTTACACTATCATTTAATTATATATTATTAAAAATTAAAAAAAATTAATTATAACAATTAATCTACTACTACGTAAGAAGTCTAACTCATTTAATGATGTGTCAACATATTATTAAATAATAATGTTAAAAATTTTATACTGATAGTACATTAAAATAAATTTTATATAAGTAGAGTAAGTTATGGATTTCATATAAGCACTCACTTGAGATAGAGATTGTTAGGAATTTAAATATGAGTAATCTAGTAAAAAAAGACCACATTTATAAGATGATCCATACCATAGTATCAGAACTTGAGATTTTTACGTATCAAAACTTAAGATTTTTACTTGGTATTACATGGTATAATACCCAACAGATGGCAACAACACAGTTTAGTAAAAAAAAGACCACATTTATAAGATGATCCATACCACATTTATATTTTCTTATCACTTCTCTTTGAAAAAAATCAGTATCAGGAAAATTTTATACTTTTGTGGTCTGACTCAGCTTGACTCTGAATTAGTTAGGTTCCAATACGACTTTTAGATATTGGATAGTTTATATCTAAAAAAAAACTTAAGATTTTTAATGAAGATGTAGTATGACTAAGCACAATAAAATAAAATAAAATAAAAAAGAATCTCTTTGGTGCTTTGGCTTCTCCTAATGATATATTCATCAATAAGATTCGCCCATTTGAAAAGGAAATGATCAAGGGACAGGAAAGAAGCTGAATAGAAAATCCAGCAAGGAGTTGTTCCTTAAAGTTGCAAGAACTCATGGCAGGACAGGACCCAAATTTAAGGGTCCTTTTTAGCGTTTGCCATTCACATGCTTAGTGTAGGAGGTTTATATATAAAGTTTAATTTTGATGCATTGTTAGTGTAAAAAAAAATTTATATCATCAATCAATCACAAATTATTACATGTGTGATTTCTAATATAGTTGTTATGAGAGTTAAATATTTTTAAAGATATAATAATATATGATTTGATAATAATATATTTTTTTTTATACTAACAATGTTTTAAAATTATCTTGCATTTGGTGCACATAATAATATAAGATATGATAGTATAAGACAATAGGATAAGGTTTGATAATATAAACAAGCTGATAAACTCTTATACTATCAAACATTTGATACAAATAGTATAAACAACTTGATAGTATATGTAACTATTTATTATGACTATACTACCCTTCAATGATATTTTTGCAATTTTTGAAGTCAATCACTGTAGTCGGAAAACTCGATTGGACACCAAGGACAATGATCGAAAAAATTAACGGGTAGAAAAATTATATTGTGGTGGGATGAATCAAAGCCAATTTAAGGCTAAAATACTATTATTATTATTATTATTATTATTTTGTTTTTGTTCTTCTACAACTTTTGTAGACTTTCTTTTTCTTTTCTTTTACCCTATCATCTTTCTCATGCCACGATGACCTTGCCGACTGAAGCAATGGTCACGGAGGTGAAGGCATCAGCTTGGAATCGACGGCAACCCTCTGCGGCTCTGCCACCACAAAAGTTTAAATCGTGCCATTGGACCTCTGACTACTGAGCCCCTAAATCCCAGTCACATGAACCACTAGCTGCGCATCAAATCCATGGCTAACTTAAGCCAAGCATCTCCAAAGGGAGACCCGTTTTGGCTAATCGAAGGAGTATTTTACCACCAAATTTTTTTGCCCTGTTCAAATCTGGTAATGGCACGACTTTCATGTACGGATTTGCCTCGAAAGGTTTTTTTTAAAAATAATACCCTTTTGTTGAAAAATCGAAATATGCAAGATTTTGGATGAAGTAAATGCAAAAGTTTGAAACTTTAGGCACCGAGGAAGAGGTTGCAGCAAGAAGCACCGAGCATGGTCACGAGGCGGTGAGGATGTAGGCGCATGAGACGGTGTCGAGCTCGAGAGCGATTTTGGCTGTACGATTAGGCCTTGTTGAAGGTGGCAGAGGGACGAGGACGACAGGTTTCATAGGCCAGGGGATTCGCAAATGTCTCACGACGGTGGGTTTCATGGTGTTGGATGGGTTCAATGGTTGCTGGTGGTTCAAAGGTTGGCGAGTAGTGAGTGGCTAGGATGGGTGATGGTTCTGTGTTTCGGGGTTAGAGGTTTGAATTTGGACGGTGGCTAGAGGTTTGAATTGTGAGAAATGAAGTTGAGGGATATGGTAGGAAGAGATATTCTATCAAGTCTAATCAAGGGAGTGAGGGAGGATAGAGCAATCAAGTTAGAATAAGATAAACAAGTTTAACTTGATTGAATTATATTATCAAGTTAAAATATCAAACACCTGATAAGACCTGATATTATTAGTTAATACTATTAAGTCCTCTTTATCCTGTGTATCAAACGCAGTCTTAAATCCTTATAAATAAATGTTTATGTTTATGTTTATTGGCCGTTGAGAGTGAAACTTGAGACCGGACAGCGACCACATGCACTTTTTAGCGCCAGATTTCGTTAAGGTTCAAGAGAAGACTATGCATTGCGGCCCAGGTCCGTTATATGGTGATTTGACGATTCTATCCATCCATTCCAAAAGAGAAGTCCCTTATTCACGGAACCAATCTATATTAGATTTTTCCACTCCAAACTGAAAGCAAAACAAGAGGGCAGGAAACAATGATTTTAACAAATATGACAAATAGGGAAATACAATGTAATTAGTATTCTTTTCTTTGTTCTATGGCAAAAAAAGTCTAATTTTTCAATGAAGGTTTTAACTTTATATGGATAGCATAACCCAAAACCTGCTACATTAAACTAATGTTTTGTTGCAATTGTTAAGAGGTTGAAAGTTACTTTTCCATTAAACAAAAATGATGAACACTGTCATCACATGAGTGCTTGGTTGGATTTCCTTAAGATAAAAATATAAAAAACACATGCATGCAGTAATTAATAATTATAATCAATGTTGTCATACGAAGTTCTTCTGTTGCCATCTGTTTGGTATTACATCATGGGAAGGCTAAGCTGTTCTAAAATTGCATGTCAATGAAGTTAGCCAAATTCAAAGAAAAATGATTGAAGCTGCATGTCATCAGTTATAAACAGCACTTCACGACCTATAATATAAATCATGGAAAACGGCCCTCGATTCTCCTTTCTTTTTATAATAAGGGGAATGCCATATATTGGTAATTGAGGTTGGGTTCCTGCCTTTAATAGGGGATTTGAATCTTCCCATTTTTGAGAGGAGAACTGCTATATGACCTCCACAAGCCATATTACCAATTCACCATCAGATACTGAAAAGCATGTGTTCACCTTTTATTATGTTAAAAGGAAAGTCAGAGAATAGGTTAGACCCAACAAAACTAAAATAAAAGCAACATTGCAAAAAAAATTCAAAAAGATTAAAAAAAACTTAGGACCTACCAATTGGGATGAGAAATTTAAACTTGTGTCTCCCTACCCTTTAGCAGGGATTTGCACCCCTCTTAAAATCGATTAGTTTTTCAAATATACTCTTAAGATGTTATATTAAATAAGACAATTCTACATATTCATATAATTTATACTTGGGTATCTTATAATTAGGCACCACCTCACTAATTTGATATTCGGTCCAATTTTAAAAACTTCAGACATGTTTTCTCTTCCCTTTCGGAGAGAGAGACCTCTTTTCTTTTATTGTAAACATTACAAATAGAAAAATCAAATAACTGCAACAGTTAATATAGAGAACAGGAAGATAATTTTCAAATTATACCTCTTGTTTCAAAAGTTCAACGAAAATTACAAGATTATAAAATTATAAAAACAAATATTCTAGTATTTGATGTCGTAGATTTTATTCTTATCCCATCATTTGTGTCAATGTCTCTATAATCGATGTTAAATAGTGTCTCCATTACTCTAAATCACACAAACAATGATAAAAATATCAAATTATAAATATTTGTAGTTAAACATCACCGTTAATTTTATATACAACTATTTTGAACTGAAATGTATAATTAATTCAAAAGTATTAATAAATCTTTTTCAACACAGTAAAATACACTTAATTAAGGCATTACTAAATTCTAAAAGGATGTGACTCATTTGTTCTGCTGTGAACCATATTAATCACACAGACAAGTTAATTTCACATCCAGTCGGCAACAACTCCCATCCCAATCCCCAGACCCTTTGAGAAGCCGTTTGAATATTTTAACATTGTAGGGAAGTGATGGCCATTTTGAAAATGAAGTTTGTATAACACCATAACCTTTATTTGTCACATCTTCACCAAGGAAAACCCACCATTGCTAGAGCAGGCGTGGGCCTCACTTCTCCACCAACCATCACAGAGCAGGTTTCACCTTTCAAGTTGGCAAAAATAAAATAATATGATGTACGGACGACACACACCCACCACACTCAAATCACACATGCGCCATAGAGTATGATCTTAGCATAACATGCTCATTGGCTCATCAGTAAATCAAAGACATTACATACGTTGGGGAACTAGAAACGGTTCCATAAAGTCCATTCAATATCTTTAAGGAGCCGTACAGCTAACAAAAATATGTCGAATAAGAATTTTTTTTCCTTTCTCTTAAGTATCCACAAGATAAGATTGTGGAAACTTAATAGACTGTTGAATATTGAACAACTTTCCCTAACTATGCCATAGATTCCCAGCAATTAGATAATAGCACATGCCTTAGTTATTCTGAATCTAATACAAGTTTCTAAAGCAGTGCAGTACAGCCTGAATGTTACATAGCTCTAAAGGACACTACCACCGGTAAGCAGAAGGAAATTAGTCAACTCATAACATTGAAACAGATGCTGTCCAAATTGAGATGGGGTTAAAAGAAATAAAAGAAAACTTAACACCGAATTTTAGTAAGGTTTTTTTTTTTGTCAAATCAAACAAATAAATGTAAATGCACCATAACCTCGATTTCTCAGGGAAAACAAAGAGAAATATATATAGCTCCGTGAAATGTTCTTCTTTGATAAATAAGAGCCAGTAAAACATTTGGCAGATAAGTATAATATATTATACATTTCATGTTAACACATTAGAAAATGGAGAAAGTAGTGATCCTTATTAGAGTTAGAGCAAGTGCACAAATAGATAGAGCAAGAAACTGTAAAAAATATATAGCTCTGTTGTATTTTCAAATGCTATAATAATATTCCAGTATCCATGAATAACCAACTTTATCAGCAAGTACACTTTGTATGAACCGTTTAGACACGGAAATCATATTAAATTTTAACTACCAAGAACAATAGAGTAAAATGGCAGAAACCTTAGACACAAGTGTCAATAGCAGCTGTTGATTGTATGGAGAACAAACTATGGAGCAATTTCAAGCCTGGGCTCAAAGCAAAAACCAGTGAAAAGCTGCAGAGGGAACCTCTTTGTTACTGGGCATTTCTGTGACCATTTCCATTGTTTAAGGTTCATGTCAAATATGAGAAGTGCCGGAGCTCCATAACTTTGAATATATATTAGATCATCCGTACCACTGCTAGCAAAGACATCATCGAACTCTCCAAAACCTTGGAAGTATTTGTGGGGCATTCGCGCAATCTCCTCCCACTTCCGATCATTTAGAACCCAGATGCCGATTCCTTTTATTATGTCAGGTCGATCTTGCTTACCAATTCCTCCCACCATTACAAGCTTCTCCTTCAGATTCATCAGCCGGCCACAAGTTAAAGAACAAGGTACATCAATAAAGCTCCTTTTCAAGCTACGTTGTGAAGAAGGGTCGATGATATTATATCCAATTAGGGCATGACGACTTTCTGGTAGACCACCCCCAGTTGAGTAAACTAAAAAGTATAGCACACCATTGCATATCACACTCTCATCACCACCTCTCCACCCCATCAACACCTCTGTTAATGTCGTCACCCAGGTCACTTTCTCTGAATTGTATATATGAACTGAGATATCCCACTGGAAAAAGTGCTCAGGGACTTGCCTCGATTTTACAATTGCCACAGTATAACTGTGGGATTCCCTGTTCACTGAGATTGCTAATGCACTGTAATCAGAAAATTTCAAACCTGGAGGCTCCTCAAGCTTCCTGCAGCTTTTTGTAATAGGATTGCACATGCATAATTCACTTCTACTGTCATTGTCCATGAAGCAAACTAAACCATGTGATGAAGCAATGAACCAATTAGAAGTGTCAATGCGGGGAAGTTCAATGCCATACCATTTCCGAAGGATGGGATCATAAGCATAACCAGTTGGTTCATCGGAGCTAGTAAACATAAAGTACCAAGGTTTCTGCGGTAGCACATGAGAAAGGTTCCACAAAAACCTTTCTGAAGTAACAATCTCATACCATTTTTTACACACACAACCTGCTCTGAAAATGCTGGCAATGGGGAGAAAGGCTAGGATACGTTCCAACAATTCATCAGGCAAAATTATGTCCACAGAAACAGCAGTTGCTTCTTTATCACCTTCTTCACCAAGTTCTAATAAAAATGAATCAAACTCCCTAGTCTCCCTTCGTATGTCATCATCGTAGTGGCTGATCCATGATGTTTCTCCCGCCATAATAGAGTTGAAAAGTAAAGGCCTAATGAGTATATTTAAAAGGACTCAGCTAATTATTAAAACATTCTAACACCAAATAAGAAAGAAAACCAGGGATTTTATCACCTGAGGATATACTAGATCATGGAGATTTAAACTAACACAGTATGACAAAAAGAAAAAGACATTATAAATCACACAACTAATAATAGCATAGGAAGAACATAAACAAGATCAAATACACAAAAAAACACAACAGAGAGCATTCCTGCACAAGGTAAATAATCAAAGGATGAATTGGATAAAATACACCAAGGGCACAACCTTCAGATCTTACCAGGAGAAGACATATACAGAAAAATTCATCCGCTTTTTAGAAGAAAATTAAAATACATATTCTGAACCTGACAAAAGGACCAATATATGGGAACTTATAGCCATCAATCATCCTCCTTTTACATATTTTAAAGTCCATATGGTAAGGGAAAGATGCATAGCACTTACTAGAGTAGAAAAACTGGTCTAGTCCCCGTGCTACTAGGATGATCTTAAAATGATTTGGTATTAGCAATCATAGCCAAATCCCACAGAAGGAAAGATCCTAAAAATGGTTTGTTATTTTGCAACAAACACTGTTAATAAACTCAATAGCACATTAGTCAGCATCAACCAACCGATGCTTGTTGCAGATTGCCAGGTAAAGCAATATACAATATTGTATGGAAAAACAAAAAGCACATATCTCGCATTAATAATATGAAATAATTTAGCAAACAGATCATATTTCTCGGAAATCAAGATATCATATATACAATATTATGTTCATCTCACAACACAAATAGATAACACCACAAGCACCCTCAAAATCTACATGCTTCGAGGTTAGCTCAGAAATTTGATGTCAAAGTAAAACAACTAAGAAGGCATAAATGATAACCACGCATAACCCAAAGGGGAGATTTTTATCCAACATAAAAATTAAAAAGTAACAAAATTTATGTGTTAGAAAAAAAAACTCCAAATGCCTCACAAAGAGAACAAGCATTGCAACTTGCTGATTCCTTACAAGCATTTATCAGAAAGAGGAAATGGTGCTGAAGCCAACATTGAAAAAAAAATTCCAGAAAGCCTGTTCATCCAAAAACAAAATGACTTTTCTGCACAAAGAAACAGCATTTGATACAGAACAACTCTCCATAACCTTTAGCATCAAACCCTAAGAGGGTTGGCATGATTCAAACTATTAAAAACAAATAAAAGGGTGGAGAAGAGAAATCAAATGGTTAAATAATAAATACCCATCAAGCAAACATCCAACCTTCTCGATCCTGAGAAGACTAATCCAGTAGAAGAAGCAAACTCCAACAGATATCAAATTCCAAAAACACATACAGATCAATAAACACAGAGGAGAGGAGCAACCACAAAAATTTAAAACAGCCACCCTTTAAAGAAAAAGGAAAAAAAGGTAAAAAAAAAAAAAAAAGAGAACATTTTTCGAATTGAAAGATGACAGCATCCATTACATAGAGATACCTTGTTGGAAAGGCTCCACTAGTGTCACTGCACAGAAGGGTATGAGCTGATTCAACGACTTTCCGGGTTTATAGCAAAAAGAAGAAAGAAAGAAAGAACTTGGTGGCAGGAGTAGGAATGAAATTATTGAATAGGAATTGAGACAAGCATTGAACTTTATGGTGAAAACAGAATGGACGACGTATAAATTTTTTTCCTTCAAATGGAAGAACAAAGAAGTGGGTTGCTCTAGATTTGGTTGATAAACAAGGCCAAGCAAGCAACACACACTGAATAGAGAGAAAGAAGCGTTATTTATTTATTTTTTTTATACGACAAAAACGACAGGAAATGAAGTGCGGTTTTAGCATAGGAATGGATGGAAGGATGGTGCTTTCTCTGAGGGAAGAAAGAAGCGCGTGTGGAGCGTGTCAGCGCGTGCACTTAGTCTTTTTCTATTATTATTATTTTTTAATTTTCATTTCTAAACCCCATTTCATTTTAACACTAATTACACTTATTTCTCACAATATTGGTACTTATTATATTTGATACTTCTGTTTTTTTATTTTGTCGATAGCTGATATTTCTGTTATTAGAAATAATTTATCTTCTTATCTAATTTTTTACTAATCATCTTAATTATTAAATAAAATAAATATTAAATATTTATTATATTCTCCAAACATTAGATGTATTTATTTTTTTATTTAATATTTTTTTATTTAATATTAAAAAATTATTAAAAAAAATTTGTAAGAGGATATAGAATTACTCTTCTGTTATTTAGAAAACTACACTTACATTTTTTATTTTATATATTATTCTTACATCTGATACCTTTCTTTAGTTTTTTAACAACTATATTAAACTTAAAATCAAGTAGTGATTTTATCTAATCTTGTTGGTCAGGATAATTCTCATGCTATTAGTAAAGGCTCACTTCCACGTAGTTAAAGGAAAGTCATGTACTTTACCTTGGCTATGTGCTTCTTCGGCTCTTCCATTCGCCTTGGACCATAATTAAACTGTATTGAAGAAAGGCATAATTTAGGCTTGCGAAGATCTCTAAGAAAGGGTCCAAGCTGAATACATACTAATTAGAAAACCTGTTTTGAAGAAATAAATTACACTTAATCTAAATAGGAAACCTGTTCAAATACTGAAACTCAAATTAAAAGCTTGCACGAGGTGAGAAGAGTCTTGACATACTCTATTTGTTTATAAAAAAATTATTACACAAACCTATAAATTTTAAAGAGCTAAACATTACTTTATATTTCTATTATTTTCCTATAAGTATGGAGTCATTCTCATCATTCCATTTGGACTAATGCTATTGTAACTATTGTCCCTTTTTTGTCGTATTACACTATTCCCCCCCCCCCCCCGGCACCTTTTTTTTTTTTTTTTTTTTTGTCAACTTCTTCAAGATGACCTAAAATTCCATTACTTGGTAACTCCTTTCTTCTGCCAGTTGCCCTTTCCTTTATTCTGTTTCTTTTCTCCTTTTCCCCATCCATATTTCCCATTTAGTTATCTTTTCCTTCTTCTTTTTAAAACCTCAAAGAAAGATATGGGCTAGGATTATCTATCCGTAGGCTCATGAATGCATGAGGCAATGAAGCATCATGTATCTTTTGACCTTCTTTGTCTAAATTACCATCTGATATATCTAACTTGTTTCAAATGTCTTCATCCCCATCCCTCTTTCCATATCACTAATTATTCATAATTTCTTCTATCCCATTTATAGTTTATCAAAGTTTATGTCAATAATGGTTTTCAGCTTTAAGATATTTTAAACATTTTATTTAGGCATTGATTGCTCAAGTGACTTGCATATAAGAAGATCCATAGCGTATGGATGTCTTCATTTTTTTTTCCCACATATTTTGACTAAGTGAGTAAAGCCCCAAGTATCACAACCATCTTGGAGTAGCATCAAGAGAAGGCAATCAAAATTAAAATAATAAATAAATAACAGAGTCATCACTAATTGCTATTTTCATTAAAAAATAGAATGACATGATTGAACAAAAAAAATATGGTGCACCACACTTTAGCATTTCACACATGTGACGACTCCAATTACAATAAAAAAAATTGTTTTTGAAAAAATCTAGTTAAAGTTAATTATTAATTGTGGTTGATATAATTAAATTTTTAATTACCTCAAGCAAAGCTGTGTGATGTGGTAGACTATGTCAACATCTCTGATGTCAATCTCCTAGTTAAACATGTTTGAGCGAATGGGGAATGGTGCTTCCATAAGCTTGCTACTCAACTTTTCCGTATTAGGACTTGTTTGAAAAAGTTAAAAATTATAGATTATGTTAATAATCGATTATTGTTATAATTGATTATAATCGATTATTGTTATAATTGATTATAATCAATTTATTTTATGTTTAGATGCATTAGCTATAAAAAATTTTAAGTATGATTCGTTTGGATGATATAAAAAGAATCACTTTTTATACATTAAATTACTAAAAATAGATATAGAATGAATAAAAAATTATTTGATTGAGGACAAAATAGTATTTACATATCAAAGTATAAAAATAATCTATAAGCTAAAATCATAAATTTTAATCTTTAATTTATGATTATTAGCTGAAAAAAAAATTATTTTGTATTAAATTTCATGTAAAAGCTTTTTAAAAAACTAATTTTTTTACTCAAACATAATAATTATTTCACAAAACAACTTAATCTTTCAAAATCAACTGAATGAGAAAGATTTAATCTTTCCTAAATATGCTATAATTCTAAACAAGATCCTGACTATTTCCATTCCTGCCTTTAGTTCGTTCTGTGATTCTTGGCGTTGGTGTCCTAACTATTCAGGGAATGTACTTCGGTGTCTAAGTACAAATGGCTTGCAGATCAGCAAAGAAATCAGAATTATACAGTCTTTTGGTCCTGGGTTTGGAAGTTAATTGTTCTTGAGAAATATCGTTTCTTCTTATGTATCTATCATTGGAGACATCCATGCTTTGTTGAGCTGCCAATGGGACGTCCAGATCAAGCACACTTCCGCGAAGCTAATTTTTGTGCGGACTTTCTTGTTAAAATGGGTGTCAACTCTAATAACATGCTAACCCCTTTGGATAGTCCCCCTGAGGGCATCTATGTACATGGAATGACTGATTGCCTTGGTGTTTTCTTTTCTCGTTCGTAGTCTTGTTTTTTGGTTTTTTCATGTAAAAAAAAACACTGTAATTATATTATATATGGAATAAATTAAAAGGCATACAATGCAAAAAGAATAAATAACACAAGATATAAATAACTAAAATAAATCTGTAGTGAAATAAGGAAACTAAATGTTAATAAAATGGAAATTCTAATAAAGAGAAAATCAATCCAAAAGTAAAAGTTGATAGACAAATGAATACTACCCTAATTTCAACTATTATCCCAAAAAACGAAAGCATAAAAAAAATGATGATAATATCAATCAAATCAAATAGAATAAAGACAAGACAATAATAAGTAATGGACCAAAAATCTTAAAATTAAAAAAAAAAAGTATGAAATGGTAATAAGCGACATTCAAAGGATTACAAATGGTGCTGCCCCTGTTGAAGCTAGATACTACTGACACTGAACCTACCAGCAAATAAGGCTAGATTCTTCTTTTCTGTTGAAAGTTAGTTAGAAGTAGTTTTCTGTTCAGCTGTAACTGCTTTCTGTTTCTGTACAGCTGTAGTTAGTTTTTCCTTTCCCCATTGTATATACTATATATACCCCCTGTGAATAGTGAATAAAATTATCTGAGAAAGAAAACCTCAGTTTATTTTGTCGAGAGTGTGATTTTCTCTCCATTGCTTTATGCTTTTTAGCTTCTGTTTACTTGCTTTGTCTATGGATTCCATGGTGAATTTCAACATGGTATCAGAGCTCCTTTCCTAGGGGCTCTGCTACTGCTGCGTTCTGTTTTTCTTTCTCTCTTCAATTCTTTCTTTTTTTTCTTTCTACAATCTCTGTGTGTTCTCTCTTTCTTGATCGATGGCTGAAAATGCAAATGTTGTCAATGGTGGTGCTGCAAACAGTGCTGGAAATGGAGGTGTTGATCCTTCTAGCCCGTATTTTCAACATTACAATGAGAATCCAGGTGCGATTCTTGTTCCTGACTTGTTAATTGGTGCGAATTATCATGTTTGGTCAAGAGCCATGTTTATGGCATTGAAGGCAAAGAACAAAGAAGTTTTCATCGATGATTCTTTGGAGAAACCAGCACGAAATAGCCCTAATTTCGTGGCTTAGGACAAATGCAATACTTTGGTGATGTCGTGGATCACCAGATCAATGGATCCTTCAATTGTTCGTTGTGTGCTATGGATGAACACAGCATTGGATATTTGGAATGATCTCAAGAAAAGATACTATCAAGGAGACATCTTTCGAATCAGTGAAATACAAGAAGAAATGTATATGCTCAAGCAAGGAGACTCTTCGATTACTGAGTATTATAGCCATCTTCAAGAATTGTGGCAAGAATTGGATAATTTTATGCCAATTCCTGGTTGTTCTTGTGAAGTCAAATGTAGCTGTGCTTTGATTTCTACTGTTAAATCTTACAGAAAAAGAGATTATGTAATTAGGTTTTTGAGAGGCCTAAACGAGCAATATTCTACAGTTAGATCTCAAATCATGATGATGAAGCCCCTACCAGATGTTGGAGAAGCATTCTCAATGCTGATTCAACAAGAAAGGCAGATAAATTTTCAACTAGGTGATTCTCGTGCACTGGTGACTACTACTGACTCAGGTGGTAGAGGTAGAGGAAATGGTAAGGGAAATAGAGGAAGAAACCAGAATTATGGAGGAAGAAATGGAGGTAGAGGAAGAGGCTATAGAGTATGCACATACTGTAATAAAAATGGACACACAGTGGATTATTGCTACAAAAAGTATGGATACCCCCCAAATTATGAAAGAAATGGAGTGGCAAATAATAATGTGATGGATGATAATATCCAAGATGATGAAGATAATCAGTTTTTGAAGCAAAAAGAAGTAATAGAAGATTCTGTGCAACCATTCTTCACTTCTGAACAGCACAAGGCATTGTTGAATTTGTTGCAGAAGAGTGGTAGTTCTGCTTCACATAATGCAAACCAAGTTGTTTCAACCAGATTAGGTATCGTATGTAATGTTATAAATTTAGAGAAATCAAAAAGCTGGATACTAGACATCCTTGATCATGTCTGCCATTCCTTATCCTTTTTCACTGCCACAAGAAGATTAGACCAATTTCTGTGAAGTTGCCAAATGGTGACCAAGTAATAACTGATATTGCAGGCACAATTTTCTTCACTGAGGACTTATTCCTCACTGACGTGCTTTATATCCCCAAATTCACATTCAATTTGATTTCCATTTCAAAATTGACCAAATCTCTTGACTGCAAACTGACTTTCACTGATGCTGTTTGTCATATACAGGACAGACATTCATTGAGGACGATTGGTGCAGCTGAGTTAAAGGCTGGATTGTACTCTCTCAGTCCTAAAGGTTTCCCAAAATTCCCTTGTCATTCAATCAATGTGAGTTGTATCAATCAAATTGAATCTACTAGGAATAATGTTTGGCATTTGAGACTTGGTCATCCATCTCATGTAAAACTTGTTGAGTTGAATAAAACTTTTCCTTTTGTTGATTGTGCAAAGTTGCATGAACCTTGTGACACATGTCATTTAGCAAAACAAAAAGGATTACCCTTTTCAAATAGTGAATCTAGATCTGTCAATCCTTTTGATCTCCTACATATGGACATATGGGGACCCATTTCATCTCCTTCCATGTTAGGACATAAGTATTTTCTCACTGTTGTTGATGATGCTTCAAGGCATACTTGGATTTTTTTTATGAAGTTGAAGTCTGAAACTTTAATCCACATAAAATCTTTCCTTTCTCTGATTGAAACTTAATTTGGGGCCAAAGTCAAAAACATTAGATCTGATAAAGGGGGGGAGTTCAAACTCAACCAATTATATGCAGAAAAAGGGATTATACATCAAACCTCATGTGTAGAAACCCCACAACAAAATGGGATAGTTGAGAGAAAACATCAACACATTCTAGGAGTGGCTCGTGCACTTCTTTTTCAATCTCACCTTCCCAAAATTTTTTGGACTCAGGCAATTAGCCATGCCATATACTTGATTAACAGGTTGCCAACCTCTTTTCTATCCAACAAATCGCCTTACCAAATCCTACATCAAACTTTACCATCTGTTTCAGACCTAAGGGTGTTTGGATGCTTAAGTTTTGCTTCTACCATTACTGCCAATAGGAAGAAATTAGATCCTAGAGCAAGGAAATGTGTTCACTTAGGCTTCAAAACAGGCACAAAAGGTTATTTTTTGTTTGATCTCAAATCCAAAGAATTTTTTGTTTCTAGGAATGTTGTCTTTTATGAAAGATCTTTCCCTTACAATTCAAATGAAGTAAACTCTCAGAGACTTACCATACACGAAAACATTCATGATCCTTGGTTCAATGCTGCACCACTCACTACTGATCAAAACCACATACATGCCATTGAACCTTAAAATCCTGTCATTCCCATTTTTGAGTCTTCATCCCTTCCATCTAATCTAGACCCTCCATCTCCACCACCTCAAAATGTCCAAATCAGACAATCCACTAGAAATAGGAAAGCACCATCCTATTTACAAGACTACCATTGTTCTTTGATATCCTCCACAGCCAATGACTCAGCTCACAAGTCTCCTAACAATGTCAGGTATCCTTTTCAACACTATTTCTCATATGAAAAATTATCTCCCAAGCATAGACATTTTTCATTAAACATATAATTTGTAATGGACCGAACCTAATCTATGAGGAAAAATTACTAAACATGATCGGGCTGGCAAAGAAGCCATAGCAAATGAGCTTGCTGCACTCACTAAGACAAACACTTGGACCCTTACCACTCTTCCTCCCAATAAGAAAGCTGTAGGATGTAAATGGGTATTCAAGGTCAAACACAATGCCGATGGATCTGTGGAAAGACATAAGGCTAGGTTGGTAGCCAAAGGTTTTACTCAAACAGAAGGCCTTGACTACGTAGTGAAGATGATTTATTTGCTTCATTCAATTGGCATTTACACCAATTGGATGTCAACACGACCTTCCTACATGGAGAGTTACTAGAAGAAGTCTATATGAAAGTCCCACCAGGTCTGGATGTGCCTAATGATAACCTAGTTTGCAAGCTACAAAGATCACTATACGGTTTGAAACAAGCCATGTAGCAGTGATTGAAACCCAGCGTAAACACTACAAAGCCTGGGATATGTGCAATCTAGATGACTATTCCTTATTCACTAAGTCATCTAACACAGGTTTCACTGCTGTGTTGGTATATGTTGATGACTTGGTACTTGCTGGTAATGATCTTGATGAAATCAGTAAGGTAAAAAGTACCCTTGATCAGAAATTTAGTATCAAGGATTTAGGACAACTCAAGTACTTTCTAGGATTTGAGATTGCTAGGTCTCAATCTGGAATAACTCTGTATCAAAGAAAGTACACACTTGATTTGCTTCAAGAAACTGGTTTATTGGGGTCCAAGCCATGTTCCACTCCAATGGATCCCAACCAAAAGATCAGCAAAGACTCTGGGACATTGCTATCTGATCCGTCTCCATATAGGCGCCTCATAGGTAGATTACTCTATCTTACTCACACAAGGCCCGACATATGCTATGCTGTTAGCAATTTGAGTCAGTTCCTATCGGCACCTACAAGTGTTCATTATCAAGCAGCCTTAAGAGTTATTCGTTTTCTGAAACAGTCACCTGGTCTCGGTTTATACTTTCCAAAACAATCAGACATGTCCCTAAAAGGACGATTCGGAAGACATTAGGCGTTAGAAGCAATTCCTCTATTTCTGGAAGAGCAAAAAGCAATCAATAGTGTCGAGGTCATCTGGCCGAGGCGAGTATCGCGCGTTGGCTCAAGCAACATGTGAAGCTCGGTGGTTATTGTTTGTTGCAAGACTTGAAGATTGGTCATCCCAAATAATTCTTTTATTGCGATCATCATCGACCAATCCTGTTTTTCACGAACGTACAAAACACATAGAACTTGATTGTCACACTGTTCGGGACAAGGTTCAAGCAGGAATTCTTCATTTACTTCCAATTGGCACCACTGATCAGGTTGCCGATATTCTAACAAAACCTCTTCAACCAGGTCCATTCTACACGCTACATGCCAAGCTTGGAATGCTCAATATTCACATTCTAGCTTATGGGGGGGTGTTGAAGCTAGATATATCGAACCTACCGACAAATAAGGCTAGATTCTTCTTTTCATGTTGAAAGTTAAAATTAAGTTTTTCCTTTCCCCATTGTATATACTATATATACCCCCTGTGAATAGTGAATAAAATTATCTGAGAAAGAAAACCTCAGTTTATTTTGTCGAGAGTGTGATTTTCTCTCCATTGCTTTATGCTTTTTAGCTTCTGTTTACTTGCTTTGTCTATGGATTCCATGGTGAATTTCAACAGCCCCCACGTAAAATTTCCTTTGCTAGCCTAGAAGGATAGTAGGATTGGTGGCCTTTTTTATTACTAATTGTTACTACTGTGCTTCTAATCATGGAGATTCAGGTGGCTATGGCTTGTGGAGTTTAGGCCATGGGTGCTGAATGAAGAATTATACCAAGAAGCAAGAGTATGAAACAGTTGCAAAGGATGAAAACAAAAGTGTTACCTCAAATCTTTAGGGCTCTATTGGTGTTCCTCCATCGATCTAACATTGTGTTTGGATTACATATAATTAGGACAAAGAAAAGAAAATGAGGAGAACAAGAAAAAATTTCCTGTGTTTAAAAATAGATAGTAAGAAAAAAGAGTTTAGGAGAATTTATTTCTCTACTATTTTCTTTAAATACTGAATTTTTATTCACGGTGGAATGAGTAATAAACTTTTATATGTTAAAATTAAGTATTTTATATTTCTTTATATTCCCTTTATAATTAACTTTCAAATAAAATAATAGAATTATATTTTATTTTTTTATTAATCTTCTAAACAAGATAATAGATATCTTTGTTTCATGATAGGTGAAAAACTAAGCTTTCAAGATATGGTCAGACGTTTAAATGAGAACTCTTCACAACGTGTTATTTTTATACATATAAATTTTAAGATCGAACGCAGGATTACATGTTTAAAGAACCATTTAATTCCCTTCACTTGAATTAACACAAGTTAATATCTCTGTGGTCACTTTAAATTAAATAATTTATAATATTAAGTACGTGAATTTCCACAACTGAAATCTTAGATTGAGATTTTGTAATTAATTTAGATGATTCTCTATTAATTTTGTCCTAAATTAAAAATTTGTGATTTATTTATTTTCTTAAATTTCTATTATTAATGAGCTTTTAAATTAAAGTCAATTAATATCAAATTACCTAAATATTTAGAGTTTTGCTATATCCTTCTAAAATATCCTCTAATAATCTTCTTACTACTTAATAAAAAAAGTATTTAATAAAAAATTAAATGCAATCAATATCTTAGAAACATAAAAAATATTTAATACTTTTTTATTTAGTAATTAGGAGAATTATTAGGAAGATGAGTTAGGAAGATTAATTATTTTTCAAATATTTAACTTTGAATAATTTATCAGAATCAATTTTCCCTTAAATACTCTCAATCACAATTAATTAGGGCCGATTTACATAATTAAAATTAATTTATTATTTATATCTCAAATTAAAATTAATAAGACATTAATTATGATATTGAATATAATTTTTTTTAATTTTCTCTTACTCATTAATTTTTAAAAAATTGAGCTTATAGCTCAATAATAAGTACCAAACAATAAATATATCTCTTTAAGATGTATATTCTTAAATTTTTTAAAAGAGGGATGCTATTTAGTACAAATTGTTTCCTACGAAAATTGACGAATTTAAAACTGACAAATGAGGTTGCCCATAACCACACATGGGTGATGGAGGATCAAAGACGGTTTCGAATTGCAATTTTGACACCTCAATTGGTACGTTTTTCGTAAAAAAAAATTCATATTCTTTTGCATTTTCCTTTTTTTTTTTGTCAACAGTCCTTTTCAAAAAGTAGCTCGGAACACCAAGCATCTAATCTACAACTCCATTACAAACTTGAGTTTAATCATTGATTAGTTTGTGCTATATAGCTGAAAATAAGGACAAACAATGTCGTTCCCCCAGATTTGCCGTATATTTAGTGGATCCATCATCCATTTGGAAAAGTTTAACCAACAATATGATGTAATCTGTGTTTTTAATTTTTATTGCAAGTTATTGACATCTTGATTGTTAAAGTTATTGATTCTCTCTCTCTCTCTCTCATTTTCCGTAGTTAGTTTTCTTCTTCTCTCTCTTTCTTTACCGACAGAAGAAGCCTCCCGAAGATAAAACAAAAAAAGGAACAGATAACATCCTGTAGCATATGCCCACTCCGCATAGCAAAAGCAGTTCATAACGGAAAATTAATACTTCTTTTTCACCTCAAGACCATGAATAAAACAAACAAATTGGCTCAGCAACAAAGAAAATTCTGATTAATCACTAATGGGTATTATGTGGAGCCTCATCAGCAACTTGTGAACCTTTTTTCCTAGGCCAAAATGTTAATGGTAAAAGAAGAAAAGTAAGAAGATGGCTCAAAAGCCATGCCAGAATCAAATGTTAGACACACAAATCCACCCCTTAGGTGCAGTGTACTGAGGGTGTGTGTACAGTTGTACCATGGGTTGCTGAAAAAGGAGTTGGTAGTGGCAGCACCACTATAGCAGAAGACTCTTTCCAGCCACCTTGCGCACAACAACTCAGGCCTCACTAGTCACTTGTAATAGTTTATTGAAAATCTCCTATCCAATATCAGTTTCAATGCTGTGATTGATTTGTCTTGTTATATGTGTAGAATTTGTTGATGAAAACCCACCAAAATATATTTGGAAGAGGAAAAAGGAAAACATGACTTGGAATAAAAGAGAGACTGTGACCAAAATTTGAAAACGATGTTTCTTATTATATTAGCTCAATCATAGTAGAAGAGAAGGTCTAAACCTTACTCAACTAATAAATTCCTTTCCAAATAAACGTTAGGACTTAAAAAATCAAATTCTGTCTTCACTCTCCCCATTCACAAGTCAAACGTCTAGTCAATTATTGATTTAAATTTATAGGATTAAGATATTAAGATCTTCTTTTGCTCTAACAACAATGAGATCATGTTTCATATCTTATTATTTATTTATTTTTTAATTTTTTTATCTTACCATTCACCATCCAAATGAATGGTGATATATGAAATAAGATTTCACCCTCTTCCTGTTGAAATAGGAGAACTTATAGAATTTTTAATATAATTATTTATGGCAAAAAAAATTTATATCAAAACAAATCATCATATACATTTATAATTGTACACTTAAGCATGTTTATAACAAATGTGTGTTGATTTGAATAGAATAGACTCGAGTCCTTTAAATATATAATTATGAGTAATTTGATCTTAAGGTTCATATATATAAAAATAATACTGTTAAGAAAGATCTTTACGTACTTGACTATATCATAGGAGATTAGTCTCGTACCTAATACTCTAAAAAAAATATAATCATACACTTCAGTCATTTTTTTCAATGAGATTTCAACCTAATTTGTATGATCCAAAGTAACCAAATGGGAATTATGTTCTTGAAAATTTTGGTAGATCACTTTCACCAGTACTACTACAACCCACTTTTACAAAATTCTCCACCTAGTAAACTCAAGTAGTATTGTGGACTTTGGGGCTCTACATTCTAGAAAACCTATTTGACCCATTATTTATTCTAAAAACTATTATATGTATAATTATTAATTAGTATTCAAAGTCTGGATTTATTATGTAAAATTTATGTAAAAAATCTTAATAATCATAAGCAGATGTAAAAAAATTTAATATAAAATTAAAATTTATATAATAAAAAATTATTTACTTATGTACCCAAAAAAAGGTTATTCAATATTCTCATAACATTGTACTCATTTCTTCTCAGTTTTAATTTACTGTTTTTACTGATATGTTTTTCGAAAAATTGGTCTGTGCAAAAGGTGACATGCATCAAAGAGGGGTGAAAACAACAGGATATATATCTTGATTCGGGCTTTTTATTATGAGTACTTGATTTACTGAGTTGACTTTAGTTAAAACTTTTTAGTTGAGCCTGCCTGTCAACTTCTACAACAGCTAATGCATGACAGGAATTGGTACCAGAACGGTGTTAGTGGAAGTAAAAAGTAGAGAAAAGAGACAATTCAGCATTAAAGTTATTCTTTCATAAATTTAAAGCATATAAGTTGAATGTAGTAAATTAATTAGATAATTAATTATTAATTAATTATTATTAATTAATAATATGATTGATTTAATAAGTCTAACTTAGATATTTCATTTTTATATAATTTTTTTCTTCAAATACTGTTCAATAGCTAGCTTAAAGGGTAACCTTTATATATTGGTCAAGGGTCAAGCAGAAGGGGTAATTCCCACGAATATGATACTATATTGGAAACCAACCACACCAGCCTGGCAGCCTTAGCCTAGAATAGAAGCTCATGACCTTCGAGAAAAATTAAGGGTAGGAAAGAAGTGAGATTAACATTTTTTTTAATGAAATGGAAAATGAGCTTCTAGAGTCAACTAAAGAATTTTCTAACATAAATATTTATTTTCAGTGTTTAGTGTAGTCAACTACTTTTTTATGTAAAAAAAAAAGTCAATAACCCATTTATAGGGGAAAAGACCCACTTTAAACTTTAAAGTTTAAACAAAGGAAGTCGTTTTCAACAACAAAATAAATATTACAAATTGTTAGAGAATGTCCATCTTTAATTTAAGATGTTTTATAAAAAACATCTTTACTAAAAATAGTTTTTAATGATAATTTTTTAATTGGAATTTTTATTTTGTCATGGTTAGGTGTGGGTGGTAGGACCAAAAGCTAGGGTAATTGGCAGTTTGTGAATTGTGGGGACTGAATTCCTCCACATATCGCGGTCCACATGATTCTATAGAGCATAGACTGAATTTCGTTTTTAGTCTCTTAGTAGAGATACTTTGGGCTTGTATCAAGTCAGCATATACCGACTACTGAGTGATTCTAACGCGGGGGCATGTGGAGCTGCTATTAATTTCTTAAAGTTTCTAATATCTTAAGCTCAATTCTTTAGAAAGCAAAAGAAATAAGGGAAACAATAAATATAGCCAATGATTTTCCCTTCTCTCTGAAGGATTATATTTATTAGTCTTATTATTCATTTAATTTTTATACGTTTAATTTTTTTTAACTCACTCACAAATTTATTTTATATTTTATAAAAATATTATAATTACATACAGATTGATTTCACATATTTCTCATATTAACATATGACATAAATACGATATACGTATAAAAATTTTATGCAAACTATTTTTCCATATTTATATACCTTGAATTGCCCGTGGTTAAATTGTGGCTCAAATTTATGGGCGAACTTTCCTTTATGAGTTGTGACCTAATTCTAGGTTTTAAAAAAAAACAAATTTAAAAGAATAATAGAAAAAAAAAGTGAAGAAATTGTATTCATTTATGAATTATATTTGTGATTACTTGCAAATGAAGTTTGTCAGTGAACTTAGATATATCATATACTCGTAATTAAGGTTTTAGTGAGAAATAGTAGCATGTTGTGTTTTGTCTCTTAATTTTTTCTTGAGGTCATTAGTTAGACAAAGCTAATTTTTTTAGAATAATGATTATCTTACTTTAAATAGTACTCACATGCCTTTTAACACCACATGAAAGTTAGTTAATGAAATATAAATTATTAGTTAATAAGAATGTACAAATATGTAACTCTTTGAACTTGACTCCGTTAACCAACTTATATATGTCATTAACTATTTTGTTATTCTTCATTAATCAACTTTTTACATACTCATTAACCAATTTCTATACGTGATTAACCATAAATTTATATTTCATTAACCAATTTTATGTAGTGTAAAAAGTGGTAGTGTTGAAAATGGATAAAATTATCGGGATTAAAAATTTTAACTAGATTAATGAGATGCAGATATTCGAATATGGGACCTTCAATTTTACTTCATGGACCAATTGCATTGTGTGTAGAAAGGCCATTTGAAAGTTAACAAAAAAAAAGACCATATTTTAAGTACGATCCACACATATAACAAAAATGGTTATAAGTATTATCATAGTTAGAATGTGAATAGTATTAATTAGAAATTAGTTAAATTAGTTTGTTGAATCAGCAAACTAATTATTATTTAGTAACTTCTATTGCTCTATATAAGCTACACAATTAGTTTGATGTACACACTTTTCACGATTCAATAAAATCTCAATTTATAAATTCTCTCATTTCTCTTATTTCTACCATATGTTTCAATAATAAGATTATGCAAGATCTTGATAAAAATGTCTTCTTTCAGAAATTACACCATCTGCTTCTTTTTCACTTTTTATCTATATTTAAATGCAGTAGCTACACATAATCTTTAGCTTTTATAGAAGTGGTACCATGTTTCTTCATTTCACCCGTATCTCATAACCACTAGTTATAATATCTATATTGTTGTCCATCAATTAATACATCAAAATTATTCCTAAAAGCCTCTTAAGCGACACAATTTCTTTAAGGCTATGTTTGGGAGGGAGGTTTAGAAGGGAAAGGGAAGGAAGAGAGGGGTTTAAAGTTGAGAAAATCTTGTTTGAGAGTTTTGGAAATAGGAGAGAAGGGAAAGTGAAATTTTTGGAGACCCTACAAAATCCCTCCATTTCAGTTCCCCCAATTTGGGGGGTTTTAATACAAAATTACCAATTTATCATTCTTACTTCATCTCCAACCCACCCCACCTCATCGACCTGACCCTCACCTAACTCCTCCCCTCCCTCGTCAAATCCGCCTAGACAAAGACAAATACATTGGGAGAGCTTTCAATTTCAGTGTATGCTCCCCTCACCCGTCTCTAGTTTCATCTTTTGTAAGCTGGTTTTGGTTTTTGGCTCGCCAGCCCACCCATCTCCAACTTTCCCGTCGCCGCCGTCGGCATTGGTCCCTCCGGTCGAATCTTCGTTTGCGTCAACTTGGAGTTCCCTGGACTCCCTTTCCACCACACCGTCCACGCAGAGCAGTTCTTGGTCACCAACCTATCCCTCAATGCGGAGCCTGACCTCCACTCCTTCGCCGTCTCTGCCTCCCCTTGCAGCCACTGCCGCCAGTTCCTACAAGAACTCCCTTCCGCCTTCGACATCAACATCCTCATCACCTCTCACCAACACCCCCACTTCACCCCCCTTTCCCACTTCCTCTCCCACAGCCTTGGCCCCCATGACCTTCTCCCCAATCCGCCCAAGGAGAAAAGAGATCATCAATGGGTTTGGTTTCTGGGTTTGAAGGGAGATTAGGATTTTTGGAGGTGGGGGACCCATGGGAATCCTCATTGCAACAGAGAGAGAGATTGGAGAGTGAAAATGATATTGAAGATGATATCCTGCTGCACACAATAATTTTAGACAGATTTTTTTAATTTTTTATATTAATATTTTTTTTATAAAATATTAATTATGTTTTTTTAATAAAGGATAAAATGGTAAAAATATATTTTAAACCCTCAATTTCCTTTCCCTCATATATTTCACACTTCCAAACAAGGATAAGGGTAAACCTCTCATTTTCCTTCCTTTCATTCTCTTTTAAACCCTTCCCTTCCCTTTCCCTCCAAACTCCCAAACATAGCCTAAAAGATTATTTAGTTTCTGGATTCAAATTTCATAATTTCATCAAGACAACTTTGTTTAACTTCAATTTACCTTTTCCCTCCCTACACCAAGTCTTGGACTTTCTTATAATTAAGAGAAAAAAAAAGTCTTGGACTTTCCTTTGTAATCAAAAAATAAAAAATAAAAAGGATGATCGACATGATTGCTAATAATCAAGGAAAATGCTGCTCTTACCGTGTACAGTACGTACACCTATTTTAACACCCTTTACCACGTCAGAATATTTTATTTTAAAAATGGAAAATATGAGATTTGGCTTTTTGTTTCCCTCTCCCTCTCATTTCGGTCCCCCTCTCATTTCTCCCTCTCGTTACCCTTTCTCCCTCTAATTTCTCCATCGTTGACTTCTTTCACTTCTCCGGTTGCCCATGTCCCTCCATCCGACGAGGTCCATCCATGCACAAAGCTCTGCCAGCACCACTGCCTCCTTAGCCTGCACGAAGCTCCATCAGCACCGCTCCCTCCGCTGTCCTCTGTCACTTCAGCAACGTACTTTCAACATTGGGTGAAACCTATAAACCCCCAGATTTCTTTCTCCATTAGCTCAATGTATTAGGTTCTGGTTGTGAAGTTCAGCCTCTCATTAGGTGTTTCTGTTCTGGTGGGTTTTTTGTCCTCATAATTTTTGTTCTGGTGGTTTCTATTCAGCCTTTCATATGAATTGTAGTTGTTGTTCCATGAGTGCATATCTATCTCTATTGTGGTGGTTCTGGTGTTTTTTTTTCCTATCTCTATTTAGAACACAAGTAGAAGAGTAATATAGATGCAAGACAATGTACCTTCAAGAGCATTGCATACGTACATTTGAAAATATGAATCTAATGATCCAACTTGTTAAAAGTTGAAATAAGAGGTAGCATGATTTTTTATTATGAACTATAATAATGTGATTTACACAAATGTTAGTGAATCCTTTAGTTGCTATTTGAATTCCTCTGTATTAAATGATGAAGCAAATAATCTGAATGAATCCAAAGTGTGAAGTATGAAAATTGTTTTGGTTTTACATTTTAAAAAGAAATTTTGTTTGTAAAAGATGGTGCCTTGTGATCTTTTAATTGTGAGAGCTATCTCCAACCTTGTAGCTGTTATTAGTTAACAGTACTACCATTTCATTCCTTTGATATTTGACTTTAGAAATTTATTTGATCAAGGTTGAGCCAACAAAAATCTCATCTTCCTCCTTGCAACTTCAGTCAAATGTGAGATCTATATGACTGTTAATGCTAAACTGGCATTAAAGTTGCTTAAGTTGTTTTTGAACATTATTTTTGAACATTTTTGCACTTTATACTTGTGTTTATTGATTCTGTTGCCTATCATGTCACTTTTTTACACCATTTTTAACTCTTGTTAACAAGATATAAATTTATGGTTAGTGACATGCATTGAATGGTTAACGGCTTAACCACTGAGCACGAATCTACCCAATAACCAACATATACATGTTATTAATCTCAAATTTCTACCTCATTAACTAAGAGTAAAAAATGCAGTAAAATAATAGTCATATTTTGTCCTTTTTTCTAATCCAAGCCTTAACACTTCCAGTCTTTTCTCTTTACTATAACTTTAACTTATACATAATATGAAAGACCATGCCTTACAATCACTCTAAAAAATCTATTGACCATTGATAGCTAAAATGCTTTCCATTTGCTGAATTTTTGGATGATAACATGAGTTTTATATGTGCAGGTTAATGGAATTGGAAATAGGTGCATCCATGAAGGATGAAAATACTGTCAATGGTGGTGGGGTGTTAGATGATGTTGGTGGAGGTGCTGAATGCATTGAAAAAGCAAATGAAGCTAAGTTAATTATGAGTGACAACTTCAATGAGCAATCTGAACCTTGTGATCCTGCAACAGACATTATATTTCCTTCAGTGGTTGTTGTTAAGTCATTTTATCAGCAATATACTAATGCAAAAGAATTCGATTTCATCATTAGAAATTTAAAAAAAGAAAATGATGGAGAGTTAAAATACTTCATTCTAGTATGTTCACGAGGAGGAAATTATGTGTCAACAGTACCAAATGATTTGAATACATATCCAACAATCAAGAATAACTGTCAAACGAAGATAAGTGTTGGTTTGAACAAAAATGGACTTTGGTACATAAAGAAAGTTGTATTTGACCACTCTCATGATCTTAGTCTTGCGAAGCCAATGATGTTCCATGGAAATATAAACATCAGCATGCACGTGAATAGAAGAATACAAAACAACAATGAAGCAGGCGTGAGGCTGAACAAGACCTTCCGTTCTCTTGTTCATGATGTAGGAGAGTATGATAATTTACCATTTGTTGAACGAGATGTGAAAAATTATGTTGGGAGGGAAAGACGTGTAATTGGGAATGAGGGTGATAGTAAGGCTCTAAAGAGTTATTTTTCACGGATGCAACAATAAAATAATAATTTCTTCTATTTTATAGATTTGGATTATGACTTTCATGTGAAGAACATTTTTTGGGTTGATGCAAGAAGTAGAGATGCATACGAATCGTTTAGAGATGTTGTGACGTTTGACATAACCTATTTAACAAATAGGTATGACATGTAATTTGCTCTATTCGTTGGTGTGAATCATCATGGGCAATCAATTTTGCTAGGATGTGGTTTACTATCTACCGAAGACACTGATTCATTTGTGTGGCTGTTCAAATCTTGGCTTAATTGTATGTCAGGAAAGACTCCAAACAGTATTATCACTGATAAATGCAAGGCCATGAAAAATGCAATCCAGATAATGTTTCCTCCTACTCTTCATTGATGGTGCTTATGGCATATCATGAAAAAAATCCCAGAGAAGTTGAAAGGTTATGGTGAATATAACAGTATGAAGGATGCAATGAAAAATGTAGTTTATGATTCCTTAACAGATGCTGAATTTGAAGGAAAGTGGGTTACTTTCGTCCAACAATATGGCCTACAAGATAATGAATGGTTAAGTGGGTTGTATAATGAGCAGTATAAATAGGTCCCAATGTTTTCGAAAAAAGATTTTTGGGTTGGAATGTCAACCACTCAGAGGTGCGAGAGCATTAACTCATTTTTTTGTGGGTATATAAACTCAACAACAACTCTGCAATAATTTGTAAGGAAGTATGATAATGCTCTCCACGATAAGACAGAAAAGGAATATGAGGCAGATTGTCGATCATTTAATAGCATTATTGCATGTGGGTCAAACTCTATGATTGAGAGGCGATTCCAATGTGAGTACACCCATGCAAAGTTTAACAAGGTTCAAGCCGAATTTAGGGGTAAAATGAATTGTTCTATTTGTATTAAGTGTGTTGAGAATGAAATTTGTACTTGTGATGTGTTAAAGGAGATGGTAGTAATTGGAAGTCCAAAGGAAAGAACAGTTGAGGTGATATTTAATCACGACAATCATGATGTTAGATGCAAATGCTTGTTGTTTGAGTTTAAACGTATTGTGTGTAGACATTCCCTTGCCGTTCTTGCACAAGAAAGGGCAAAAGAAGTACCTTCAAAATATATTTTGCCAAGATTAAGCTAAAATATAAGAAGGAAACATGCATACATCAAAAGCAATTATGATGTAAAACAGTTGCAGCCTCAAATGCAAAGATTTGATAATTTATTGAAAGCGTTTTACGAGGTTACTGAAGTTGCTGCGGAGTGTGACGATGCTAGTGATTTTTTCCTCCAAACATTGCGTGCATGTAAAGGTAAGGTGCAGTTGATCGCTGCATCGAACCACAATAATGTCATATGTCATAAAGGTCGAGACAAAACAGGCAATGTGATTGCCCCTGACAGCAGTCAAACTAATTATTCATCGAGTGAGATTCATAGTCCATTACGTGTAGCACGTAAAGGCCGCCCTCGATTAAATAGGAAAGTATCGAAAGTTGACCAGATTGTGAGGAAAAAGAGAAAGATAACACATCAAAATCCACACATGTTCACAATTGATGTGAGTGCATTTGGATATATTTTCTTTGTGTATGGAACAATTGTGTACTGTTACCTCTTTTGAAAAAAGCGCATATATTCTTAAATGTATTTTTAACTTATTTCTATTAGTTTATGTAAGAGTGTATTGAAGGAAGCATGAGTCAGATCAATGGAAACAAGTTATATGTATGCTCATCTATAGAAATTATGACTCTTGAAGAATGAGATAATGACTATACAATAGTGTGTGTATACACGAAAATTAAATTTAAATTGTAATTAGTGTTGAAGTGATTGTTATGTTTCGGGGTAGTATTGATGAAGTCATTCTTATGTGTAAACTTTTATAAGAATTTATAATTTAACTTTGGTTATATTCTTCCCTTACAGTCAACAGTTGTTGACCTCAACATAAATGTTGATGTTTATAAATATAGTTGTTGGACTTCCCACCTGGCAGAAAGTCCAGCATAAAGTGTTCTATCATTACTTGAAGATTTTCAACATGATGTCACTAGTGGGCCAAAAGTATGTGAAGCATATACTAAATTTTAGGTTTTATAAGTGATTGTAGTTGACTTATTTAAATATTTTTTTTTCAAGATGCTAGTAGTGATATTCCATACATAAATTTTGCCATTAGTAGTTATTCCAGACAATTTGAAGAAACACGGGCCGAGGGACACTGACGTTGTACTTAACTCTTTTAATTAATTATAATTTTAACAGTTCTTATTGGGGCTAATGTTTAGTTTGAAAGACTAAGACAATTGAATTTGGTGTTGTAGGTTTATGGGGCAACTGTCGATTTACCTGTAATAAGTTCAAAAATTCGTGCTAGCAGAAATCAGTATTTTTTGGCAACTTTTGATGAGAAACGCAGTGGTGGCAAAGTGTGAATTGTGATGACATAGCAATATTTTAAATCTATTTATTATTTCTAACATTTATTTTGTTGCAAGTGAAGCGACCTACTTAGGTATTTTTTTGGAATAGGTTGTTTATGTAGTTCAGTGAATGACATAGTACTTTATAATGTGTACATAATTATATAAGGATATGTAAATGGTTAGGTAGAATTATTTTTTTGGTACAGGTTTATAATGTATCCAAGAAAATTGTACATGTATGAAGCACAATAATATCTTGTGGTACATGTTATGTGAATGTATTTGTTTGATTATTTTTGTTTGATTAGTAATGCCATTTTGATTTTTAAATGACTATTACCCATTCCAGGATTAGTTCAATGTCGATTACACACACCATCAATATCGAGGACAAGTATATAAAGAGTTGGCTTGGTCATGAGCCCATTACCCATTCTCTGTACACAATTAACTAACTTCTATAGGTCATTAACCACTTTTCTTGATTAACCAACTTTGTTTTCACGCTTGTGAAAAAGTTATTTAATGAAGGATAAAAAAGTGGTTAATGACCTACAGAAGTTGGTTAACGGGGTAAAGGCTAGAGGTTACATATTTGTACATACACATTAACGAACTTATATAGGTCATTACCCACATTTTTATTCTGCATTAACCAACTTTTTTTACAAGCGTGTAAACAAAGTTGGTTAATGAATTAAAAAAAAAGTGGTTAATGACCTATGAAAGTTGGTTAATGGGCATGCACAAATATGCAAACCCTTCCAGCTTTTACCTTTACCCTGTTAACCAATTTCGGTAGGTCATTAACCACTTTTTGGTTCTTCATTAACTAACTTTTTTCACAAGTGTAGAAACAAAGTTGGTTAAAGAAGAATAAAAAAGTGATTAATGACCTACAGAAGTTAGTTAATGGACATGTACAAAACCTAACCTTTACTCCGTTAACCAACTTCTATAGTTCATTAACCACTTTCTTGTTCTTGATTAACTAACTTTTTTCACAAGCGTAGAAACAAAGTTGGTTAATCAATAACAAAAAAGTGGTTAATGACCTATAGAAGTTGGTTAATGGGCATGCACAAAGGCAACCCTTCCAGCCTTTACCTCGTTAACCAAATTTGTTAGGTCATTAACCATTTTTTTATTCTTTATTAACCAGCTTTTTTTACAAGTGTAGGAAAAAAAATGAGAAAATGATTATTGTGCTTCATACATAACTTGTAAATACATTCACATAACATGTACCACAAGATATTATTGTGCTTTATACATAACTTATAAAAATTTCATGCAGATCCCTTTATTTATGTGAGATTGTATCATCTAAAAAAAAGTTTCTTTATTTATGTATTACTTCTCTCTATTTATTGGGAATCTAACTTTCAATTACGATAATGACATTCAACAATAACCATATATTTTTCAATTTTATTTTTCATTGTTACATGAAAGCCCAAATCCAATACTAGAATAAAAACTAAATTTAACATTATCAAGTTCACGACATCAATTAGAGAAGCATCAACTCTTTGAAACTCCTCAAAGGAGCCACCTCCACCTAAAAAATAAAACATTCTACGCACAAATATATGGGATCAGCCTATTATCACATTACAAAGTTCACATCCTAATATCTATTAACTATCAGTCAACCCATTATATTTGGGTGTTCTTCCTCTTCCTTAGCTGATATACATATGGAGTTTGAGTGGATGCACTTTCCACACGCCTCCTCGGTTGGAGTTTTGCTTGTGTGGCAATGTTTGATGGTGGCTTATCAGTGGTAACAACTTCAACATCAACTTCAGCTCAGAGATTATTTCCATCTGTGTAACAACTGACTTCAGGTTAGGTGTTAAATAATTATGTATATATAATGCAATTGAGGTAGTGGAAAAAAAGGTTTGTACAATTACCTGCATCATTCTCTTGAGACAGACTTACCAATGATTCACCTAAAAAGGAATGTCAATTTTTAAAATTCCCACAAAATAGAGATATGGTGATGTACCATTTTAAAATTTACCATTATTGTATTTGTATCATCTAAAATTACTTACTTCCCTATTCCACTATATAATAGATAACAATTTAATTTTTTTAAATATTTCATGCACTAAAATTTCATTTTTGTAGACGTTCTTCTCCAATGTAATCTTAGAGCTTGCAATCACAATAGCATATATAAGAAAAGCACAAGTCAGCATAAATTTTGTATACATTAAGTCCTCTGTAATCTCAAATAAATGTTACTATGAAAGGCGTATGATAATTCAAACAAGGGAGAAAAACTAACGTAATAACCATGCAATTCTAACATTAATTAAACATCCCTCACCGTCATTCCGAGCAGCAATATGATTGTGAAGTCGTGGGCTTCCCATTGTTAAGGGTGATGCACGACCATACCTTTGCTAAGAACCGGCTTCATACCCTTCATTGTCACCATGGAAAGGCGTCACAAATACATCACTTTGTCGATGTTGTTTTCAGGATGATGCGTGACAACGACTAAAGTTGACGGCACTGCTGCTAGATGCTGAAGCACTATTTGTTTCAACATACTCAGTTCTTGCTCAAGAAAGGAAATCCTTTCCTCAAACTGCCTATTCTCTACCACCAACCGATGATATTCACTACCATGGTCCTTCATATCAAAAGACCTTGCTCGATCATGGCCAAACTAGGGTTGTGCCTCCTCCAATGCTTCTCTGAGTATTTCATACTGCCTAGCATTCAAAAATTTATTTCTTGCCAAACATGTTACTGGAAAACTAATTCAACTATGCTTACCAAATTGTGTCGAAACGCCCGATCAATCTTGTCCTTGCTGCTCCCCACATTTTTCTAATTTAGAAATCGTGGAAAAGGAAACATTCGGGGGTTATTGTCCCACATGGACAGGTGCTCTAAAGCCTAAATCTACATCAAGTAATTGTTAGATTTAAGTACATAGTTTTACTATGAAGGTTAATATAGATATATGCCTATAAAATTCATGCATGGGAAAAATTACTATGATTTTACAAATATTATAAATATATACCAGAAGGATAGCTGCACATCTTGTTATGTGTCTTTGACTTGAATTCTCACCCCTTTTCACAACAGAAGCAACTACACTTAAATTGTCAACTAAGAAATCATATACTGTTAAACCCCAACAGTAATTACCAAGAGCACCCAAATCATCTAACATTATAATCATGCCACTGTACACATATCTCTCTGTTCTTAGAAAATAGAACACGCCAAATGCAAGGAGTATGTACAGTCTACAAAAATCATCCACCTGATGGTCACCTCAATACGCATGACGTAGTTGGACAATTTTATCAACGGTGATAGCTTCACCCCCAAACAAAGACAATGTTTGACATTCTCCTCCATCGTCAGCTTAGACACGTTCACCTCTGATGCGCAATCCAAGCGCAAAACATACATCGATAGGATTAAAACTGACCACTCGACTTCTAACTCTGAACTCCTTACTTTGGTCATCTCATCGACAAGCTAATTCTCACAGTAGTATGCCAGATATTTACAAATTATTTGGCATATTTATAAGTGCTTTGAATGGAGTGGCCTCAAATCGGGTTCTTTGAGTAGTAGACAAATTATTGTTAATGTCAACCAACAAATTAGGTACGCAGGCATGTCTCAAACATAACTAAAAAGTGTAACAATAAAGTTCATGTTAGTAATAAATAAACAGCAGTCATGTAAATAGTAAAAATAGTTCATGTGTTCTATACATTTTGCTTGTTTGAACTTGTTAACCCCTCCTTCCTGATGGTGCCATACTCCAATTTTTTATTTAGGTAACACACTTTATAAATGAAATAATAACACTTGCAAAATGATGAAAAGCAGTTTAGATATCAATAGTCAAAAGATTTTCTAGAGTGACTATAAGTCGTTATAAGTCATATCATCTATCTTGAAAGCAAGTTCGTGTATATGTGATATGACAATAATAATGACAATCCTTGCTCCCAAAGGTCCAGATCAGCTAAATGAGTCTTTGAGTAGAAATAATAAGATCATAAGCCCATTAGTTCTGTATTACTATTTATTCCAGTCAAGAGATATGTTCTTCATTGCTCCTCTAGTAACTATATCTTTGCTTATAAGAACCTCTCCATTACTAATTATTTCATTCTTAATTAATCTCATTTTCTTATATCTTCATTGCTCGTATATGACAATGTAAAAATTGACACATAAATTAAAGAAAGAAAAGTGACACATAAATAATAACTAATGAGTGGTAGCACCATAGGATTGATTTGGACCACTAAACAACACCATAAACCTAAACCTTATCCTTACCAAACCAATACATTACCAAAATTGAATAATGTAGGTAGAGAAAGAAAATAGAACTGAAAGGGCTTTTAGTTATAGCTTTACAGGCAGAGAAACTGAAAAAATGCATGTGAAGATACACCTTGACCAAACCAAAACCACACCGGATCTGAGCCCATCCGTAAGATGCACCACAACTGACTCCACGGACCTAATAAATTTAAAATAAATGCAGAATGAACTAAGGCCAAACTGCAGTAAAATACCTGAACCAGAACTAACACAAAAGAGCAAACACCATGTACAGTTACCAAACAACAGGTCCTGACTAATGACTAAAGCATAACAAAAATAGAATTAAGAAGCATCCTGACCCTAGAAATACTAACACAACCAGACCAGATTTACACTGTTAAAGGTTGAAAAGGGCTCAGGTTGGTCATTATCACTTGCACAAAATGTAATATTCACAAGAAACTAGCTTGTTAATGCTGGCAAATTTAGATATTAAAATGTAATTATATATTTATATTAATAAAATATAAACCCGTATAGTCGTATAATATATCATAACTAAACTAATGACCTCCGCTATAAAAGGCCCACTGTCCATTCTCAAGCCAGCCTATTATACAATATTCAACTTCGACAATCACTTAGTACTTTCTTTAATTAGTTCATCCCAGTAGACTAACTTCAATCTAGCCCACATAGCAGTAAATTCACAAGACTGACTTAAGAAATAGGTCATGCACAAATGACAGATAATTATTAAACTTCTTGCCATTTGGCTTCATTATTCTCTTAAAAAAACCTTCTACCACAGCAAAATTCCTGGGTTTCAAGGAACATAACTAACTAGAAAGTTTTACATGGCAATAACATTTATACTGGTCCAAATTCTTATAAATAAGTAATAACAACAATTTACAACCAAATTATTTGAGATGAATTGTTATCTCAATATCTGCTTTTTTCCTAATACCACTGCAAACGTATCCATGCTCAATTTATATTACTCATTCAAATATAGAGTTGCACTATAGCCAAACCAATTTACCTATAAGTGTGTAGTGACACGAAAAAGGTAACCAATGACCATGAATTATAACTACTTTATCATCTAAAGCCTCTGGAAACAGAAACTATGGTTTGAGCCCAATCAAAATGTATGGCTCTTTTGAGTAAGCATGTATATTCTTTTGAATTTGTAAGAAACAGTAATTACAATCCTAAATAGTGAGAAATATGAGTTTCATTATGGTGTTTTCTTAATTCTTTCATATACACACAGAGAGAGAGGATGATATCATAAGGATTACAACGACGAAGGCAGCAACATAAGCAGTGCGGAGGAGTGATGGAGTGGACTCACGGAATAACTCACCGCTGCAATTGCCAACTGGTAGCTCACACACCAACTGGGAGTGCCAACTGCAACCTCGCACGCCAACTAGGAGTGCACTTGTGTGGTCTTTGACGGATAGTGGTTAGTGGTCTCTGACTCAATTTGGTGCGAAGAGGAAGTGAGAATGCTAAATGAGAGGGACAGGGACAGAAGGACAACTCTGGGGTTCATAAATTTAGGAAACAGGGAACAAAGAGCATAACAAATGGAGGGGGAATGTGGAGAGAATAGGGAGAAGGAGAAAAGGATTGGAGAAAGGGAGAATGAGAGGAAAATGAAAAGGCAGAGAGAGAGAGAAAAAGGGAGAAATTCACAGAGACAAATGGTGACTTTTTGGTTGAAGTATGTATTTCGTGCGTATAGTGACATCAACAAACATATGGTGTGGAGATTGGTGTGGCACTGTTTGCGGTAAGAATATCAACATTGAATAATCAATGCATAATTAATTATGCTAGTTATGCAATCAGAATCATCCAAGAACTTGTATTATGATTTTGGCATGATTCCTAATAATCAACACATTCAAGATTTTCTTCACACTTTTTGAATATGATACTAATTTTATTTGAAATACTAAAATTACTCCAAGTATTTTTTTCATGGTCTCGAATTCCTAATATTATAAAAATCTCTCAATCACTAAATTCAAACCTACTCATCAATTTAGGCACTTGCAAGTAATTTGTTGTAAATTTAGTAAGTATACCAAGTCGCAAAAGTAATAAAGTGAAAAGTTAAAGTATCATTTTACAAATAGATTGAGAAGTTGTCAAGTACCAATTTCACTTATCAAACACTATCTAGGCGATCCATATGAGTTGAGAGAGTACAATTGACATAAAAATAGAGAATTAAATGACGAACAATATTTTTTAGAATTTCTAGAATGAGAAATGTGATAAGAAATGGGTGATGAAAGAGCTAGAGGTTGATTTCACTTAACCCATTACTTGATTTCATTGAATTCATGTTCAAACCTAGTTCAATTCAACAATTGATGGCAAGAATAAACTCAAATAGTCAAAACTAAATTCCTTAGTGAATTAACTCTTTTTTAATTATCCAAATTACCAATTCTTTAGTTAATTTCAAGCAATCAAAAGAATCAAGTACAAGATTCCCATACAAACCACACAAGCCCAATGTTTATTCCTAGATCATTGAAAGATTATGTCAATTATCTCGAGAAGCAAACAATATCAAGGAATTTTCCAATTCTCAAGATATCCAACAAAATCATTTAATGAGTGACCAATTCAAAGAAAACATTAATCATAGAGATAAAAGCTCAGTTGAATGAAAAGAAGCTAGAATTAAAGTTTAAATCAAGTTACATCAAGATTTGGGTTATGCTAGATCTTCCTTTAGCTATAGGAGATCTAGTTACCCATGGAGAAAAATAAAAAGAAAAAGATAGGAAAAAAGTGAACCCATAGAGCCATGAAGGTGGAGAGAATACATCTTTACTCCCTAAGCCTTGGGTTAAAGTTCCAAGCCCTCAACAATGGGTGAGAAAACCTAGAGAAAACCCCCAAAAAGAATGAAAGAAAAAAATATCAAAAAAAAAAAAATTAAAAGTCCTCCCTAACAAATTTGTATCTAAAAATGTTTTTATAGTGATAATGTGAGCATCAGGAGTATCAACGCACTAGATCCACACATTTGCTTGAATTTTCCAAGTACAAGCATGAAATCCTCGGCCAAATAAATAGGCTGAAGGTGCATGTCATTCATGCACATGCTTGAATTTTTCACGCACTTGCGTGGGAGTAAAAGCCAAAATGGCCACATTAATACTTACCTAACAAAAACCACACGTTGGCGTGGACTTGCGTGGGAGCAAATTTAGCCAATTTGGCTAATTTTGTTTGAATTGTGGCCATGCATTGGTGTGGTACTTAATTGGTCACTCATTAGCCAAATTGGTCATGCATTGGTGTGTTTCCTCCATTACAAAATGCTACTGCCACATTTCCAAGCCTAGGCGTGGATTTGCTACTCCAAATTTGTTTCTTCCAGTGCTTTCTTTTGAATTCTTTCATGCTTAGTTCCATGTAATTTTCCTTCATAGCTCTTCTCCAAAGTTTTTCTTATCTCATTGAAACCTACAAATTCACATCAATCCATGAGTTTTTTTATTAAAGTGTCACACTGAACCCATTAACTCCATGCAATGTAATTGGATAAAGTGAAATTGGCTTGAAACTAATTATGAACAAGTGTATAACTTTAGGCATAATTTCTTAAGAGAACTAAGGAGAATTTTTGACTTAGCATTCACATTTTTATTCAATTTAAGGCTAAAATAACTCCATTTTATGAAGTTATCACACTCCCAAACTTAATATTTTGCTAGCCCTCGAGCAAAATAAAGTCAAGCATAGAATCCACATTAAGTTCATAAGAACTTGGGTATCATAATCACTCAAAAAAATTTGAAACTTAATAATACTAAGGTTCAAAATTCATCCACATCCACAAGGATCAATACATGACTTCAATTAAAAGTAACAGACAAATAAACCTTAGCTCACACGTTTTCACTTCAAAATACCCTTCATGTATGCACGTCAATCCAATGTCATATGCATAATCTCTTCCTAATCATAGCATACATATGTAAATAAGATTATAAATATGCATTTGCATATCAACTTATGCACCACAAGATTACTATCATCTCTCTCTCTCCACTTAACCTAGGTAACACTACTTCAAGAATCATTTGTACTTGCACACCCTTCATAATTTTTCATTTTATTTTTTTCAACTTTTCTTTTATGGAGGCATGAGTTGTAGATGATTCGAGCTAATGATCATGCGCCTCCTCCACACATCACTAACTCTTATCAAAGGGTTTAGAATTGTGACTGTGCACCTCTTCCACACATCACAACCTTTTACCCCCTACTAGCCATATCTCACTTTATGTACCATTTTTTTTGGGTGGTTATACCATGATTTAACTTAGATGTTACCAAAGATATCATGTTAAGAGAGATTTAAGAGATTCAAACAACCATAAGGATATACAAGCTTCATTGAGCATGCATTTTATAATCTTTCTCTGCATATGTAATACCAATCATGATCCAAGATTCTACATATGCTTTACTGAGAATTCATGCATACACAAATGGAACAAAGGGTTCAACATGCAAGAATAGAGTCATCTGCAATTTCCATAAACCAAAATTATTTCATGATTCATTCAATCATTAGATGGTCATCTTGAACACTTACTTTATTGAGATTCAAATCGTTATCATGGTTGGACAAGAAAGATTTTCACACCATCATACAAAGGCAAGCTTCTTGACCCAAAACTACATGCAACGAAACAAAACACGTGAATAATAATGACAAACATCAACAATATAAGGCAAAGGGGCAATAGGTCCAATTAAGCATCACATGAAAATGAAGAGTTATAATATTCAAAATGATGACTACCCCCCCAAACTTAAGAGGATAGCAGTGTCCTCACTGTTCAAAACATAAGAAACTAAATTAAAAATGAAGGAAATGAAGAATAAGAAACAAGAGAAGGGACTTCCCAATTTGATGATCATAGAGGCTAGTGATAGCAGGAAAACATATTTCACTTATGTGTTTTCTGCACCAAGACGTCCATATCCAAGGTTCCAAGTGACCTGCAATAAGAACTCAAAAGAATTTTTTTTTTCTTTTTACATTTATGAATTTTTTTGTTGGCCAACACTATATATATCCCTTTACAAAAACTTCAAACTCAGGGAGGCACTTAAGTATCTCTTTATACATTAACTACTAGTATGTTGGTGTATGCCTTAGAGACCATTTTATTTTGACTGTATTTACATATATTGTATTATGCTATTTATTTAATACATGAGGCATTTTATTTATTGTGTTATTTATTATAAATATAATAAAGTCCATAGAATAGTAAATTTAATGCCATAGGACATCAAGTGGATGACTTGATCATGAGATCCTATTAGATAGAATCAGAACATTATTCTTAAATGTCTCTAGTCAAGTATTATTATTAATTAAGACAATAATAATGCATTGAGACTAGCATGTGCGTAGACTGATGGCCACATCTCACAGGTCATGGATATGAGATATCAAATCTTCACATGAATACATATTAGAGTAATGATGTATTGGACTGACCCACCATGAGAACGTTACGTGGATCATTGCATGAGTGTTATAAGCGATTTTCAAAGTGACAATGGTATATGTGGTCCTTTGACCTGAAATCACTACGATTCCTATATGAGGAGTTGTATGTTTTAATGCCATCAAACATTATCTATAACAAGGTGATCATAAAGTTGATTATTGAACATATCGCGAATCATGCAGATAGATGTGAATGACCTAGATGAGATTTGTCCTTCCTACATAACAAGAGCGATATCTTCGGGGCCCCTGATTAAGTGAGACTGCGAAATACATAACCATGCTCAAATGAATCAATATGAGATGTTGATCTCATTTGTTATTACTAAGTCTACTCGAGCATCAGGAAAATGGAAGATTGAACAATACAAGGGTGACACATTCCATGCCTTGTGTTCAATCTAAATATCTGGACAAAGGGACTAAAATATATGGAAACATTAGTCACAGAAAAGTTATGTTAAATCATTTACATTCTCATTACTTGAGTAGCAGGGATGTGTTGCTAGATACCACTCACTGCTTGTAATATTAAGATGAGATTTTAATATTACCGTCAATGTCATGAGAACTTATAGGGTCATATACTTAGAACAGATTAAGTTGAAGCAATTAGAATCCAAGTTGTCTAGGGTTCTATCGTGGGTCAGACTCATAACAAATGAGTCCAATGTTACACTGCTAAACCTAATACTACTATTACTCATATAAGGCAGTCACTATTATAAATAGTACTGTTAAGGGACTTTCAAGTAGCATCAGTTGCAAACCCTAGTCGCACCTTAACAGAAACAGTGAGTGAGAGAGTGACAAGTTTCTATTCTCTTTGCAGCTAGCATTGTGCAGGAGAAGTGAGACTCTATGATCGCAGACATTGGATGTTTGTGAGTCTATTCGTGTGAACAACATAGATGTGCCATCGTTGCTGTGGTGCTAGTGATTTGCTTGATCGTCTTTCGTTTGGTTTCAAGAGGTAAACTCAAAAAATCATGTTTCATGGCTCTCTTTTTCACATAGATCCTTGGTGAGAATCATTTTTCTGCTGTGCTTTTGTTCACAAATTTTCCAACAGTAATCATATCATATTAATCAAAAGTATAAAAAATGAAGATTATATGTATAAGAAGAAACTCTATCAAATATTTACCGTGCATATGAACAAAAATAACATGTAAACAAGGAAAATTAATTATTCTAAACCTATAAAAGGAAAAACTAGAAGAAAAAGCAAACAATTATATAACTTTATACACCTCTACTATACTCTTACATTGTGTCACTTCATCTAAGTTCACTTATCCAAGAGGAATTAAAATCCTAGGTTCTTCTACTTTAATGTTAGGGATAAACACATTAATGTTAAGAGAAGAGTTATCCCCAACAAAAAATGTCTTATCCGACACTTCATGAGCCTCGTCTAATTTGTCATGGATTCCTACTTGTACTTTAATATTCTCATGCTCATCATCTTCTTGGAAATCCATGTGCTCATGAGATTCAAAGACGGTGATAGAGTGAATATGGTCATGTTCTCTATTATAACCCAATACGTCATCGAATGCACCTTCTTCCTCAAGAAAAAGAATAGGTTGGCTAGGAGATTCCATTTGATTCAACTCCACCAATCATGACTTATTAGCTTTCCTCATCTCTTTCGTCAATTAGATTTGCTCATCCATATAATTTAGATAGCCTCATATCCTCTTTACATAATCATTGTTTTCATTATGCATTAGCGAGTAATCAAGTGCATCTGTCCTTTGAATGCACACTACAAAAAAAGTGTAAAATATGAATTTTTTTTTGCATATTATAGTAGTTTTAACTGTCATTTTTTGCATCAGTGGTGGTTTCTAAAATTGACGTAATTATCTTCGCCATTCGGTATAATATGACGATTTTCCATTAATTGCCACAATGACCGCCACAATTTTATCGTGTATAAAATGACAATTTTGTGGTGCATAAAACGGCAGATTAGGACTGTCATAATGCACCTAAAAAATTATGGTTTAATTTTGTATAAAATGATAGTTTAAACCACCATAATTTACAGAGAATTATAACTATTTAGGATTGCTGTAATTGACCTAAAAATTATAGGTTGTCGTGTATAAAATGATGGTTTAAAACTGCCATAAGTTGTATAAAAAATTACGATTTTAAACCACCATAATTTATATAACAATACATAGTTTACTTCGATGATTGTGACAATTCTTGTACATCAAAACCTATAAATATAAATATAATAATTTTGCTTAATGAAATGTAAAAAGAAATAGTCATTAATTTAATTAAATATCCAATTTAACATGAGTATATTAGTTCAATAACTACAAATTATAAGTCATCAAAGTTTTGAAAAATAACTAAATAGTAACATGAGTACACAAGTCAAATAACTTCAAATTATAGATAAGTCTTAAAAGTTTTGAGAAATAACATTCTAAATAGTAATTTATTTGGCAACAATTAGTAAATTGATTAATGAGGACTCGAAATATCCACTGATTGATGAGTGTTACTTCCATTGCATGATCTTCTTAGGCCATTAGGCGATAGAGCCCCACTACCTTCATCTAGCACCTACAAGAAGGACATAATTATGCTTGAAATTCTCCAAACATAGCATTAATTATGGCTATGCAACACAACATGAAATATATTATTAAGAAGGAAATAACTTAATTGAACCACAAATCCGTAAAAATTCAACATCATTTAAGCAGCATATTATAATCCTTAATAATTTCACAGATCCATAATTACCCCAATCAAAATACAAACCAAAATATCTAATCATAAGCATGCAGACAAGACTTATAATTAAACCAAACAAACCCTTGATTGACAAAATCTTAATTTTAAAATTCTCATGCTTGAAAACCTTAGGTTTGAGATTTTCATTAGCAAACAGAACAGCAGTCAAAAATCCATATCTAACCATAAACAAACAAAAAACAGAAACAAAATGTATATCATATATGCTTGATTTGTAATTTCCTAGTCTGAAGCTATCATGGTGCAGTAACTACGTGTAAAACTTGATTTTAGAGTCAAGTGAAACATTTTTATTTTGCCTATTATCTTTACATTGTTTGAACACATGCTCAAAGTGAAATTACAAATATTTTTTCTTTATCATCATTCTATTATTTTTGGCGTTTCCACATAATGAACCTCCAAAAGGAATTGCTCATCTTGATCCTCATAAACTATTTGTGTTTGTCTGAAACTTATATAGTTAATTTAAGCACAATAGCGTTCACCATATGACAACAGGAGTAACTGGTGCTGAAGGACAGGCCTGTGGCGGCTGCAGTGGAGTGTCAGTTAATGGCTGTAAAGTAGCAAGAGCAAATGGTGCTGAGGTACAACCTTGTGGGGGTTGCAGTGGAGTGTCGGTTAATGGCTGCAAAGTAGTAAGAGCAAATGGTGCTGAGGTACAACCCTGTGGAGGCTGTTTTGGAGTGTGAACTAGATCAATAGCTCAGGAGCCCCCAGCTACTTGTTTGAGAATATTCTTAATTCACTTTGGTTTTGGCATATCTGCATATATAAATGAAATAATCAAATATAATCAATTTATATTAGTGTATGATAAAGTTAAACATAGGAGTATTTTATTAAAAACTAACACATGCATAAGTAGATGATAGACTTAGCACACCACAAAGTCATACCATAAATATATTCACTCTGTTGACTATTCTAAGATATATTCATCTTCCCTACCCTCATCATTATCATTCCACTCACTTAATAATTCATCATTTGTATCCTCCCTTAACAATGGTAGATCATTAACATCTCCAAAGATTTGATCTAAGTCTTGCTTTAGGCATGGCTTATTCTCATAAGTTTCATTATCTTCTTCTTCTCCTATATCATACAAATCTCTTGGCTTCAAATGCACAACAACACTCCAACCTTTATTCACCTCATCATCCACATAATACACTATTTGAGTTTGTGAAGCTTCAATGTATGGATCATGCTCTTCATGGTCACCCGTGTGAATCAATCGTGAAAAATTAATAAAAGGAAAACTCCCATGCATTCTTTATAAACCCCCTATCCCAAGTAGTGTCAGCCCATTTACATTTGAATAGTGTCACCCTAAATCGACCATAGTAGTTAAGCTCAATGATATATTCTAATTTGCCATAATATGATAAATCAGCTTGCCTTAAGTTCCCATCAACACCACTAGCAACACAAGATGTGGAAGAAGTTATAAAAACTCCACTATTTTGGGTTTTCAACCCATGTTCTTGAGTTGTTGTCCAAAATTTGAACCTATTAATATTAAATGCAGAAAACCTTCTCGCATGTTGTGTTAAACCTTTTGCTAGAATCTTTAGACCATCTAACACAAAATTCACAATGTTCGGGTTCATAAGCTAAAACAATAGCATTAAAAGTCTTAGTTGTAGTTTCAAATTTATAAACCTATATTAACAAAAATATATATATAACAAATACAATTTCATTACATTTTGAACCTACCTTACAATGAAACCAATCAATGAAGTCTTTATTAATTATCTTCTCTAACTTTGCAGCTGTAGGCCTTCGCCCCTTAGACCCCCTCCGGACTTGATCCTTAAATTCACTATATAAATAATTAATATTAATACTACATCTTAAATAAGTGCTTTCATCTTGGTCATAAGTGTTATATAGAGTTTGCTTAAGTACTCACTCAATGTATGGCATAACTTGTGCACCATTTATTAACACATATCGATGTGCTTGTCTTTTCTCCATAGTTGATAACTCAAAGGTTGAGGAAACTCCTACTACTCTTCCCATTGGTGGAAAAATGGTAGGCAAATGTGAAGAGTCTTTATCACCAAGATAATCATTAACTCGTGCAGGCTTATTAATTTGTGTCTCAATCCCTTCTATATAGAGAGAGCAAAAGGTAATAACCTCTTCAGTTAGGTATCCTTCAGTAATAGAACCTTCTGGCTATGCCTTGTTTCGTACAAAAGACTTTAAGTGTTCCAAATACTTAAGAGGTTGTAAGATTGAGAATTAATTAAGGGATATGAGATATTTACCTTAAAGAATAACCTACAAAAAAGAAATTAGATATTTACCTTTCAATTGGATACATCCATCGATACTGTATTGAGCCTCCAAGTTTGGCCTCACCAACTAGATGACAAGTTAAATGAACTATGACTGTAAAGAATGATGGAGAGAATAACATTTCTAAGTGACAAAGGGTGAGAACGATTCAGGACTGGATCCTGTCAAGATTTAATAGACTTAAGCTTTTGGCACATAATTGTCGAAAGAATGAACACAACTCTATTAACACCGTAACCACTTTGTCTGGAAAAACATTATGTATGGCAAGTGGTAATAACTGCTCCATAAAAATGTGATAATCATGACTCTTCATGCCAAAGAATTTCTATTGTTTTAAGTCAATGGACCTCGAAATGTTGCTTGAGTACCCATCTGACACTATAACATTCTTTAAATTCTGCAAAAATACATCTTTCTTCGTATTTGACATTGTAAACAAAGATGGGCGATATCTTGCATTCTCATCTAGCCAAAGATCCTTCCTTATACCCATTTCTCTAAGATCCTTCCGAGCTTTAAGATTGTCTTTTGATTTACCAGTCTCATTGAGCAAAGTGTATACCACATTATAATATTTTTTTTCAATGTGCATAACATCTAGATTGTGACGCAACAAGTTAGTCTCCCAATAAGGAAGATCAAAAAATATGTTTTTCTTCCTTCATTGTCCCGATCCATCTTCAATAATGGTTTTCCCTCGAGTTCTTTTACCTTTGTCATTTGACTCTAGAAGTTTTCCAAAGGTAACACTAATGCCCTCAAGTTATTTCAATATGTCTGATCAGAATAATGTCATCGGTGGATCCCTTTTCTCAATTGTCCCATTAAAATGAGCTCGATTCAATCTAAATTCATCTCCCTTTTCTAGAAAATGATGATGACCTATAAAACACCATTTTCTATTATGCTTCAGTCTATAAGAATCTGTGTCAAAGTTACACATAGGGCAAGCAAGGCCAGTGTGTATGTTCCACCCAAATAAGGTACCAACCCCAGGGAAGTCATTAATTATCCACATCAGAGCTGCTCGCATTTTAAACATTTCATTCTTTGAAGAATCTAATGTTTGCACTCCATCATACCACAAATCCCTCGAATCTTTGATAAGAGGTTGTAAGTACACATCTATGTTATTCCCTGGCATTTGTTTTCTAGGAATGATCATTGAGATAATGAATGAAGTTTGCTTCATGCACTCCCAATGAAGGTGATTATATAGGATAAGAACTATTGGCCAAATGCTATAGTTTGTACTCATGGTTCTAAAAGGGTTGAAACCATCACTAGTTAAGCCATGACGTACATTTCGAGGATCAGCGGCAAATTCAGAATGAATAAAGTCAAATATTTTCCAAACCTTCAAATCTCTAGGATGCCTCATCAATCCAACTTGGTTGCCCTCTGACACATGCCAGGTCATAGACTTAGCAGTCTTAGAACACATAAACAATCTTTGTAACCTTGGCTTTATTGGAAAGTAACGTAAAATCTTTGCAAGTTGCTTCTTCTTATTATCCTTCTGATTCCTTGTATCTTCTACATTCTTCTAAGTGTTCATCATCCCCCCAATATAACATACAATCATTTGGGCAAGCAAGTATCTTGGTATAATTAAGACCAAGTTTGTTGATGATTTTCTTGGCCTAATAGAATGAAACAAGAATCTTTACATCTTCAAACACATCTTTTAACAATTCTAGAATCATAATCATAGCGTTGTCACTCATTCTGCACAAACATTTAATATGATACAATTTTACCAGAAAAGATAATTTTGAATACTTTGTACACCATTCATGCAATTCTTGATTATCGTCTTTGAGCAACTCGTAAAACTCTACATTATCTTCATTATGCACCTCATTATGCCCTTCATTTGATGTATTTTCTCTATTAATAGACTCAGAAGACACACCAGGTTCATTAAGATTGTGCCTAGTGACGGTGGCGCGGGTTTCACGACTTTGGGCAGAGGCTGAGGCTGAGTAGATCTGGACTTGTGAGCCGCGACAACCAGAATAGAGGGCAAGAAGGAGAGAACAGATCTGGATCTGCATCACAAATGCTGCGACTTTAAGTGTGAGGGAGAGGCCGAGAGAGAGTGTGTGAGAGGGAGAGGGAGTGCACGAGAAAGAGAGGGTGAGAGTGAAAGTGAGAGTGAGAGGGAGATCACAAGAGAGAAAAGGTGAAAGTGAGAGGGAGAGAGCGACAAATTGTGTGGGATAGAGGGAAGTGAAAATTTAGAATTTTTAAAAATATTTTAATTAAAATTTAAAATGAAAATAATGGCGGTTAAAACTGTTATTTTATACATTTAACTATCATTTTTTTACTTGTAAAATATGACAGGTGCGTAACTGACGTATTATACTACTTATTACAATAATTTTTTTAGAACTGTCGTATTAAAATTGTCGTAATTTACATGATTTTTTGTAGTGGCATTCCTCCATCCATTGTTGGGGACATCAAATACTGCGTTATACCTTTCTCATTGGCAATCCTGGCTTGCAACCTTAGTAGGGAAGTAAAGTGGTTGATCATAGCCATGGATTGGAGGATAAAGTTGATTTTGATTGTCAAAATATTGAAGGTCTATGTTATCTTGATGCCATGAGGAATCAGAATAATTGTGTCAATTAGCAGTAGATAACTCACCGTATGGGCATAAATAAGTAATATGCATAGGACTTGAACAAATGTCACAATGATGACACTCAAGATTATATGAACATAAACATGAAGGATACATGGCACTTGAATACACGTCATATTTATAGTCCTCCATTTAAGCACAATATGTATAAAACAAAACAAAACAATAAAAGAAAAGCTCAAATAAAAAAATGCAACGAAGAACTACCTACAAAACACAAAAAATAACACTTGGAGTAAAGAAAAGAAGCTCGATATTAATATTAAATAAAGCAAAATAAATGCCTAGATTAGTATTGTCCTAGTTACTTTTTGGTATGGACAATGGCTTTCAATCCCCGACAACGACACCAAGAAGTTGTTGCAAATTTGGCAAGTATACTAAGTCGCAAAAGTAATAAAGTGGAAAGTCCAAGTATCATTTTTCCAATGGATTGAGAAGTTGTCAAGTACCAATTTCACTTATCGAATACTATCTAAGCGATCCATACAAGTTGATAGAGTAAAATTAGAATAAAAATAGAGAATGAAATGGAAAACAATATTTTTTAGAGTTTCTAAAATGAGAAATATGATAATAAAGGGGTGATGATGGAACTAGAGGTTGACTTCACTTAACTCATTACTTGATTTCATTAAATTCATGTTCAAACCTAGTTTAATTCAATAATTGATGGCAAGTATACACTCAAATAGTCAAAACTCAATTTCTTGGTGAATTAACTCTCTTTTAATTACCCAAATTACTAATTTCTTAGTTAATTTCAAGCAATCAAAATGATCAAGCACAAGATTCCCATATAAACCACACAAACCCAATATCTATTCCTAGATCATTGCAAGATCATGGAAATTATCTCAAGAAGTAAACAATATCAAGGAATTTTCTAATTCTCAAGATATCCAATAAATCATTTAATGAGTGACCAATTCAAAGAAAACATTAATCATAGAAATAAAAGCTCAATTGAATGAAAAAAATAGAATTAAACTTCAAATTTAGTTACATCAAGATTTTGGTTAAGCTAGATCTTCTGCTAGATATAGGAGATCTAGTTACCCATGCAAAAAAATAAAAATAAAAAGACAAGAAAAAAAAATGAACCCATAGAGCTATGAAGGTGGAGAGAATAGATTTTCATTTCTGAAGCCTTGGGTTGAAGCTTCAAGCCCACAATAATGGGTGAGAAAACCCCCAAAAAGAATGGCAGAAAAAAAGACAAGAAAAAAATTAAAAGTCCCCCCCCCAACAAATAGGTTTTTGAAAATATATTTATAGTGATAATGTTAGCATCAGGAGCATCAACCCACTAGATCCACGCATTTGCGTGAATTTTCCAAGTACAAGCGTGGAATCCTCGGACAAATAAATGACCCGGAGGTGCATGCCATTCATGCACATGCGTGAATTTCCCAAGCTAAATTGGCCAAATTAATACTTGCCTGACTAAAACCACCCATTGGCGTGGACTTGAGTGGGAGCAAATTTAGCTAATTTGGCTAAATTTGTTTGAACTGTGGCCACGCATTGGCATGGTACTTAATTGGTCACTCATTAGCCAAATTGGTTTTGCATTGGCGTGTCTCCTCCATTACAAAGTGTTGCTGTCACGTTTCCAAGCCTAGGCGTCGATTTGTTGTTCCAAAATTTTTTCTTCTAGTACTTTCTTTGAATTCTTTCATGCTTAGTTTAATGTAGTTTTCTTTCATAATTCATCTCCAAAATCTTCCTTATCCCATTGAAACCTATAAATTCACATCAATCCATGAGTTTTTTTTATTAAAGTGTTACAATGAACCCATTAACTCCATGCAACGCAATTAGACAAATGTGAAATTGACTTGAAACTAAGTATGAACAAATGTATAACTTTATGCACAATTTCTTAAGAGAACTAAGGAGAATTTTGACTTAACATTCACATTTTTATTCAATTTAAGGCTAAAATAATTCAATTTTGTGGAGTTATCATAATTTAAGTACTTAGGCTAGTATGCTCTTTAACTGACCTGGGCCAATATGATGTGTAAATTTAAAATGAATTAAGAAATTAAGTGCAACACCTGTGTTGTACATATCATAGTTGTACGGACTGGACAGACTCGACCGGTCAATTTGAAAAACTTGTGACTCAGGTTTTAGGCAGGTTCCGTCGACCAATTAAATCAATTTTCTCAACAACTCGGTCAAACCTAGGCAACTTGATGGCTAGCTCGGCGAATTGACCTGATTTTTTGGTTTTTTTTCTTTTAAAATTAAAATTTTAAAAGTGTAATTTTTAGGATTTGAATATTATACCTAAAAATCTGTCATGAGTGTATTTTATCACTAAACCATATGCTCCTATTTAATAATATTATTATTTTTTAATTTATATTATTATCCAACTAATACATTATTATCAACTTTGCTTGTTTGAAACATTTTTTATATAGTATTTTTTGTTTAGTATTTTTTAATATATATATCTTTTATATTTAGTAATTTTTTATTAATATTTTTAAAAAAATATTTTTTTTCTTTGTCCAAATTTTCTAGTTTGACTGTTTGACCCGCGAGCTGACTGTTGATCTAGTGACTCGACCTTCTAACTAGGTCAACTTCCAGTTTGAGTTATACAATTATGGTACACATTGTTCACATAAAAATCTCGCTTGATAAGAGAAAACACATTAAATTTGGATGACTCGACCTTCTAACTGGGTCAATTTCTGGTTTGAATTTTACAATTATGGTACACATTGTTCACACAAAAATCTCGCTTGATAAGAGAAAACACATTAAATTTGGATCACAATCCACTGCACTTTTGAAACTGTATGAGATCTAAGCCATTAAATTTTTTATTTTCAATAATAAAATATTACATGTTAACATGACTTTTATTTTTTGACCATTAGATTTGAAACTGCAGGAGGGGCAATTCTTTGATCTAGATCCATTAGCCTGACTTTCAATTTTCATTTGATAACGAAGAAAGCAATGTTGTGAGGTCTTTCAACTTGAGTATATCGATATACACTTTACATATATACATTACTTTATATTTATACAATTTTTTATTATTTAATTATAATTAATTTCATCTTATTTAATGTACAATTATATTTTATTTTTGTCACATATTCCTAATGGTGAGCTGATGTGTTTGTGTAAGATATTTTTCTTGGAACTTTGGTTGTGTCATTGGGTGCTTGTTTGAGTCAGCTCCTTCGATTGTGGCGATGGTGACGAGGCTGCATAGCAGGGAAAATCCAAAAGGTGCTTCAATTGAAGTCGTGGAGGGATATTTGGCATTGGTTAGGTAGGTTTTGGTTTTGGATAGTGACACGACGAGACTTAATTGTTGTATAGGAGCCATAGCTATATCCTTAATTAGAGAACCTTTTCACAACTGTGTTTCAAAAAAGGGATCGATGGTTAATTGCTTTCTGATCTCAGGCTACAAAAGTATATGTCGTCACAGCAGGAGCGGCTTAAAGCCCTATTTGAAATTAGTTCAGTCAAATTCAAGACTTATAATTGTGCCACTCCTCTTCCCTTCATTTTTTGTGATATAATTATATATGTACATATGTCCGGTAACCTTTGGATATATATTTCAAGTCTAAAGAGCAGGTACAAATGAGAGATTTGTTAAAGAAACATAATATATTTTCTTAGTCATTTGGCAAAAGAAAATATTGTCATCTAAATTAACCTGTTTTATACCTTTGGAAAGGTATATCCAAGTGAACTCATCCAAGCTTAATATATAAAGTTGGCATGCTTTGCATGGGATCGACATTATTGATACTTGTGGGCCATCAGCTATGGCTAAATCCATCAAATGATTGTGCTTTTGGGAAAATAGTTTGGCTACATGATTTTGCCCCCCCAGTTTCTGCCTGCAGATTGATCTGATCCTGTGGCCTTTCTATTATTAGCTATAGCCTGCTGATCGGTACCAATTACCCCATGTGCTGGGAGAAAACAAAAAAGTGCCACTTTTTTTTCATGAGTTGCGTTGCATGGTTAGCAAGTTCCAACAGAACATGGTGGGAGCAGATGTGATTGCACAACAACAAATATGGTTTATATATATAAATTATCAGCTGTTGAACGCATTTTTGTTGGGACAAAATCTCTGTGGGATAACAAGTGTGTGAGCTCCATTTCATGTGATTGGAAATTAATCGTATTTTATAAATAAAAAAAAACTATATTTTGATGCATGTCAAAGCATATCATCAAATATTCAGTTTTGATTGAAAAGAGGATCATGAAATCGACACACTAACAATGAATTAAGATATATATTAAGGATACTATTAGCAGATAAAACAGAAATATAACTAAGTATGTTTGTATTACTTAATTACAATTATTTATAGCTGTCAAGTTAATTACAAGTAATTGAAAGTTTGTTATTCAGTTACTCTTTCCCTAGTTAAATCTCTTCCAATTACTTGGTTACTAACTTGACAGCTGTAAATAACTGTAGTTAAGTACTATAAACATACTTACTTATGTTTATGTTTCATCTGCTTATAGACATAGCTGATATATCATCGTGCACTAAGCTATTACAAGTAGAAAAGCAGAATAAAAGGCGGGAATTAATAAAAATATAGTGCAGTGGATTGCGATTTTCTAATGCTGCAACTGCAAGAGAAGTTGATTACTTGCACGTAGTTATTCAACAAATTAAAGTCATTCCAATGGATAATTTGATATTAAAACAGTCATTGCCACAAACATCGGAGAGAACACTTTCGGTACTCTAGTTTATAAAATTTTGATGCTCTAAATTTTTATTTGATTTTTTTCTCCAATATTTAAGAAACTCATCATGTAAGGAATGAAAAAGCTAATAGAAACAGGTATCAAATTATAACGTTACATTAATTGCATACATTGTTATACATGCCAGGCAAATTAAGGCTAACTAAAGCATTAAGTTTTTACATAAAAATTAAACTTGTGTTGGTGGGCCTCGATTTTAGTTTTCACTTCACCAATTGAAAGTTGAAACCCAAGGAGTGGCAGAGGGAGAGATCAGAAAGCAGAAGAGATTAACGTAAGGCGAAGGGTAGGGTTGTTTGCACCGTGGCAGATCAAGCAACGCAGAGTCCCAGCGCCGTTGCGTCAGATATGAAATCACCTTGCATCGGTCCCATGAAAGGGTACGTAACCTATGTGCGTGTCTTCTTCTCATTGACCAAAAGCTTCAATTTTTAGATTTTTCATTTCATTTCAATCAATCAGTCACATCGTGCTCTGAGCTCATATTAACCTTGGCAGGCTCAACCCTCACCAGTCCTACACACTACCCCTGCAATGCCAGCTCTCTTGCTCATTGCACATATTACAGTTACTTAAAATTTAGATGCATTAATCCATATTAGATATAATTTTTATTATTTAATTATATTTATCCGGTATATTTTTATTTTATCATATAGTCAAATATTATGATTGATATATTTTTTAGAAATGTGTAATTGACATTTTTTCATTAAATACATGGTTAAAATAATTTAAATGCTACAATGTATATTCAAAAATTTTAGAAGTAATTTTTATTATTCAAAATCTAATATGATTGAGACGAATTTTTCAGAGAATAATTTAACTATTTACTCTCTCTTTTTTTTCATTGCACACTGCTCCCTCCTTTCCTCTCTCACCATTTTTGGTGTCATTTCCTGGTTCCTGATTTCCATAAGTTTTGTCGTTGCCATCGCGATTGGGTTTTGATTTTGTCCAGCCTCACTTTTTACCTTTTACCAACAATTACTCCTCCCCATAAATCTGCACCAACCCCTGTGCCCAAAAAAGTTTATAGTTTTGGTCTTTGCAATTGCTTTCCAAACCAAAATGGGTATGTTTTGCTTTCCATGAACCACAGCATGCATATCCTGTGGAATTCGAGCTAGATATCGGAATTCCTTATTAGCCCTGTCATGTGACCGTGACCATAAAGTCCGCATTTTGTCATGTAGAAAGCAGCATCACTGCTGCCACTTGCCATGTTTTGAAATTCAAAGTTTAGTTCGAGGTTGGAAAATTTTTTGGATGTAGGTTTTGGGATTAGAGGAGCATGCGCTAAGAAAAATTTATGTGGGCTTTTAGTTGGGCCTAGCTAGCTACAATTGTTGTTATTAAGCATTGAATAGCATGCTACAAAGTACTGACACAAAATAAAAAGTTGATTCAAAATTGACCCAAAATGAAGGCCTTTTGAAAATTTAAAGGCCCAACAATAATATTAGGCGCAGCACATTTTGCTTCAAAATTGACCCAAAATAAATACCTCGTGAAAATTTAAAGGCCCGATTTTATTATTATTACTAAATCAAGCTCTTTTTATTGGCTAAGATACCAAATCAATGAGACCCGGAATCTTAAGTTGAATTATGTGATTAAGATTACGTGGGATGAATTAATGAAAGAAGCATGGGCTATAATCTCATTATGTGTAGCTTCAATTTTAAATGACCAAAAAATGTGCAATCAACTTTTTAATGCATTTTGCATGAAAAAAATGCTAGTTACTCTAATTCTAAACTTAGTGGTAAAGTTGCTCAAATATAAGAACAATGTTGACTTTCACAGGGTGATTAATCCCAAATTGCAAGCATTATTGACTCAAAGAATTTCCCAAAGTACAATTTAGACGACCAAGATGTTGCAATCAACATATAAGCACAATCAACTAATCTATATAATCCACAAAGGGTGCGAACTTCAATTTTTTGAAATGAGTATGCGAGTTCGGATCTTAAGAAAGTAATTATTGTGAAAAAATTACATAATCCTTATACTTTTACTGTTGAATGGGGATTAGTCTTATAAATGATTCAAATAGATTAAACTTGTAAAAATATTTCGTAGTCTCACCAAAAATCAACTAATCTATATGTTTCTTTTCTCTTCTCCCCCCACCCCCACCCTTTTTGTCGCTCCTTTTGCATTTGAAACACCATCCTAAGTTTTAACCATGTTACAGCCCCAACAATGTCTTCACAATTTCATAATATCCCTGTAACAATCTATTGGAAATAATTATCTGTGAACAAAATAACATATCATAATGTCTTTATCTCAATATTTGCCTCAATATATTCTAACTATCATACGGGCATTTTAGTGTATCAATGAATGTGAGAAGCTTCATGCTAAAGTATGAAACTAAAAGCCTATTATAGTAGTATAATGTACAAAAATGTAAATAAGGATTCTGATTTTTTGTCGCACTTAATATGCTGGTATATATATATATATATATATATATATATATATATATATATATATATATATATGATCTTACTCAGGTGAGAGGAATGTTTATTATGAGAGGTGAGAGGAGTGAATCTTGACCATTAGATCTTTTATGAATGGTCAAGATTAGAACATAAATGCATGTAACTTTTTTAAGTGGTCACATGACCTTTAAATAATTTTTAATCTTAACCATCCATGTATGATTTTATGGTTAATATTTACTCCTCTCACTAGATATGTCCCATATATATATAATATGATGAAGAAATTAAATAAGATTACATTAAGGAGAAAATATTGTCTAGAACATAGAAGAGAAGATTATGTTTCGAGATGAAAAGAGAGAAAAACAAAAGATTTATAACACCATATAAGTAATATGCGGATGTTACTATGCACCTTCTTAAGTTATAGTATATGGTGCACCACTTAAAATGACCTGTAATAGCAAGTCTGCTAGTTGGTTTTTTGTTTTTGGTTTTATGTTTTTTTTTTACACACTCTACCACCACCACCACCATCTTCGCCTCCACTTCCACGCCACAACAACACCCAACCAATGCCATCACTCCAATCGCCGTCAGAGTCGTCCTTTACCGCACTATCAAACCCTATCGTCACACATGTCCACTTCCCAACAAACCACAACCACACCACCCACTGAGTCACGGTGGGCGAATCTGACTCGTGGTGGTTAGATCAAACTCGCGGTGGTGCGCTAATGCCCCTCTGCTCCACCATTTGAACTAAACTCGCGAATTCAGTCCAACCACCACGCCGTCGTCAGCCACGACATACCACCACAGATCTAGCAACCTGAACGCGACCTGGCCCCGGACACCCATTTGACCGCGAAACATTGTTGAGCAACTTTTCTGAGATGCCACACATCGAGCTCGTGTCACCATGTGTCAAGGTTGGACGTTAGTGCTTGGTTGGTGGCCATGGTTGTTGGACGATGATTGGGATCACACCTATTTTTGTCAAATCTAGAAGGTCAACCCCATCAAAGACTCTACTCCAGCATCAAATACCACCGTCCTAAGGATTGAGGTAACTGCGCACCACGCTCCTCTTCCAGTAGCGATGGCAAGACTTGCAGATCTAGACTACGGCAGCTCCGTTGGGTTGGATGGTTGCAGGTTCATGGGTGAGAGGCAGGGAATGACGATGGCATTGACAGGGGTGGTGGCTGTCGATATGTGTCTGGTGTGGGTTGACAACAACGAAGGCTGGTGGTTCGAGGCAATGTAGTTTGGTTTGAGGTGGGTGGTTTGAGGCTGGTTGGGCGACGCAATGGTTCACAAGGGGGTTTGGGTCGCTTCACAGTGTGTGGTTGATAAACACAATTTTTATACATTAGTTAACCCTTATATTTAGTCTATTGGACCTCTTGTATGCTTAATTGATTGGTTTTAGCCACAATTTATAAATTTGGGTTCAAATTAGGCTTAATTGATTTTTTCAGCATTATTAGGATTTTACACTGTTTCTATATTTCAGTCATATATTGAGTTCTAACTATCTAATAATTGTAAATTTTACCTTGTAAGAAACTTTAGAGAAAGCTCTAATGCTTTAATGAGAGCTCGAAATCTGAATCGGATTTCTAGTGGGTCAGATTGGACCACGAAGTTAGAACTCGGGTTTTATCACATAACCCGAGCAATGTGCACTAGTTGGTCTATAATTCGGGCTGTATGTGCAATATGGACCTGAAACGGTAGCATTCGAAAGCTAAGATATAGATCTTTAATTCTTATGAAGACTATTAATTGAAACTATGACATTTTGATGATGTTTTCATCATTTGAAGTCGATTGACGAGATCAAAGACCTGTTAAGAATGAATTAGACATAACTCTCTCATCTAAAGCCTAATTGAAGTGATTTTAGTGGTCAAGGAAAGTTAAGAGACATGGGATTAACTTTAACCTAGGGGAAAAATTAGAATTCTTAATTTTTAAGTCAGTTATTTTTGTATAAATAGTGAACCCAATATAGATAGAAGGCTAAACCGTTTTTACTTGATTCTTCTACTTAGAGTTTTCTCTTTTCTTTTGCAAACCGTGTGTGTAGCCATGGATAGCTAATTATTTGATATTAATCCAAGGATATTGAGGAAATTCTAGTTTGACTTTGAGACTTTGTTCCTAATTTTGATTTTGAATTAAATTAATTATTTTTTTCCTCTTGATTTGGATTTCGAATTAGATGATTAGAGATTTCTGTTGTGTGATTTAATTTGATTGAATCCTTAATCCTAATTAGGATTTGTGATTAAATTATGATTGATTAATTGTGATTTAGTCACATGAATTAAATAAGGTTAGGTTGGCAAATTTGTTAATCTGGGTTAATTGAATTCTGGTTGTTAAACTAACATAGGTTGCATGATTTTGGAGATTGCGGATTTATAAATTGTTTGTTAGTTACATTCTAGGTGATTATCTAGTGTTGAATTCTATGTGTTTGATGTAGAGATTTGGGTCAATCATAGATTAACCAATTAATTCAATTCAGATGCATGTTTAGTGATCGATGACAAGCCAACTAGATTTCTAACGATTTCTTGGATTGGTTGCTTTGCAATTTGATTTTCTTTCTTATGTTTAATTATTACGTTTACATTCTACATACACGATCCCCCCTATGTGATCTTGATTTAGTTTGATTGATATCTTGATTCTCAAGATACGACTCAATTCATTGCCTTGTACTACAAGTTATTGGTAAAATTGAAATTTTATTATTTAGTTGAGCTCGACACTCGAACTAGTAGTGATCGGAGATCTAGGATGCAGTGGTGATGACCGGAGTTTCTAGGACACGGTGGTGGCGGTACTGTGCCACCTACGTTGGCTTTCTTTGGGTTGCAAGATTACCTGTTGAGAATGTTGCCTATTTTCAATCTCAATCCTTGATTTTTATTATTATATCATGGGCTTAGAACAATTAGTGCATCATACACCATTCTTTGCAATGTGTATATTAGACATCACCATAAGTAATAATCAAATTGGAGCGTATGTAAAGTAGTAAATAGTATTAAGAGTCTCACATCGTTTGTCTCAATATTTCTGGTATGATTTATATATCTGTTAGACCATTCAACTTAATGTCAATTGATTTTAGGTTAGAATATCACATAGTATCAGAATCAATATCTTATTTTCATAGCATACTTCGCTATGTTTTTTCTACCTACTTCGATATGTTTATCCCTGCCTACTTCGTTAGGCTTGCCTATTCCGTCTAAGCATATGTGAAAAGAGATGTTAAGAGTCTCACATCGTCTGCCTTAATATTTCGAGTGTAGTTTATATATTTGTTAGACTGCTTCACTTAATGGTAATTAATTTTAAGTTAAAATTTCACAAATAAAATAGAAAAAAATATAACAACAAAATAAATTCACAAAAGGAGAAGTATTTATAATTTTTTTTAAAATCTTTAAATATGTAGTAAGGTTTATACAATTTTATTTATTTTATATTCGTCTTTAAGTTTTAATAAATAATTAATAATAATAGTTTTTATTGTAAAATAGTATTTTTAGAAAATAACAGGATTGACCCAAAAGTACACGAAGGTTCTCATATATTCAGACCTTTTTAAAATCAAATTCAAAAGCATAGAAGGTTCTGATATGTAGCGTAGCTGCCTGCATAGGAATGCTCTGACACGTGGCTAGAATATGTGGGGCTATACCTGGCGCGAAAAATCTAGGGAGTTGGATTAAGCAGTAGTTGTTTGTAGGGGACTCGCGAAAGATCTCGAATCGAACATACAGATTTTTCAATTTTCTCTCAAACACATTTCTATTACTAGTTACTAGACATAGCTCATAGCTCTCCTTTATAAAAGGGTCCCCATTCTCTCAAACATAGATTAAGATTGTCACAAAACAACAGCTTTTGATCGTCCGTAACTACAACACACTCACAGAGAACAGCTCTTTGATTCCCTGCTCCCGGGTTTGTGGCTCGATTTTGCACCGATAACTCTGTCACTTGGATTGCGTGGAACTGGAACCGTTTGGCTGGACTTTTTTTGTTTTGTTTTATTGGAAAATACAATGTAAGTCATTCTTTTCCTCTCCTCTGCTATACTTGGTTGGTTCATTGTTCTGTTTTTGTTACTCTCCAGATGAGATTAAGAAAGAATCGGAAATGACATTATGAGTGATAATATAATAGGGGAGTGAGTGAAGCTCTTTATTTGTCACGTGGAATTTGGAAATTTTATTTATTTATTTATTTTAATGTGGGTGTAGGAGCTTTGTTGATAGTTTTGAGTTTAATGAAATTTTTTTAGGGAGGCCCATCTTGTAGTTGCGTTATGATGATGATTGGAAAAATATATCCAATAGTCCATTACTAGACTAGGATGATATGAGAACAAGTCATTTAATGGACATGATACAGATAAATTCATGATCAAGGAACTCTTTAAATGACTTTGTTGCCCGTACTTTTACCTGGGAAATAGTGAGTTTGATGTTGCATTTGAATTTTGATGAGACTTTTTTATGGTTGAGAATCAATTTTGATCTTCAATATCAGTCGGATCACTGCCACTGCAACCTTATTTTGTTATGATCTTGGCCCACATTGAATGGTTTTCTAGTAAATTTTAGCTTATTCTGCAATTCTAGCATTTTATCACCAGTGCAATTACAGTTTAGAATTATAGAGATTACATTGCAGATATATAAAAAGGTTACAAAAATATGGCAATTTCATTTTTTGATGTGAGGTATATTTTTCGAGGACTAGGAATGCGAAGAATCTTGAATTTCTCTCGCCATTCGATGTGATTGTGAAGCAACTGAATTTTGCAATGTTATTTTGACCATAAATGATACTGAGAAACTTTGGGAAGAAAATCAAAACGAAACTTGGGATTTTTATAGGGTTGGAAGCTCTGTTTAGCTCCCTGTTTATGTTGCGTTTACAATCATTCCTTGGCATTGTTTGGATTGGATGAAAAGATTTGTGCTGTGGTGTTATGCCTTTTAGTTGTAGCACTGAGAAGGCATATTATAGCTTTTTATGCAGAAGATGAATGGCTCTTGTATGCAACTTCTAGGTATATTATAGTTTTTTATGCAGAAGATGAGTGGCTCTTATGACTTCTCTTATAGAAGACATTATATGTATATTTCTCTTTTCGATTTCCTTGGAATAGGAGAATGTAGCAAATGGTGTTCTTTTTTTTATGCTTCTTCTTGGTGTCTTTTTTTTATAATTTACTTTTATTTTTATGATGATGTGCATGTAATTTGTTTGGTCATTTGTGGAAAATCATTTTCCTAATTTTTTCCCTTATTACTAGTATTAATAATTTGATATTAATCCTGCTGTTAATGGTCCTTTTGTGAAATGTAGAGTTTGCACTCTAGTAACTTTCTGAGTTACCAAGGGCAGCTACTTATCCCATAATTATTCTTCTTCTGCCTGGTAACCTTACCAACCATGATGCCTGCGTACAGAAGCGTGGACTCATACCCATATCAGAGAAAACAAGTACCGTTTCCTCATTGTTATCATCCTGGCAATGAGGATATTCCCCCTCAAACAAAGGTGGATCCATCCAAATCACCCTTTTCTTATGAACAACCTTGGCCATATGCTGGCAGTTATGGGCACCCTATCCCCATACATTTCTGCTGTGGCCACAACAATTTCTCTGGTTATCATAGCTACAGGCCTTCTTATCCTCATGCTCCATCACCAAAATACCATTCTGGATGTTATCCTGCATTCGGTGAACCATTTTATGTTCCTTATTCCCCACAGCCACATTATATGATGGAGCTGCCTAGATATGAATATGATAATTATATGCCAAGAGACTATCATTGTTGTGTGTGTCCTAATCATCCATGCCACCAGAAGGAAGGTAAAAGTGTGAAGATTGAAGAGCAAGAACCTGATGTTGGAAAGAAGGTGAATGATGCATTGGTCCCAATTCAGTTGAAAAATTATCCATATCCCTTTGTTTGGATTCCACCAGAGTACACAAGTAACAGAGAGCTGAAAAATCCTGTTACAGCCGAGGTGGGTGAGCAAGACAAGACATCCCATGATAGAAAGCCTCCTGGTCCTGGGAATTCTAGAGCCGATGCACAGGAGTCAAGAGTTTGGAATGGATGGTTACCATTTGATATGAATGGTGCTCCAAACATGGTTCATGATGGAGATGGAAGAAGAAACCAGAACTGGGAGAGTGAGAAAAATAGAAGGGAATCTGAAGACGGAAGAATGAATCAGAAACAATACGGTGAACACAAGAGATCAGAATTTCCTTTTCCTATCATCTGGATGCCTTACTACAATAAGCAGGAGGAAGGTGGAAGCACAAACAATCAGGGGAGCACTTCTACTCCAAAGTGCATTGAAGAAGTACCCCATACATTCAAATCTGTTGCAGTGAATTCTTATGCTGATGAAGGTGTTACAAATGGAACTGGATCAAATCAAGATGAATCTACAAATACAGGTGGTTCAGATGTTACAGAGAAAGTCACTAATAAAAGAATCATCCCTGTGAAGCAGATGGAATTGCATCAAGAAAAAAATGACTTGGAGGGAAGTGACAAGAGAGAAAGGAATATTCCTGAAAATCAAATGGAAGAAAATTTGACAAAAAAAGACTCTCACAGCAGTGGCGAAAGACAATCTGTGTCTCCACGGAAAACATCTAAGCTACCTCCCGTTAGTCTGAGAGTTGATCCATTACCAAGGAGGAAAAATGGCAATGGGAGCTCAAGGTCTCGAAGTCCTCCTGCCTCAAAAGAACATTCCCAAGCAACAACTGGTGAAACATCCAAGATTCCTCCATGTGGCATGAATGACAAGGCTCAGCCAAATTTGAATCCTCAGAATGCTCCAAACATCAGTGAGAAAATTAAGCCAAAGGAAAGAATCATTCAGGTGTCTGAAAAGAAGACTAAAAATGGCAATGGGAGTTCAAGGTCCCCAAGTCCTCCTGCCTCAAAAGAACATTCCCAAGCAACAGCTGGTGAAACATCCATGACTCCTTCATGTGGCATGAATGACACGGCTCAGCCAAGTTTGAATCTTCAGAATGCTCCGAACATCAGTCAGAAAGTTCAGCCAAAGGAGAGAACCATTCAGGTGTCTGAAAACAAGACTAGTGAAAACATGGGCGCTGAAAGTAGAGATGAATATATCATGCCCAGTGGAGTTTCATTAGAGACAAAGCAAAGCTGTACAGATGGTGACAAATATAAGACTGAAGAAAATAAGGCAGAGAAAGCGGCAGAAAATATGATGGAAGAAGTAAGGGATTCAAGCAAACCAACTGATGAAGGTAGGAAGGAGGAAAAGGTTTTGTCAGATATAGATGCTGCTGTTTTGATACAAGCTGCTTATCGTGGTTACCAAGTGAGGAAATGGGAACCATTGAAGAAATTGAAGCAGATAGCTGAAGTCAGTAAGGAGGTCACTGATGTTAAAGGTCGTATTCAAGCTTTTGAGGACTCTTTAGATCTTCAAAGTGATGACAAGCAAAGAATTACAATTGGAGAGACCATAATGAGACTCCTGCTGAAGTTGGATACCATACAGGTATGTGTTAGCTGACCCTATTTACCTAAGATGAAATCAGCAATGCAGTTTTGATACGTCTTGATTCACTGACAATAAACATTACATGAAATATGTGCCAGTTGCACTTTTGTATTCTGCACTAGTACATAGATGAACATTATCACTTTCTATTTATCAGCTAGTCTTAGTTAATTAAGACATCATGACATCAGCAATATAGTTTTGATATTTCTTGATTCATGGTGAGTCTATGGACGATGAACATTACATGCCAGGCACGTTGGCAGTCTGCATTAGATCACAGATGAACATTTTGACTTGCACAGAGATGAGTGGTGGTTGTGGTTTGTCTGAGCTATTGATTCTTTTTCATCTTATGTATAATGTTTGATACAGTTCTGCTTCCTTGTTCAATATTATGCTTACATATTATTCAATTTATATATCAGGGTTTGCATTCAAGTATAAGGGAGACCAGAAAGTCCCTGGCAAGAGAGCTTATATCCTTGCAAGAAAGGCTGGATTCTATAAAGGCTAAGAAACCTCAGCAGCAGATGCAGGAGTTCTTTGCTAGTAAACCTGTTGAAGAAACTTATCTGGATACGCAGAATGGAGAATATGTGCAAGAGCAACAAGAAGAAAAAGTTGCAGTACCAGGAGTGGATTCTTCTGAAGGCATTAGTCATGGAAGTCATGATACATCAGAAGAATGTCAGGATCAGTTTTGCATGAGGGATGGAATTAATAGTCTTCCTGCTGATGATGGTGGAAGTGAATCTCAGTCACCAGTTGACACCGCTTCAAATGAGGGAACAGAGCCTAGTGTACTGCCTAATGGCATAGTTAATGAGGATGTCAGCCAGGTGGTTACAGCTGTGGAACCTGAAGCCAAATCAGAGGTGGATGACATTCCCATTGAGGTTGATATATTGGACATGACTGCTTTGAAAGAATTGCCTGTGGGAGTTATTGATGAAGATACCATTGATATTAGTTCTGGGAAGGATGAACAAAATGAAAATGGGAGGGCTGAGACCCAGCTAGCTGGATTGACTACTATGATGATGGATACAAGCCTCCCAGCCATGGTGGACGATTCTGTATGTGTATGTGATGGGGTTGATTCAGAGATCCATGCAATGAAGGAGCTGCCAGTGGGATTACTTGATGAGGATGTAGCGACATCTGAATTTGATAAGGATGATGAAACTAAAATTTCTAAAGGGGAACTACATGCTGAAGATAGGGAATGTATTACAGAGCTGCCAATGGGATTGCTTGATAAGGATACAACAAAATCTGAATATGAGAAGCATGATGAAACTAAAACTTCTATAGAGGTTCTACCTCCTAAAGAAGGGGAATGTAATGCAGATGAGAAAACAAGTTCTTCCACAGATGACACTGCAATAGAAACTCAATTAGAGCAGCAGCTGCTGGAAGAGCAGGAAGAGATGCAATCTTCTGGGGAATCAGATGGTTGGTTAAAGATTGAGTTCCAGAAAAAAGAGGAACTCATAGGGGATGCACCACTGGATATTGAGGTTGAGTCCCAGTCAGGAGACGAAATTGGAAATGATACTAAGGTTCCATCTTTGACAACACAGGTTGATGGTCATGAACTAGCGAATGGAGATGAATGCTTGGAAGTAAATGATGTAAAGAACATCCAGCCAGAACCAATGGAGTCTGTGATAACTACCCAGGAACACGTGCCAATTCATGACTTACAGAAGGAAGAGGAACCTGAAGAAAAGGTTGCACTGCGGGAGACACAAGTTGAGGGTCAAGGCTTGGTTGCTACAGACACACAAACTTTGGCCAAGGAGGAAGCTGAACTATCTGCAGCATCACCAGCATCAAAAGAGCTACCTGTTGCTGAGCATGATGGAGGCTCCCATGGTGATACGAAATTATTGGAAGAGAATGAAAAGTTAAGAAAGATGATGAAGAAGTTGCTCGAAGCTGGGAATGAACAGTTAAATGTAATATCAGAATTGACAGGCAGAGTGAAGGACTTAGAGAAGAAATTAGTCAGGAGTAAGAGAGTAAGGACAAAGCGGTACAGACCAGCAATTTCCAAGATTCGTGGATTATAATAATCCATTACAGCATAGAGCCGTTGGTGTTGCAATGTGATCTCTTTTCATTCAAGGAGTGTATATGTTGTAATTGTGAGGTGTGGTATCTGCTATGAGTCCCGTTGCACTGATAATGTGTAATTGTACTCTTGTAGTGTAACGATGTGAACTTTCAGCGCATATATTTCGGTTTCGATATGTGGTTATGTTCAAGATAGATTTTGCCTTTTTTTTTTTAATGGTTGAGGATTCTAATATTGTCAGTAGAATTCAACCTTCCAAAAACACATGCTCTCTTCTTTTTCTCCGATTCATGGGAATGCTAAGCTTATCCTTACTTTCTTGTTTTCCAAGAGGATCCTAAATTCTGTGTTCTTGTTCACTCTTAGGCACAAGAAGAAGAAGGTATGCTGCTTCGTTATCCACTTCATCTCCAATCCCTTTGTGGCAAAGGGGATATTATTATGAAACAGTACAATCAATTTATTTTGATCCAGATCGCACAGACCATGGGTAGTATACTTATTTAGCTTGAATACCTCCATTCTGTCTTCCTTGTTAATATGACTACACATTTGTTATAGTGTATACTGAACTCATTTATGCATAATATATAATATAGTATAAGCTATGAAAACTTTACTTCTGAATACTTTCAACATGATACTCAAAACTCAGTTCTTCAATTGAAATTGTGCTAATGGATTTTCTAGTATATATTGCTTTACCTCCTGGGCGTGATAGTGTGGAAATTGGGAGAAAGGAAATACAGAGAACATTGAATATTGTACTTTTTAACTCCAATATTGATTTCTATTACTAATTTATAACTAGCTCTAATACTTGATAAGCGAAGATGATCATATCCATGGTTTATCAAACGAAGGTGAGTCTGAAATTTGTTAACTATATTGTTCAATCAAGAGTCACAGGTGCCTGTTGTGGATGAAGACATATATTCAAGTTCTAATCTTAGTGGAACAGGAAACGGATAAAATGACAGCGATTAGTTAGAAAAAATAAAAATAAAAATAAAAATTCATAAGAAGTTAAATCAAACCGACATGTAATCTTAGATAGAAAGTGATTTATAAAATGGTTTGATTAACTATTAAATAAATAATTGTATGACTTGATTAATCATTTATCATCAATTGGTTTTTTCAAAGGTCTTGCTATTCCCATTTCAGTAAAAATTTTATGGTTGCTTTTATTAAATTGGCACCATCAAAGACGCCAAGAGCAGGTTCACACTATAGCTGGAACCTTTTTTCCAGTCTTCCCCAAACGTAAAGACTGGGAAGCAATCTTTGTAAAGACTTTTCTCCTCCCAGTAATCCTATAAATAGGATTGCCTCCAAAATTATGAAGCCAAGCAATTATCAAAAGCCTTAGCCTCTCTATACACAATATGGCACACAAAGCACTAGCCCCATTGGCACTACTCAGCCTCCTGCTTAGTGTCCTGTTACACACCTCCCATGCAGGCACTCTCGCTGTTTACTGGGGTCAGAACTCAGGCGAGGGTAGCTTGGCTGATGCCTGTAATTCAGGCAATTATAACTATGTGATTATAGGTTTCCTGGCCACATTTGGCAACAACCAAACCCCACTTATTAACTTAGCTGGCCATTGTGACCCAACCACAAATGGATGCACTTCTTTTAGTGTTGACATTAAAAATTGCCAAAGCAAAGGAATTAAGGTGATGCTGTCAATAGGTGGTGGCGCTGGTAGCTATTACCTTTCCTCTGCTGATGATGCCAGGTAAGTACACAATTTACTTATACAATCATTGAAGTTTCATGCATTAAATTCACTAATATCAAACTACGTTAAAGTAAAATTTTATTTTTTGGGGTACAAAGATTGAGTTTATGTTAAATATGATGCAGGAAAGTAGCACAATATTTATGGGACAACTTTCTTGGAGGCCAATCAAACACTCGCCCATTAGGTGATGCAGTTTTGGATGGCATTGATTTTGATATTGAGGGAGGCACAACCCAATACTGGGACGAACTAGCCAGAGCATTATCAGGATATAGCCAACAGAGGAAAGTGTACTTGAGTGCAGCTCCACAATGTCCCTTCCCAGACACTTGGCTAAAATCTGCTATAGAAACTGGTCTCTTTGATTTTGTTTGGGTACAGTTCTACAACAATTCTCCCTGTGAATACTCTGGTAATGCTAACAACCTTAAGAATTACTGGACGCAATGGATGTCAATTACGGCTGGTCAAGTTTTCTTGGGCCTCCCAGCATCCCAAGCTGCAGCTGGGAGTGGCTATATTCCACCAGACGTCCTTACTTCTGATGTGCTACCAGCTATTAAGGGCACTCCAAAATATGGGGGTGTTATGCTTTGGTCAAGGTTCTATGACCAAGGTTATAGCTCAGCTATTAAGTCCAGTGTCTGAGTTATTCAGCTTTCATTACCGTATGTAATATAATAAAGCCCAGAGATGCCATTGGGATCTGATGTAACTTAAGAATACTAAAGTCTTGAGATGCCTATATATCTAGAAAAGAGTCAACCATGTGGTTGTGATGTAACCATGAATAATATTTTAAGTTTGATTTATATTTATATTATATGATGGAGAAATTGTGTTTACCATTTTCCAACAATATATTGCTTTCTATGGTGCATGAATTAATTTAACAATTTTCCAGAAAGCTATTTCTAATTTAGAATTATGGGAATTATTAATTAGTTCAGGTTGTGATGATGCTTTAAACCTTTTTCTCTCTTGTAGTTGTAGATCACAATACTCTTGCAATAACATTTTAAATTATGGCAGAACGGAATGATTTTATGTTTATTTGCAATTGTTTTTCATAATAAAAATATTATAAAAAAATACTTTTTAACTCCCTATACTTTTTTTTAACTAGAATTTTGTGCTTATGAAAAAGTTTGATAAGAAAAAATTATTTAGACATAAAAAATTATTTCTCAATTTTATATCAAAACATAAAATAACTTTTATATTTTGAAAAATATTTTAATAAAATCATATAAAAGGATCTTTTATTAAAAGTTCATCCATACGAATTCTCTATCCCTCAAACTGTATTTCTTTTTAAGGTCACTTTTTTTTTTGGTCATATACTTAATTTTGAATCACAACTTTTCCTTGAGAAAAAAAATTGGTATTATAATCTGGAATCACATCTCAACGAAAAGAAAACAATCTTCAACCACGGCTATCATTTTAAAGTTATTACTCCCTTGTTATTTTTTATCTTTCTTTTTTAAAAAATATTTTATTTATTTATACTTTAGTAAATTAATGAAGTATTAATTATTTTTTCTAATTTTATCTTTAGTATTAATAAGTGAGAGAGAATATTAATAGAATGATAATAAATATTTTAAATATTTCAATAAAAGATCAGTCAAATAAAATTATTTTTACTTATAATCGAGACTATTTAATAATTTTCTTAATTTATGTACAATAATCCTAAAAAATAAATTAAAGAAATACACAAAACACATGATATATAAAGAAGAAATTTGCTATAAAACACTCCAGTATTTAAACACTTGAGTGTTTGGTCCATTGAACATTTTAAACTACATTAAGATTTGTATCATTAAACTTTAAAAAATTGATAAAAACAAATTTCAATGGTAAATGTACCCTAGCACTTATCGCTCAAGATTATCATAGCAAAGCCTTATAAAGAAAGAAGACTTAGCCTGTGTTGGCCCATCTGTTCAAATTGGTGTAGCTATTATCATCATCGTATATAGAAATGAAAAAAAATGATGTTATTATATTATTTTTTAAATATATTAATAGTCATGATTAAGTGAAAAAAATAATAAAAAATGATATAATTAATAATATGTAAAATAATATAAAAAATAATGTAAAAAAAAATATAGTACAAATATCATTGTTAAAAAAAAATAAATTAACCCATTTAATGTATCTGATTAAATTAGAATAGTTATGATCCATTATCGTATGAATTTAATTTTGGTGATGTTAAATTTATTAAATAATGTAACAATACATTGTTAAATATAAATATAAAACTTTTTAATATTTTTAATATATTAAAATTAAAATATTATTATATTACACAAATGAGAAATTATATACTTACTCAAAATAATACTTTTTTCGTTTACAATTGGGTCATTCAGACAATACTTTTTATTAATTTCTATTTTTGGCTTTTGTTTTATAAAGTAATAATAATAAAGTTTGAATTTATATAACTTCAAGCACACTGTTCAAGTCTTTCACCATTAAGACTTATTTCGTTTTTAAACTTTACCCAATCCATAAAATTGAAATAAACATCATAAATTTAGATAGAATGTGAAGTTAAATATCATTTTCACTTTCTTTGTCTCCACCACTATATCATTACCAATCCCACCACTCCAATGTCACAATTCCTCTGTCGGTGCCAACACATCTACCACTATTCCAAGGCTGCCGTACGACCACCCCACCAAAGAAGATCACGATTTTTATGCATACCAATAATATACATGATTTAGAGAATACTATAATTTTTTTGTTAAATTATAATTTATACTTAAAATATTATAGTTTCTTTGTTAATTAAAAATTATACTTAATTCTTTCATTATATAGTTAGATAAAAATTATAAATGTAAAAATACAAAATAAATATTATACAAACAATTTTTAATCATATAATAATAGTATAAAAAATCATTAAATTATTTAATTTTTTTATTTGAAACTTGAATTTATTAAATATCAATAGAAAGTTGTAGAGACAAAATAAAGTCAAGAAGATTCTCCAATCAAATTGACGAACTAGATGTGAAAGCAGAACTTGCTAAGGAACCTGTCACCGAATTACAAGTATGTGGAACAAAATAACAACTAAACTTATGAAACTGGAAAGCATACAAATAAATATCCCTCTTTATAGAGCCATTGTAATTTGTAAGAGTAGTAAGTAAAACTTCCTTGATGCAGTCGTTAATTTTTATTAGTTTTTTATTTGTAAAATCATATTAAAATAACTGTTATAAGTTAAAAATTATATTAAATTTCTAGAGACCACAAAATGACTATTCTTTTATTCTCCAGCGGCTTGCGACCTCAGTAATAATTTAGCAACAAGAATAAATTTCCCAAATCAATGTTAGAACTCTGTAGCTTAGGAGATAAAGCAAACGTTTGTTCCAATCAAAGCTCAAATTTCTACCACATTCTTATTTCAGTAAAATATCATATTCATAGCATGTGAGCAAACTATAACTGCCGGTTCGAATTGTAATGCAGGGTTCGTATTTTATTGGCAGTATATTGTGGCCAGAGCCATCAGATTGTATCTCTGTAACCTGTTGGCAGGTAAGTTACAAGTCATAATAGGAAATTTATCCGGTGTTTTTCACCGAAATGAATGATCATTCTCCTTTGGCTAATTAACCAAAACTTCTGTATATCGGGCTAATAAACTCAAATTTCAACATATTCTCATTTTTGTCAAATACCAGCCAAAGTTGTCAAAATTCGCCACGTTGTAACCTAAAGGAAGACCACCAGTTATGCTTTTCACATAATTGCTTGAAGACTTGAAGTCCTAAAGGAAGGCCACCAGTTATGCTTTTCACATAATTGCATGAGTATATGACCTTTTCTCTACAAGAAAAATGTTGAGAGCAGTGAATGATGTTTCGCCTGTAAATTACAATTTTAGATGACAAGTGAACATAAAAAGAATTTTTTTTTTATAAAACTAATATTTAACTTCATGCACTGCATGCAGCATAAATATTGAATATATATGTAAAGTATACTAAAAGTCTATAACAGAAGATCAAATTTGAGAAGAACTTTGCCTATCATTACCATATTTTAGAATTGCGTCAGTAATTGTTTGTACAAAAAAAGTTTATAGAAGACCAAATTTTAATGTGATAAAACTTTTAGCATTGAGAAAAAAAATCACGGAACAAAATCTTTAAAAATATATTATACTAAATTAAGAATAATTGTAAAATCATTTTCACTCTCTCTTAAATTAGAAGTGCAATCTATATGTAGTAATTTTCAATGAGACTCCCTATTTCTGTACTATATAGTTCTATGTCACTATGGTACTAAAAAGTACTACAGGTTAAACTCAATTTATGCTGATGTATTTTTGGGCACCCTAATATTTTTAAAATTTGCTTACATACTTTGTAAAACATATTTTTTTTCTTTTTTAAAATTACATACTATATAATTTATGTGATTTCTTCCTTCAAATTTTCTTCAAGCGTGCTTCTTCAGTTCTTCTTGACGACTATAATTAGAAGTCATTCCAGCGGACTACGTCATAGGATTCACATTTTGTTTCCTCTTTTGTCTTATGTTTTTCATTGAAGTTAAAGTAAATGAAACTACCCCGCACAAAGGATATCACCCTATTCTTGTGTGAAAATCTTCTTCGATTAATTAATTAACTTGTTAGATGGGCAAGAACTTTGAAACCGGAGAGGAAGACTATCTACTCTTCTCCACACAAATCTTTTGAACATTTTTCATGGAAATTAAACATTAAGCCTCATTGACTCATTACCTCACTGTCAATTCCTTCAAGCCTAAGGCACCAATCTTGAGCAAGCAGCTTAGCATAGCATCATTTATACCGTTTCCACAAAGTAAGCAGGTGCAGATCAATTATCTTGCCCTTGAAACCATTAATAGACGTGAAACCCGCGCTTTAATAATTTTCTTCCACAAGACGTGAAGACTGGGAAAATTTTTCTCCGCTTGGTAAGAATATAAATAGATGAACCCATACTAGATTGAAGGCAAGCAACTAGGCAGTTTATTTGCACTATGGCACCTCAAGTACTAACCTCATTAGCCCTTATCTTCCTTGTGTTCACAGCCCTGCTCGATGCCTCTCATGCTGGTGTTATTTCTATTTACTGGGGCCAGAATAAAAACGAGGGTAGTTTGGCCGATGCATGTAACACTGGCAATTATGCCATTGTGAACATAGCTTTCCTATCCACATTTGGCAATGGAAACAATCCAAAGCTCAACCTTGCTGGCCATTGTGATCCATCCAATAATGGGTGCAGTTCTCTGAGCAATGAGATTAACACTTGCCAGAAACAAGGTATCAAGGTGATGCTTTCCATCGGAGGAAATGATGGGAACCATGATCTTTCTTCTGCCGATGATGCCAGGCATGTATTTTTACTATTTTATTAAGTCCACAAGGACGCCCCTGACTCAGATTATCTTTACAAATTCTTTTTTTATGCTTCATATCCTTTTCCTCAGTTAAACCATCCCATATTAACAACAGTTTATTTTCCTATCAACTAATTTGTTGAAATTGACACACATACTTACACAAACATCATCTCACATATGTACAATTTTCACTATCGGATTACAATTGATCTCACATTGTTTTTTTGCATTTATACTCTAATTCTGTCATATACCTCTGATGTGAAGAGATCTGTTCCCAAGTGATGTGGAAGAAGCATTATTGCTTGCGTAATTGCCTTGCTGAAAATGATAAAAATAAAAATTACTTATAGTTCGTTTCATGGTTTATAGTGATGTTTCTGTTTCTTCAATTTTTGGTAAGAAGACCATGTTGCTCGATAATTGCAGGGCATTAGCAGAATACTTATGGAACAACTTTCTTGGGGGCTCATCAAATACACGTCCTTTAGGCAATGCAGTTTTGGATGGGATTGACTTTGCTATAGTGTCAGGCTCAACTCAGTACTGGGACGACCTTGCCAAGGCAATATCAGGGTATGGCAACCAGAAGAAGATATATCTAAGTGCAGCTCCCCAGTGTCCCATCCCAGACAAATGGCTAAACACTGCTATAGAAACTGGTCTATTTGACTACGTTTGGGTCCAATTCTATAACAACCCTCCATGTCAATACAATGGGAATGCAGACAATCTCAAGAGCTATTGGAATCAGTGGACAGGAGTTCAGGCTGGTCAAGTTTTCTTGGGGTTGCCAGCAGCACCTGGGGCAGCTGGGAGTGGGTATATTCCACCTGAGGTGCTTAATTCTCAAGTGCTACCATCCATTAAGAGTTCTCCTGAGTATGGGGGTGTTATGCTTTGGTCTAAGTTCTATGATCAAGGGTATAGCTCTGCTATTAAGGCCCAAGTTAAGTGACAAGGCTTTATTCCATCTTGTCAGTTGTGTTTTCCTTGGGGATGTAATCTGGACCGACCAAAGAATAAAGAATAACTAGAATAATATAATTATTATAAATATATATTAATAGTGTCCTTAATCTTTTTCCTCATACATGCATATAGAGCAGCTACATAGCATCTGAGAGAAGCAAAAGCAATATATAATTAATAGTTAATACCCACCGATGTCCTTGGTTCATTTGTAGCAAGTTGTGTTTTAATATTCGGTGTCTTTTACTATACGAACTTTATTCTAAAAATGTCATAAGGTTTATATTAATTTGATCTGAATCAAATACTAATTCAATTCAACTAAAGCCTTGGTCTTTTATCTTCCTATTCGTTTTCGTCGTGGTTTAAAACTAGTGAAAAACATGCTATAAGCCTATATGGAAATTAAAAATACTCTGTATGGTGTCAAATAAGCATTCAACATAATTAAGGTCTTGATCCACTACCATCTGCACAGTAACAAAAAATATTGACTCCACTCTAGTGAAACCAAAACAATTTGGGGACTGTCGCTACAACAATTTTACTTATAACTACACTTATTTTAGGGAACGCTTTATCTATGACTACACTTGTTTAGATAACGTTAAAGAACATTTCCTAAAGTATTTATAGAGAACATCTTTATAAAGATGATCTTTGTTGAGGAGTTTTGGAAACGGAGTTTAGGAATACTTTTAAAACATGTCTTTAAAATATAAATAGCAGGCTTTTTGAGCATTACCAAGTTACATTATATTTGGGAATTCTTCTTATTCACATTGCGTCATACACTAGGTTTTTCCAATTAAATTTTCCCATTAAAACGAGAAGTCCACCGAGAGCTTGCATTCAAGAGAAAACAAAGCCCCCATTTGAGAACCATCGAGAGCCACCTTTGTACACCATGAGCTCATTCGAGACCCATCAAGAGCTAGCATTGGAGTCCTTTCCTTTCATTGCTGTGTTGTTGGTGAACTCTGCTTTTTGGTATATCATAGCCTTTGCGGCATTGCTTCATGAAAAGCTTTGTCATAAGGAAAGAAATTACAATTCATTCGAGCACTCCTATGTAAATGTTGTCAAATGTCTCAAAAGACGCGTTTTTTTAATGTTGCCGTAGACCAAATTTTTTGTTGTAGTTCAACTTGAAGCCATTTCGATTCAGTGGATCATGTACTGGGCTAACGTTGTGACACACCTATTTTAATCTACGTAAAGTAATAAAAACTAATATATTGTTTTTTTATTGTTACAATATATTGCTATTTTAAATTAAAATATTTGTCTTACCCAACATTTTATGGTAAGGTTTTAATTTATTCAAAAATAATGTGAGAGTACTAGCGAAGCTGTGAGAACAGCTTGAAGGATTTTGATTTCCACGTGAAAGAAAAACGATGCCAATGTTCATGCAGTAGTGCCTGATGTGAAATTTTTAATTTCTGTAGAATGTGCATGTAGCTTTCGGGTTAAATTTGTCGCAGCTGCCCAAACTTTCGGGTTGGGTTGCCTATCAAACATGAAGAGTTATTAATATAAATTCAGATTTACAATATTTTTTCATATATATAATAGTATATTTATTATTAAATTTTATAATATATATCTTTATTATTTTAAATTATATTTTAAATAATAAATGTACCGTAACGTATACAATTTATTGTGAGTATGAGTCAACGTCACCATGACTCATCCAACTATTAACCTCCAGTGAAAAGTGTGGAATTTGTCTCGAATGAGACAACTTTGCATAGCCACGTACCATGCTTCTTGTAATCTTCTTACTAAATTAATAACTAATAGGAATATTTTTAATCAAGAATATTACATTTAATATCTTTAATCATAGTCATAATAATAAAATTAGTGAGATTACTCAAAAAAAAATTCTAAATTTTTTACTAATAAAGTTTAATAATTTTAAATACTCAAAAGAACTCAGTTAAAATTTGAAAATTTGTTTTTAAATGAATTACAAGTAGAGAAAAAAATTACTAAAAAGAAAAATGTTTACAATAACCAAAAATTTCGATAGAGATCGAAATCAAAGGAAAAAATTAAAGTCGAAGAGATAGAAATCAAAGTAAAGTTCAAAATTAGATATCAAAATCGAAATTGAAAATTAGATATCAAAGTCAACGAATAAAGATTGAAATCAAATTGAAATCAAATTGAAATACAAAGGTCAAAATCGAAGAATAAACATCGAAATCGAAACACAATTCAAAATCAAAGGATATAAACAATAGGAAATAGACTTCAAATCATCATTTCTATGACTTAATATATGCACTTTCGTATCTCTTTATACTTCAACTAATGAATTAAGTCATATTAAGAGCTTTCCTTTTGATTCCCACACTTTCGTATCTTTTTATACTTCAATTAGTGAATTGAGTCATATTAAGAGCTTTCCTTTTGGTTCTTACATAGTAAAATACTTTATGTTCACAAATCTGAATATGATTATAGAAACAATTTTCAATTTAAATTAGAAGCAATTTTTTAGTTGAATCAGAAACAATTTTTGATTTAAATCAAGAACAATTTTCAATTTGAATTAGAAACAATTTTGATATGAATCAGAAACAAATTTTGATTTGAATTAAGAACAAATTTTTATTTGAATCAGTAACAATTTTGATATGAATCATAAATAATTTTCGATTGAAATCGAAATCTAAACAAGAAAAACAATAGTAAGTGAAAAAACAAAATAAAAAACATGAGTTTTAACTAAAAAAACCCAATAATAAAGTCAGTACTTAGCTTACATATATCAGAGTCATTATTTAACAAAAAATACATATATTTCTAATAATTTTAATATATATTTATCTCTCCTTCGAGACTAGAATCCATGGATGGTCGATCTAATTGATAATAACCAAAATATATCATGTGCTAGTCTGAAAATACTATGAATAGAGTGAGAATTAAAAATTCTCAATAAGAAATGAATAGTTATAAAATATTTAAAAACACATGGTAAATTTCAACTATATAAAGTACACAAAAAATTATATGACCATCAAAGTATGATAAGAATAGAATAATCTCAGCAGCATAACTGAACAAATGTTAAATAAATCATTCTATACAACATTATACATAAACATAGCAACTTCCTCAAACATAAGCAAGCTTCAAACTTCAACAAACATCAACAAACAAGTTCCTCATCATAGGGAATCCACCTTTCAATTTTTTTTATGTATGTTTGTCTCACATTTCACTCAAAAGCCTTCACTTCCATATGGAATCCACTATACCACTTCCATATGTATGTTTGTCTCAAATTATATGATGGTGAGTTGATGAGGGTTTTTGATGAAGATGGCGAAGGTTGTGGAGATGAGAGGACTGCAGGTGGGTTATAGTGAAAGTGATAATGTGAGGGAGGTCCTTATGGAGCTAGCAGGGGGTGTTTTCTATTATGAAGATGAGTGTTGAAGATGGATGAAGGTGGTTTTGGTAAGGCTCCTCCCTTTGCTGTTAGATGGTGGAAGAAGATGATAGGGTTGGGTGGTGAAGGTTGGACATGGAGATGGAGTGGAAGGATCGTGATGAAGATGGTGGTTGCTGGTATGTAGGTGACGAGGGGTGGGGTGTTGATGAAGGGTGGAGTCTTGAACTTCTGAGAAGATCTTTTCTCTCAAAAACTCCCAGCTCTTCGGTGGCTTTCCTTAAAAATTCTCACTTCTCCTCCAGCAAACTCCAAAAACTGCTGCCAAAATCTTAGCCTCCTCCTCTTTTTCTTTCATTTCCCGTATCCAAGTCCCCCTTTTGCCGCTGACATTTCTTTCTTTTCTCCCTTTACGTAAACCAACTCCTCATTGAGCCCTCCATTCCTTTCTGCTGCCCCCCTTTTCTTTATTACGTGAGATCCAAAAAAAGAAAAAGTCGTGTGTGCAGGGATTGCGTGTGAGGGGAGTGAAAGTGTGTGCAGAGAGTGAAGCGTGAAGCGTGCAAAGTGTGTGCAGGTGAACAACCGAAGTGTGTGCAGGTGAGGAAAAAAAATGAGTGTGACTATTTTGTTTTGCTTTTTCTATTTTTTGTTTTTTTGTTTTTGTTTTTGTTTTTTTTATTTTTTTTATTTTTTTATTTTTATTTTTTTATTTTTTACTTTTTTTTTTACTTTTTACTTTTTTAGCCTGGTCAAAATTAGGTGTTCACAGTTGCCCCTCTTTACTTGTTTCTTATTAGATAAAAAGAAAAACTGTGTTTTTTCATTTTATCGTCATAAGAAACGAGTAAAGACATGAACTCCAATTTTGTCCGGCGATGCATAAGGTGTAAAACCAATGCGAGAAATAACATGCAAAGTGCTAATACTCTCAAAAGAATAACAAGAATTTAAAATGCATGGAGCCGATGCGCTCAAAAAGAATTAACAGAATTAACAGGAATTAAAAAGCATGAGGCTGATGCGTTCAAAAAAAAAATTTACAGAAATTAAAATGCATGAAGCTGATGCGCTCAAACAGAAATTAAAATGCATGGAGCTGATGCGCTCAACAGAAATTAAAATGACAATGGGCGATTGTGTCCCAGAATTTAAATGACAATGGGCAACTGAGTCCCGAAATTTAAATGACAATGGGCAACTGCGTCCCGGAATTTAAATGACAATGGGCAACTGAGTCCCGGAATTTAAATGACAATGGGCAACTGAGTCCCGAAATTTAAATGACAATGAGCAACTGCGTCCCGAAATTTAAATGACAATGGGCAACTGAGTCCCGAAATTTAAATGACCATGGGCAACTGAGTCCCGAAATTTAAATGACAATGGGCAACTAAGTCCTGAAATTTAAATGACAATGGCAATAGCGTCATTCCTAATTTAAATGACAATGGGCAACTGAGTCCCGAAATTTAAAAGACAATGGGCAACTGAGTCCCTAAATTTAAATGACAATGGGCAACTGCGTCCCGGAATTTAAATGACAATGGGCAATTGAGTCCCGAAATTTAAAAGACAATGGGCAATCGAGTCCTTAATTTAAATGACAATGAGCATCTTGATCCAAAAAGATTTTTTTCTTTTTTCTTTGTTTTTTCTCTCTTTTTCCTTTCTTCTTTTTTTTTCTTTGTTTTTTTTAATTTTATTTTATTAAAAGGCCTTTGAATCAACGGCGACTTTTGGAAAGCTTTGACCAATCAAAATCCCTGTTCACATGCTTTTGCTTGTTAGACCCTTCGGTTCTTTCTTTCTTCTTCTCCTTTCTTTCTTTTTTCTTTGTTTTTCGCTCTCAACTCTCCTTTTGAGAAATGAGATGAACCATTGCTTGGCCGATTCCTTGAGAGAAAACTTTGCCCCAGTATTTAACTTTATCTCTCATCCAATTGATTCCATGCAACTACTTGATAACTCAATCACTATCTGTGTTGCTACTTCCCTCAACACATCTTCTCCTTAGTCCTTCAAAAAAATTTTTTGCCCCAGTATGGCCAACTGAATGCAAACAAAATTGCCCCTGTGTAGCTGATCAAACGCAATTCAAAATTGCCCCAGTTTGGGTGCACCCTTCAAGGTGTTTTAGGACTTTCTCTGAGATTTAGCCTATTTATTTGCCCTAACTTTTGCTTAGACCGCATTTTCGGATTCTCAGACTAACGGGCTCTTTTTTTTTTTTTAACTTTTGCTTAGGCCACCCTTTCGGGTTTTCAGACAACAGGCTCTTTTCCATTTTTTTCTTTTGCCTTAACTTTTGCTTAGGCCGTCCTTTCGGGTTTTCAACCTAACGAACTTTTTTCCATTTTTTTTCTTTTGCTCTAACTTTTGCTTAGGCCGCCCTTTCGGGTTTTCAACCTAACGAGCTTTTCCTCTCTCTCTCTCTCTCTCTCGCTCTCTCTCTCTTTTTAGGTACCTCATCTTCCCTCCAATAGGATTTCCAAGTTCTCTTCAATCTGAATTGTTCATCAGGAGATTATCATTAGATGGTCAAATCATAGTATTGTACTCATGTTCACCTTACCTGAAGCATTACGTAACAGACACTCATGAATTCAAAAGTACAACAGAAAAGGAATTTACTAACTAAGTGACTCTTCTTTTTTTGGAAATATGACTATACAAAAGACATTTACAAAGGATAAAGACACAAGAGGTTGAATAACAAGAAATTCAAAGGTCTTTTTTCTTTTTCTTTTTTTCTTTTTTTTTCAGTATGGACTTGATTGATCTTTACTCGACAACTGGACATCATGACCATTGTTTCATCAGGTATATATAAAAATCTGCCCTCATGTAGGATATCAAGTGAATTTTGCTCAGAGTATGTCATTTGTGAACAAAAATTACCCCAGTGTGAGTCACAAAACTACACTAATGCGGGTCAAATTGAATCAAAAGAACGACAAAAAAATTGCCCCAGTCTAGAGGCAAATCGAGCAGAGTAGAAACTTGCCCTAGTGTAAGGTCAAATTGATCCAAAGAGAAATTTGCCCCAGTCTTGGACTGAATTGAACAGGACAGGAATTCGCCCTAGTGACCAAAAGATTTGTCCCAGTGCAGGTTAAATTGAATCAGGGAAAAGAATGCCCCAATGTAGGGCTAACTCAAACAGGGTAAAAACTTACTCTGGTAAAAGTCTCTTTTTTTTTCTTTTTTTTTTATTAAGGAGCAATGAATTAGATACTTAGATGAACATAACATTTGTCTCAAAATTAAAGTTAATGAAAATGACAACAATCCTTGATTGATCAGAATGGACTTTTTGAGGCTTGTAACGTGGCCAAAGCTAGGGGTTATGAAAGGAAAGATATAAGGCTCAAACAAGTGTTGAAGGGTTTGAAGGGGACCAAGGATCCTTGTTCAAAGTTAAACTTTGTCAATTGCCTTTGTACTTTCAAGCACACTTTTCTCTTACTGCTCTTCATTTCTTCCTTTTTTCTTTTCATTTTCTTTCACTCGCCCTTGTCATGACTTATTTTATCTCATTTTTTTTATCTCTTTTTTTGTTTTTTTTTTCTTTTTTCTTTTTCCTTTTCCATTATGCTTCAAAATAACCACCATGACAATCGACCTTCTCTTTGTGTCATCCCCTAGTATAGAGGTGATCATTGTCCAGGGTTTATTGAAGAAAACTTTCAAGCTCAAAAGGGGACATCGAGAGGAAGGATGAATTCTTATGAGGGATAGAGAAACACGACCAATCTTCATTTCAAATCTTGATTGCTCATTTTCAAAAAATTTAATTTAGAGACAAAAGGCTAATGCACACCAAGTGATTAATTCCTTACTTCCTTTTTTTTTTCTTTTTTCTTTTTTTTTTGCAAATGGCATTTGCACACGTGGACCTTATGACTACTGACATCTATCAAAGTAAAGATTGTTAAGAAATAGAGCCCAACGGGATTCAAACAAAAGGAAGACACTTTAAATAAACAAAAGAAAAATAACATGACCAGAAAGACCATGAAAATGACAGGAAACAAGATATGCTTGAATCCAAACAAAATCATTACATTAATGCTTCAAAAAGAGTTAACATAAGTTCAGCACCACAAAAATCTAAGATGACAATCACATCTATTAACGCCTCAGATCTCCCATTGTTTAGAGGTTTCAAATTCTTTGGAGGATGAATGACTTCTTCGAGAGATGATTATCTTGACTAGTGCGGGGGTATTTCCCTCAGATGAGGAATGTCTGCATCATTTTCTTTTCCCAGAGTCATGCTCCTCACCATTTCCTCCAACTCCACATTGACCTCTTCATAGGAAGCTATATCTTGCCTAGCTTGTATTACTCTTGAAGCGAGTGATTCTTGGATTCGCACCTTGAAATCCCAACAACCCTCAACACAACTTGATTCTTCATTCTCGCTCCTCCTCTTCTTTCACAGTTGCATGCTGGTGCAGTGATACTACAACCTGTTTTCTTCAGCCCCTCGACTACTTTAGCCATTGGTGCATGCAAGCTTCTGACCTTTCCTATGGGTGATCCTTCCATCTCCCATGCATTTACCTCATCAAGAATTGGGTTGTTGACAACACTAGGTAGAGCTATTTCTTGAATGTCAAACTTCCCATAAGCTATTAGCTTCCTTACTGCAATCTTGAAAGATTCACAATCTTCAATTGAGTGCCCTGGGACGTCCCTGTGGTATTTGCAAGTTAAACTCGGATTATATCATGCTGGGAATGGTAGTTCTAAAGGACGTACAGGACTTCCCGACATGAGGTGAGCATCAAACAGCCTTTGGAATAAGTCTGCGTTTGACATGGATAATCTTGGGAAAGGAGGTAGGTTTTAAGGATGGAAGCGACCTCGATTTCGACAGTTCGGTTGAGGCTGTTGGAGGTTTGAGTAACTTTGTGGAGGTACAAGTGGATATCGGATATGAGATGGGCGAGTTGGTACATATGGTGATGGCATGGGGCCATTGTTGGTTTGGAATTGTGGAGTTGGGGTGCTATTTGTGGTTGGAACAAATTGGTGGGAGGGGTAATAAGGAAATGTAGGCGTAAGTGTTTGGTATGGAAAGTGAAGGTTAGGGTTATATGGTGGTTGCTCCCCCATGAATCCGACATTACCGTGGACCTCATTTCGAGCATCCTTTGAAAGACGACACTCTTCTCTGATAGGAAGCCCTAGCGGTGCAGTGTTCGAGGTCCTTCCCACAACAGGAATCTCAGTGGTGGTCGTGGGGTTTGTCCTTATGGAAGTGATAGTCGGCAGGTGCGGATGTGCCCCAGTCACTCCTGCACTTCCAGTAGCCCCAATCAAGTTGATAGTCGCCCTTATGGCCAACAACATTTCCTCCATTCTTCTCTGAGATTTTGTCATTTCAATCATCATCTCTTTCATCTCATCTACTTGCATACTCAGATTTCTTCCTTCATCCTCAGGGTTATCAGCAGCCATTCTAGTCCGAGATCTAGGCTTGTGAGTTTGGATTTGATTGGTCTCTTCCTTCCTAGGCTCTCTCTGGTTCAAACTAATTTGATTTGTTAAAACAAAATAACATTTATCAAAGAATGGGATGAAATGCATGAGATGCACAAAATGAATGAACTTTGAAAACACTTTTTCTATTTTTCTTTCCTCTTTTTTTTTTATAAATGCTATGTCATGAAAATGCAAGATGTTTTTTTTTCTTTTTTTTTTATTTGAATGCTAGGGATGCTATGAAAATGCACAATGTTTGTTTGTTTTTTTTTAGAATGCTATGAAAATGCAAGATGCTATTTTTTTAATACTGGAAATGTCATGAAAATATATGATTTTTTTTTATAATGCTAAGCATGTTATGAAAATGCAAGCGATGAATAGCTTTTTTTTTCTTTTTTTTTCTTTTTGATTTTTTTTAAATGCAAGAATGAATGATATGAGAAATAAATAAATAAAGAAAAAGAAGTACGCTCCCTTTTGTGCCCTAGTCTAGTGGAACCTATATGTTCAATCTATCAGTGCAAGATTTTTCAGGACAGTCTAAACTTCTAAAAACTCATGGTTCTCAGATTGCCCTTATCTCGAAAGACAAGGACCCAATTCATGAATTAATCACAAGTTGGGATAAACCCTTTCAATATGATTCATCCATGATAATGGTAACAATCTGAATGGTGTCTCAATAAATGTCAAGTGAGCATAAAGCCCCTCAATAACAAAAGTCGAGACCCCTCCTATTCCTCGGGTTCGCACAGACTCGGGTATAGAGCCCAAAAAGTGTGTGAGGTACGTGATAGTGACGTGTGAGAGGGAGCATACCAACCTGTACAAAAATTTAAAAGACCAAAACATCCAAAACCTGCAAAAGCATATATACAATAGCCAGGCAGCAATCATCTACCCTAGGGTTTCAACAATTAAACATAAAATATATACATATAAATCATGTCAAAAGAAATACAAAACAATGCTATCGATATTTACATAAAAATACTAAATAAAATCTATTTACAAACAAATAAAAAAGGACAAAAATGGGTAAAATAAATAAATAGAGATTATTAATAATTTGCACAACTAACAATAATAGGCCTAACTCTCCAAAGGTCCCCAGTGGAGTCGCCATCTGTCGCAACCGAGATCGCGGTGAAAAATAGCAACTCAAAGGATTTTAGAAATATGGAAATGGAAAATGGAGTCGCCACCAATTTTATTTTAACTTAGGAAAAATTGGAAAAACCTTTCTTTGAAAACGGTCTTTGAAACCAGATTAGATTTGGGAGTCGGTTATGGATAGGGAAGGGTGGAAACTTAATCCCACAGCACCCCTAACACACCCGTTCTAAAACGGTAACTTAAGTTAATTGTGCAAATTTTTAATAATCCTTGGAAATATTTATTTTACCCCATTTTGCAAAATATTGTAACTATTTATAAAAAGGAAACCACAAAATTATGAAAATTTAATTTTGGCTTGACAGAAATGAAATTCTGCTCCTACGTATCCCCTGGTGCAATAAGGAACTCAAAGTTACGTAGTTCTTTATAAAATAAATCTGGGTTAATTATTTTTAATTAAAAAAGAAAGAGTTTATTTGGAAACAAATTCATTATTACACAAGGTTCAAGTTAGCACAAGGCTACTCAATAAACCCTTATGATCCAAACAACATTGAAGATAACATTCGTTATTCAATCAACATCATTGGTCATCGCATGGATTAAAACCCTTTTTTTATTCTTATTTTCATTTTTTATTTGCCATTTTTATATTCTTTACCCTTCTCCCTTCTTACCAAAATGCATCATTATTGCCTTAATGTGAAATGGACAGCAGCCCACGTGATTCAACCTCACACCCAAAAAGACAATCACAATTCAATTTAAAGAAATATAAGTTTGGAGACTTTGGCAACAATAACAGAGCACACACCAGGGGACGTTTGTGGAGGGATCTAGTCTGAGGTTCGATGGTCGGTTGAAGGTATCTGGACTCTGAGGTCCGACGGTCGGTGCTGGAGGGATCTGGATTCTGAGGTCCGACGGTCGGTTTGGGGAGACCTGGATTTTGAGGTCCGACGGTCGGGAGCTGACTTCTGATGTCCGACGGTCGGGAACTGGGGAGACCTGGATTCTGAGGTCCGACGGTCGGGAGCTGACTTCTGATGTCCGACGGTCGGGAACTACCTCTGACGGTCGGGAACTGGTTCCTAAGGTCCGACGGTCGAGAGCTGGCCTCTAAGGTCCGACGGTCGGTGGAAAGATGGATCTTGTTGGGTTCGACGGTCGGTTCGGAGACGAATCTTGTGGGGTTCAACGGTCGGTGGAAAGATGGATTTGGTTGGGTTTGGAAGGTTTGAAGGTCGGTGAGGGGAAGAATCTGGCTTCTGAGGTCCGACTGTCGGTGAGGGGAGATCTAGCTGAGGTTCGACGGTCGGTGAGGGGATGGTAACTGGTGTTGGTGAAGTTGGTCGGTGAAGGTCACGGTGGTGTGGTTCGACGGTCAGTTGGGAAGGATTTGGGGTCCGACGGTTGAGAGGAAGGTTGATGGCAGAAAATGCTTGGGTGAGGTTTCACGTGGATGGGGTGTTTTCGGCTTGGTTTGGAGGATCTGGGGCCGACGGTCGGGAGGAAGGTTGATGGTAGAAAATGCTTGGGTGAGGTTTCATGTGGATGGTTTCGGTTGGAAGGGGTTGAAGGTGGTGAGGTGGTGAGTTATGGGTTGGTGGTGGACTTGGACGTGGAGAGGGTAGAGGAGGGGTGATGGTGAGTTGATGAGGGTTTTGATGAAGATGGCGAAGGTTGTGGAGATGAGAGACCTGCAGGTGGGTTATAGTGAAAGTGGTAATGTGAGGGAGGTCCTTATGGAGGTAGCAGGGGGTGTTTTCTATTATGAAGATGAGTGTTGAAGATGGATGAAGGTGGTTTTGGTGAGGCTCCTCCCTTTGCTGTTAGATGGTGGAAGAAGATGATAGGGTTGGGTGGTGAAGGTTGGACATGGAGATGGAGTGGAAGGATTGTGATGAAGATGGTGGTTGCTGGTATGTAGGTGACGAGGGGTGGGGTGTTGATGAAGGGTGGAGTCTTGAACTTCTGAGAAGATCTTTTCTCTCAAAAACTCCCAGCTCTTCGGTGACTTTCCTAAAAAATTCTCACCTCTCCTCCAGCAAACTCCAAAAACTGCTGCCAAAATTTTAGCCTCCTCCTCTTTTTCTTTCATTTCCAGTATCCAAGTCCCCCTTTTGCCGCTGGCATTTCTTTCTTTTCTCCCTTTACGTAAACCAACTCCTCATTGAGCCCTCCATTCCTTTCTGCTGCCCCCCTTTTCTTTATTACGTGAGATCCAAAAAAAGAAAAAGTCGTGTGTGCAGGGATTGCGTGTGAGGGGAGTGAAAGTGTGTGCAGAGAGTGAAGCGTGCAAAGTGTGTGCAGGTGAACAACCGGAGTGTGTGCAGGTGAGGAAAAAAAATGAGTGTGACTATTTTGTTTTGTTTTTTCTATTTTTTTGTTTTTTTTTTTTTTTTGTTTTTTTTTTATTATTATTATTTTTTATTTTTATTTTTTATATTTTACTTTTTTTTTTTACTTTTTACTTTTTTAATTTTGGTTAAAATTAGGTGTCATGATATCTTTTCACTTTCTTTTTCTCTTTTTTTTTCTCTCTTTTACCCTTTTTTCCAATGGTTCACAATAACACCCTTTTATAGCCATGTCGATTGGTTATGCGTGTTCTCTATTGGTGCACGTTGCACTAGTGAAGTGCGGTGCACATTACACCTCTTCGACAAGGTGTACGTCATTCCTAAGTAATGATTAGTTGTAGATTTTTAACTTAATAATAATTACTGGTTAGATTTTTAGGATAGATTTTTATAATAAAATAATATAAATCATAAAATATATTCTTATAAATATCTTCTCATAAACATATTTTTATGATTATTTTCTTATAAATATAGATCTATTAAAATATTTCTAATCTTTATTGTTATTTCTAAATTTTATTTCAATAAATTCCTATTTTTTAACTGCAAATTTTTTGTTATATTATCCCATTTATTTAGAAAATTAATCTCAATAATTTTAATTAAATTTTTACAAATTTTATCTAATTTCTTCTTATTAGTAATAACTATTATAAAATCAAATCAAATCAAATATGTAAATTAAAAAAATTAAATTTTTATTCTTCATAAATTATTTTATAGAAAATAAGATGTTATGCTTTTATGTTCATTGTAATAAAAATTTGATTGGATATGATGTGATAATTTATACTTTTATATAAAAAGAAATCAAATATAAAATTTTCTTTTGTGGAATTATATAATTTTATCCGTTAATTATTTTTTATAATATATAATTAATTAAATAATAAAGTCTAAAAATAATTTTATTATGTGAATCCAAATTAAACTTTTAAATATTATTCATTAATGCTTGAAAAAAATTGAAGAAGATAAAGTAAACCTCTTGAGGTCCACATAATCGTTATCTATCCCAGTTAGAGAAATCCATCTCCCAGTTAACTACGCAATTGACTTTTCAAAAGCCATCGTTTACAAAGGTTAAGAAAGTTGGCCACTGAGTTTCATGACTTCTTCCACTGGGTTTTTTCTGTTTTCTCTTTTCCGTAGCTTTTTCCCTGAATTAGAAACCAATTAAACACTATGGGGAAGAAACCTTCTCCCCTTTCAACTCTTTTCCTCCTGATTTCGCTTGCCTTGGTTTCAAGTGCAGAATCCGGAATTGTCACTTACTGGGGCCAAGATGGAAGGGAGGGCACATTGACAGAAGCATGTAACTCTGGACTTTATGAAATCGTCAACATAGCATTCCTCAACAAATTTGGCAACGGCCAGAGTCCAGAAGTCAATCTAGCAGGTCACTGTACCTATCCTAATTGCCAAAGTGTGAGCGAGGGCATCAGAAATTGCCACGCCAAAAACGTTAAAGTCATGCTCTCAATTGGAGGCTATATTGGGAGTTATAAGTTGTCATCTACAGCAGATGCAAGACAAGTAGCAGACAGCATATGGGACAACTACTTGGGGGGACAATCAAACGTAAGGCCATTAGGTGATGCTGTATTAGATGGAGTTGATTTTGACATAGAAGGGAATGGTCGTGGTGATCCAGCGAACTATGCTGAACTTGCTAGGAGACTCTCTCAGCGCAGTGGTGGCAAGAAACTGTACCTAACTGCTGCACCTCAATGTCCATTCCCTGAGTTATCTGGTCAGCAATACATCAGTGGGGCATTAGCTACAGGGCTTTTTGACTATGTTTGGGTTCAGTTTTACAACAACCAACAATGCGAGTTTGATTCTGGCAACCCCAACAACTTTCAGAAATCGTGGAACCAGTGGATCTCGTCTATAAGTGGAGGCAAGTTCTATGTTGGACTTCCAGCCTCACCAGCAAAAGAAGCTGCTGGTAGTGGTTATGTGCAACCAGAAACAGTCATAAATCAACTGTTGCCTATTGTCAATAAATCAGCTAAGTATGGAGGTGTTATGCTTTGGAATAGGTACTACGACAATCTAACTGGATATAGTGGAAAAATCAAGGGCCGCGTTTGAAGCCTACCGGACTTAAATTTGCCTTTACTAGCTAATAAATGTCAGCTCTAACGAGTTGAAGGGCAATAACAGGGCATGCAAGTATTTACCATGTGTAATCTATCTATCTATTTATTAGTAAGTAATTAAACTCAAGTTCTAAAATATCCCAAGTTTTTTTTTCGTGTTTAATTAGACCTTAGAAGTTATTAATGGACTTCTCATGATTCTTGGAGTTGTTACTTTGTCCAAGTTCTGATGTCGAGTGTAACAACCCAACCTTCTTCCATTTTTTTTAGGATGAATCCAACCTTCTTACATATATTTATAGAAGTTGTGAAGGGTATCTATTGTATATTTTAAAAGTGATTTACAGAAAGTGTATTTATAGAGAATGAGTTCCTCAGATACAAGAGATTTAAATTTGAATTTAAATACATTGAGATTAAGCTGTACAGAACAAAAGGATAGTATAAGATTCTTATTTTATAGCAGCAACTTTGGTGACGTTGGGATGCTGAGATTGTTGAGAACTTGAGTTTGTTAAGGAAGAACTATGACAAATTAATATCCCTAGAAGCCTTGTACTAGTACAAGGCATTAGTCATGGAAGTCATGATACATCACAAGAATGTTAGAATCAGTTTTGCATGAGGGATGGAATTAATAGTCTTCCTGCTGATGATGGTGGAAGTGAATATCAGTCACCAGTTGATACCTGTTAGAGATATTAGGGTTATTACTTATTAAGTTATTAGTCTTATGTTAGTGGGCTTGGGCCCATACTCGTAGTGTTAGTATTTGACCTAAGTATTAGTATATCTATAATAGTAAGTTATGGTTTTGTATTAGATTATCATATCAATAACATTATCATTTTATAGTTGTCTTTGTCTCTTTTTCTTCTCCCTAACCCTGATCCATAATTCTTCAACATGGTATCAGAGCAGTACCATCCACCCTGAAGGGTTTGCCTTTTCTGTTGTGTTGAGTTCTATGGAACTCCTTTTTATATTCTCCCATTTGTTTCTCTCAAAATTTTTGCTCTATTTTTGTTGATAGGTATTTGATGGCATTAGGCCTGTAGTAAATAGAGTTTATGTTAGAAGACATAAGCCCAAACCCAATGAGACCTAACTAACTTCTAGTTAGTTAGTTAGGGATTAGTTGCTATTTTTGTGGTACTCAGTTAAGAGTTGGGGAATGGGAATAAGGATATAAATAAGGTGAAATTGTATGACGGAGGGGATCTTGGGATTTTGGGTAAAGGAAGGGAAGCCACATTGGCTTAGAAGGAGGTTACACCGACCTCGAATCTATGATAGGAGTTGTGAGAGTGTACATTGTCTATTGTATACAGTTTCTTAGGGTATTCAGCCCTAATTCTTGGAATAATACCAGTGTTCTATTAATTGGTATAAAAGCTCTAGCATCTTGGGAAGAAGACACGCATGGTGAGCACGCGAATGGAGACAAGGACTAAAGCTTTGGAGCACAGGTGTGAGGATTTCGCGGAATAGAGGCAAATGAGTGATGTTCGTATGGATTCCATGGAGAACAACATCCAAGAGATCTTGCGCAAGTTGGATTCAATGATTCATGGGAATGGATGACCTAGGGTGGAGGTCCATTGCGATTCCGAGGGTGAGAACAATATGGACAACGCACGAATCTATGGTGGCAAGGAGTGCTGGTGCAAAATGGAGCTTCCCTTGTTTGAAGGGGAAGAGGCATGCAATTGGGTGCATAAATTGGAGAGATTATTTGAAATTCGAGGGGATCCTGAGGGAGAGAAGCTTAAGGTGGCTTCTATGGTGTTGGAAGGGCAATCATTGTCATAGTTTCATTGGTGGGAAGGAGGGGATGAGGAGGTTTCTTGGCCCTATTTCCGATAGGCCATTATTCGAAGGTTTCATCCTTCTGCTGCACAGAACCCTTATGAATTTGCTAATGGCGTTGAAGCAAGGGGATGAGTCAGTGAACGGGTACAGAAGGTAGTTCAAAATCTATGCTGGGTCCTTAAGAATTTCAGACCATCAATTCTTGAGGAGCATTTTCTTGAATGGGTTAAGGGAAGGGATAAGGAGGGAGCTGCGAGTACACAAGTGAATTCTTTGAGGGATATGATGAAGATGGCTCAGCTTATTGATGAGAAAAATGAAGAAATCATCAAGGAGCTAATGGTAGGAGGGTGGAAGGGCGTTTCTACTGCAAGGATGGTGACCAACAACAAGACAGGGACCTAACACACTATTATGAAGTGTAATAGTGAAAGCTGGAAGGGGTCAAACACAAGCGGCATTTCTGGTTAGAAGAAGGCAAATTCTGGGAGCATAGTGGGCTCTTCTTCGACAGGGGCAAATGATAAAGCCCTGCCCAAAACCCAAGAGTCTGCAAATGTCAGTAAGAAAGGGAGGAATTTTAGAGAATTTCCTGATGCAGAGTATTATGATAGGATGAAGAAAGGATTGTGTTTTAGGTGTGATGAGAAGTATTTAGCTGGCCATGTTTGTAAAAATAAATAGCTATGACTGTTATTAGTTGAAGATGAAAATGAGGAGGAAAGCCCAGAAGCTGAAATCACAGTAGAAAAGGAGCTCAGATGGGAGGAAAAAGGAAAAGCCATTGTGTTGGGATATAATAGTTTGAAGGGGTTAACAAGAGGGAGGTCATTCGAATTAAAGGGAAGGTTGCAGGGGGTTGAGGTAATAATGCTAATTGATTGTGGGGCTTCCCACAGTTTCATTGCTCAGAATTTAGTGGGGAAGGTGGGTTTGAAGGTCACGTCCACCTCCTCTTTCATGGTGGAAGTGGGAGATGGGTATAAGGTGAAAAGTGAAGGGTGTTGTAAAAACGTAAAAGTAGTTACAGAACTTAGAATTGCAGCATGATTTTTATGTATTTGGGTTGAAGGGGCCTGAGCTAGTTTTGGGGTTGGATCGGTTGGCTAGTTTGAGCAATATCACTGCCAACTTCAGAGAATTGTCATTGAAGATCAAGAATGAAGGAAGGATATATCTCATAAAAGGGGGCCCTTCATTGTGCAAGGCTGCAGCTTAACTAAAGTCATTAGTGAAGTCATTCTGAGAGGAAGATGAGGGATTCTTAGTGGATGTCAGAAGAATTTCAAGGGAGTAGTAGCAAGGGCAGCAGGCTCTGAGCAGTGAGATTCCTGAGCAAATTCAAGCTTTAAATTAGGAATTTGGGGAGCTTTTCCAACAACCCACATGGCTGCCACCTTCGAGGAGATATGATAATTTTGAAGAAAGGAGCAAATATACCTAACATTCGTCCTTACAGGTATCCCCACTATAAAAAATCTAAGATTGAGAAATTTGTTAAGGAAATGTTAGAGACTGGTATGATTAGGCTAAGTACTAGTCATTATGCTAGCCTTATGATTTTAGTGAAGAAGAAAGATGGAAGTTTGAGGTTTTGTGTGGATTATCGAGCCTTGAATAAGGTGACAATTTCGAATAAATTTCTTATTCCAATTATAGATGAATTGTTAGATGAATTGGCGAGGGCTACAATATTTTCTAAATTGGACTTGAAATCGGGATATCATCAAATTCGCATAAGGGAATAGGATATTGAGAAAACGACATTTAAGACTCATGAAGGGTATTATGAGTATGTGGTAATGCTATTTAGTCTCACTAATGCTCCTTCTACTTTCCAAGGGTTGATGAATGAAGTGTTGAGACCTTGCTTGCGAAAGTTTACTTTTTTTATTTATTTATGATATTCTGATCTATAGCAGAGATGTAGTCACTCATTTAGGGCATTTGCGAAAGGTTTTCCAACTCTTGTTACTTAATAAGCTGGTGGTGAACAAGAAGAAATGTTGCTTTGGGGGCCAATATGTGGAGTATTTGGGGCATATAGTCTCGGCTGAGGGGGTTGCTGCTGACCCCAAGAACCTTGAACAAGATTCTCTATATCAGACCTCAGGCAAACACCTTATCATTTAATGAACTAGTATCTCTCTGGGAGAACAAAATTGGTAAGACTCTTGAAAGAGCCTATGTTCCAGAGGAGCAAGTCTTGAAGCAAATTCAAGGTTAGTGACTGATAATTATTCACAAGATATATTTGTTTTATCAGTTAATATTAAGTTAAGATCAGATGAATGCTTTTACAAATTTGGAGTTCTGAATATGTATATATATACTTGTTTTGACAGTTGGTAGTTGTTAATTTCTTGTTATTGCAGAGTCGTCGCCACCCATCAATGTGGTCCTCTCAATTTGCCACTCTTCCTATGTGAAGGGAGATCTGACGAACTTTGAAATTGAGCCATCATTTGGAGTAGAAGCTTCAGCACTCTATCCCGATGTCAAATACACCATTGTGGATGAGTTCCTTAATCAGTTTGTCTGAGGAGAGATACATCCGCAGTTGATATTTGTGCTCTCAGGAATCATGTATGAAAAATGTAATTTGTTTATCCAAATCTCAAATCTCAAATAAAAAAAATATATGCTCTCAGGAACCATATTTGATTATCCAAAATATAGGTGGAATTTCATAAATGCCCTTATCTCTTCCTTCTCTCTAGTGCGCACTCATCTCTCATCAGGTTGTTCCACTTCTTCATGGTTCTCTACCTCCATATGAGCAACTAAACTCAGATCTACTCTAGGTACACTATTTGGCTTCTAAATCCTCTTGTTCTTTATGGTTTTGCTTTTGCTCTAAGCAACTAAACTCAGATCTACTCTAGGTACGCTATTTGCCTTCTAAATTTTCTTGTTCTTTGAATAATCATCATACAAGCGGATCCAATGGTTAATGAAAGTTCAAATCATCGATTTTTCTATTTTAAATATAATCATTAAAAAAATTAAACAAAAGTAAAAGGAAAGAAAATAAGGTCATACGTGATTCCAAGTTGAACCAAGCGTGGCAGGCTGAGATTGACAAAGGGGAACATCTCCTGGGGTTAGCTTGTGGGGCACTAGCAAAGGCGCTGCATCTTCTGTTATTTTCCTAACCCAATACGTGTACAATGCTCCTTATTGCTCTTCTTTCTCTGACGATGCTCCTAGGGTATGTTGTGGAGTTGGTGTTTTGAGACCACCGTATTGAGAGGAAATGGTGAGAAGGAATGCATCAAAATGAGAGGTAAACTCGTTAAGGAAAAAAGAAGAGGGAATGAAATTTGAAGAAAAAAGATAACGATGCAGAGTATTTTTTTAAGTATAAACTTCCTTTAAACACTATGAAACCATCACAAATTTTAGTTTTTTTTTGTATTAAGCCGCCTCTAAACGATATTAAACCGCCACAAAATTATAAAATCGCAGTGTAAATCGTAAAAAATTATGCAGTTTAAGAAACCACCGCAAATAAATCGCCGTTATTTGTTAATTTTTTAGTAGTGATTGAAGCCATGGTGCAGTGGCCCATGCCTTGGGATGTGAAAGGTTTGCGGGGTTTTTTGGGTTTAACTGGTCATTATCGTAGGTTTATAAAAAAATTATGGCAAATTAGCCAAGCCTTTGACTGAGTTAGTGAAGAAAGACAATTTTCAGTGGTCCTTAGAGGCTTAAACAGCTTTTGAAACATTGAGGAATGCCATGACCACATTACCTGTCCTGGTTATTCCAGACTTCAGCAAGGAATTTGTGGTAGAGATCAATGTCTTTAGCAGGGGAATAGGGGTTGTATTGCTGCAACAAGACAGACAAGTGGCTTATCTTAGTCAAGCACTGACTGAAAGAGAGCAAAAGAGGTCTGTTTATGAGAGGGAATTGATGGCAATTGTTTTTGCTTAGTAGAAATGGTGTCATTACCTCCTTGGGAGACACTTCACCATTAGAACTAACTAAAGATCCTTGAAATTTTTGACTGATAAGAGGATTTTGGGAGAAGAGCAGTTTAGGTGGACTTCCAAACTAATAAGGTTTGATTTTGATATCCACTACAGACTAGGGAAAGGCAATGTTGCTGCCGATGCTTTGTCTCACCAAATGATGTATGCCACTATTTTTATATCTATTCAGGAGGATTGAGGGGAATTATGAGGAGATTCAACAAGATCCCAAGCTGAAGAAGATTGTACAAGAGTTGGTTAGCCAGCCTCAAGCTTGGCCTGCTTATTCCTTGCAGAATGGCCAACTATTTTATAAAGGAAGACTGGTCCTTCCTCACTCTTCCCCTAGGATTCCTGATTTACTTCATGATTTCCATGCATCATCTTTTGGGGTCACTCGGGATTTCTGAGAACATATAAAAGGCTGGCTGGAATTTTTTTCTGGGAAGGCATGAAAAAGGATATTGTGGATCTTATTGCTAGTTGTGATGTGTGTCAAAGGAATAAAGCACAAACTTTGTCACCAGCGGGGTTATTACAACATTTACCTACTCCAACTCAGGTTTGGAGTGAAGTAACTATGGACTTTATTACTGGTTTGCCTAGATCCAAAGGCAAAGACATTATCATGGTGATTGTGGATCGTTTCACTAAATTTGCCCATTTCATGGCCCTTTTCCCATCCTTTCACAGCACAAGAGGTAGCTCAAATATTTATTGATGAGGTGGTAAGGCTGCATGGATTTCTCACATCCATTATTTTTTACAAAGACCAACTGTTTTTAAGTAAATTTTGGACTGTTCTTTTCAAATCCGCAGGTATAAGGCTTAAATTATGTACTGCATACCACCCTCAAACTGATGGGCAAACAAAGGTTGCTAATAGGTGTATAGAGGCCTATTTGAGGTGCTTCGTTGGGGAGAAATCGAGCTCTTAGTCCCATTGGTTGAGTTGGGTTGAATATTGGTTTAACACCAATTACAACTGCTCTATTAGGATGACACCTTTCAGATCTCTTTATGGACGTGACCCCCCTGTGTTGTTTAAAAGGACAACCTTCCCTTCAAAGGTGGAGGCTGTATCACAATTGCATCTGGACAGAGACATGCTGATGGAGGAATTAAGAAGTAATTTGGATAAGGCTCAGCAGCAGATGAAGGTGATGGTAGACATAAAACGCAGGGATTCGGTCTTCAATATAGGAGATTGAGTTTATTTAAAAGCCCAACCCTATCGGCTGAAATCCATGGCTAAGAGAAGAAATGAAAAACTTAGTCTCGCTATTATGGGCCATTTTAGGTGCTGGACAAGGTGGGGGCAGTGGCTTACAAATTATAGCTTCCTCCCTATAGCAAAGTCCACCCAATTTTTCATGTAAGCAAGTTGAAGATAGCAGTCCCTAAGGACCAGCAGTCCCATCCTATACCTCCAAAACTATCTACAGATTGGATCTTGGAAACACAACCTGCAGAGGCACTTGATCTGAGATATAATGCAGTGGGAGCGGCAGAGCTCCTCATCCAATGGTAGGGGGCTCCTCCATGCGATAATTCCTAATAGTCTGTATCCTCTCTGAAGCTTCATTTCCCTTTTTTTCACCTTGAGGGCAAGGTGAAAGCTTTTGGGGGAGTATTGATGGCATTGGGCCTGCAGTAAATAGAGTTTATGTCAGAAGACATAAGCTTAAACCCAATGAGACCTAACTAACTTTTGGTTAGTTAGTTAGAGATTAGTTGCTATTTTTGTGGTACTCTGTTAGGAGCTGGGGAATGGGAATAAGGATATAAATAAGGGAAATTGTATGACGGAGGGGATCTTGACATTTTGGGTAAAGGAAGGGAAACCACATTGGCTTAGAGGGAGGTTACACAGACCTTGAATCTATGATAGGATTTGTGAGAGTGTACATTGTCTCTTGTATACAGTTTCTTGGGGTATTCAGCCCTAATTCTTGGAATAATACCAGTGTTTACTAGTGTTCCATCAATATTAAACTATTATGGAGTAGAAAAATATAGCTATATCCTTGTTTGAAATCGTGTTACTATCTCTTCGCAGTCAAGGGTTTCACGGTTCTGTTTCCTAGGCAACCCAGGAGCGGTCGTCAGGGATTCGCGGTCGGACGTGGTAAGACGGTGCCTGCGAGACGACCAGTGAGATTGGTGGTGGTTGGCTGCGGCGGTTCGTGCCTTCCCATGTTTTCTGACTCTAGGTTCTCTACTGTTTCTTTCACGCACCCATTGTGCAAGGGTCAATAGTGACCCTGTAAGGTGCGATTAGGGCCAGCGACCGAAAGAAGGTAGTGTTTGTTGGCGGTGGGTGATCGGAGCTCCAGCGAGTTCTGTTCCAAACTTTGTTTTCTGTTCCAGGTCTGTTTCTCAATTCTGTCTTGACTGAGGGTGATTCAAGGCAGTTCTGATGGTATGTCTTTTATGGTTTTGAGGTTTTCCGATGAGTATCCTCTTTAGATTTCCTTTCTTCTTTCTTTCTTGGTGATGACTCTCTGTTTGACTTGGGACGTCCTCTATTTGGTTGCTATCTTGCTGTTCTGCCTCTATTTGGCATGTTTAGTTGCTGTTCTGTCTACGTTTTGACTATTTGGTGCCTTTTCTATCTTTGCATGGCCAGTTTGGCATCGGACTGAGAAGCTGCCTTAGGCTTTGGCATAATTTGTATGGTTTGGGTTATTTGGAGGTTATTGTTCGTGCTTTCTTTCTTTTGCTGTCAAGGGTTTGTGGATTGAAGACTTTGAACACTAGTAAAGGACCTCATTTGTGTTACTGGGTGGTATGATACTCGACTCAATGTTTTGGAGACCTGTTTGGAGGTTGAGGGGCCACTAAGGAGAAAGGTCAAAGACTCCAAAATAGGTCTCATTTGCTTGGGACGTGTGCCGAGGAGAAGCATGGAGCTGTCTACCAAGGACGTTGCCAAGGTTTTGTTATTCAGGGGGAGTACTAGTTTCCTAGGTTCTTTGTTGACAATGACTGAGTTGATCTAAATGTTAGTGGTGTTCCTTGTTTTCAGTTTATATTTTTATGAGTTTTCTACTTGTAACAAGCTTAAGTTTAGTAAGCTTAAGCTTGAGGAGGAGTGTTTTAGAGAATATTAGCGTTATTACTTATTAGGTTAATAGTCTTATGTTAGTGGGCTTGGGCCGGTATTAGTACTGATAGTATTTGACTTAAGTATTAGTATATATAGAATAGTAGGTTATGATTTTGTATTAGATTATCATGTCAATAACAATATCAGTTTATAGTTGTCTTTGGTTCTTTTTCTTCTCCCTAACCCTGATCCATAATTCTTCAACAGTACCACTTCAAATGAGGGAACAGAGCCTAGTGTACTGCCTAATGGCATAGTTAATGCGGATGTCAGCCAGGTGGTTACAGTTGATGCATGTAATTCTGTAAGTGATCTTTCTGAGACTGACAAAATGGCTGTGGAACCTGAAGCCAAATCAGAGGTGGACGGCATTCCCGTTGAGGTTGATATATTGGACATGACTGCTTTGAAAGAATTGCCTGTGGGAGTTATTGATGAAGATACCATTGATATTAGTTCTGGGAAGGATGAACAAAATGAAAATGGGAGGGCTGAGGCCAAACTAACTGGATTTACTACTATGATGATGGACAGAAGCCTCCCAGCCATGGTGGACGATTCTGTATGTGATGGGGTAGATTCAGAGATCCATGCAATGAAGAAGCTGCCAGTGGGATTGCTTCATCAGGATATAGCGACATCTGAATTTGATAAGGATGAGGAAACTAAAATTTCTAAAGGGGAACTACAAGCTGAAGATGGGGAATGTATTGCAGAGCTGCCAGTGGGATTGCTTGATGAGGATACAACAAAATCTGAATATGAGAAGCGTGATGAAACTAAAACTTCTAAAGAGGTTCTACCAGCTAAAGAAGGGGAATGTAATGCAGATGAGAAAACAAGTTCTTCCGCAGATGACACTGCAAAAGAAACTCAATTAGAACAGCAGCTGCTGGAAGAGCAGGAAGAGGTGCAATCTTCTGGGGAATCAGATGGTTGGCTAAAGATTGAGTTCCAGAAAGAAGACGAACTCATAGGGGATGCACCAGTGGATATAGAGGTTGAGTCTCAGTCAGGAGAGGAAATTGGAAATGATACTAAGGTTCCATCTTTGACAACTCAAGTTGATGGTCATGAACTAGCGAATGGAGATGAATGCTTGGAAGTAAATGATGTAAAGAACATCCAGCCAGAACCAATGGAGTCTGTGATAACTACCCAGGAAAACGTGCCTATTCATGACTTACAGAGGGAAGAGGAACCTGAAGAGAAGGTTGCACAGCGGGAGACCCAAGTTGAGGGTCAAGACTTAGTTGCTAAAGACACAGAAGCTTTGGCGAAGGAGGAAGCTGAACTATGTGCAGCATCACCAGCATCAAAAGAGCTACCTGTTGCTGAGTATGATGGAGGTTCCAATGGTGATACGAAATTATTGGAAGAGAATGAAAAGTTAAGAAAGATGATGAAGAAGTTGCTCGAAGCTGGGAATAGTTAAATGTAATATCAGAATTGACAGGCAGAGTGAAGGACTTAGAGAAGAAATTAGCCAGGAGTAAGAGAGTGAGGACAAAGCGGTACAGACCAGCAATTTCCAACATTCGTTCAAATAATCCATTACAACATAGAGCCGTTGGTGTTGCAATGTGATCTCTTTTCATTCAAGGAGTGTATATGTTGTAATTGTGAGGTGTGGTATCTGGTATGAGTCCCGTTGCACTGATAATGTGTAATTGTCCTCTTGTAATGTAACGATGTGACTTCAGCGCATATATTTCGGTTTCGATTTGTGGTTATGTTCAAGATAGATTTTGCCTTTTTTTTTTCTTTTTATGGTTGAGGATTCTAATATTGTCAGTAGAATTCAACGTTCCAAAAACACATGCTCTCTTCTTTTTCTCCGATTCATGGGAATGCTAAGCTTCTCCTTACTTTCTTGTTTTCCAAGAGGATCCTAAATTCTGTGTTCTTGTTCATTCTTAGGCACAACAACAAGAAGGTATGCTGCTTCGTTATCCACTTCATCTCCAATCCCTTTGTGACAAAAGGGATATTATTATGAAACAGTACAATCAATTTATTTTGATCCAGATCGCACAGACCATGGGTAGTATACTTATTTAGCTGAATACCTCCATTCTGTCTTCCTTGTTAATATGACTACACATTTGTTATATTGTGTATACTGAACTCATTTATGCATAATATATAATATAGTATAAGCTATGAAAACTTTACTTCAGAATACTTTCAACATGATACTCAAAACTCAGTTCTTCAATTGAAATTGTTCTAATGGTTTTTGTAGTATATATTGCTTTACCTCCCAGGCGTGATAGTGTGGAAATTGGGAGAAAGGAAATACAGAACATTGAATATTGTACTTTTTAACTCCAATATTGATTTCTATTACTAATATATAACTAGCTCTAATACTTGATAAGCGAAGATGATCATATCCATGGTTTATCAAACGAAGGTGAGTCTGAAATTTGTTAACTATATTGTACAATCAAGAGTCACAGGTGCCAGTTGTAGATGAAGACATATATTCAAGTTCTAACCTTAGTGGAACTGGAAACGGATAAAATGACAGCGATTAGTTAGAAAAAATAAAAATAAAAATTCATAAGAAGTTATATCAAACCAACATGTAATCTTAGATAGAAAGTGATTTATAAAATGGTTTGATTAACTATTAAATAAATAATTGTATGACTTGATTAATCATTTATCATCAATTGGTTTTTTCAAAGGTCTTGCTATTCCCATTTCAGTAAAAAATTTATGGTTGCTTTTATTAAATTTGGCACCATCAAAGACGCCAAGAGCAGGTTCACACTATAGCTGGAACCTTTTTTCCAATCTTCCCCAAACGTAAAGACTGGGAAGCAATCTTTGTAAAGACTTTTCTCCTCCCAGTAATCCTATAAATAGGTTTGCCTCCAAAATTAAGAAGCCAAGCAATTATCAAAAGCCTTAGCCTCTCTATACACAATATGGCATACAAAGCACTAGCCCCATTGGCACTACTCAGCCTCCTGCTTAGTGTCCTGTTACACACCTCACATGCAGGCACTCTCGCTGTTTACTGGGGTCAGAACTCAGGCGAGGGTAGCTTGGCTGATGCCTGTAATTCAGGCAATTATAACTATGTGATTATAGGTTTCCTGGCCACATTTGGCAACAACCAAACCCCACTTATTAACTTAGCTGGCCATTGTGACCCAACCACAAATGGATGCACTTCTTTTAGTGTTGACATTAAAAATTGCCAAAGCAAAGGAATTAAGGTGATGCTGTCAATAGGTGGTGGCGCTGGTAGCTATTACCTTTCCTCTGCTGATGATGCCAGGTAAGTATACAATTTACTTATACAATCATTGAAGTTTCATGCATTAAATTCACTAATATAAAACTACGTTAAAGTAAAATTTTATTTTTTGGGGTACAAAGATTGATTTTATGTTAAATATGATGCAGGAAAGTAGCACAATATTTATGGGACAACTTTCTTGGAGGCCAATCAAACACTCGCCCATTAGGTGATGCAGTTTTGGATGGCATTGATTTTGATATTGAGGGAGGCACAACCCAATACTGGGATGAACTAGCCAGAGCATTATCAGGATATAGCCAACAGAGGAAAGTGTACTTGAGTGCAGCTCCACAATGTCCCTTCCCAGACACTTGGCTAAAATCTGCTATAGAAACTGGTCTCTTTGATTTTGTTTGGGTACAGTTCTACAACAATTCTCCCTGTGAATACTCTGGTAATGCTAACAACCTTAAGAATTACTGGACGCAATGGATGTCAATTACGGCTGGTCAAGTTTTCTTGGGCCTCCCAGCATCCCAAGCTGCAGCTGGGAGTGGCTATATTCCACCAGACGTCCTTACTTCTGACGTGCTACCAGCTATTAAGGGCACTCCAAAATATGGGGGTGTTATGCTTTGGTCAAGGTTCTATGACCAAGGTTATAGCTCAGCTATTAAGTCCAGTGTCTGAGTTATTCAGCTTTCATTACCGTATATAATATAATAAAGTGATCTGATGTAACTTAAGAATACTAAAGTCTTGAGATGCCTATATATCTAGAAAAGAGTCAACCATGTGGTTGTGATGTAACCATGAATAATATTTTAAGTTTGATTTATATTTATATTATATGATGGAGAAATTGTGTTTACCATTTTCCAACAATATATTGCTTTCTATGGTGCATGAATTAATTTAACAATTTTCCAGAAAGCTATTTCTAATTTAGAATTATGGGAATTATTAATTAGTTCAGGTTGTGATGATGCTTTAAACCTCTTTCTCTCTTGTAGTTGTAGATCACAATACTCTTGCAATAACATTTTAAATTATGGCAGAACGGAATGATTTTATGTTTGTTTGCAATTGTTTTTCATAATAAAAATATTATAAAAAAATACTTTTTAACTCCCTATACTTTTTTTAGCTAGAATTTTGTGCTTATGAAAAAAGTTTGATAAGAAAAAATTATTTAGACATAAAAAATTATTTCTCAATTTTATATCAAAACATAAAATAACTTTTATATTTTGAAAAATCTTTTAATAAAATCATATAAAAGGATCTTTTATTAAAAGTTCATCCGTACGAATTCTCTATCCCTCAAACTGTATTTCTTTTCAAAGTCATTTTTTTTTTGTCATATACTTAATTTTGAATCACAACTTTTCCTTGAGAAAAAAAATTGGTATTATAATCTGGAATCACATCTCAACGAAAAGAAAACAATCTTCAACCACGGCTATCATTTTAAAGTTATTACTCCCTTGTTATTTTTTATCTTTCTTTTTTAAAAAATATTTTATTTATTATACTTTAGTAAATTAATGAAGTATTAATTATTTTTTCTAATTTTATCTTTAGTATTAATAAGTGAGAGAGAATATTAATAGAATGATAATAAATATTTTAAATATTTCAATAAAAGATCAGTCAAATAAAATTATTTTTACTTATAATCGAGACTATTTAATAATTTTCTTAATTTATGTACAATAATCCTAAAAAATAAATTAAAAAAATATACAAAACACATGATATATAAAGAAGAAATTTGCTATAATACACGCCAGTATTTAAACACTTGAGTGTTTGGTCCATTGAACATGTTAAACTACATTAAGATTTGTATCATTAAACTTCAAAAAATTGATAAAAACAAATTTCAATGGTAAATGTACCCGATCACTTATCGCTCAAGATTATCATAGCAAAGCCTTATAAAGAAAGAAGACTTAGCCTGTGTTGGCCCATCTGTTCAAATTGGTGTAGCTATTATCATCATCGTATATAGAAATAAAAAATGATGTTATTATATTATTTTTTTAAATATATTAATAGTTATGATTAAGTGAAAAAAATAATAAAAAAATGATATAATTAATAATATGTAAAATAATATAAAAAATAATGTAAAAAAATATAGTACAAATATCATTGTTGAAAAAAAAATAACCTATTTAATGTATCTGATTAAATTAGAATAGCTATGATCTATTATCGTATGAATTTAATTTTGGTGATGTTAAATTTATTAAATAATGTAACAATACATTGTTAAATATAAATATAAAACTTTTTAATATTTTTAATATATTAAAATTAAAATATTATTATATTACACATATGAGAAATTATAAACTTACTCAAAATAATACTTTTTTCGTTTACAATTGGGTCATTCAGACAATACTTTTTATTAATTTCTAATTTTGGCTTTTGCTTTATAAAATAATAATAATAAAGTTTGAATTTATATAACTTCAAGCACACTGTTCAAGTCTTTCACCATTAAGACTTATTTCGTTTTTAAACTTTACCCAATCTGTAAAATTGAAATAAACATCATAAAATTAGATAGAATGTGAAGTTAAATATCATTTTCACTTTCTTTGTCTCCACCACTATATCATTACCAATCCCACCACTCCAATGTCACAATTCCTCTGTCGGTGCCAACACTTCTACCACTATTCCAAGGCTGCCGTACGACCACCCCACCAAAGCAGATCACGATTTTTATGCATACCAATAATATACATGATTTAGAGAATACTATAATTTTTTTGTTAAATTATAATTTATACTTAAAATATTATAGTTTCTTTGTTAATTAAAAATTATACTTAATTCTTTCATTATATAGTTAGATAAAAATTATAAATGTAAAAATACAAAATAAATATTATACAAACAATTTTTAATCATATAATAATAGTATAAAAAATCATTAAATTATTTAATTTTTTTATTTGAAACTTGAATTTATTAAATATCAATAGAAAGTTGTAGAGACAAAATAAAGTCAAGAAGATTCTCCAACCAAATTGACGAACTAGATGTGAAAGCAGAACTTGCTAAGGAACCTGTCACCGAATTACAAGTATGTGGAACAAAATCACAACTAAACTTATGAAACCGGAAAGCATACAAATAAATATCCCTCTTTATAGAGCCATTGTAATTTGTAAGAGTAGTAAGTAAAACTTCCTTGATGCAGTCGTTAATTTTTATTAGTTTTTTATTTGTAAAATCATATTAAAATAACTGTTATAAGTTAAAAATTATATTAAATTTCTAGAGACCACAAAATGACTATTCTTTTATTCTCCAGCGGCTTGCGACCTCAGTAATAATTTAGCAACAAGAATAAATTTCCCAAATCAATGTTAGAACTCTGTAGCTTAGGAGATAAAGCAAACGTTTGTTCCAATCAAAGCTCAAATTTCTACCACATTCTTATTTCAGTAAAATATCATATTCATAGCATGTGAGCAAACTATAACTGCGGGTTCGAATTGTAATGCAGGGTTCGTATTTTATTGGCAGTATATTGTGGCCAGAGCCATCAGATTGTATCTCTGTAACCTGTTGGCAGGTAAGTTACAAGTCATAATAGGAAATTTATCCGGTGTTTTTCACCGAAATGAATGATCATTCTCCTTTGGCTAATTAACCAAAACTTCTGTACATCGGGCTAATAAACTCAAATTTCAACATATTCTCATTTTTGTCAAATACCAGCCAAAGTTGTCAAAATTCGCCACGTTGTAACCTAAAGGAAGACCACCAGTTATGCTTTTCACATAATTGCTTGAAGACTTGAAGTCCTAAAGGAAGACCACCAGTTATGCTTTTCACATAATTGCATGAGTATATGACCTTTTCTCTACAAGAAAAATGTTGAGAGCAGTGAATGATGTTTCGCCTGTAAATTACAATTTTAGATGACAAGTGAACATAAAAAGAATTTTTTTTTGATAAAACTAATATTTAACTTCATGCACTGCATGCAGCATAAATATTGAATATATATGTAAAGTATACTAAAAGTCTATAACAGAAGATCAAATTTGAGAAGAACTTTGCCTATCATTACCATATTTTAGAATTGCGTCAGTAATTGTTTGTACAAAAAAAGTTTATAGAAGACCAAATTTTAATGTGATAAAACTTTTAGCATTGAGAAAAAAAATCACGGAACAAAATCTTTAAAAATATATTATACTAAATTAAGAATAATTGTAAAATCATTTTCACTCTCTCTTAAATTAGAAGTGCAATCTATATGTAGTAATTTTCAATGAGACTCCCTATTTCTGTACTATATAATTCTATGTCACTATGGTACTAAAAAGTACTACAGGTTATACTCAATTTATGCTGATGTATTTTTGGGCACCCTAATATTTTTAAAATTTGCTTACATACTTTGTAAAACATATTTTTTTTCTTTTTTAAAATTACATACTATATAATTTATGCGATTTCCTCCTTCAAATTTTCTTCAAGCGTGCTTCTTCAGTTCTTCTTGACGACTATAATTAGAAGTCATTCCAGCGGACTATGTCATAGGATTCACATTTTGTCTCCTCTTTTGTCTTGTGTTTTTCATTGAAGTTACAGTAAATGAAACTACCCCGCACAAAGGATATCACCCTATTCTTGTGTGAAAATCTTCTTCGATTAATTAATTAACTTGTTAGATGGGCAAGAACTTTGAAACCGGAGAGGAAGACTATCTACTCTTCTCCACACAAATCTTTTGAACATTTTTCATGGAAATTAAACATTAAGCCTCATTGACTCATTACCTCACTGTCAATTCCTTCAAGCCTAAGGCACCAATCTTGAGCAAGCAGCTTAGCATAGCATCATTTATACCGTTTCCACAAAGTAAGCAGGTGCAGATCAATTATCTTGCCCTTGAAACCATTAATAGACGTGAAACCCGCGCTTTAATAATTTTCTTCCACAAGACGTGAAGACTGGGAAAAAATTTCTCCACTTGGTAAGAATATAAATAGATGAACCCATACTAGATTGAAGGCAAGCAACTAGGCAGTTTATTTGCACTATGGCACCTCAAGTACTAACCTCATTAGCCCTTATCTTCCTTGTGTTCACAGCCCTGCTCGATGCCTCTCATGCTGGTGTTATTTCTATTTACTGGGGCCAGAATAAAAACGAGGGTAGTTTGGCCGATGCATGTAACACTGGCAATTATGCCATTGTGAACATAGCTTTCCTATCCACATTTGGCAATGGAAACAATCCAAAGCTCAACCTTGCTGGCCATTGTGATCCATCCAATAATGGGTGCAGTTCTCTGAGCAGTGAGATTAACACTTGTCAGAAACAAGGTATCAAGGTGATGCTTTCCATCGGAGGAAATGATGGGAACCATGATCTTTCTTCTGCCGATGATGCCAGGCATGTATTTTTACTATTTTATTAAGTCCACAAGGACGCCCCTGACTCAGATTATCTTTACAAATTCTTTTTTTATGCTTCATATCCTTTTCCTCAGTTAAACCATCCCATATTAATAACAGTTTATTTTCCTATATATCAACTAATTTGTTGAAATTATCGCACATATTTACACAAACATCATCTCACAGTACAATTTTTATCATATGATTACAATCGGTCTCACATCGTTTTTTGGCATTTATACTCTAATTCTGACACCTACCTCTGATGTGAATAGATGTGTTCCCAAGTGATGTGCAAGAAGCATTATTGCTTGCGTAATTGCCTTGCTGAAAATGATAAAAATAAAAATTACTTATAGTTCGTTTCATGGTTTATAGTGATGTTTCTCTTTATTCAATTTTTGGTAAGAAGACCATGTTGCTCGATAATTGCAGGGCATTAGCAGAATACTTATGGAACAACTTTCTTGGGGGCTCATCAAATACACGTCCTTTAGGCAATGCAGTTTTGGATGGGATTGACTTTGCTATAGTGTCAGGCTCAACTCAGTACTGGGACGACCTTGCCAAGGCAATATCAGGGTATGGCAACCAGAAGAAGATATATCTAAGTGCAGCTCCCCAGTGTCCCATCCCAGACAAATGGCTAAACAGTGCTATAGAAACTGGTCTATTTGACTACGTTTGGGTCCAATTCTATAACAACCCTCCATGTCAATACAATGGGAATGCAGACAATCTCAAGAGCTATTGGAATCAGTGGACAGGAGTTCAGGCTGGTCAAGTTTTCTTGGGGTTGCCAGCAGCAGCTGGGGCAGCTGGGAGTGGCTATATTCCACCTGAGGTGCTTAATTCTCAAGTGCTACCATCCATTAAGAGTTCTCCTAAGTATGGGGGTGTTATGCTTTGGTCTAAGTTCTATGATCAAGGGTATAGCTCTGCTATTAAGGCCCAAGTTAAGTGACAAGGCTTTATTCCATCTTGTCAGTTGTGTTTTCCTTGGGGATGTAATCTGGACCAATCAAAAAATAAAGAATAACTAGAATAATATAATTATTATAAATATATATTAATAGTGTCCTTAATCTTTTTCCTCATACATGCATATAGAGCAGCTACATAGCATCTGAGAGACCACCGATGTCCTTGGTTCATTTGTAGCAAGTTGTGTTTTAATATTCGGTGTCTTTTGCTATACGAACTTTATTCTAAAAAAGTCATAAGGTTGATATTAATTTGATCTAAATCAAATACTAATTCAACTAAAGCCTTGGTCTTTTATCTTCCTATTCGTTTTCGTCGTGGTCTAAAACTAGTGGAAAACATGCTATGTTTATAAAAATAAAAATAAAAGTGGAAAACATGCTAAAAGCCTATATGGAAATTAAAAATACTCTGTATGGTGTGAAATAAGCATTCAACATAATTAAGGTCTTGATCTATCACCATCTGCATTGTAACAAAAAAAATTGACTCCACTCCAGTGAAACCAAAACAAGTTGGGGGCTGTCGCTACAACAATTTTACTTATGGCTACACTTATTTTAGGGAACGCTCTACCTATGACTATACTTGTTTCAGACAATGCTGAAGAACGTTTCCTAAAGTGTTTATAGAGAACATCTTTATAGAGGTGATCATTGTTGAAGAGTTTGGCAACATTTATAAAACATGTCTTTCAAATATAAATAGCACGCTTTATAAGCATTACTAAGTTACATTATATTTGAGAATTTTTTTTTGTTAAAACTCCTATATCGTCTATCTCAATATTTCAAGTGTAGTTTATATATTTATTAGATCACTGTACTTAATGTCAATTGATTTTAAGTTAAAATCTCACACTTCTTATTCACATAATGGTTAACACGCCTTGTTCTATTAATTTTGATAAGCAATGCTTTACAAGTGTAGTCTAAATTATTCACATTGCGTCATACACTAGGTTTTTCCAATTAAATTTTCCCATTAAAACGAGAAGTCCACCGAGAGCTTGCATTCAAGAGAAAACAAAGCCCCCATTTGAGAACCATCGAGAGCCACCTTTGTGCACCATGAGCACATTCGAGACCCATCAAGAGCTAGCATTGGAGACCTTTCCTTTCATTGCTGTGTTGTTGGTGAACTATGCATTTTTGTATATCATAGCCTTTGCGGCATTGTTTCATGAAAAGCCTTGTCATAAGGAAAGAAATTACAACTGATTTGAGCACTCCTATGTAAGTGTTGTCAAATGTCTCAAAACGCGCGCTTTTTTAATGTTGCCGTAGACCAAATTTTTTGTTGTAGTTCAACTTGAAGCCATTTCGATTCAGTGGATCATGTACTGGACTAACGTAGGTAGAAGAAGTGATATTAAAAACTCATATATTGTTATTTTTTTTGTTACAATATATTGCTATTTTAAATTAAAATATTTGTCTTACCCAAAATTTTATGTTAAGGTTTTAATTTATTCAAAAATAATGTGAGAGTACTAGCGAAGCTGTGAGAACCGCTTGTAGGATTTCGATTTCCACGTGAAAGAAAAAGGATGCCAATGTTCATGTTCAGTAGTGCCTGATGTGAAATTTTTAATTTCTGTAGAATGTGCATTTAGCTTTCGGGTTAAATTTGTCGCAGCTGGCCAAACTTTCGGGTTGGGTTGCTGATGAACCTGCAAAAATTTATATTTTTACGGTTCAAAATCTGGGTTTTCATTCTCTTTTAATCTTTTTGATTTAGTTTTGTTCTTAAATTTGATTATATTTTTTATTATTTTAATTTTGTTTTTATTATGTTTTTTTATGTATTTTTGATAGGTAAATACACATCGAAAGAGATTGGATGCTTAAAGAAGAAAGAAATCAAAGAAACAAGTTTTCGGGATAAATCATCAGATTTTGTGCAAAAAATAATAAATTCCTGAAAATAAATATTTGAAGAATTCATATCTTATTATTAAATGCTAATTAGAGCTTTAATTGGATGTAAAATCTCAAACAATGATTAGATTGAAGATTAGATATGGATTCTCAAAGAGATTTGATTTGGAGCAAAATTCGGATTCTGCACTATCGACCATCCCTCATTAATTGAGTCATATCTTGGGCTACAGAGATCAGATTGATGCACCGTTTGCGGCATTGGAAAGCTAACAGAAAATCCTACAACTTCTCTGTTGAGATCAAGGGCAAATTAGGCCACCTAGAGGGTGAGAAAAATCATGCAAGTCAGATACGAAAATCTGTCAGTTTTTCTATAAAAGGGAAAAAACAAATTTAGCAAAGCAGCTCACTCTTGAGCTCACTTTTCTTTTTACATATTCTTAGACACTTGGAGAGAAGGCAGCAGCCGTCAAGACAACTCAAATCCTAATTTCGTGTGGGCGCATCAAGACTTGAAGATTAGGGATTCTCTTCAATCTTTCCACCAATTATCAATGGAGTTTGTCATCTTCTATTCTTTGTTTTGTTCTTTTCCTATGTGTAACTAACTTCCCCTCGTTAGGGGGACGATGGATCTTGATACTTTGATGATGTAATTTCTTTTATGGGTTTAATGCATGTTTTTATCTCATGATTTACGTGTTTATCTCTGTTCTTAATGCTTTTCTAAACACGATCAATTTGGGAATGATAAATTGGGTTTATGTATGATTTGGGAAAATTTGCATGAACCTAGAACTTGTGATAAACACCATAATTTCTGCAATCGCTAGGGATAGCGTTGTGGGTTATGTGGTCTTTCTTATAATTCCTCTTTCTTGATAATGCCTTTCTAATTGGAGTTAGACTAAGGGATTAGTTAATTTCAATCAGTGTAAGAGGATTAGTATACTAAGGGATTGGATATTAATTAATGTTGGGAATTGACCATGAATCATTGAAATAGAACATGTTTTAAACCAATTTTTAGAAGTACATTTGAAAGAGTTCAAGTGAAGTCGAATCTAACACTTTCTTATTCTTGATTTCATCTCTTGTTAAATTGATTGATTTTACTTTATTTAGTTTTATTTACTTTCTTTTAATTATCTTTATTTTCACTTTTTTTCAACTTCCATATTTTGATTGGCTTAAATAGTGTTAATTTAACGAATTTGGTAATTGGCAATATAATCCTCGTGGGACGATTCTCTTTTCACTACTTTATTACTTTTTGCGATTCGGTGCACTTGCCGATTTTCAACATCAAGTTTTTGGCGCCGTTGCCGGGGATTATTAATTGCTAATATCAATTAGTAGTTAAAAGAGCACTAATTTAAGTATTTTTTTTATTGTTTAATTTTATTTTTAATTGTTTCTTTTTAATTTTAATTTATTTTTTTTAATTTTCTTTTATTTATAGATAATTATTTTTTTTTATTTAATTTCATTTTTTTTCATTTAATTTTATTTTTAATTTGTTTCTTTATTTTTTTTTTTTATTAGTCATTTAATTTAATTTAATTTAATTTTTATTTTTATTTTCTTTCTTTACTTCATTTCTGGTTTGCTTGTTTGTGTTTATGCAAGGTTCTTTGGAATCGGAAAAATTACTTTTTGATCAGAGAGATAGAATCGCTAGAGCGAAACAGAAAGCTGACTAGAGAGAGGAAGAGACTTGAAGAAGTTGAGCAAAAGATGGCGAGAAATTGTTGTAAGCTGAAAAGCAAAGACGTACATTGGTGACTATGCTACCCCATCTGCACGAGAATATTTCTACCGTATTGTGCGTCCTGCTATTCGGGCTAATAATTTTGAGATTAAAAAAGACTTCTACAACTAGTACAGAATCGGTTTGGGGAGGCCATGCGAGAAGATCCAAACTTGCATATTGTGAATTTCTTGCGGCTACTGTGATACTTTTAAGTATAATGGCGTTACGATGATGCCATTAGATTACGATTGTTCCCATTTTCGCTCGAGAGATAAAGCAAAGAGCGGCTACAAGCCCACCACAAGGGAGCATCTCTACTTGGGAGGATTTGGTTAACAAATTTTTGACTCGATACTTTCCTCCATCAATGTTTGTGAAGATAAGGAGTGAGATTGCTTGCTTTACTCGAGAATCGGGAGAATCTCTCTATGAAGCATGGGAGAGATTCAAGGAGTTATTAAGGAGATGTCCTCACCATGCATTTGAGGTTTGGCGAGCAGTGCGAGATATTTTATAATGGGTTAAATCATTCCACAAGACTTATGGTGGATGCGTACTGCAGTGGGTCTTTAAACACTAAGACTCTGAAGAGGCTCGGGAATTATTTGAGGTTATGGCCACTAATGAATATCGGTTGCCTAGTGGGAGAAGCGAAGAGTCGGACAAGGAGTGATGGAGCTTGGTACTTTCGATGCCTTACTTGCTCAAAACAAAAGTATTTCTCAACAAGTTGGCCAACCTAACTAAGCAAGTGGAGAGCATGCGGGTAAATTCGTGAACTATCAAAGGTTAATTTGTGACTTCGTGGAGGTAATCATGCTAATGGTGGATGTGAAGTAAGCAATTCTGGTTTTAGTTCTCAAGAGCGAGGTAAATTATATGGGTAATCTTTCCGGACCTCGGGGTGTTCCATTTTCAAATACATATAATCCAGGGTGGAGGAATCATCCCAATTTTTCTTGGAGCAATCAAACAAAGTGCCATTGAATCCTCAAGGAACGAAGTCTCCTCTTGAAATTACGGTGGAGAAACTTTCTTTGCGGACCTCGCTTTTATGCAACAGACTTCAAATTTTATGGAAGAGTCGAGGGCCAATTTTAAGAATCATGAGGCGACAATTAGAAGTTTAGAGAATCAAGTGGGGCAAATAGCAAAATGACTTCAAGAGAGACCTCCAGGCACCTTCCCGAGTGATCTTGTTGTCAATCCAAAGGAGCAATGTCATGCAATTACACCGAGAAGCGGCAAGACTTTGGATGGACCAGTTAAGGAAATTGATGTTCTTGTTGCGGATGTCCCATCTCAAGAGTCTTTGTAATAAAGAAGCTAAAGAGGAGCAACCAAAGTGGCGAGAGAAAGAAGAAGGAATGTGAGAAGAAAATAGTTGATCCTTCATTGTATGCTAAACTTCCTTATCCTCAAAGATTCAAGAAGGAGATTCAAGAAAAGCAATTCTCCAAGTTCTTAGAAGTCTTTAAGAAAGCTGAGATAAACATTCCTTTTGCTTGAGGCACTTGAGCAGATGCCTCTTATGCAAGGTTCATGAAAGATTTGCTCTTGAAGAAAAGGAAGTTGAAAGAAGATGAAACTGTGGCACTTTCTGAGGAGTGCAGTGCTATAATTCAGAGGAAACTGCCACCTAAATTGAAAGATCCAGGTAGTTTCTCTATTTCTTGCACCATTGGCAAACTGACTATTGAGAAAGCTCTTTGTGATTTAGGAGCTAGCATCAATTTAATGCCATTGTCAATTCTCGTAAGCTTGGGATTGATAAAGTGAAGCCAACTACAATGTCTCTTCAACTAGCTGATCGGTCAATTAAACATCCATATGGTATAGTGGAAGATTTGCTAGTGAAGGTTGACAAGTTTATTTTCCCAGCTGATTTTGTGATTTTGGATATGGATGAGGATCTTTGATATTCCTCGATTCTTGGAAGACCATTCTTGGCTACTTCGGGAGCATTGATTGATGTACCTAGAGGAGAGCTTATTTTGAGGGTAGATGGTGATCGGTGACTATTAATGTTTTTGATAAATCTGACCGACATCGAGATCTCTATGCCCTGTCAAATGCATTCAAGACAAGCCTCTACAAGATTTAGCTAATAAGAGTCCTTCATCATCATCAATGCTGATTTTTCTACTCCCAAGATGGTTGACGAAAAGGAGAAAGGACCTCCTCTTTCTCAAAGTTCGCAATTGAAAAAGATCCTCCGAAGCTTCCACTTGATTTATTGAAGATTGATTCAGAGCGATGATGGTGTGTGGAGGCAAAGAGGCGATAAGAGAAAAATGTCATCCTACTTCTCTTGCTTCAAGCCACCATGACTAGTTATAAAGGCAACGTCGAGCTAATGACGTTAAACAAGCGCTTTTTGGGAGGCAACCCAAATTTTCTCTCCTTTTCTCTTTTATTTTTATTTTTGTTTTTGTTTTTATTTTGTTATTTTCTTATTTCATTGACTAACATTTTTTCTGTTTTGAAGTTTGCTAATGTTGAGTCGGCTTAGGTGCCTCCATGAGTTCGGAGCCTTTGTAAGGGGATGTATATAGCTATCGGCCATCAAAAAGATTTTTGTTCTTTCCTTTAGCTTTTAATTTTTGTATTTATTTATTTATTTTATTTTATTTTATTTCCATCATCCCTATTGTGTTTTGAGTCATTTTATGCATGCTTAGGTGTGTTGAATTGAATATCCAATGATAATTTGAATTATGGATTGATTTGATTTCTTAGGATAGCACATGAGAATTTATGAGTTGCTTTTATCTCTATTGTTTCAATTGTGTATGGATGTTCTTCCCATTTTTATGATTGATAGAATTTGAATTTTAATTGCATGTCAAGCTTAGAGAAAGTTTATGGGATTGCATGTGTGTGGATGATTTGCATCTATAAGTTGTTTGATTCTCTTAAAGGCGAAATCCTAGGCGGTGCATGATTAAGGAAATGATAAGGGCCTTCTTTGGACCGTTTGAGCCTTTCAAGCCAACTGTATATACGATTTATCCTTAGGTCCCTTTTTTGCAGCTTTGTTATTGTTTGGCCTCTGTTTCTTTTCTTTACTCACATTTTCCTTTTTCCCATACCCACAAAAAAAAAAAAAATTCTCTTACATAACCTCTGTTGAGTGCATATTTTGTATTATTTTATTATTCAAGTCTTTGTTATTTTTGTGCATGAAGTTTTGTGGAGCTGAAAAATTAGAAAAAAAAAAAGAAGAAGAAAAAGAAAGAAAGTTCACCCAAAGTATTGCAAAGAAATAAGTTTGGGGGTGGAGATTGTTGAAAAAGAAAAAGAAAAGAAAGAAAAAAAAAATAAAGTGAATGTTGTGTTGATTCTTTTGCTCCGTTTTGCACTTGTCTTATATTTTGAGGCTTGAATTTTGAAATTTGCATAATTTTGTATCTCAACTTTTGTTTTCATTATCCTACAACTTCTTTCTTAACCCATACCATTGGCCTTTCATTACAAGCTTTGAAAAGTCCCTTTTGATCCTTGGTTGTGTGTTGTTTACATTAGTGGAGAGAGAGATGAAAGACAACCTTTTGGATGTGGGTTTGATGTGCATTTGTAGTTTTATAAACTCATTTGGGCTTGTACTCTATGAGGAGATTGAGTCTTTCATTCATGTTTTTGGGAAGTCATTTGTGCATAAGAGTTGCATGTGAGAGACGATGTGATAATTGGATTGTTCATGTGTGACACTTTAAAATTAGATTGTGAATTAGTTCTTGAGGATATGAATGATTTTTGATACCCGGTATTGTCATGTTTGAGTTTGTTTTGAGTTTTAGTTTGTTTTGTTTTTGTTTTTGTTTTTGTTTTTTCTTTTTACTTGAGGACAAGTAAAAGCTTAAGTTTGGGGAGTGATGAACTGCAAAAATTCATATTTTTACGGTTCAAAATCTGGTTTTCATTCTCTTTTAATCTTTTTGATTTAGTTTTGTTCTTAAATTTGATTATATTTTTTATTATTTTAATTTTGTTTTTATTATGTTTTTTTTATGTATTTTTGATAGGTAAATACACATCGAAAGAGATTGGATGCTTAAAGAAGAAAGAAATCAAAGAAACAAGTTTTCAGGATAAATCATCAGATTTTGTGCAAAAAATAATAAATTCCTGAAAATAAATATTTGAAGAATTCATATCTTATTATTAAATGCTAATTAGAGCTTTAATTGGATGTAAAATCTCAAACAATGATTAGATTGAAGATTAGATATGGATTCTCAAAGAGATTTGATTTGGAGCAAAATTCGGATTCCTGCACTATCCTGACCATCCCTCATTAATTGAGTCATATCTTGGGCTACAGAGATCAGATTGATGCACCGTTTGCGGCATTGGAAAGCTAACAGAAAATCCTACAACTTCTCTGTTGAGATCAAGGGCAAATTAGGCCACCTAGAGGGTGAGAAAAATCATGCAAGTCAGATACGAAAATCTGTCAGTTTTTCTATAAAAGGGGAAAAAACAAATTTAGCAAAGCAGCTCACTCTTGAGCTCACTTTTCTTTTTACATATTCTTAGACACTTGGAGAGAAGGCAGCAGCCGTCAAGACAACTCAAATCCTAATTTCGTGTGGGCGCATCAAGACTTGAAGATTAGGGATTCTCTTCAATCTTTCCACCAATTATCAATGGAGTTTGTCATCTTCTATTCTTTGTTTTGTTCTTTTCCTATGTGTAACTAACTTCCCCTCGTTAGGGGGACGATGGATCTTGATACTTTGATGATGTAATTTCTTTTATGGGTTTAATGCATGTTTTTATCTCATGATTTACGTGTTTATCTCTGTTCTTAATGCTTTTCTAAACCTGATCAATTTGGGAATGATAAATTGGGTTTATGTATGATTTGGGAAAATTTGCATGAACCTAGAACTTGTGATAAACACCATAATTTCTGCAATCGCTAGGGATAGACGTTGTGGGTTATGTGGTCTTTCTTATAATTCCTCTGTTCTTGATAATGCCTTTCTAATTGGAGTTAGACTAAGGGATTAGTTAATTTCAATCAGTGTAAGAGGATTAGTATACTAAGGGATTGGATATTAATTAATGTTGGGAATTGACCATGAATCATTGAAATAGAACATGTTTTAAACCAATTTTTAGAAGTACATTTGAAAGAGTTCAAGTGAAGTCTGAATCCTAACACTTTCTTATTCTTGATTTCATCTCTTGTTAAATTGATTGATTTTACTTTATTTAGTTTTATTTACTTTCTTTTAATTATCTTTATTTTCACTTTTTTTTCAACTTCCATATTTTGATTGGCTTAAATAGTGTTAATTTAACGAATTTGGTAATTGGCAATATAATCTCGTGGGGCGATTCTCTTTTCACTACTTTATTACTTTTTGCGATTGATTCAGACTTGCTTAGATTTTCAACATCAGTTGCCTATCAAACATGAAGTGATATTAATATAAATTCAGATTTACAATAAATTTTTCATATATATAACAGTATATTTATTATTAAATTTTATAATATATATGTATATATTTATTATTTTAAATTATATTTTAAATAATAAATATATCGTAACGTATACAATTTATTGTGACAATTAGCCTCTAGTGAAAAGTGTGGAATTTGTCTCGAACGAGACAACTTTGCATAGCCACGTACCATGCTTTTTGTAATCTTCTTATTAAATTAATAACTAAATAGGAACATTTTTAATCAAGAATATTACATACTCAAGAGAAAAAAAAAGATTGTAAAAAAGAAAAATGTTTACAACAATGAAAATTTTCAATAGAAATCGAAATCAAAAGAAAAGATTAAAGTTAAATAATAGATAGAAATCAAAACAAAGTTTGAAATCAGATATCAAAATCGAAATCGTAAATCAGAAATTAAAGTTAAAGAATAAGAATCAGAATCGAATCGAAATACAAATGTCAAAATCGAAAAATAAACATCGAAATAAAAAAAAATTCAAAATCAAAGGATATAAACAATACAAAAAAGACTTCAAATCATCATTTCAATGACTTAATATATGCACTTTCTATCTCTTTATACTTTAGCTAGTGAATTGAGTCATATTAACAATTTTCCTTTTGGTTCCCACACTTTTGTATCTTTTTATACTTCAACTAATGAATTGAGTTATATTAAGAACTTCAACTAATGAATTGAGTTATATTAAGAGCTTTTCTTTTAGTTCCTACATAGTAAAATACTTTATGTTCACAAATCTGATTATTATTATAGAAACAATTTTCAATTTAAATTAGAAGCAATTTTTGAGTTGAATCAGAAATAATTTTCGATTTGAATTAGGAACAATTTTCGATTTGAATTAGAAACAATTTTTGATTGAAATCAAAATCTAAACAAGAAAAATAATAGTAAGTAAAAATACGAAATAAAAAACATGAGTTTTAACTAAAAAAACCCAGAAACAGAGTCAATATTTAGTTTACATATATCAAAGTTATTTTTTAACCAAAAATACATATATTTCTAATAATTTTAATATATATTTTTCTCTCCTTTGGGATTAGAATCCATGCACGGTCGATCTGATTGATGATAACTAAAATGCATTATGTACTAGTCTGAAAACATTATAAACAAAATGAGAATTGAAAATTCTCAGTTGGAAATGAACAGTTATGAAACATTTGAAAACACATGATAAATTTTAACTGTGTAAAGTACACAAAAAATTACATGACAACCAAAGTATGATAAGAATAGAATAATCCCAGAAGCATTACTGAACAAATGTTAAATAAATCATTTTTATACAACATTATACATAATCATAGCAAGTTCCTCAAACATAAGCAAGTTCCAAACTTCAACAAACATCGACAAACAAGTTCTTCATCATAGGAAATCCGCATTTTATTTTATTTTTTCATGTATATTTGTCGCACATTTCACTCGAAGGCCTCCACCTCCATATCACTAGTATTACTTTAACATCGTGATGACAAAGCAGAGACACCTATACTAACCAAGACAAGTAACATAAAAGGAAATTCATTCATCTACCTTTTCAACGGTTATGTGCAAACTTTTTCTTGAATCACTTGCTTGTCACCACACACAAACATAAGTAATACAAACTACTAATATATCACAAAAAATTCATAATATACAAGTCTATAAATAAATCATGATAATTAAATAAAATTTACAAAACTTATAATCATCAAATTTAAATATCAGATCTTTAATTTTTCATATCATTACATGTGTATAATTTAAATTTAATAGGAACAACATTACGCACAAAACACTAAAGTAATAAATTAATTAACTTTATTAGATAATTAATAAAATATATAAACATACTTGATGTCATAATTTTTATTTTTAGAAGAGGATTCAGTCCTTACCTTATAGAGACTTTTTTTTTCCCTCTATTTTCTCTACCTTTTTCTTCTTCTCTTTCTTTCTCTCCTACCACCTTCCTCTCTATCTCTCTCTTTCTTCCATTTTGTTTTTCTTTTTCTCTTTCTTTTTTTCTCCCTTAGTTTCACACTTAATCAATATCTTTTCACTCTTTCATTTCTTTATCTTTTTTTCTCTTTTACCCCTTGTTTCCAGTAGTTCACAGTAACACCATTTTATAACCATTTCGATTGACTATGCATGCTCCCTATCGGTGCATGTTGCACTAGTGAAGTTTGGTGCACATTACACATCTTTGAAGAGGTGTACGTCATTTCTAAATAATGATTAGTTGTAAATTTTTAACTTAATAATAATTACTAGTTAGATTTTTAGATAGATTTTTATATTAAAATAATATAATTCATAAAATATATTCTTATAAATATCTTCTCATAAATACATTTTTATGATTATTTTCTTATAAATATATCTATTAAAATATTTTTAATCTTTATTGTTATTACTAAATTTTATTTCAATAAATTCCTATTTTTTAACTTCAAAATTTTTGTTATATTATCCCATTTATTTAGAAAATTAATCTGAATAATTTTAATTAAATTTTTACAAATTTTATCTAATTTCTTCTTATTAGTAATAACTATTATAAAATAAAATAAAATCAAATATGTAAATTAAAAAAAATAAATTTTTATTCTTCATAAAATATTTTTATAAAATATAAGATGTTACGCTTTTATGTTCATTTGGAGACACGTAAAGATCATTTAACAATTTGACAACACAACCTTTTTGACTCTGTATTTATGCATTTTTTTATCTTCATTGTAATAAAAATTTGATAGGATATGATGTGATAATTTATACTTTTATATAAAAAGAAATCAAATATAAAATTTTCTTTTGTGAAAGTTATATAATTTTATCCGTTAATTATTTTTTATAATATATAATTAATTAATTAATAAAATATAAAAATAATTTTATTATGTGAATCCATATTAAACTTTTAAATATTAGTCATTAATGCTTGAAAAAAATTGAAGAAGATAAAGTAATCCTCTTGAGGTCCACATAATCGTTATCCCAGTTAGAGAAATCCATCTCCCAGTTAACTACGCAATTGACTTTTCAAAAGCCATCGTTTACAAAGTTTAAGAAAGTTGGCCACTGAGTTTCATGACTTCTTCCACTGAGTTTTTTCTGTTTTCTCTTTTCCGTAGCTTTTTCCCTGAATTAGAAACCAATTAAACACTATGGGGAAGAAACCTTCTCCCCTTTCAACTCTTTTCCTCCTGATTTCGCTTGCCTTGGTTTCAAGTGCAGAATCCGGAATTGTCACTTACTGGGGCCAAGATGGAAGGGAGGGCACATTGACAGAAGCATGTAACTCTGGACTTTATGAAATCGTCAACATAGCATTCCTCAACAACTTTGGCAACGGCCAGAGTCCAAAAGTCAATCTAGCAGATCACTGTACCTATCCTAATTGCCAAAGTGTGAGCGAGGGCATCAGAAATTGCCACGCCAAAAACGTTAAAGTCATGCTCTCAATTGGAGGCTATATTGGGAGTTATAAGTTGTCATCTACAGCAGAGGCAAGACAAGTAGCAGACAGCATATGGGACAACTACTTGGGGGGACAATCAAACGTAAGGCCATTAGGTGATGCTGTATTAGATGGAGTTGATTTTGACATAGAAGGGGATGGTCGTGGTGATCCAGCAAACTATGCTGAACTTGCTAGGAGACTCTCTCAGCGTAGTGGTGGCAAGAAACTGTACCTAACTGCTGCACCTCAATGTCCATTCCCTGAGTTATCTGGTCAGCAATACATCAGTAGGGCATTAGCTACTGGGCTTTTTGACTATGTTTGGGTTCAGTTTTACAACAACCCACGATGCGAGTTTGATTCTGGCAACCCCAACAACTTTCAGAAATCGTGGAACCAGTGGATCTCGTCTATAAGTGGAGGCAAGTTCTATGTTGGACTTCCAGCCTCACCAGCAAAAAAAGCTGCTGATAGTGGTTATGTGCAACCAGAAACAGTCATAAGTCAAGTGTTGCCTATTGTCAATAAATCAGATAAGTATGGAGGTGTTATGCTTTGGAATAGGTACTACGACAATCTAACTGGATATAGTGGAAAAATCAAGGGCCGCGTTTGAAGCCTACCGGACTTAAATTTGCCTTTACTAGCTAATAAATTTCAGCTCTGACGAGTTGAAGGGCAATAGGGCATGCAAGTATTTACCATGTGTAATCTATCTATCTATCTATTTGTAAGTAATAAACTCAAGTTCTAAAATATCCCAAGTTCTTTTTTTCGTGTTAATTAGACCTTAGAAGTTATTAATGGACTTCTCAAGATTCTTGGAGTTGTTACTTTGTTCAAGTTCTGTTGTCGAGTGTAACAACCCAACCTTTATCCATTTTTTTTTTAGGATGAATCCAACCTTCTTACATATATTTATAGAAGTTGTGAAAGGTATCTATTGTATATTTTAAAAATGATTTACAGAAAGTGTGTTTATAGAGAATGAGTTCCTCAGATACAAGAGATTTAAATTTGAATTTAAATACATTGAGATTAAGCTGTACAGAACAAAAGGATAGTATAAGATTCCTATTTTATAGCAGCAACTTTGGTGACGTTGGGATGCTGAGATTGTTGAGAAGTTGAGTTTGTTAAGGAAGAACTATGACAAATTAATATCCCTAGAGGCCTTGTACTAGTACAAGGCATTAGTCATGGAAGTCATGATACATAAGAAGAATGTCAGAATCAGTTTTGCATGAGGGATGGAATTAATAGTCTTCCTGCTGATGATGGTGGAAGTGAATATCAGTCACCAGTTGTACCTGTTAGAAAATATTAGGGTTATTACTTGTTAGGTTATTAGTCTTATGTTAGTGGGGTTGGACCCGTACTAGTAGTGTTAGTATTTGACCTAAGTATTAGTATATCTAGGATAGTAGGTTATGATTTTGTATTAGATTATCATATCAATAACATTATCAATTTATAATTGTCTTTATCTCTTTTTTTTCTCTCTAACCCTGATCCATAATTCTTCAACATGGTATTAGAGCGGTTCCATCTACCCTAAAAGGTTTGCCTTTTCTGTTGTGTTGACTTCTATGAAACTCTTTTGTTTATTCTCCCATTTGTTTCTCTCAAATTTTTTGCTCTATTTTTGTTGATAGGTATTTGATGGAATTGGGCCTGCAGTAAATAGAGTTTATATCAGAATACATAAGCTCAAACCCAATGAGACCTAACTAACTTTTGGTTTGTTAGTTAGATATTAGTTGCTATTTTTGTGGCACTCGGTTAGGAGCTGGGGAATGGGAATAAGGACATAAATAAGGAAGGACATAAATAAGGAGAAATTGTATGACGGAGGGGATCTTGGCATTTTGGGTAAAGGAAGGGATGCCACATTGGCTTAGAGGGAGGTTACACAGACCTCAAATCTGTGATAGGAGTTGTGAGAGTGTACATTGACTCTTATATACCGTTTGTTGGGGTATTCAGCCCTAATTCTTGGAATAATACTAGTGTTCCGTCAATTGATATCAAAGCTCTAGCATCTTGGGAAGAAGACACGCATGGTGAGCACGCAAATGGAGACAAGGACTAAAGCTTTGGAGCGCAGGTGTGAGGATTTCGTGGAATTGAGTCAAATGAGTGATGTTCGTATGAATTCCATGGAGAACAACATCCAAGAGATCTTGCGCAAACTGGATTCAACAATTCAAGGGAATGGAGGGCCTAGGGTGGAGGTCAATTGTGATTCCAAAGGTGAGAACAATATGGACAACGCACGAATCTATGGTGGCAAGGAGAGCTAGCCCAAAATAGAGCTTCCCTTGTTTGAAGGGGAAGAAACATGGGAAGAGGCATGCAATTGGGTGCATAAAACTAGAGAGGTTCTTTGAAATTCGAGGAGTTCCTGAGGGAGAGAAGCTCAAGGTGACTTCTATGGCGTTAGATGGGCAAGTGTTGTCATGGTTTCATTGGTGGGAAGGAGGGGATGGGGAGGTTTCTTGGCCCTGTTTCCGAGAGGCCATTATTCGAAGGTTTCATCCTTTTGCTGTGCAGAACCCTTATATTGCTAATGGCATTAAAGCAAAAAGATGAGTCAGTGAGCGGGTACAGAAGGTAGTTCGAAATCTATGCTGGGTCCTTAAGAATTTCATACCATCAATTCTTGAGGAGCATTTTCTTGAATGGGTTGAGGGAAGGGATAAGGAGGGAGCTGCGAGTACACAATGTGAATTCTTTGAGGGATATGATGGAGTTGGCTCAGCTTATTGATGAGAAAAATGAAGAAATCATCAAGGAGCTGATGGTATGAGGGTGGAAGGGCATTTCTACTACAAGGATGGTGACCAACAACAAGACAAGGACCTAACACACTGTTGTGACGTATAATAATGGAGGCTGGAAGGGGTCAAACACAAGCGACATTTCTGTGTTATGACGTATAATAGTGGGGCTACCTACTTTTAAGCCTTTATTGAATCAAGTGAGAAAGGTATTTATTTATATGATATGTAACTTTTAAGTAATGTTTCTAAAATTAGTGGAATTGATGAAGTGAGGAGTTTATGGTTCATTTGATTCAATTGGTTTAATTTGTGGTTAAACTATTAATATTATAATTATATAAGTTTTTCTTTTTTATATCAAAATATAATTAAAAATTTTATATTTGAGTCAATTTGATTTTGTAAATTTAAATTTGATTGAAAGTAAATTTAAAAAAGTAACGTGATTTATGTTTAAGAATTTTTATTTTAAAAGTGAGTTTGATAAAATGAATATTGTTTAAATGAAATATTAAAATCACTTTTAAAATAAGAATAAAAGAGAAAATATTTTCAACAAAATTTTATTCAAGAAAAAAGTAAGAATTTAAAACTTTCACTCTAACTAAGATTTAAAACAATTTCTCATTAAAACTAACTAAATTTTACCAATAAAATTTTTTTGCCAAACATCCAAACCTGCTTTTAAATGCTCAAACATAAAACAAACTTACTCTTAAAATGTCAACTACAGTTAAAGGCATACTAGTTGATAAATGTCAGCTCTGACGAGTTGAAGACAATAATAGGGCATGCAAGTATTTTCCATGTGTAATCAATCTATCTATTTATAAGTAATTACACTCAAGTTCTAAAATATCTCTTTTTTTTGTTTAATTAGACCTTAAAAGAAATTTTATTATTGTATAATCGATTATATAATAATTAATTATTAAAATAATTAAAAAATTTATAGTTAAACTAAACACATACATAATTGATTATTATAAAATTGATTATAATAAAATCAGTTTTATATTTATATATATTAATTAAAAAATAATTTTTTTTATTTAAATGACATAAAAAATTAATCTTATACATTAAATTATCAAAAAAGATATAAAATAATTAAAAAATTATTTAATCAATAATAAAATAATATTTATATCTTAAATTTTTTAAAATAATTTATGATATAAAATCATAAGCTTTAAATTTATAAAAAAATTATTATAATACATTAAATTTTATAAAAAAATAAAAATAAAAATTATCAATCATACAATAAATAATAAGAAAAGTTTTTTAAAAAAGAATCTATTGACACAATAATAAAATCTATGTTAAACATACTCTTAATTCTTAAAAGCTATGCATTAGTCACGTCGTAACGAATGCAGTAATTATTGATGATAGGAACATTTGTATAGCGTCACATACCTTGTACCAGTGGAGAAGCCTCTAACATATCAATCAATATAATATAATATAATATAATATAATATAATATATATATATATATATATATATATATATATATATATATATATATATATATATATATATGTGTGTGTGTGTGTGTCTTAAAATTCTACCATAAGTTAATCTTAATTGTCAAGCAAAGTTTTAATTTTTTTTATATGTCAAATAGCTTACTTATTTTAATATCATGTGTTTGTATAAATAAGAAAAATTATAACTCGATGATAACATACTTGCACATGTAGATGACATATATACAAACATTAAAAACATTTTTTTAAAAAATGGAATCAATCATTCAATTAATCAATAAATATAATAAATAAATATAATACAAAAAAAAGATACATGACCTAAAATTATACCATGTGTCAAACTTAGTTGGCAAGCAAAATTCTAACTTTTTGTTATGTGTCAAATTGTTTACTTATTTTAATGCAATGTGTTTTTATAAATAAGAAAAAATTACACCATAACGTTAATATGTTTACACACGTAGATGACACATATATGAAAAACTAAATAATCAAATCAAAAACCATTAAGCAAATAAAGAATAAAAAACAAATAATCATTCAGTGCCATGTTTTTAGGGCACTGATGTGGAACGTGTAACAGAAGATTATTTGAAACGAATTGATTGTATCCTAGATGGTTGACCTAACTTTAATTAGACATAACTTTTGATCTATATGTCAGAATCGTTATTATTATATATCAACGCAAAACTGAAGAAAATAGCATTGTTGTAACAAAAGGTTAACCCAATTGAGGTCATTTTGAGCCAAAAAATATTGCTGTTTTTGCATTGTTTCAGCTTTTAAAAATATTATTGCCTTAATTTTTGTCATTTATTTTGTAATTTGTGACTCTGATTAAGTTTAGTAGCCTTTAAATACTTTCATTTTGTAGTGTTTAAACATCATATCTAAAATAAACTTTTCTACAATTATCGTTTCAAATATTTTTGTAAATTAATATTACCAAGTCTTAAACTTTACTTCAATTTGACGAGGCCTAAAATTATAACTTTGCCAAAGACACCTCTTCTAATACTTATACTGTCAAATAACGTGGATTTTGTTTCTCATAAGAAAATATGATCTAAAATTAAGTTTATTTTCTATATCAATAATCGTACACAAATATTAAAAGAACATCTACATAATATAAATTTAATAAACAAATAAAATAAATGAATTAATATTTATTTTCGTTGTTGTTAATGGTATTTTATAACGTGTTCAGGTTTTATTTATTTGTATGATTTACTCTAATATTTAGTTTCTTCGGTCGTTCAAAAGTCATGGTTGAATATAGTTATAATTATTGTTGATATGAGACAATGTTATTATTTTCTTGATTGACCCAATCAATCAATTTTTTTTTATTTCATTTCTTGTGTTGCAATCTTTATTCAAAATTTTCAATTAATCAATATCAATTTATTTCTAAATATTCAATATTAAATTAACAAGAACTTATCAATGTATATTGATTCAAGTGGAAGAGACTCGAGTCGCTAAGTATGTAATCTTAGACTTGATTATAAAATTTATATGTATGGAACTAATATCGTTGAGATGAATCACTGTTCAAGTGTCTAGCGTATAAAAAACAAAAAAAAAAAGATTAATGTTTCACTTATCAAATGAGAAATATTATAAAAAACTAAAAAAAAAACAATAACTTAATTTCAATATATCCCAAATAGATTTTATAATATTATTTATTATTTATTTTTATTGTAATATTAATTTCATAATTGTCAAAGTTCATTCAAGATCTTATTGTTTTATTTTGTTCTAAATTAAACTTAAATTGATTTTTAATTAATCAAAATTAATCAATCAATTTTCATTAATAGAGACATTCAATACATGATTTTATTATACCATATTCTTTTATTGACTTTCCAATCAAAAATCAATCAGTCAGTATTCTATTTCATTAATTTTATTAGATTATATATATATTAGCCTTTTCTTACGCGATAAGAATAGAGTCGACCTATTCACAAGAATAACAACAGAGGGAAGGCAACGCTGAGGTGATAGCGAGTAAGAGGGAAGGATTTTTCTGTTGGAATCTCTTTCGCAGAGGTAAGTTCATTGAGGCCTTTCTTATGGTTTTCATTCCATTCATGTTCTTTAAATTTGTTGAATATGTCTCTGCTTAAAACTTGTATCAAACTCCTTTGCATGCTCACTGCGTAACTCAAGTCTCCCGAAAGAACACCATCACGCAAATCAACCGCTACTGAACTTCACCAAACCACACATCAAATTAATGTCCAATCCAAGCTCATGAAACCATTCATCCCCATCCTCTGCCTTCCCAAATGCACCCTCTTCCAGGTTCCCCTGCATGGCCACGTCCGAAAAGATAGCAAGGTGCTCAATTCCTATGATGGTGATGCCAATTGCATGTGTACCAATTCAATTTTCTATTTCCTTCTCCAAGCTGATCATTTAATGGCTGACTATGATGCTTTCCTAGGACATTTTCTTCATAAACAACATGTTTCTACTTTGTCAGAAGGAGACCTTGTACCATACCTTTCGTTTGAAAAATTTTGAGACTTCTGCATCCATTGAGGTCTTCATGGTAACTCCTCTTGTGTAAATGCAAAGCATTTTTTTTTTTGCACACTCATTTCTATCTTTGTCGCAACTTATTGGTGGCGTTGTTAGTAACTTGCACCAACAGTAGCCTCAATTAGTATTAAGTGAGCAGCTATTAGATGCCCGAAGACTAATCAAGTTTTGATAAAAATTCGATACCAACAATACGCCTTAAATAAGTGAGGTTGAACACGTGTTCTTTCCTTGTACTTGTATGTTTCTTCTATGACAAATTTGTTTAAATCGTCTCAACTACTATTTTGTCACTTATGCTTTCTCCATGCAATTTCATTTGATTAATCAACTTTATAGATGTAGTTATACGTACACTCTATTACAATAATAATTGATTTGTTATTGATTTATTATAATTATAAATGATTTATTATTTATTTGTTATTATCTTATAATCAGATTAGGATTTATTTGTTATTATCATGTAATCAGATTAAGATTAATTAAACTTTATGTATAAGATTGATTCTAATTTTATTTTATTCTCTCCTACCCAATAAATAGGAGCACCTCATTGTACATTGATATTCAAAAAATATACAAAATATTTTCTCATCTTCCTGTGTTTCTATTTGGTATCAGAGCTTAGATATTTGTCTCTCTTCCGATGAATATTTTGGTATTTTTTAGTTGGTACCCAAAGTCCCACTCGTCCTCCCCCACGAGACCAAAACATGAATCAACCTCGTTCCAGTTCTTCTAGGCCTGTTTTTGCCACCACTGTTGCTACCAATGAATCTCCTGAATCTTTTTAGTCTGCCTTCTCTGCCAGTGATCTTGAGTCTCTCCTTAAACAACTTCTTTCTTCTTCTGGTAATGGTAATACTTCGGCAGCCCTTTCCACCACACCAGATAATCCTACATGGTATTTAGATTCTGTCTGTTGTAACCACATGACCTCTATGTGGAAATAAGTTTGCCCCAAATGTTTTTATATGTTAAGTTTTGATGATGACAAATACAAGACAAAAAGAATATCTTGCTTATACTCTTTGTTGCATTCTATATAGAGCATATCCATTAATATTTAATAAATATCTTATTTGGATGTGTCTATGAATGTCTTATATGCATGTTAAACTAACTAAAGCTATATATTTATGATTCATGCATATGAAGATATTAAATTATGTTTTTGGACTAACTATGCTTGTTTAAGTGAGTGATACTTTGTAAGATAGTCCAAGTACCAAGATTGAGCTTGCAACAAGAAAGCAAAAGATCTCAATTATGCTCAACACAAAGGAGAACATGAATGCCTATTTCATGAAGGTATTGATAAACATCGAAGTCATGTCAAAGACCAAGTCAAAGGAAGATTAAATAGTATAACTTATAGGACTTAGTGTCTTTATGTACGAAGCCTTATGGATATCTCAAATATGTTTTTACAAATGATTTTTCTGTGCTAAAATACCCAACAAATAAGTTTTGAAAAGTTATTTATGGTGGTAGTTCAAATTTATGAAAAATAGCCAAGTTTGAGTTTTACAAAACTGACCTTTGGTCACTCTTTTAATCATAACTTTCAAAATACTTTGAGTTTTGTTTTGAAACTTGCTTCATTTGAAAATAGACTCAAAGATCTTTCCAATGACTGGTCATTTGCTTTAAACGGATAAGAAATGAAGAAGTTATGACCGTTTAAAGTCAGTTTTCAAAATCTGAGTGGTTTATTTGAATAAACCAAATGTTATTCGAATAACACACCACAAAAATCATACCAGAATGAGTTTTTAGTGGTTTATTCGAATAACCAAAAGGCTATTCGAATAACATGACCCATAAAACGTTCCAGAACTTGTTTTTGAAGGTTTATTCGAATAGTAAACCTATTATTCGAATAAAGACTTTTAGGAACGTATTGTTTGAAGGTTTTATTCGAATAGGACTTCGTTTTATTCGAATAAACTCGATCTGTTCTCTACGCAACGGCTATTTTCAGAAGCTTTAAATGTGATATTAATTTATACCCAACGGCTCTTTTTCTTATACCACTATAAATACATGTTTTTGGGACATCTTTGAAACACACCCATTTATCTGAAATGATTCCTTCTTGCTTTATTTTGTGATACATATTTTATCAAATTTCGTGCTCTTTTTAGCCAAAATTTGAGATATCATAGAGAGCTTCATAGAGCTTCAAATTGTATTATTTACTACGAGTGAGAGTTTCTCTTTATCTATATTTTCTATTCTTACGTATTGAGGGTGAGGTATCCTTCAAGGTTTGTAAAGGGGTGAGGTATCCTCTAAGGTTTGTATAAGGGTGAGGTATCCTGTGGCACGAGACTTTAGCACAAGGGTAGAGTTTCCTGTGTGTGAAAAGTGCTCTCTTATGTAAAGGTTGCAAGCACCTATTGGAAGCTTGTATACATAGTGAAAAATCTCGAGCTGTGTTTGGGATTTGGACGTAGACCACAAGTGGTTGGTGGTCGAACCCGGGATAAATATCGTGCCTGCTCTTCTTCTCTTTATCTCTTTATTTTATGTAATTTTATTTTATGCACATTTACTTTCCATTTGTTCTTAAAGTTTCTTTTCTTCATCACGTTCATCGTGCTTTTATTTAAATAGCTTAAATATTTGTATTTATTTTAAGAGCATTTGTGAAAAAGTTTTTATACCCAATTCACCCCCCTCTTGGGTAATGGTTGCCATGACTAATAAGTGGTATCAGAGCTTCGTGCTTCTGGTGAAAGCTTAACCGCTTAGAGTTAAAGATCCTTGTTTATTAGCAACCTTGAAAGTTTTTCAAAATGGAAGGTTTTGAAATTGATAAACCACCATTTTTTGATGGTGTGCATTTTGTTTATTGAAAAATTAGAATAGAGTTTTACATGCAATCTATTGATTTGGATTTGTGGGATGTTGTGCTAAATGAATTTACTTATAAATCAAAACAAATTTGGAATAGTTTTGACAAAAAATATTTTTCTTTGAATATTAGAGCTATGCAAATTTTGAGAAGTTGTTTAAATGATGATATTTATGCTGAAATTAAAAATTGTTCTTGTGCTAAAGATATATGGGATGCTCATAATGCTATTTATCTTGCTAACGATAATTTTGTGCATAAAGTTGCATATAGAAAGCAAGAAGAGCAAAAGTCATTGAAGGAAGCCTATCATGAAACGCATGCTAAAAGAGATGTTCAAATTACTGAAGCAAGTCAAATGTCTCTTGGTGACGACGGTGCCCAATTCGAAGAAGAGGCAAAGCAAAATAAAATTGATGAGGAAGAAGGTGATTCCCTTAAAGAGCCAAGTATTCTAGAAATTGAGACTACTTCCTATATGGCTAAAAAGGACTTTGAGGTAAATAATTCTAAACTATATTATAGTCCTTCTTATGATGAGTTGCAAAGTTCATATAATGAATTGTATGATGATTTATTGAATTTAGAAAAGAAAAACTTATCGTGTTTGGAAAATATTTCTTTTATTGAAAATAAAATTGAGTTTTTGAAAAATGAATATGCTTTTCTTAATGAGGAAATGCCTTAGAAATATGAAACCTCATCTTCTGGTGAAAAATGCATTAATTTAGAAAATCAAGTTGAGGACTTATATTCTGAATTTGCCAAAGCAAATAGTTGTAATTGCCTAAATTCTATGTTTGTCAACGAGGATAAAATTAATGTTATTGCATGTGAAAATTCAAGTAAGGCTTATGGCAAAATTAATTTAGAATATAATAACAATAAAAGGCTTAAGTTTTTCAAAAATGATATTCAAATGACCAAGCCATCATTAATTTCAATTGTTTGTAATTTTTGTGGTCATCTAGGACATATTTCTCATTTATGCAATTATAGAAGAAATCTTTATATGAGAAATTGTATGGTATGAGTTCCTAAAAATCCTAAAGGCCCTAATATTAACATTCAAGGACCCAAAATGAAGTGGGTACCAAAATGTCCTCCTAGTGTTTCAATTATGCAGAAAATTTCTCAAAAGGATGGACTTATTGGTCAAAGGAAAGAGGAATCATCACGAAGAACGCTTCCAAAGCCCAATGAAAGAAATTTTAGTCAAAGAAGGAAGATGACTTCAACCAAAGCTTCTCAAGTTCAAAATGTAGAGCTTGCGGAGTTCAAAACACCAAAAGAGAAGCAATGGGTAAGGAAAAGAGTTCCCTTGTTTACCAAGGCCAAGGTATCAACAGTTTTTACCTCTCATGAGCATTTACATGCAAAGTCAATAAATTTGAGGTATATTCCTTGTAGGCCTTAGGTAGAGGATAGAATCATGTGTATTTGATAAAATTTGAATATTATATTTAACACATGATTATGTTCATTCTTATTATATTAAAATTCATTAATTTGTTATATCTTGGTACATAAAGTTCTATAATGCTTATGTATGCTTTATATGCTTTAAAACTGTCTATGTATCATGAAAGCAAGCATGTTATCGATTATATGCTTAATAAAAAATGATTATTTAATTTATTGTGCTCAATTTATATATTATAAAAAAATTGATCTTTATGAGAGCATAATAGATTAATAGCCAAAAACTAACACACAAGGACTCAAGAAAATTTGAGTACCAAAAGTCAAAAATTAAAGTGTGTTGTAGGTGTGCTTGAAGGCCAAGAGCTGACTTTGACATCTTGAAAGTGGTTGCTGCAAGCACAAAGACCAGAAATAATTTCAAGCTCTCTTCCTTGTCTCCGTGAAGTTTGGACTTACAATTTCCAGATAAGTGAAACCTTTTATTATGCTTTTCTTTTTAAAAATATTTCTACATGTTAATATGCTAGATAGAGTATAATTCTGGTTTGAAATGACATGTCTAATGATAATACCCTTGAGCTTGAGTTTTTGATCAATCCAATATATATAAATTGCATGTTTTATTCTTTGAACATTATCTAATGAATATATGCTTTGAAATTCTTGAACGTATGCATCTGTATTTCTTTGTTAGTTTATTGAATAAACTGATTCTGTGTTATATCTGTGTTGAATATCATCTATGTCTATTCGAATAAATATCGCCTATTCGAATAACGAAGCCTTCGTTTATCGGTTCTAATATCGCCCTTTGTTTATTCGAATATTAGCTCGGGCTATTCGAATAGCGAGCCTTTGGTTTATCAGTCTTAAGCGATAGCCTTACACTATTCGAATAACCCTTAGGTTATTCGAATAAAACTTGTTAAAATGCCACAACGATTGGCTTTTCCTCGCTTATCTATTCGAATAACACCTATATCTTCTTCTATAAAATGTGTTTTATTCGAATAAGCGTAATACTGTTACGCTACGTTTCGATTAATTCAGGCTATTCTTTTTTATGCTTATATGAAATTGATTTGTTCTTTTAAATGATTATATGTACTTGAATAATTTGATCATGAAATATCTGTTGCCATTGTGAACTTATTTATTACTTTAAATGCTTATTTGTTTATAAGTTTGGCATAATAACTAACCTCTATGGATCCAAAATTGATGGATACCAAAGAAAATTCTTTGAATTGTGTTGTAGGGTGATAACTATCTCAAGCAAGCATTTAAATGGAATTTATTCAACTTGAGGATAGTAAAGCTTAAAAGGACTCAACTTTTAAAAGATGTGCAAAAAATTTCTATTCCCTCACGAAAGCTTGAAGCTTGGAAGTTGGTGAAAGTGGGAGTCATCTACAAAAACTCAAAGAATACACTTTTGGTGATATCAAACTATTATTGAATATCATGTGATACTTGGATAAGTAGAAATTTGTTTTTATGTCTTATCATGTTTTAAGTTGTGCTTTTCTAGCATTATGTCTTGAAAGTATCTCTACATATGCTAACATGCTAGATATGCATACATTTTTGCTTGGAATGACATGCTATGGTAATATCTTTGTTATTAAGCTTGTGATCAATTCTCTTTGTTTAAATATGAAAATTCACATTCTCAGAAGTCATTCTAATCCCTTCTCTTTGATGCCTAATTGTCTTATATACTTACTTGGAGATTGAAAAGTAAAATATTACATGTCTTCTTGCTTGATATGTTAAATTTTGAAAACAAGAAGTAAATAATTTCAAAAGTTATAACTCCATGGCTTTTCAATTCTTTCATTACAATAAAGGACTTTTTGTTCTTGGTATGTGTGAGTACTAAAATTCCTTACTTAATATTACATGCCTAACATGATCACTTGTTTGCCCCAAAATGCTTATATAAGTTTTGATGTTGATCATGTATTTCTTAATAAACTTGAATCATGCCTTAAAATGCTTAAACATTTTTTTTTTCTACGGATTCAAGTGCATATGTGCTTCATACATTCTTGTTAGAACTAATATTGCATGGTTGATAATGTGATACATGCTTTAAATTATATATCAACCTAATTTATGCTTGTAAATGAGATTAAATGATATTTGGTGCTAACCTATGTTTTAGAGGACTTTTAAAGTTAGCTTTGCAAGTCTCTCTATGTGTTTCAAATATAACCATCAGATTTTTACATACAAGCATAAACGAGAAAAGTTGAATGGAATTCAAATGAAGAGGAAGATAAAGAAGACTTTCTTCCAGTGCAATGAAATGTAGAATTCAAAGGAAGAAAGCTCATAGTTAAAGGACCAATAAAGAAGGAGCATCACTCTTTATATGACTCAATAAGTATCTCTATCCCTTAACTTTTATGGTATTCTATATGTTATGAATTGTATGATACTTATTGATAAATTAATGTTAAATTATTAGATGCTTCCAAGTTTATATGGCTTTTTATATAAAATATTTCTACCATTCTAAAATGCTTTTGAAAATATAATGTGCTCTTATAAAATTCTTTTTGAAAGGGGGAGAAGTTTTAAAATGGTTTTTGATTGAAGGATTAAGAAGATGTATTTTTGATAATATGCATATTTTGAGGGGGAGCCTAGCTCTGAAGTTGTTTATATCTCTTGCCTTATATCTTTATTTGATTACATAAAGTGTTTTATTATTATCATATGCTAAATGTTGGCATACAAAAATATGACAAGCATTGCATGAATAAACTTCTATATCTTGAAAGCATGTTTATTTCATCTCTCTTTGAATCATGAGTTTTATCTATAAGGGGAGAGCAAATTTTTATCTTTCCTTCCTAAGCCTTTTTGTTGATGTCAAATAGGGGGAGAGAAAATTAGAAAGAAAAATATATTCTTGTGCTCAATTGCTTGATATGCTTACATAAATATCAATTCTTGTATATTGCTCAATATATTTTTCTTTGGTGATTTGTCATCATCAAAAAGGGGGAGATTGTGAAAAGAAGTTTGCCCCAAATGTTTTTATATGTTAAGTTTTGATGATGACAAATACAAGACAAAAAGAATATCTTGCTTATACTCTTTGTTGCATTCTATATAGAGCATATCCATTAATATTTAATAAATATCTTATTTGGATGTGTCTATGAATGTCTTATATGCATGTTAAACTAACTAAAGCTATATATTTATGATTCATGCATATGAAGATATTAAATTATGTTTTTGGACTAACTATGCTTGTTTAAGTGAGTGATACTTTGTAAGATAGTCCAAGTACCAAGATTGAGCTTGCAACAAGAAAGCAAAAGATCTCAATTATGCTCAACACAAAGGAGAACATGAATGCCTATTTCATGAAGGTATTGATAAACATCGAAGTCATGTCAAAGACCAAGTCCAAAGGAAGATTAAATAGTATAACTTATAGGACTTAGTGTCTTTATGTACGAAGCCTTATGGATATCTCAAATATGTTTTTACAAATGATTTTTCTGTGCTAAAATACCCAACAAATAAGTTTTGAAAAGTTATTTATGGTGGTAGTTCAAATTTATGAAAAATAGCCAAGTTTGAGTTTTACAAAACTGACCTTTGGTCACTCTTTTAATCATAACTTTCAAAATACTTTGAGTTTTGTTTTGAAACTTGCTTCATTTGAAAATAAACTCAAAGATCTTTCCAATGACTGGTCATTTGCTTTAAACGGATAAGAAATGAAGAAGTTATGACCGTTTAAAGTCAGTTTTCAAAATCTGAGTGGTTTATTTGAATAAACCAAATGTTATTCGAATAACACACCACAAAAATCATACCAGAATGAGTTTTTAGTGGTTTATTCGAATAACCAAAAGGCTATTCGAATAACATGACCTATAAAACGTTCCAGAACTTGTTTTTGAAGGTTTATTCGAATAGTAAACCTATTATTCGAATAAAGACTTTTAGGAACGTATTGTTTGAAGGTTTTATTCGAATAGGACTTCGTTTTATTCGAATAAACTCGATCTGTTCTACGCAACGGCTATTTTGAAGCTTTAAATGTGATATTAATTTATACCCAACGGCTCTTTTTCTTATACCACTATAAATACATGTTTTTGGGACATCTTTGAAACACACCCATTTATCTGAAATGATTCCTTCTTGCTTTATTTTGTGATACATATTTTACCAAATTTCTGTGCTCTTTTTAGCCAAAATTTGAGATATCCTTAGAGAGCTTCATAGAGCTTCAAATTGTATTATTTACTCTGAGTGAGAGTTTCTCTTCATCTATATTTTCTATTCTTCTGTATTGAGGGTGAGGTATCCTTCAAAGTTTGTAAAGGGGGTGAGGTATCCCTCTAAGGTTTGTATAAGGGTGAGGTATCCCTGCGGCCTGAGACTTTAGCACAAGGGTAGAGTTTCCCTGTGTGTGAAAAGTGCTCTCTTATGTAAAGGTTGCAAGCACCTATTGGAAGCTTGTATACATAGTGAAAAATCTCGAACTGTGTTTCGGGGACTGGACGTAGACCACAAGTGGTTGGTGGTCGAACCAGGATAAATATCGTGCCTGCTCTTCTTCTCTTTATCTCTTTATTTTATGTAATTTTATTTTATGCACATTTACTTTCCGCTGTTCTTAAAGTTTCTTTTCTTCATCACGTTCCTTCTGTGCTTTTATTTAAATAGCTTAAATATTTGTATTTATTTTAAGAGCATTTGTGAAAAAGTTTTTATACCCAATTCACCCCCCCTCTTGGGTAATGGTTGCCATGACTAACACTCTACATCTCATTTCTTTTCAACCTTATCTAAAAGTGACACTGTTCGTTCTATCCACACTACTAATGGATCTCTTATGCATGTAAGTCATAAGGGTTCTATCTCCCTGTCCAATCTAAGTTTACCTGACACTTATCTCATTCCTAAACTAAATTTTAACCTTATCTCTATTGGTCAATTATGTGATCTTGGTTATGAACTTACTTTTTCTTCCTCTGGATGTTGTGTGCAGGATCCATGGACGGGACAACTCATAGGAACTGGACGTAAGATTGGAAGGCTGTTTGAGCTCACTCAACTGCATGTTCCCCAAGTGTCCAACATTTGCGCTGCTTCCACCACCTCTTCCATTTAGATTTGGTATCAACGTCTTGCTCATAGTTCTCTTAGCAAGTTGTGTCCTCTTGTGTCTTAGGGTCTTTTAGGATCTGTTATTAATGAGTCTCTTGATTGTACTGCTTGTCAAACTACTAAACAACCAGCTTTATCTTTTCATAAAAGTACTTCTATTTCTGTTTCACCATTTGATCTTGTGCATTCTGATATATGGGGTCCTGCTCCCACACATACTATGGGAGGTTGTCGGTATTTTGTATTATTTATTGATGATTATTCTCGTTTTACTTGGATATATTTGATGAAAAATCGTCATGAACTTCCTCAAATTTACATTAACTTTGTCAATATGATTCAAACACAATTCTCTAAAGTCATTAAAGTTTTTCGTCGAGATAATGCCATAGAATATCGTGATTCTAAACTCTTTTCTTTTCTTGGTGCACAGGGTACATTATCTGAGTTCTCATGTCCATATACCTCTCAACAGAATAGTCGCGCTGAGAGAAAGCACCATCACATTCTTAACTCAGTCCGTGCCATGCTTCTCTCAGCCTCTTGTCCCGAACGTGCCTGGGGTGAAGCTGTTGTTACTGCTGTCCATGTTATTAATCATCTCCCTTCCTCCGTCCTTGGTAATGTCTCTCCTTTTGAGCGTCTTTATCAAACTACATCAGATTATAACTCATTTAAGGTATTTAGTTGTGCTTGTTTTGTTCTCCTCCAACCTCATGAATATACTAAACTTGAGCCTCGTGCCTGTCTTTGTTGTTTTCTTGGGTATGGCACAGAGCACAAAGGTTACCGTTGTTGGGATCCGATATCTCAACGTATTCGTATCTCCTGTCATGTTGTCTTCTGGGAACATATAATGTTCTCTTCATTATCCAAGTTTACGCCAATTTCGTCCACTTCTACTCCTTTATTTACTAACCCCGATGTTGATTATTTCCTTAGTGACACAGATGCAGGTACCTCTAGTGAGGTCCCAGCCTCTTCCGATGTTCCCTCTGTTTCCGATGATGTTGTTCCGACTGTTGATCCTGTACTTCCCACCATTGAGCGTCCTCATAAGGTAAGAACTCTACCTACCTATCTTCATGATTACCATTGTTTTTCTACTATGCTTCACCTTCATGAACCACAGTCCTATAAGGAAGCCTCTACTGATCCTCATTTGTAGCAAACTATGCAGGAGGAATTACAGGCATTGGAGAATACTCACACCTGGGACCTTGTTGATCCTCCTTCAGGTAAGTCTCTTGTAGGATGCAAGTGGGTTTATAAAATCAAGACTCTTTCTGATGGTTTTATTGAGCGGTACAAAGCTCGTCTAGTGGCAAAAGGGTTCACTCAGGAGTATGATATTGATTATGAAGAAACTTTTGCCCCTGTTGCACACATCACCTCTGTTCGAACTCTTCTTGCCATTGCAACCACTCAACAATGGCCACTTACAGAAATGAATGTTAAAAATGCCTTCCTTAATGGTGAGTTAGAAGAAGAGGTTTATATATGTCCTCCTCCAGGATACACTTGTCTGACCAACAAGGTTTGTCATCTTCGTAAGGCTCTTTATGGTCTCAAACAAGCACCTCAGGCTTGGTTTGCTAAATTTCACAACATTATCAGTCAGTTGGGGTTCTCTTCTAGTGCTCATGATTCTACTCGTTTTACTCAAAAAATAGAAAATGGTACTGTTGTCTTGCTTCTTTATGTCGATGATATAATTATTACTGGCAATGATTCTACTAGCATTATTGAGCTCAAACAGTTCTTATGTCAACATTTTTAGATGAAAGATCTTGGACCTTTAAGTTACTTTCTTGGGCTTGAAGTTCTATCTTTCAGCAATGGCTTATTTCTCTCACAGGTTAAGTATGCTTCTGATCTTATCTCTCGAGCAGGCCTCATTGATTGCAAAATCGAATACACTCCCCTTAAACCCAACGTTCGATTTACTCCTTAGGATGGTACTTTGTTGGATGATGCCACTCTCTATCGTCAGCTAGTAGGTAGCCTGATCTATCTTATAGTTACTCGACCGGATATCTCCTATGTTGTTCATCTGGTTAGTCAGTTTATGGCTGCCCCCCGTACCACCCATTATGTTGCTGTCCTCCGCATTATTCGGTATATCAAGGGTACCTTGTTTTATGGTCTTCATTATTCCGTTGCATCCTCTTTGACTCTTCGAGCTTACTTTGATACCGATTGGGTCGGTGATCCCAGTGACTGTTGCTCCACCACTGGCTTTTACATTTTTCTTGGAGATTCTCTTATTTTTTGGCGGAGTAAGAAACAAACTCTGACAGCTCACTCCAACACTGAAGCAGAATATCATGCCCTTGCTGATATTACTTCTGAAATATTGTTGCTCTTTTGGTTTCTTGCTGATTTAGAGATACCTTAATCTTCCTTCACTGATCTTCATTGTGACAACCGTAGTGACATCCAAATTACACACAACGATGTTTTCTATGAGCGCACCAAACATATTGAGATTGATTGTCACTTCATTTGTCAACATCTTCTACGTGGTGATCTTCATTTTGTCTCAATTGACACTCTTGATCAGTCAGTTGATTTGTTCACCAAACCTCAATCTCTTAGTCGCTTCCTAACTTTACTATCCAAACTCAAGTTGGTTACTGTTGCACCTACTTGAGTTTGAGGGGGGTGTTACGATAGTGATTGATTTGTTATTAATTTGTTACGATTATAAATGATTTATTATTGTGAACACCCAATTTTGACCGGACTACAATAAAAAATAAAAAAATAATAAAAAATAAAAATAAAAAATAAAAATAAAAAATAAAAAAAAGTCTCCACTTTCTATTGTTCCCCACTCACATTTCACTAATTTTCCTCACCGCACACACTCATTTTTTCTTCACTCACGTACACACTCACCCACTCCATCATCTCTATCCACTCACTTTCCAAAGACACACCCACAACATATTTTTTTAAAATTTTTTCTCCGCTTTCACTCACTTTTACATTTGACTCCACTCTCCTCCCACAACATATTTTTTAAAATTTTTTCTGCTCACTCACTTTCGGTATTGCACCCACTCACCTTTTGTTTTCTTTTTCTTTCCACTACTTGCACCCTTTATAAGGACCCTTCCTTCATCCCCATCAAAAAAAAACTTCACCAACCGGACTACACCACCACCTTCGTCTCCTTCACTTCCCACTTCATAACCCAATTCCTTCCAAATCCCTTCCAATTGAAACGCACAACCATCACTTCTTCCACCATTCTCTCAAACTACAAACTCACCATCATCTTTCATAAAAAAAAAAAAACCATTCCCCTTCAACCACCATAACCGTTAACTCACCAAAACCTCCATCAAGCTCTATTTTTTTTTACCATCCTACCATTATAACAAAAAAAAAAAAACTCATCTTCCTCCATTAGCCACAAACAAACAAGCTCTCCCTTTAACCACCATATTCATCCACTCCATCACCATCTCAATCACCCTCCCTTCAACTTCAACCGTGACTCCTCCACGTCCAAACCAACCATCACCTTCTTCCCTTCACTTTCACCTTCAACCGTCCCTACCAACCTTCATCTTCAACCCCTAAAAAAAAAAAAAAGAAGTTTTCTTCGTTGCTGTCACTTTGAGAAAAAAAAAATCAAAAGAAGAGGGAGTAACAGTAGCTTGCAGGAAGTTGAAGAGCAAAGAAAAAAAAAGAAATTTTTTTGGGTCTCTGTTTTGTTCGTTGCAACCTGCAGCGCCCATTCCCTTCTGTTTTCACGAGAAGACCAAAGCTTGATCTTTCATTCCTTTGTATCTCTATCTTCTGTAAGTGTTTTATCATTCAGTTATTTGCTTTTATTTTATTATAATTATTTTTTTTTTGTCTTGTCGATTGTATTTTCTTGATAATTGAATGTGGCTGTGATTTGAAATTGATATTTTGATTTGGATCATCATTTTTTTTTATTTTTAACATATAAAAATAAATAGTGGAGGCTTTGGATTAAAGAAAATCAGACCACTTTCAAGTGGTTGTCTGCCATCTTCGTTTTTTTTTTTTTTTTTTTTTACATTTGAATAAACAATTAATAAAAAAAAGAAAAGTTAAAAATTTATATAAAAAAAAGTGAAACCACGTGAAAGTGGTTGTTGGCCATCTTTTCACTTGTCTGCCATTTTTTTTTTTCGTATTTCAAAAAAATAATAATTAAAAAATAAAAATAAAAAAGGTTTATCAGGAAGTTTGAAACCGAATACCACGTTCATGTGGTATCAAGTGGTTGTCTGCCATCTTCGTTTTTTTTTTTTTTTTTTTTTTTACATTTGAATAAACAATTAGTAAAAAAAAGAAAAGTTAAAATTTATATAAAAAAAAAGTGAAACCACGTGGAAGTGGTTGTTGGCCATCTTTTCACTTATGCCATATCTTTTTTTTTTTTTTTTTTTCGTATTTCAAAAAAATAATAATTAAAAAAAGGGGTTTATCAGGAAGTTTGAAACCGAATACCACGTTCATGTGGTATCATGACTTTTTTACATCAAAAAATAAAAAGGTAAAGACAAGATAAAAAAAATGAAAAATGTAAAAAAAAAATAAAAAATAAAAAAATAAAAAAAACACCAAAATAAAAAAATAAAAAAAATAAAAAAAGGGGAATAAAAAAATAAATCAAAAAAAATGTTTTAAGTTTAATTGGTTGTGTTACTTGGGATTATTACTGTTTGATAGTATTTACTTAATTTAATTGTGCATTTTATTTTATGTCTTGTGATTAATAGTAAAAAAATAAATAAATAAAAAATGATAAAAAATGTTAAGAAAAAAAGAAAATATGTTTTTGTGATGTTGTATTTTCATTCTATTTTATTATATTTACTTGGTTTATGAAAAATTATGTTTACTTATTTGTCTCATAGTACTCCCAAAAATAAAAAAATAAAATAAAAATAAAATCTTAATCCATGCAATGACCGATGACGATGATTGAATAGCGGATGCTATCTTCATTATCTTTTGGATCATAAGGGTTTATTGAGTAATTTAATGCTAACTTGAATCTGTGCAAAAAAATGGATTCGCTTTCAAATAAAATCTTTTTTAAATAAAATCAACCAACCCACACTTATTTTATAAAGAACTACGTAACTTTGAGTTCCCATTGCTTGGGGGGATACGTAGGAGCGTAATTTCATTTCTGTCAAGCCAAATTTAAATTTTCACAATTTGTGGTTTCGCTTTTTAATTACAATGTTTGTAAAAAAGGGTAAAATAAATATTTTCAAAGATTGTTAAGAATTTGCACAATTGACTTAAGGTACCGTCTTAGGGACGGGTGCGTTAGAAGTCTTTGTGGGATTAAGTTTCCACCCTTCCCTAAGCATAACCGACTCGAATCAATCTGGTTTCAAAGACCATTTTCAAAGAAAGGTTTTCCAATTTTTCCAAATTCGAATAAAATTGGTGGCGACTCCATTTTTTCATTTCATATTCTAAAACAATTCGAGTTGCTGTTCCCCCACCGCGATTATCCCGGTCGCGACAGATGGCGACTCCACTGGGGATATTTGGAGAGTCAAGCCTGTCGTTGTTAGTTGTGCAAATTGTTAATAATTTTCATTTATTTATTTTACCCTTTTTATCCTTGTTTTTGTTCTCTTTTTGTTTGTAAATGGATTTTATTTATTTTGTTCTATGTAAATATTTGATAGCGTTATTCCTGTGTTTGTTTTGACATGATATACTTGTATATGTTTTGTACTTAGTTGTGAATAATTGTTGAAACTTTAGGATAGATGATTGCTGCCTGGCTATTGTATATATGTTTTTGCAGGTTGGGGATAGTTTCTTTTTAAATTTTTGTACAGATTTGTATGCTCCCTCACACACATCACTATCACTTACCTCACACACTTTTTGGGCTCTATATCCCGAGTGTGTGCGAACCCGAGGAGTAGGAGGGTCTCGGCTTTTGTTATTGAGGGGCTTTATGCTCACTTGACATTTGTTGAGACACCACTCAGTTTGTTACCATTATCATGGACGAATCATATTGAGAGGGTTTATCCCTACTTGTGATTAATTCATGATTTGGGACCTTGTCTTTATAGATAAGGGCAATCACAGGGGAACCGTGACTTTTAGAAGTTTAGACTGTCCGAAAATCTTTGCGATAGGTTGAACATAGTGATTGTCAAATCTTAGGTTCCACTTGGCTAGGGCGCAAAAGGGAGCGTACTTTCTTTTTTCTTTTCTCTCATATCATTCATTCTTGCAAAAAAAAAATCAAAAAGAAAAGAATAATAAAAAAAAAGAAGTTATTCATTACTTGCATTTTCATAAACATGCTTAGCATTAAAAAAGAAAAAACTTGCATTTTCATAACATTGCATATAAAAAATCATGCATTTTCATGCCATCCTTAGCATTTTAAAAAAAAATATATAATAAAAAATAAATCAGGCATTTTCAAAAAAAAAAAAAAAATTTCATGCATGGCATCTTTAGCATTCTAAAAAATATATATAAAAAAAAAATAAATCATGCATTTCATTCCATGCATTTGAAAAGAAAATGTTTTCATTTCATTCATCTCATCTTATGCATGTTACCGTGTTCGGCAACTATTGCACGACTAAGGAAAGAAGACACCGCCTCAAACAGTTTCAAGAACTTCCAGAGAATGCAGAAATGAAGGTGATGAACCTTCTCCATCCGCATTATGAAAAAAAGAAAAAAAAAAAAGACACATTTGTGTACCGACAATGAGGTAGGTAGTGCCATTAAACTTTATCGGAAGCATGTGGAGACAACAACTGCGAAAATCTTGCAGTATGGATTTTATTGGCTTTCTTTATTCAAGGTTTGTTACACCTTTTGCAAAAGTTGCGGAAATTGGTCAATAAAGTTTTGCTTTAAGATTCTCATCCGCACCTACTCCTTAGAAAATTGAGATCTAGGAGGCGCGGTTCTTTTGTTGTCAAACACGCGTATCTTGTGGGGCCATAGATATTGAGAATCCTAGGAATGGTAATGCGCTTAAAGTTAATGACCAAAGACTCAGCCATTCCTGGAAAATCAAGTTGTTAAGTTCTCTGTGTTGCCGGTTAAATGGCGGATAACGGTACTCCGTGACTCTCAGGTCGGTTTGTTTTTCAGTTTCCCATAATAACTGATTTCTTCTCCTTTCAAAATGGAGGTCATTCTCTCAAATCTAAGAAAATATTTTCCTTCTCTCCTCTAAATGCTCTAACAAAAGTCTATGAAGCTAGGTGTGAGAGAGGCGAGATTGTTAATGTATAAGGGCATCCCGAGAAGATATACATTTGGATAATCGAAGCAAAGGTTCGTTTAGGTGGTGAATCTTCGATTCATTTGTCCCATACATGCCTGGTCTCGGTAAAAGTTCATTTTCAAAAAGGAGAAGAGCAAAAAGAATGAAAGTTTGTTACAAGTGTGCACGATGGAATTGCAACACGCGATGTCACTCTTTGGGGATGGTTTACGTAAATAGAGAAGATAAAATATTCTTCGTTAAGAATGGGTCGAGTAAGGAGTCATTAGATAATATCTTATTGACTCTTGAGACGCATTCTTGTGGAGTTGTGCAGCGTGAACTTCTTAGTTTGTGGAATCTCTTCAAGGACGAGCAAGAGCGTTATAGTCTTGGGAATCGACTCAAAAAGACCTGTTTGCCAATTTATAAGAAAATTGGATGGGAAGCTTATCCTCGACTCATAGAAGGCGTGTAAGCCGTTTACGGACGTGAAACCAGAGGAAGATGTGAGCCACAATCACAACAGCATGTATATATTATCTTTCAAAAGAAAAAAAAAAGAAGAAAAATGAAAAGAAAAAAAAAGGCGAAACTTCGGTTGTACTTGGTCTTTAATTAGATTAGGAGCCCCTGCCAGTGGAGTGGCAGACCCGTCATTGACTCGGGTGGACCTTCGCACGCCGGTCGGTAAATAAGGTTCGTGTGCCATGCTCTGCAGAGAGCCGCGCAAGCATTCCCAGGTTTTAACCAAAGGCTCTGCTTGTTGATGGACAGAAAGAAGCGTCCCGTGTTTGCATTCTCGCGTGACAATGCCTCCGAAAGTGAATCCTGTGATTTAATGCCATGGGCTCTTCGGCCCGACCTCTCACCTTTGGCCGTGGTCGTTGGTGGTATTTGTCGATTTACGCACTTTAATTAGTGGCGTCGTAGCTCAATCCAAAATATCCCACAAGCGGGAGGGAGAAGAATGCCCAGATTGGCTGAGCCGTCTTGGTATTACTGCATTCATGACGTGCAGTATAATGATCTGCCATGAAACATGTACATAAAGGTATGTAATCATTTATTTTTTTATTATTTTATCTTTGTATGATTTTGTTGAATTTTGATTTTGACTGACGATCCTTTGGATGGGATCCTTCGGGGGTTTCTAGACTTCTTTACCCTGATGGTTTTCTTGAAAAAAAAACAACAAAAAAAAAAACACAAAAAAAAAAGTAAAAAAACAAAACAAAAAAAAAAGATTTTATGTTTCTTAATTTCAAACTTTTCTGACAACAGCCAACCTACCCATATAGGTGCTATCATTACTTTTTTCTATTCTCTTCCCTATTTAAACACTACACTTCCTTCACTTTCCTTCAACTCAAAATCATTTAAAGGAAGTATAAGTGTAAAATGGAGGGAGCTTCTTCTTCTTCTGTTCGTAAACTTACCAATATCTGTGTATTTTGTGGGTCAACTTATGGGAAGGGTTTAGAGTATGTAGACGCAGCAATCACTCTTGGTCGAACACTTGCTGCGAGGAAAATTCATTTAGTATATGGGGGAGGCAGCATTGGGTTAATGAAGGCTGTATCACTTGCTGCTAATGCAAAAGGCAGTCAGGTTTTAGGTATCATTCCTAGACCTTTAGCTCAACAGAATATCATTGGAAAAACAATTGGGGAGGAGCTTCAAGTATCATCTATGGATGAACGAATGAAGACAATGCTTAAAAAATCTGATGCATTTATAGCCTTACCAGGTGGTTTTGGTACTTTGGAAGAAATTTTCCAAATTGTCTCTTGGGCCCAATTGAACATCCACCATAAACCCATTGGTTTGTTGAATGTTAATAATTTCTTTGACCTTTTGTTATTTTTTCTTGACAAAGCTGTGGAACAGAAATTTGTCACACCTTCAGCAAGACAACTCCTTATCTCTGCTTCTACTGTTGATGAATTGATTGATAAATTAGAAGCATTTGTTTATGAACTGATCCGAAGAATTTCAGATAGATTGGTCCGAAAGAAGCGGTGAAGGAAGTGGTGAGGAAAGCAAAATGAAAAGAAAGCCGCCAAGACACTCCAACTATTTAAATAATTACCGGCTTTGGTTTTATTTATTGTACTTTGTTTTTGTTTAAATTTGTGTGAGGTTTTTCTTTTCAGTAATTGCAGCAACAGGTAATATATTCTATCCTTTACCTATCTATATTTTAACATTGAGGACAATGTTATGATCTGGTTGGGGGGAAGGATCGTTGTGTGCCTAAATATAAAAAAAAAAAACAAAAAAACCAAAAAAAAAAATTTCAAAAAGTGTGTTTGTTAATATGTTTGTTGTGTTTGTCATCAATTAACAACAAAAGTAAAATAGGGGATGGCAGAGTAAAGAGTATTTTTTTTTCTCTTGAGACGCATCTTAATTGGTGGCAGAGTAAGGAGTGTTTTTAGGTAGTAATTAATTAGTATTAAATTATGGAAGTACTTAGGTTTTATTATCTGATTTCTTTTAAGGGTCGATGTAAATATTGATGTGTTTCTTTTTTGCTTGGCGTTGATTCACTTCTTATCAGGGTCAGATGCAGCATTGACTGTGTGCTTCATTTCTGTTTGGCGTTGATTCACCCCTTATCAGGTTGTTTTGCTCTTTTCTATATCTCTCTTTCACATTGAGGACAATGTTATGATCTGGTTGGGGGGAAGGATCGTTGTGTGCCTAAAAAAAAAAAAAAAAAAAAAAACAAAAACAAAAAAACAAAAAAACAAAAAAGGGTGTGTGTATGTATTAATATGTTTACATGCTTGTCAGTAATTTTCTAAACCAGTTAAGGATGGCAGAGTAGGGAGTAGATTTTACTCTTGAGACGCATTTTAGTTGGGGTAGATAACTAGTTTGTGTGGAAGTGGCAATTGAAATTCAGGAAAATTTGCATGATTGAGTAAATTGTCTTCTTTCTTAAAAATCACATGTTTGGTTATGGATGTTGAATTGGTGGACTGAGAATGATAGAACTATATCTTGTGAGATCTTGAGCCTAATGGATGGATTCAACATTTATGCCATTCTCTTCCTTCTTGTGTGATTTTCACTCATGATAATGATCACTCTAGAACTTGCTTTGATTCTTTTTGAGGCTGCGTTTCACTTGCATGCATGAACATGATTGAGGCCCTCTTTCTTAGCCAGTTTAGCCAAATAGCCAACCTTGCATATTTTCTTTTACTTAACCCCTTTGAGCTTATTTGACCATTCTTTGTTTCTAACTCATTACGTGCCTTAAATGAAAAACCATGTTCTAACCCAACCTTAGGGAATAAGAGAGCATTGACTTTGTTATTTAATGAGTTCTTGAACAAGTGTGGGGGTGCATGTGCAGATTGGTTATATAAAAAAAAAAGAAAAAAAGAAAAAGAAAATATGTTTCTATAAAAAAGAAAAAAAAAAGAAAAAGAAAATATGTTTCTATAAAAAAAAAAAAAAAAAAAAAAAGTGATTATTGCTACAATCAAAAGAATGCACCATGTGATATATTCATACCTAGAATGAGGGTGGATGATTGGAAATAACAGGAATAGAAGGAGAATGTTCAAGCCTAAAGGAATTCAATCTACCAATTGATCTTTAACAAAACATTAGTTAGATATTGGTCATTGTCCTGTGTGAGAACAAACTAAGAAAATCTTAAGAAAGTTAGACTGAATGTTCTCAAACATCTTCTCCACTCTAACTGTATCATGATGCTTTTCTATTCTCTTTGGTATTTAACTTGACATATCCATATTACTTCTACCTTTACCTTGACCTCACTACAACCTTGAATAAAGTCCTCATGATTTGTGTGTGCATGTGTTTTGAGTAGTGGAGAAGTAGAAGATAAGCAAGCTTATGGTAGTGCAATTTTCATGGGTCGAATTGAGTGAAATACCTACCTTTTAAACACTTGAGAGATTGAGAATAAATTCTGTGAGGATCTATCATTCTTTACTCATGTTTTTTCAATTGAAGTATCCTTGCTTGTTGATTTGAGATGTGAAGATGTGTTATCTCATGAATGTTTTAATTACTTGAATTATAAATTGCTCTTCATTCTTGAATGTCATTGAGTCTTTTAGAGTTTTTACCTTTTGAGTTTGTTTTGTTTGTTCCCTAGTTTTGGTTTTTTATGTTTTGCCCGAGGACGTGCAAAAGAGTAAGTGTGGGGGGTGCTTGATATTTAATGATGTCCAGTTGTCGAATCTTAACTCAAGCGAAAAAAAAATCTTTTGATTTTCTTGCTATTTCATTTCCTGTGTCTTTAACCGTTGTAAATAATATCCTTTCTGTAGTCGAACTTCTAAGAACAATCTGGAAGTTGTTCGTTTCTTTCCTGTTGTACTTTTTGAATTCATGAGTGTCTGTGACATAATGCTTCAGGTAAAGTGACCATGAGTACAACACCATGATTTGACCATCTAGTGGTAATTGCTTATTGACCAATTCAGATCGAAGAGATCTTGGAAATCCCAATTGGTGGAAGAGGAAGTACCCGAGCCAAAAAAAAAAAATGAAAAAGAGCCCGTTAGTCTGAAAACCTGAAAGGTCGATCTAAGCAAAAGTTAGGGCAAATAAATGAGTAAAATCTCAGAGAAAGTTGGCCTGAAATGCCTTGAAGGGTGCACCAAACTGGGGCAATTTTGAATTGCGTTTGATCAGCTACACAGGGGCAATTTTGTTTGTATTCAGTTGACCATACTGGGGCTAGATTTTTGAAGGATTAAGGAAAAGATGTGTTGAAGGAGGTAGCAACGCAGACAAGGACTGAGTTATCAAGCAGTTGCAGGGAATCAACTAAATGAGAAACAAGGTTAAACACTGGGGCAAAATTTTTTCTCAAGGAATCAGTCAAGCAATGGTTCATCCCATTTCTTGAAAGGAGAGTTGAAAGTGAAAAACAAAGAAAAAGAAGGAAAGGAGGAGAAGAAGGAAAGAAGTTTGAGTGGTCAAAGCTTTAGAAGTCGTCCTTGGTTCAAATGTTTTTAAATAAAATTTAGAAAAAGCAAAAAAAAAAAAAAAAAAAGAAAAAGGAGAGAAAAGCAAAGGAAAAACAAAGAAAAGAAAATGAAAAAAAAAAAAGAAGAGAAGGAAAAATCCTATTTTCGGGACTCAGTTGCCCCTTGTCTTTTAAATTTCGGGACTCAGTTGCCCATTGTCATTTTAAATTTCGGGTCATGATTGCCCATTGTCATTTAAATTTCGGACGCATGATTGCCCATTGTCATTTAAATTTTGGCCGCATGATTGCCCATTGTCATTTTAAATTTCGGTCGCATGATTGCCCATTGTCATTTAAATTTCGGTCATAGCATGATTGCCCATTGTCTTTTAATTTCGGGTCATGATTGCCCATTGTCATTTTAAATTTCAGGGTCATGATTGCCCATTGTCATTTAAATTTCGGGTCATGATTGCCCATTGTCATTTAAATTTCGTCATATTGCCCATTGCCATTTAAATTTCGGTCATACGCGATTGCCCATTGCCATTTAAATTTCGGTCATAGCATGATTGCCCATTGTCATTTTAAATTTCAGTGGTCACGCGATTGCCCATTGTCATTTAAATTTTGGGCCTTGATTGCCCATTGTCTTTTAAATTTCAGCATGATTGCCCATTGTCATTTTAAATTTCAGGGGGGCATGATTGCCCATTGTCTTTTAATTTCGGACGCATAGATTGCCCATTGTCTTTTAAATTTCGGGTCATGATTGCCCATTGTCTTTTAAATTTCGGGTCATGATTGCCCATTGTCATTTTAAATTTCGGGTACGCGATTGCCTATTGTCATTTAAATTTCGGGACTCGATTGCCCATTGTCCTTTAAGTTTCCGGGACTCAGTTGCCCTTTGTCTTTTTTACCTTCTGTTGAGCGCATCGGCTCCTTGCATTTTACTTTCTGTTGAGCGCATCGGCTCCATGCATTTCAATTCTTTTTGAGCGCATCGGCTCCATGCATTTTAATTCTTTTGAGCGCATCGGCTCCATGCATTTTAAATTCTGTTGAGCGCATCGGCTCCTTGCATTTTACTTTCTGTTGAGCGCATCGGCTCCATGCATTTTAATTCCTGTTGAGCGCATCGGCTCCATGCATTTTAATTTCTGTCAATTCTTTTGAGCGCATCGGCTCCTTGCATTTTAAATTCTGTTGAGCGCATCGGCTCCTTGCATTTTAATTCTGTTGAGCGCATCGGCTCCATGCATTTTAATTTATGTCAATTCTTTTGAGCGCATCGGCTCCATGCATATTAAATTCTGTTGAGCGCATCGGCTCCTTGCATTTTAATTCTGTTGAGCGCATCGGCTCCATGCATTTTAATTTATGTCAATTCTTTTGAGCGCATCGGCTCCATGCATATTAAATTCTGTTGAGCGCATCGGCTCCTTGCATTTTAATTCTGTTGAGCGCATCGGCTCCATGCATTTTAATTTATGTCAATTCTTTTGAGCGCATCGGCTCCATGCATATTAAATTCTGTTGAGCGCATCGGCTCCTTGCATTTTAATTCTGTTGAGCGCATCAGCTCCATGAATTTTAATTCTTGAGCGTTTTGACGCTTTGCATGTTATTTCTCGCATTTGTTTTACATCTTGTGCTTTGCTTGGGACAAAATTAGAGTTCATTTCTTTACTCGTTTTTCTGACGATAAAATGAAAAACTACAATTTTTCCTTTTATCTAATAAGAAACAAGTAAAGAGGGGCAATCTGTGAACACCCAATTTTGGGACTACAATAAAAAATAAAAAAATAATAAAAAATAAAAATAAAAAATAAAAATAAAAAATAAAAAAAGTCTCCACTTTCTATTGTTCCCCACTCACATTTCACTAATTTTCCTCACCGCACACACTCATTTTTTCTTCACTCACGTACACACTCACCCACTCCATCATCTCTATCCACTCACTTTCCAAAGACACACCCACAACATATTTTTTTTAAAATTTTTCCGCTCACTCACTTCAACATTGCTGCACTCCACTCTCCTCCCACAACATATTTTTTTAAAATTTTTTCCTGCTCACTCACTTTCGGCGCTGCACCCACTCACCTTTTGTTTTCTTTTTCTTTCCACTACCTGCACCCTTTATAAGGACCCTTCCTTCATCCCCATCAAAAAAAAACTTCACCAACCAGACTACACCACCACCTTCGTCTCCTTCACTTCCCACTTCATAACCCAATTCCTTCCAAATCCCTTCCAATTGAAACGCACAACCATCACTTCTTCCACCATTCTCTCAAACTACAAACTCACCATCATCTTTCATAAAAAAAAAAAACCATTCCCCTTCAACCACCATAACAGTTAACTCACCAAAACCTCCATCAAGCTCTATTTTTTTTACCATCCTACCATTATAACAAAAAAAAAAAACTCATCTTCCTCCATTAGCCACAAACAAGACAAGCTCTCCCTTTAACCACCATATTCATCCACTCCATCACCATCTCAATCACCCTCCCTTCAACTTCAACCGTGACTCCTCCACGTCCAAACCAACCATCACCTTCTTCCCTTCACTTTCACCTTCAACCGTCCCTACCAACCTTCATCTTCAACCTAAAAAAAAAAAAGAAGTTTTCTTCGTTGCTGTCACTTTGAAAAAAAAAAAAATCAAAAGAAGAGGGAGTAACAGTAGCTTGCAGGAAGTTGAAGAGCAAAGAAAAAAAAAAGAAATTTTTTTGGGTCTCTGTTTTGTTCGTTGCAACTGCGGCGCCCATTCCTTTCCTTCTGTTTTCACGAGAAGACCAAAGCTTGATCTTTCATTCCTTTGTATCTCTATCTTTACGTAAGTGTTTTATCATTCAGTTATTTGCTTTTATTTTATTATAATTATTTTTTTTTTTTGTCTTGTCGATTGTATTTTCTTGATAATTGAATGTGTTTGTGATTTGAAATTGATATTTTGATTTGGATCATCATTTTTTTTATTTTTAACATATAAAAATAAATAGTGGAGGCTTTGGATTAAAGAAAATCGGACCACTTTCAAGTGGTTGTCCGCCATCTTCGTTTTTTTTTTTTTTTTTTTTTTTACATTTGAATAAACAATTAATAAAAAAAAGAAAAGTTAAAAATTTATATAAAAAAAGTGAAACCACGTGAAAGTGGTTGTTGGCCATCTTTTCACTTGTCTGCCATTTTTTTTTTTCGTATTTCAAAAAAATAATAATTAAAAAATAAAAATAAAAAAGGTTTATCAGGAAGTTTGAAACCGAATACCACGTTCATGTGGTATCAAGTGGTTGTCTGCCATCTTCGTTTTTTTTTACATTTGAATAAACAATTAGTAAAAAAAGAAAAGTTAAAATTTATATAAAAAAAAAGTGAAACCACGTGGAAGTGGTTGTTGGCCATCTTTTCACTTGTCTGCCATATCTTTTTTTTTTTTTTTCAGTATTTCAAAAAAATAATAATTAAAAAAAGGGGTTTATCAGGAAGTTTGAAACCGAATACCACGTTCATGTGGTATCATGACTTTTTTTACATCAAAAAATAAAAAGGTAAAGACAAGATAAAAAAAAATGAAAAATGTAAAAAAAAAATAAAAAATAAAAAATAAAAAAAAAACACCAAAATAAAAAAATAAAAAAAAAAATAAAAAAGGGAATAAAAAAATAAATCAAAAAAAATGTTTTAAGTTTAATTGGTTGTGTTACTTGGGATTATTACTGTTTGATAGTATTTACTTAATTTAATTGTGCATTTTATTTTATGTCTTGTGATTAATAGTAAAAAAAATAAATAAATAAAAAATGATAAAAAATGTTAAGAAAAAAAGAAAATATGTTTTTGTGATGTTGTATTTTCATTCTATTTTATTATATTTACTTGGTTTATGAAAAATTATGTTTACTTATTTGTCTCATAGTACTCCCAAAAATAAAAAAATAAAATAAAAATAAAATCTTAATCCATGCAATGACCGATGACGATGATTGAATAGCGGATGCTATCTTCATTATCTTTTGGATCATAAGGGTTTATTGAGTAGCCTAATGCTAACTTGAATCCTGTGCAAAAAAATGGATTCACTTTCAAATAAAATCTTTTTTAAATAAAATCAACCAACCCACACTTATTTTATAAAGAACTACGTAACTTTGAGTTCCCCATTGCACCAGGGGATACGTAGGAGCAGAATTTCATTTCTGTCAAGCCAAATTTAAATTTTCACAATTTGTGGTTTCGCTTTTTTAATTACAATGTTTGTAAAAAAGGGGTAAAATAAATATTTTCAAAGATTGTTAAGAATTTGCACAATTGACTTAAGGTACCGTCTTAGGACGGGTGCGTTAGGGGTGCTGTGGGATTAAGTTTCCACCCTTCCCTAAGCATAACCGACTCCCGAATCCAATCTGGTTTCAAAGACCATTTTCAAAGAAAGGTTTTCCAATTTTTCCAAATTCGAATAAAATTGGTGGCGACTCCATTTTTTCATTTCATATTCTAAAACAATTCGAGTTGCTGTTCCCCCGCCGCGATTATCCCGGTCGCGACAATTATTTATAGGTTATTATCTTGTAATCAGATTAGGATTTATTTGTTATTATCCTGTAATCATATTAGGATTAATTAGACTTTATGTATAGGATTGATTCTGATTTTATTTTATTCTCTCCTACCTAATAAATAGGAACACCTCATTGTACATTGATATTCAGAAAATATACAAAACATTTTCTCATCTTCCTGTGTTTCTACTCACTCATTGATATGATATAATTGTTGACTTGTTGTGGGCACTACTACTTATTAAATAACAGAATTATTTTAGAATAGGATCCTTTTTAAATTGGAGAAGATCTTAAAGATAATTTTTTTATTATAAAATTTTGAAAAAAAATATGAGTAGATAATTATTAACCATTATATTAACAACTCGTCTCCAATTTCTCTTAGACTAGAGAGGATCCTAGTCTATATTATTCCCTTGTCTTTGAAGATGAATATTGTACATAACGAAGTGGAAGAGGGTAGAGAGATCGAGCTTCCTAATATGAATGAACCCATTGCTGAGGATGAAGAAGCACCTGCGGATTCTGAGCTTCCTGTTTTGCAGGTGACGTATTTATTTATACTGAACACATAATTAAAAGAATACGGGGATAACAAAATTGCACAAACGATTTATAGCATGTTTTGTTCAGCTTTTCCCTTCCATCCAACAGTTTTTTTTTTTCATAAAAGCTGTTGCAAAATGTTTGCAACATGTTTGGATAAATTATATAAAAGTTGTTGATGTAATCATTTGAGCATTTTTTGTTTTTGTTTCAGCTGTTGAGATTATTTTACACTTTGATATATAAATATTATTTTGTCTTCAATCAAATAATTTTTTTAATCAATCAAATAACTTTTTTAATTATTCCATACATATTTTAGTAATTTAATGCATAAAAGTGATTCTTTTTATACAATCCAAACGAAATAGATTAATTTAAAATTATTTTTCAACTAACATATCCAAATATAAACTGATTTTATTATAATTAATTATAAAAAAATAAATTATACAATAATCGATTATTGAAATAATCAAATTTTCACAGTTATCTCAAATACGCACTTATACTGGTTTGGTCACAACTAGTGGCTTATGTCCAATTCCCTAGCAATCGCCCGCGATTTTCTTCACTTTTTTCGAATTATTGTTTATAAAGATTTCAACGAACCTTCCTCTACCTAAACCATAAAACAAAGTATACAGTAATTTTTTTCTCCTAAAGGCACCACCAAATCTTCTTCGACTTTTATCCGAAGAAGAGTACTTAAATCAAAAAGAAGCTCATAGAATACTACTCACACTATCTTTCTTTTTCACTAGAACAAGAGACTATCTCTTTTTTAAATGCTCTTATAAATCGAGTTACATCAAATTCACAACTCTCTCTAGAATAGATACACCAATATGAAGCTTACAAGAATGATGAAGAACAAATAATAACAAAGGTGCAACGGTTCTTCTTGATTATGGACAAGTGTGTTATTTGATCTTCTCCAAAGGCTTCTCTTTTATAGAATAAGGATACCTACTCAAGTTTCTAACCGTTGGGGAGTGAGAATATTAAGGAAGATTAGCCTTTAATTCATAAGAATTAAATCCATATAAAAAAAACGCATAGTTTTTCCTTTTGTTTCTTGATAATTGCTCATTTACTCAGTAGTCGCTTTAATAGTTATTCCTTTTCTCTAGTTTATGTATGACAACAGCTGATCACATCTTTGAATGTTAGAACATTTATTTTCACTTAAAAGAAGTTGATCCAATCATAAAGATATATAAAGAACTTGTCTCTAGCAATAATAAAAATCAAATTATGTATAAAAAAATATATTATAGGAAAATCAAATTTGAAAACTTTTCATACATATCAAACCATGCACATATTAGAAAATTATTTGAATAAATCAGCCCATCTATATAGTCCACTAAAAACACATGCTCAAAATAATTTAATAAATCACATAATATATTCACATGCTCAAATAGCATATCTTTTCATCATCAAAACTTAAAAAGCCCAACATCTTTTAATATCAAATTTAAAATATTTTTGGATGGTAGAATTATCATTTCACAATATGAAGTAGTTTTCATGTCATTTACTTTTTAACCTAATCAAGCAGGCAGGAGAAAATAAGTTTCTACTATCTTTTCTTTTCATATCCAAACAAATTAAATCCCCTCCATTTCCTTCCCACATGCACGAGATCCAAAACATGCAACCGGAAACTAAGGTACCTGGAAAATTTTGCCCAGTTCTAAATTCCCAGAGTTTATAGAATATGTGGCATTGGCCAGCATGAATATTCAAGTTGGAGGTAAACTAAGGAATATTGGCCAGCATGAATATTCAAGTTGGAGGTAAACTAAGGAATATTCAGGACATTAATCTTCAGGAGCTTGATTCTGTAGATACGTCATCTAAGGAATTTATTGGTGGGATCCAAGTAGACTCTCCATCCCTGACATTTGATTCGATTATATTCTCTCCCTTCGTAGATTAGATATTTATTAATTTCTTTCTAATCTAATTGTAAAATATATATGTATGTACCTTTGAACAATATACTTAACTCTTAATTTCATGATGAATTCAGGCTATACTGGAAAAATTTGGTTCTAAATTCCCAGAGCGGAGATTGTCAAGTCTGCTAAGTGGTAGTGAAGACTTGGATTCTCTGGTTGCTTACTACCGCACTATGGATTTAGCGAATGGCCTAAACGATGAGGTGGTGTTTTGCTGATCCTCATAGTTTACTACTTAATTATATTGCATCTCATCTCATTTATTCATTTTCTGACATCAATCAATTTTATAGTTAAGTGTAATGGATATCATATATTAACTAAGCAGTATATATGCACATGCAATTTCTTTCAGGATCTGCGTTTATTTTTAGAGTAGACTCTGCAAAAGGACAAAGCTGGGCTGTCGGAGGATGTTATCAGAAGGCGTTTACAGACACGAATTCATGGTTCATCAATAACTTTGAGGGGAAATTCGGACACCTATAGCATATGCATGGTATGGTATGGTATGCAATCATGTAATATTAATAGTCATTTATTCATTTGTATATATATATGTTCACTAACTAGTTCCATTAATTCTGCCTGCCAGAATAATAAACAAATACTACTAATGTAACTTAATTGCTAGCTAGCTCCTTCATCCATCATCTCATGGTATTCTTAATTACTTGTATTTGAGCTGCAGGCTGAGTTTAAAGATTCAGATAGAATTGCATTCTTGTACTACTGTACACGAGTATCATGCGGACTGCATTAGGGAGTGGCTTCTTAAGAGCAACGTTTGCCCCTTGTGCCGGAACCTGGCAATAATTCCAGAACTCTACCCTGATTGGCCTGGTGATGCGCGTGTGCACAATATATTCTTTCGTTAAAACATGTTCTACTTCTGGCCGACAAGTAGATTTTAGTTTAATGTCTACCCTTTATTGGGCAATCTTTCTTTCATGATAGAGTACCATGAACTTGTATTATACTAGTATTACATTCCTAAGAATGCTATGACTATGATTAGGAATGTTATTTTTGGATAAATTTAAAAATATGTTTGTTTAATATTTGTTATTCTTAGGGATTTTTTTTAAAAACACGGGGAAGTAAGTGGGAGGATGTGAGAATAAAAGTTAATGGTAGGTATTTGCATTCTCATGTCATAAAAAAATAACATATCTATACTACTCATAGGAAGAATGAAAATTAGACAAAATATGAGAATGTGGCTTTCTTGAGAATTAATAATGTCCAGAAATAATTTTTTTTAAACTTGTACTAAATGTGAAAATGTCTTATCCCTAAGTTCACATTCTCAAAGATTGTCTTGGTAAACCTTGAAATAAACGCACCATAAGATTTTTATTTGAGGCATGGAAGTTTCTTATTTAAAATAAATAAATTTACAAATTAAATTTTTTCTGTGTGTGCCATATAAGATTTTCAGTTAAAATACAAATAAACAAAAAAGTTCTCAGCTAAAATAAATAGATATTAATAATTTAAGGATCACGAAATATGACAAATTCATGTATGACAATAATATTGTAGATCAAATAACGAAATTCTAATATTAGACTTTATTAATGAAATATAATTTATAAGGCTTAGAAGAAAGACTAATAAAACCACAAAATGAAATCAAAATTTAAGAATGCAACAAATGGAAGTTGCCTATTGTCCTCTTAAAAAATGAGTTTAATTGCTATGCACGTAAATGGATTTTACACTACCATCTAATAATATTTTGTTACGTCATTTTTTATTACCACATCATTTTAACAATAATTAAAATAAATCTTATTAAATTAAAACACAACAGTGTAAGCCATGATAGAATTATGTGGAAAGATATTATTGTATGTCAGTGTGTATTGATCGACTGTCAATTCACATTTTATTATTTTTGTTAAGATAAAAAATAAATAATGATAGAGATTATCTGAATTTTATTTTTGTATTTATCTATAAGAATTTAAGGTAATAAAATGTATTTATAATCTTATCTTTTTGTATTTATCTTTAAACTCTTAAATTAGTAATAAGATGTAATTATAATTTTATCCTCTTTTTATTTAGCTTTAAATTTTTAAATTAGTAATTATTAATGATAGTTTGCTTACCTAAAAAATATTAATGATAGTTTTGGAAAAACATAAATTGGACTCCAAAGTGGAGAATTCCCTTTATATATAATATAGATAATAATGTATAACAATTAAACTTTATTTTATTTGCATTAGATATATTTTGTAATTTGAATTTTCACAATTTTAAAAAAAAATATTCACAGGATAATAAGAATAAAATACTTCTTATTTGAGTTAAACCTAACTGCCCTTATTTTAATATTTGTTATTTTTTTCAATTATTTTTAGTTATTTAATGACAAAAAAACGACTACTCAAATAGTCATAAGTTTAAAATAAAATGTTCTGGTATAAAATACAGCAACATGAGACAACTGTAGATGGAAATGGTGATGAACAAAGGCAATGTTTTAAATCCACCCATTTCTGAAAAGTATATCACCGAGGACAATAATTTTTTCCAATTTTCATGTGCATCTTGGATTCTCGAAAGGATATAGACAGACCCAATGGAAGGATTGAAGTTTTAATTTCCAAAATTCTACTATCACATCAACCTTTGCTCAGAACAGAGAGACCATAAAAATCAAACATACAAGGAATTTACGGAAGAGTCTAACTCATTGAATACAATGAATTATTGAATTAATACAATAAAACTTTGTATCACCCATAAACTGGTTTAAAAAACACCAGTCTTGTTTTGTGAATGGTTAAACATGGAATACATTGCTACAAGTTAATTTCACTCAGATTGATAAGTGCTATCAAGATTACAACTTCCCATACCCTCCTTTCTCTAAACGAATCTATCATCCTGAAAGAATGGAATTACAGAAGACAAAAAAAGAGGAAAAAAAAAATTAGACTACTTTACACATTAGCTATTTATCAGCATCAGCATCAATTACTAGAAGGATGCAGTTTTTACATACACGACCCTCAACTGAAATGTGCATCCTTTCTGAATGAAAATCACAATTATGTTGGGAAGGAAGAAAAATGAAATAGAACTTACAAAAGAAGCAAAGAATTTTATATAGTAGTATAGATCAATATGCTTTTACTGCAAGCAAAGATGAATTAGAGTTTTCCTCATCTTCTAGTGGGGGCTTAACGTATTTCCCTATTACTTGTTGGCGATGACGCTTCCTTATTCGATTTTGTTTTTCTAAACTCTTTTGCTTCCTCTTTTCCTTCTCCTTGTGCCTTAAATTTCTCTCTCTCTCATATACACCTTGCCAGAATACTTCACCTGTTGATGGCCACAACCAATGCCTCCCAGGATCCTCAGAATCTGATAACTCTGCTAAGTCCTCATCCATGCTCTTAAGTGTGCTGTATGAGAACCATTTGATCCACATCTGACCTCTGCGGCTTTTGAACCTGTGTTGTTCCTGCATTAGACCAGTCTCCGGGTTCACATACACCATTCTCCTTGCACTGTGGTATGCCCAGACATTTACAAGTAGCTCAAGAAGCCTTGAATAGCAATACTTATCCTGCAATTTGCATATTAATCCATGCATTCAGGCAAGTGGCACGAAAATAAGCAACAAGGTTAAAGTTATTGAAAGAAAATCAAATAGCATTTTAATCAACCCAACACTGCATCTGAAACGCCAACTAGAATTATTTTTCCAAAACCAATTCTTTTTAACAACATATTTCAAGCTAAAGTGAGGAGCCTTGGCAATTTATAACTTAGAAGTCTATAAACGGGTAAACAATCCAAATTACCATGAAACTAACTACAAAGAACATCAGCCATGGATTATTTCGCTTATAGCATGAAGTTTAAAGTTTTTAAAAGAAAGGTTAGCAACAACGGAGAAATTTATAAACCATCCAGTTTCTTGGCTTGTATTTAAAAGCCAATATTTTAGAGGAAGGAGGTTCCTTCAAAGAACTGTCAGTTAAAATCATTACCCTGTGTGTGCTTCTGTCTAAAAAAAAAAACATATATGAATATTTGTTTAAAAAAAGGACTTCTATCGAAAGAAATTAAAACTCAAGGAGAAAATGGCTAAAACCAAACCAGCAAAAAAACTAATTTTTTTGAGGAAGCAAGTTACTTTTGACAAACTCAAAGAACAGTATCCAGTTGAATGGTGCTCATCATACATCTGCACATCCAATGCATCGACAAACATTCTGCAAAAAAGATAGTTTACATCAGTTATTTAACAAGTTAAAAGAGAACATTTTTCTTGGTCGATAAAATGAGCTTATTATTCAATCAGCGACATCCATTGATGAAACCTAGCATACCTGGAGAACATTACAAACTCTAAAAAGGATCTTGTAGGCAGAGCCCAACTCTGCATGACAGACCAGGTGTCACCATCCACAGGCATAGGTGGCAAAGAATCCATATCATCTTTTAACCCATACATTCTCTTCATGGCTTCTGAGAAAGCAAACCTTCACTCAAACAGAAATGTAGAGAAAAATCAAGATATATCTTTAAAGATACAAAAGATGACGAGGGAGAACAAGGGTCAACACTCAAACTTCCATATACTCAAGAAAAAAACACAGAATGGGTTTAATAGATCCTACTTGCAATTTCCAGCATTAATGGCATTGCAAAATGACCAAAAGTCCTTCTGCAAAGGGTTTCGTGGATCCATATCCAAGCGCACCCAAAAATATAGTGCATCCCCAAACTTTCTGGATTGGATAGCACCTAATAACGCATTTTCAGCAGTTCTGGACAAAGATGCCTGTTAAAACCCCACTAATCAAAAGAAGGGAGAAAAGAAGCTGCATAATTTAAGGTTCAGTACACAAAAGATCATTTTCCTTCCTTTTTCCTTTTTTATAGTCACAATTTCAAATCAAAACCTCTAATTAGACAGAAAATCTCCAGCTTTAAATACCTTATCATATCAACAATAGGATCACTCTCTATATAAATAGGTTGAGGAAACATAAAATTAGCATCACAACCTTCTAACCTAATATGTTTGACAAGGATAAAAATAATATTTATTAAAACCAATATCTATTTTCAGAGATGGAAATTGTATCAAGAGGTAGATCTTCAAAGACATGAGGTATGAAAAAGAATCATATACCTTCCTCGCTGTTGCTCTCCAAGACTGAAATCCAATCCAAGCATTTTTGTGTAAACGGTCAATCCTGTTTGCAATTGCAAAGAAGGCTCCATATTCACCAAGTATATCTCGATAGTAAGCGTTATTAAGCAGTGGAAGACGAGACGGTGCATCAACATCATCTCTCCCCGGTCTTCGACCTTTAGTGGACTGCAAACATTCAGTACATTCATTGCGTCAGATTGAAAATCAACAACCACTCATTCTATGTTCTGAAGAGAAAGCGCAACTATTACAGGAGATTTGAGGCATTGTAGCATACCAAACTACAGAGAGAGATGCGGAGGATGAGAAGTAGAATGAGTAACCAAAACAAGAAAAACAAACAAAACCATCTACCAAAAAAGAGATGGCAGTAGCACAAAATGGGAATGCATTGCATTATCATGAACACTGCATCACATGGGGCCAGTTATATTAAATCATCTTTCAACCAGTACTAACAATTTGTAAGAAATATTATGTCGTTATAAAAGGACATTTCTTATTATTTGCACTGATAAACATGGATTATTAGGTCATGAAAATATATAATAATACAACTTACCAGGCCAACTCCATGATAAAGAGATCTTTGATGTAGAAAGGGCCAGGATCCTTCCCCAAAGTAAGGTTCATAAATGCATAGTGGTTGTCCCGTCCGCTCAAGCTCTGCTTCATCCCTTTCATGCAAATCATTCTTTGACCTATCAGCCCTCTTAGCATTTCGATATACTTCCTCCCATGTTCCATGTGATTGCTCTGTCCTATCCTTCAACTGCATTAAAATTCAACATGACTTAAGCTTGACTCACCAGCCTTGCAAATGGAAGTCAGGAAAGATCCTATATCCTAATTTTATAAATTAGAACAATCCCTGATCTTACCTCTTCATCCTCTCTCCTTTTTTTTGTAATAGCCATCTGCATATACTTTTCTTCTTCCCATATACTATATACAAATGAATCATTAGCTGCAACTGTAATAGTGGATCTATTTTTTTGAGAATGATTCCACTGGTCCTCATATTTATCTAAAAAGGTGTTACTTCTTAATGTCCTATGTTGATATGTCAAATTTGGAAGTGCTTCAGACAAATGCCACTGCCATTGTTCTTTAACATTGGGGGATATTTCTGAAACAGCCTTAGGAGGAGCAACCTCTGATGGAAGCCGGAGAATATTCTGAAGTAAAGATGCATATCCCTCAATTGCTTCTGAAGCCATTAGGTTCTTTGCAGTGCTTCTCCCTATTGAGGCAATGTTATGAGCCAGTGGTGCTATTTTCCCTACTGAGATCACTTCCAATACAATTTGTCTCAGAACTCTAATATTATCCTTAGGGAAAAGAAAGCCATTCACCCTGTCATCAACCTAGTTGATGTTGAAAAAACAGTTTAGAAATACACGGTAAGAGAAAATCTTTAGCTCAAAATTTGTAAATTTAAAAAAAAAAATAGCCAATAACATTTTAGATGCTTGTAAGTTATTGTAAATGCTATAAAAAGCCAACTTGTGGATTATTCCAGGAGACTTCAAACCTAAGATTAATTAATAAAAGTGCCAAGCAAAATAGACACATGGTACAGTTATAGCAAAGAAATAGAGCAGTGACATACATATTTTCTGATCATGAGAATATCCGGAGCAATAATTGGTTTCTCAAAGCACATGGCTTTCATCAAAATCTCTGGAAAAGACTGCTCTTCAAGGAAGGATCCATATATCACAACATCTGCTGTGCCAAGAACAGAATCTGCATTCAAATCTCCAGCTATGTGCTCTATAATACCTCTTGGATATTTCAAGCTACGAGCCATGGTCTAACAAAATATAATACAAGATAAGAAACTTCAAATTATTTAACCACAAACATAAAGAAAATAGGATATATACCTCAAGAGCCACACTGTAGTTATTTGTTAATTCCCCACTATGAACAATGATTCGTAGTTGCACACTGGAATTATCTTTGCTTAAAGGGAAGTCTGCCAGAAGTGGTGATAAAGCCCTCAAAACAATTGCATGTCCCAACCACATGCCCTTGTACAAAAACTGACTGCCCACGATTGCAATAATAAAATCTTCTGGGCTATAGCCCATATTGATGCGCAAATTATTTTTCTGTAAGGCCATAAATGCATCTGCTTCTAATGATTCAGCAGGGGAACCAGGAATGACGTAAAAATTTCCAGCATCAAATGTGGAGTAAGTCATCTGTGGAATTACATAATAAACAATAGTTGTTAATTGTTGAAAACTATGTAAATAGTGTTTAGATTCATTGTATAGGTTAAATAAATCATAACCAAATCATGTAATTACGGTAATTAGGATTTTTTGTAATTTTTGTATTTATTACAATAACTCTATAATTTAGCCTCTGTTGTGTAATTCAAACACACGGTTTTCTTCTTATGTCTCTCTTTTCACTCTTTCAACATCAATAACTAATTAAGTCCCAACACAGTAAGATTTAAGAGCCAGTAGACAAGTTATAGCTGCTAGTTATAGTTAAATTATAACTATAATGTTTATACCATAGAACTAAAAGAAGTGGTTAACAATGAAATAACTGTTTGAATGTCAACAAAGCAGATTATGAATTAATAATGTAATGCAAGACTACATGAAAATGCCATAGCCCTGTAACTACAAAAATTAACTTGTCCCCCAGTCTGGGCTAAAGCTTAACTTGTCAGGTGGTTGGGGGGGGATAAGGTTAAAGTAGAGGCCCTAGGAATGATTCCCATGTATCAAATAATAAATAAATAAATAACTTGTCCCATACATATTACCGGCAAGGCATAATTTGGAAAGACAACAACTGTTGAACGGTTGAAGGCTCTTCTCCAATCATTCAAAAGTTCAATCTGCCCATTAGTAGTATATTGCCTTGAACGATAAGCAAGAGCATTTTCATGAATGATCCATATAAGAGGTATAGACTTGAAAGGTTCCTGCAAAAAACTGTAACAACTAAAATCATTCATGTTACTTGAATAAGGATATTCATGGCAAAAAACTAAAACACAATCAGCAAACACATCTTGGCCAAGCTGCAATACATTGCATGATAAAGTCACAACGAGTGAAATACCCCATACCTCATATTGCACAGTGCATAATTTCTACGTTATGGGCATCAATTTTGAGTCTTGAGACAATGTTTGGCAAATAAGTTTGAGCGGGTCAGAATAAACAAACCAGCACAAGAACGGAAAGTTATAGCATACAGATTTTCATTGCAAGCTTAATATTTCTTGCTGTGACAAAAATAGATGCCCATACAAGGTATTCTCAACATAAAAGACCAAAATCAGTTTTACTGTTTGAAAGGAAAAATTCCAGGCAGAGAAGGAAACAGACTAGAATAGGGAAGGTTTACATGTCACTGGTAGTAGAGGTAAAAACTCCAGCATCAAATTTTTTATGTGTGATAAACCACAAATAATATCCAACGCAAGTGGAAAGAAAACATCATACAACTTCCAGAGGTCATTTCTACGTAGAAATATTAAGGAGTGAGAAGTCAGTAAAGAATTCAGGTAACAACAACAATTCAGAATCTTCTCCTTTAGAAAATAAAATAAGTATCTTACCAAGAAAAGGCACCCTTGGCTTCAAGAGAACTCACAATTATACCATCATAGCTGCAAAAGACAGACATTCTCATCAGATGCAATCAGAATTTGTTAATCCAACCAAAATAGTAGGGTTCTCTCTGTCAGTAACATATTAAGAAACAAGCTCAAGTGAATCACATGAACTAGGATATACTAAAGCAAATACAACTGCACCATACTATGTTCAATATTCAAAAATCAAAAGGATTAATATAAATCATTATAAAGGTAAAAAAAACTGGAAGTGATGATTAAGAGAATCAAATAACATTCTTTTTCACAAAATGAAAACAGATATAATATAATTGAACAAAGTATAAAGAATTAAGCAAGGAATCAATATTATAATCTGGCCATATAAAAACAAGACATTATTTGACCGTAATTTTCTAATGAGTTGTTAACTTCAGTGGATCCTCGAACCAGAACAGATGCAAGGAGCATCAACCACGACTTAGAGATCAAGTCAGATATATAAACTTTGAAGAACTGAAAAAGACAGTTGTTTTAGCAGCTGAAGTAAGTTGATTCTGATTTCTAGACATTTCAATTCTTAAAACTATGCAAACTGCTTAGTCTAGATGTAAAAACTAGAATAATAATCATACTTTAGCCAGTCTACAGCTTTGTCTGGCTTGTCACAAGTTCTAATGACAGTGACGGGAACTCTTAAATTTATCCAGACATTACGCCCTGCTCCATCTTCAAGTGAAAAGACCTGCAAAATATAGAGAATACTTGACCTAAAATAATAATAATAATAATAATAATAATAATTAAAAATCAATATTGTAAATGGTGAGGAGGTGAACATATTCTTAAGGGTATTTTAGAGTCACTTTGATAAGTCACCATATTCTTAAGGACTTCAATATACAACATTCTTAAATGCACAAGCCTACTTCAATTTGAAATCACTTGTCTAGCATGGTTCACAGTGGAAGGTGAACATCTGGTAGTATTATCCTTGCTTATCCAGTGAGGCGTTTGAAACTAATAGTAAAGTGAGCAGGCATACAATAGAGGAATATTTGACTTAAAATTCATCATTTCTCTTTGTTTGTGCTTTCAGCCTCCTCCAGAAATAAGGCACCATAATCAAAATCTTTCAATCCCACACTAATGCATATCATGGAGAGATTTTGATCAGCTATCTAATACCCTTTTCTTTGCTTTTTCCCCTAAATTCAAAAGAATTTTTCCAGCATAAAAATTGGGAACAATAAGTAAATAGGATACCTGAATTCCGTAGCCAATCTCTAGCAAAGCAGCTGCAATTGTTACCATCAGCAATTGTTGTGAATCAACCAACAGTTCTCCAAATACCTTCAAAAGAAATCGAACTTATATAACTGTAAAATATCAAGAGAGAAATAAAATAAAATTTTATACGCGTGTACAACAGGGAAAAAAATTCAGAGATTTTTAAAGATTAATTGATAACAAACTTCATTTCAACTTAAACAGTTCTAAATTTGTGCGAAATCTGACCCATTTTATCAGAAAAAAGTCTATGCTGAACCACATGCTTAACCTCAAAAACTTGCTTCTACTTTAATTCTGCCCACATAAACACCAATAGATGTATTCTATTCACCAAGGAAAATTAGGTGAACTAACCAGTGCCAGCTGAGGCTTTCTGTACCCGAAATGCTGCACCGTGTGGTTGAACAGATTCACCTCCCTAGCATCATCTCTCCTAAATTTCTCCCAAATCTTAGGAAAAAAAACAGCATCCTCCCCAATGTCCAAGACATAATTCTCTATGTCTTTATAATGTGACACATTCCCAGAAAGCATCTTCACAGCTCTCAACGAATCCTCTGAATTTTCCACGACTGAACCAGGCAGGAACATTTGGAACACAACGACCAAGCACAAGAACACCACAACCGTGCAAATCCATTGTATGTAATCTAGCTTCTTGAAGAGCAAACGGGAGAAGCTCGATCTGAACCTCTGTGAAAATGGGTGCCTCTCCTTTCTACTTGACTGAGAACCAAACAAGCTCCCTTTCTTCAATGGGATCCCGGATTCCAAAGAACCCATTTAGAGTCCCATCAATTGGGGCACTTTAGATGAGGAAAAAGCTTCAAACTTTGACCTAAACCACATGCAAACAAGAACACCCAGATGAGACCTTTTAATGGGGGTTGAAGCACAGAGCTCCTGAGAGTGAAAGAAGCTGAAAAAGACTAAAACTTTGAGATTTGAATTCAAGAAAAAGGTCAAGAAAGGTTGTGGGGGTGAAGGAGGATTGACCTATGGAAAATGGGGTTTGATGTGGATTTGGTTGATTGTGAAGGAGTGTCAAAGTCGAGAGAAGCTGTTCACTGTTGAGTGATTTTTAGTGAAGAAGAAGAAATAGGAGGATTTTGGCGTTCAACAATGGAAAGAGAGATGTATACGCTAAAGGCAATGGCCTGTGAGCAAAAGACTCGGAAACGAAACGAATCTAATCTAAGCTAAAAAGCGAAAAATAAATAAAAAAAATAAAAAAAGATGTTAAAATGGCTCATTTTAATTTTTTTGTCTGAAAGGGTTAAGTGTGCTATTGCTATGCTTAACGCTTTTAATGCTAATTTAATCACTACGCGCATTAACTGAGATGACATGAGTCACGCGTGTAGGTATAGGCGCTGTACCTGCACGTGAGGTGAGTACTTTACGTGGAAGAAATTGTGAAAAATAAAATGGGATTAACTCATTAGGTTTTATTTTTGATTTTTTTCCACAATAAGAGGAGATCTTCTTCATTCACTAAGCATATTCCGGATGGATGTCGATTCCGTCATAAGGACGAGCCAGCGGTTAGCAGTTTTACGGTTGATTAAATGGTTGAATTAGAAAATTTAGATAAATAATAAATATTTTTTAAAAAATATTATATAAAAATATTAATGATGTAATTAAATTAGTCAATAAATATTTTTAAAAAAATATTATATAAAAATATTAATGATGTAATTAAATTAGTAATAATTAGAAAATTTAGATAAATAATAAATATTTTTAGATTCAATTTTTAAAAAAAATTAAATTTGTTAAATAATAATATAAATTCAAAAAAATTAATAATATTACTTAATAACAACATGTGGTCTAATAACAAAATATATGTTATAAAAAAAAATTAAAATGTCATGTTTAAATTCTAAAAACTGCCTATCTAAAGCCTGAAATAAAATTTTAAAAAAAATTGAAACTCGAATCAAACTGTTCAAGCGGGTCACTCGAATTTGATCGGATTGATGCGAAAACTTATTATGCCTAATAACTTACCAGCTCAAAAGTGGAGTCGCATGTTTTCTAATATGACCAACCAATCTGTTTGATTTGTACAACTATACTAATCAATTGCAACATTAAAATTAAAGAAATGATAAATCTTTTCAAAGAATCAACTAACTAAATTTCTTACCCCCTCTAGTTCAAAATATTTGTCAATATAAAAGTTTTATCTTGTTTTAATTTATCTATTACTTTAGAATATTAAAGAGATATTTTTTTTTAATTTTGCCCTTACCTTTAGCTATCCTTATAAAATATATTAATAATATATATATTTATTAATTTTGTTTTTCTAAAATATTTCAACCAATAAAATCTAGAGAAATATTTTATCCTCTTATCCAATCTTTTTACTAATTCTCTTAATTATTAAATAAATAAAATATTAAATATTTTTTATGTTTCTAATATATTATATGCATTTACTTTTTTATTTAATTTTTTTTATTTAATATTAAGAGGATTATTAGCAAGAACTTGTAGGATGATATAGCATTACTCATATATCTTATCTATCTCCTTTATATTAAATTCATTTTTTCTCTAAAGAGAATGTTAACGGAAAAAAGATAAAATTAATGAAGTGATTGAATGTATAAATGAGATTATAATTTTAATAAAAGGGCAATTTTGTCAAATTAAGTTATTTTTTACAATTATCAAAGTTATTTAGTAGCTTTCTTAATCTGTATGCAAATCTTAAATTGATAGTTATTTTGAATTGAAAGAAGTATTTTTTAAAAAATATAAATATTCTATATTTTCTTATGCCAAAATGTAAGGAGCTCTCTTTGACTATAAATTATGTGTAGAAAACTTTCTTATATTTTAAAACTCACTAACATGACCCATTAAATTATCTAAGCAATGCATATTAGTATATATACCCTCTCATGCATTAGCATAAAACAGTTTTATATGGAGTTAATATACACAATTTAATGAGTTCAAAGAGTTATGTTGATGAATTTCAAAGTACATAAGAATTTTTTATACATAACCTACAGTTTGAGAAATTTTTTAAATTTTGCCCTTAAATAATTTTAAGAACTTTATGCTTTTAAAATTTATTTATAATAATCCTTCTAATACTAAATAGAGAAAGTATTTAATGAAAAAGTAAATGCATTTAATGTATTAAAAACATAAAAAATATTTAATATTTTTTTATTTAATAATTAAGATGGTTAATAAGATGATTGTGTAGAAAGATTTAGAATTATTCATTAATTAATTGTCCAAACTAATTAATTATTTATTTGTATATCATTAATTATAAACCTATTAAATTTTGGAGTTGTTATTTTGATGAATGTTTTACTTTACCATACTCCTGACTTAGAGATTAATCTCATAAAGATATATGAAAATACTTTAGTCAAAAACTCAAAAAACATTATAAACTTATTAACCATTTATTTGACTGAATTAATTATACTTTATATCACATCTTTAAGGATAACTTAGAATTCTCTTCTTAATTAGAAAAAATCTTACTCATTACAACCTAATTTGCTTATTTAAAAACATGATTTAGGCATTTTTCTTCTCTAGGTTAAGGATGTCAAGTCACTATTTTTGAATGAGAGGTAAAAAGAAAGAGAAGGAAGATAAAAAAAAATACAAATACAAATTCTTATATAAAATATTTTTAAAGATAAGAACGAAAGAGGATGTTAAAATTCAAAAATTTTCTTCCTAGATTATGGAATAAATAAAGGGATAAGTTTATTTTGAATTAAATATATTTGTTAAATTCCCTAGATAACCTTTTATTTGTGTTGTAAAATTATGAGTAATGCTATACACACTTTTACATATCTTATTTCTCATTAATTAAATATCAAATTTATTTAATTAACAATACCTATAATTAAGTATAGGCAGTTTAAGTGAAGTCAACAAAAAATATATATAGGTAGTTAAGTTGTTAATGATAAATAAATTATTAGTTAAATAAGTTTGATATTTGATTAATAAAAGTTATGTAAGATGATGTGCGTTTTTATTCTAAAATTACAGTAAGTGTTATATTATAAATTTAATTTTATAATAACATGTTTTTTATTGAATTTTAATCTTGAAATTCACCCATTTTCTTATTTAAGTACAGTGAGAATCACTTGAGAAAAGCGTGCATGATCAATAGGTATGTGAAGGTCATATGCCTTAGAACCGAACCAACAGGTGTGATCTGGTTTAACCAGTATCATGTAGGGGTTTTGAATCTCAATCCAGACGAGTTGGTTGACTTTCTTGGCTCATTATTCTTTCTCATCCCTTGAGTTTATGGTAACAAATTCAATTTTATCAAATGATAAATTCTCATATAAATTTAAAATACTCAAATTAAGTATATTAGATCAATTATTTTTGATAAATAATTATTATAATTAATTTTAATTAATTTTATCAATTAATAATATAATTAAATTAATACATTTAACTTAAATATTTTAAGTTTATATAGGAATTTTTCAATTTCAAAAAATCTTTAAAACTTGCCTGCCCCGTAAATGCAGAAACGGTATAATAATTCCTTTATCATCATCATAATGGGGCAATATTCTTTGGTAAACCATAATAGGGCAATATGAATCATCACAATTTTGTCTGTAATCCTCTCCTATTATAGTCATATCATTGCCCTTGACTTTGGCCCCTGGAAGAGTAACGGCTGACCCTTCATGAGGAACTGAGTTTAGTTACTTCCTTTTGCTTTGTCCTTAAACAATCCTTCAGCTTCATTCGCTGCATCAAACGTGCCACGTAACTGACCAAGTGACCATACTCAAGCATGATTTTTATCCTTGTTCAACGTTGGTTTTGAGCAAGCCACCTCATCAGCTGTCGGCTTCGCAGGTCCTACAACATATATGAAACTGTCCAATGTGACCTTCTGGCGACCAAACTGTGAGAAATGCATATTTTGATTACATTTTGGAAGAAGGGCTGAATTGCATCTTCCAATCAGCTTGCTCAGCTCTGATCAGCCATGGCCCAAACTTATTGTCAGCATATTGCTCTGATGACCTGTATCTCAGGACCCAGTTTTGCTTTAGCAGCAGCTCCTATCATCATCACCTAAGACACCACAAAATTATCAGGATGTGATATGTTTCTTGTAACTATTTGACCATTGCCTGAGTAAATTTGTTGATATTGAGATATATTTGAGAAGATATATATTGATATTTTTTTCTTTGCCTAATAGCAAAATGTGTGTTGAAACAAAAGTTGCTAGAATCTGTAAAGGCATTTTAATGTTTAAGTCAGGTTATGTATAATTAGTATTTAAACTAAAAAATAATATATAATTATTTATTAAAAGTGATAAAGCCTAATATTTATATAATGTAATTAGGAAATACGTTCATTTAATTGTAGTAGGAAATTATTATAAAATAAGAATATTGATATTGTAGTTATGAACAGTTAAAGACGGTTATGGATGTTATTATTTCATAAGATCATAATTGATAGTTACAGATAATTTGAGATTTATCCACTGCAAAAATCTCGTAATCGTGTTACTGTTGTCCAATGTCGTATTCCGATATATGTTGTGCAAGGGTTTCAACAGTGTCTCAAGCGAATTCTTGTTGGGGTGTTGATAGATTCTAGTTGGATGCGTGTCGGGTTGACCCATGATGTTGGGTCCCGGATCACAGTTCATAACAGTTACCTTCAGTTTGGTGCTTAGTTAGCATAGCTAAGTATCAAAGTAAGTCTTAATACTCCCGGGTTATAAGACCCAAGCTTTACACAAAGCCGAAGTCTGCAATGTCCCTAAGGGATCAAGAGCTTTAATTTTGAAGCGTTAACATGACAAAGTTACTTAACACTTGTGGATGCGTCGTGGTCCGACCATAGTCCACGCGTCAGGTGATTTGAAGTGGACATTCCAGTGTGTAACTGGAGTCCGTAGAATGAACTAGAATTGTTATCCTATTTACTTTTTTTTCCATGGTCCGTACTGGGTCCAATGCTCATTATTGATGTGCATTTAGTAGTCATTTAGGGACTTAGTAGAATTACATTTGTGTAAAACCTTGGTCTAGGGTCCAACGCCTAAACTTTTGAGCGCTCAGAACGCCTTTGAGGACTTAGGCAAAATAAAAGGTAATTCATAACTGGTAGGGACAGATGCAGAAAATATTCAGTGAATAGGTCGAAAATCATGAATCATATTATTAAATATAAAAAAATTAAAGTTAGCAAATAAAGATGTATTCACCTTTAAATTATTTAGTGAGTTAAGATCAAAATGAACTATTTCAAATTAAGGGTAAATATATTCTTATTTGCTCACTTTAGAATAGTATTTTCTTTTCATTATATAGGAATATTTATTAATAAAGTGAAAAAAATTAAAAAAATATATATTAGATATTAAATGCATCACAATAGTAGTTATCCTTTACATCATGATTTATATGCAAAATTAAGTTTTATATATATATATATATATATATATATATATATATATATTAAAAAAAAAAGAGAGTGAAGCTAAAAGTGAGAGGAACTAGTAGACTTATTGTATAATGATTAGAAATTAATAGAAAGATTAGTTAAAATTGTAATATCAGTGTATATAAAATAATAATGAATCACATGTCAAATACATATCAAATATAAACTCTTTTAACTTCACCATTTTTATCTTTGGTATAATTATATTGACCTCTCCTGAGATTAGTACTTATAATATTGACGCATTTTTTTAAATTACTCATACCTCGCTTTGCATTTTCAATGGGACTTTGTGTAATGTTTGTACATAAAGTGTAAGAGGTATATGTAATTTTGTAAACAAAGAAGGGTATTGGAGTGTAATAACAATATATAAAATCATGAATATTAGTATAATTTTTAAATAAGAGTGTCAATATAATAAGTACTAACTTTATAAAAAAATCAATGTAATTATCTCTTCATCTTTTAATAAATTAAATTAAATTATTGTTACCTAAAAAAAATTGGTGAGAAAAAGGGGGCCAAGGCCTATGCTCACTCTCCTTAAATTTGTCCCTGATAACCAGAGTCTTTAATGTTAACGGTTTAGTTTAGAAAAGTGCCTAACATTTGGGAGTTTTCAAATTAAGAACCAATTTAATATAAGACATTCACGGTAGGTACTTAATGGCAGACCACGGATGTCGTAACATGCGTTGCCAATTAATTACTCTTAATCACAAAATAATGATGGCCAAGTGTCAAGGGTTTGGGTAAGGACCCAGAACTCGCAACAAAATCACCAGAAGTCTGTTTCGTGGGTCATTCCTCTTAACTTGGATTCTAAAAGACCTCGGATCCCATAAGGAATGAGCTCCGTAGACATTCTCAAAGTGTGGTCCAGCTTGAAGGTCTTGAGACTAACCCCAAATCTCATAAGCAAAGGGTTTTATAGACATTCTCAGCATGGAGTCCGGCTTGAGGGTCTTAAAGCTAACTCCAAATCCCATAAGAAATGGGTTCTGTAGACATTCTCAAGACGGAGTCCGGCTTGAGAATCTTAAAGTTATCCTGGATCTCATAAGGAGCCGATTCTGTAGACATTCTCAAATTAGAATCCATCTTGAGGGTCTTAAAACTATCCCAGATCCCATAAGGAACAAGTTCTGTAGACATTCTCAAGTCAGAGTCTAGCTTAAGGGTCTTAAAGTTATCCTCGGATCCCAAAAGAAACGGGTTCTATTCAGGATTTTATCAGAATCAATAACAATGAAAGTTACCATGTCCTTGACTGCATCTAATCAATGTGTGAAACTAGGCATCAGATTTTCATCATAGATGGGCTCATTTCGAATCAATTAATGATGTATCTGAAACCCATTCTTTTGAGAAGGATTCTACCTTGAAGTCTCAGCAGTTTTGCTTTAGCTTGGATTGGGGCACATCATAACCCATACAATACATATGTGAAGCCACCCCATTGTAGCATGAGATTGAGGGGGTCGTACTTATTGGAATATTCCATGAGTGTCCTCAATCCTCAACTTGTAGTTATCAAAGTAGCCACAATTGCCCAAAATGTAAATTGTAAATACTTACTGATAATGCTTCAATGTATATAGCTGTAATAAAAACAAAGAAAAGAACCAAGAGTCCTCCAGTTTTTGCCAAAGACATGAGAAGCACTACCACACTGGTGTTTATGGTCGTAACCAGAGAGAAAAGCACGAAGACAAGCAGTCCTGTTAGAGCAACCCAAGTAACTGTCCCAAAGGAGATGACGAGAAGGGCGTGGATGGGGGAGTTGCGGCAAGTCCGAAGGAGAACGTTGCTTGGACAATCTCCGAGGTGCCTGAATTGGGATCGGAACCGAGATCAAAGTTTCCGCACGTGCACCCACGAGTTCTGAATTGATCTGAAGTTAACGACTCTAAACTGAGAAGGTCGTGGGTGGTCGCTGCGAAGTGTCCGCCATTAATGTTCTATTGCTCATCGATCTCAGGTAGTTTCCAGTGAGGAAGAAGCCTAATTTTTGCCTTTCTTGAGTAGGATCCAACAAGAGTTTTCTTTCTGTGGTTGAGACAGTGCTTTTCGAGCTTGGGTCATCCATCGTTAAAGGCAGGCTGAGCTTGATTGGGCCGCTGGAATAGGACCAAAAAGGGGAGTTTTCCCTTCTATGGTATGCCGATTTACTAGGGGCTTAGTTCCCCTCATGATTTTGCATTGAAAACCTAGCGTTGAGATGGTTGTTCTGTGCCATCTTGGATGAAACCCAAAAGGATCTTCTATGGCAGAGGTAGAAGAGGTGAGAATGATGCACTTCACGTTGAAGTGCTTTGCGGCTCTTGGAGTGTTCAGAGTGCAGGGGGACGATGGTGGCGCGGATGGGTTGTCCAAGAGGGTTCAAACCAGGAAGGACCCGATGAAAGTGTTGGCTCTGGCGACACACGCAACCTCTATAATGTAGGTTTCAAACTAAAAACAATGGAGGGGCCTACGATTCTGCCTTCACCATGACTCGCAATCTCCATGCGCCGAAAACACCATCAAACCTCACTTTGTCAACTCCTGCACCTGCATCTTGTGGGTGGAGGATGATAGAGCTCTACTGCAACATGATGGGGCTCTGCAATCTACCACTGCCAGACCCCACCATCAAAGTATGGATTCTGCGTAAGGGTGTAAATTGGTTCGAATAACCTGACCAATCCGAATTGAACCAATTATAGCTTATGTTGCACAGTTGCAGCAAGTAGCAAACAGTTTATAGGACCTGCATCAATTATTTCTTGTGGCTTGAATACTTCCATTCCTTAACCTCAACAACCTTGCCCACCCTTCCCACCACTCTGATTCTTCACACCCATCTCTTTCTTCCCACTCCTCTATTATCGTCATCGTTAACAACCCCTCCCTCTCACCGCACCTGCATTGCACCTCCTCCTCTACCTCGTAATACTCCGTAAACTTCCCTTTCCTCATGCAATAAACATTCTCCATCGCAGATTTGCTCCGCTCAGGCCACGTTACGATGCCACCATTTTGCTGCAGCGCTACTCAAACCGTCACCGTCACAGATCTGCTCCGCTCAGGCCACATTATGGCACCACCGTCACCGTCGCAGATTCAAGAATAACCATCGCTGGTCTGTACCCTAGCTTCCCTCCTTGCTTTCTCCTTTTCTCTCATATGTCCCTTGCATTCTCTTTTCAAACTCTAGAAATCTAAACCTTCCCTTCACTTTCTATTTGGAAAACTATGGTTCCCCAATCCAATAAACTAGTGCAGCAATGCTTAGCTGCTTTCTCTTGGACAGTAACATACCCTTGACTTAGCTCCCTGCTTCATCTTAGAAAGATTCTAGAACAAAGTTCTTCAAATTATTTGCATAAAACTCAGCAAGCAAGTACTTTCGACAAGCCTGATGTGTGTGAAACAACATCATATTTTGTTCTTGTTTTGCATGCATTCTTGAGCATTTTAGGCATTTTAGTTTTCCTTTTTGGTTTGTTTTTCCCTTAGTTCAGATAACTGCGGTGTTTTTAGTGTTCTTTTGTGCAGGATTAATGTTGAATTGGCCTTGGATTGAATGGAATGCTCGTATGTTTGAAGTTGGAGCTTAATGGATAACAATAAAGGTACAAAAAAGTCATTCCAGAGGGATCCACGGCCTGCCCGTGGATCAAATCACGGCCATGGATCGAGGGACAACTTTAAGAAGGAAAAAAGAATTGCAGAGAGTTCCACGGCCTGACTGTGGAACCATCCACGGCCGTGGAACTCAAATGACACAGGATGGGCTTCTTGGCAGAATGATCCACGGCCTGGTCGTGGAACCATTCACGGCCGTGGATCGCAGTGTGCAGCAGTTTTTAAGTTTTTATTTTTATTTCTTTTGGGGGCCTTTTAACCAATTAAAATCTTAGGCTATAAATAGATGTTCTGAATACAATTAGGGGGTTCTAATTTGGTTTTGGGAAGAGGTATATTGGAGGCTTTGGTTCTTGATCTTTCTTCCCTCTTTTCTCTTGGATTACGGGTTTAGATGTTTAAGAACATGTTTTCTGATTCCTTCTTCTCTATGTCTGAGTAGTTTCTTTTGTTTCTAGGATTGGGTAATGCCCTTTGATACATTGATAATGATTAATTGACGTTGTTTCCCCTTTTATTGATCTTGAATGTTCTTTAATTCAATTCTTATTACTCTTATTCATGTGAATTTGCTGGCTACTTATTTGCATCTCATAGGCATTTAGGGACGTACTGAGAGGTGAACCTAAGTGTTGGAACCATAAGAATTGAACTTAAGGTCTAAATCACGAGAGTAGTTTTAGCCTTTCGAGGATTCAATGAATTACCACAAAGCGTAATGGGTTCAATCTAAATTCAATTACCACGAGAGTAGGAATTGGTTTAATTGGGCACAGATCTTGTATCTTGAGAAAGAACATTAACTAATTTAGGGTAATTCACCTTCAATTGAATTTCAGATTTAATAAAAGGGTTGTCAATTAGGATTTGTCTTGCATCATTGTGGTACCCCAATCTTGGAAGCTTTCTTGAATCTGAATACCTTTCTTGATAACTTGTTATTTTTGTTCTAAATTATGCACTTTGATTTTTATTTAATTGCTTTGTTACTACGTTCTTCTTAATCAACAATCATATTCTCTTTTTGTTTAATTAAATTAAATTAATTAATTAATTAGTATTCATAGACACAGTCCCTGTGCATTTGATCTTTTTTATTACTTGACGACGAAATCGTACACTTGCGGATTTCACGCACCAAGTTTTTGGCGCCGTTGCCGGGGGCTGTGTTTTTTCTTGAGTATCAGTTTAATTTTTAATTTAATTATTTTTAACCTTTTTCTTTTGTTTTGTTCTTACGTTCTTGATTTCTCTTTGACTCTCTGCAGGTAATTTCTCTTGTTTATGCAAAGTACTAGATGTTCTGGGACTCTTATTGAAGCAGATCCTGAAATTGAAAGAACTTTACGTAGAATGAGAAGACAACAAAGGCAAAGAGTAAGAGAAATATCTGAACCACCACTTGTCATGGCAGCAGCTGAGGATAATAAAAGAGAAATATCTGAACCACCACTTGTCATGGCAGCAGCTGAGGATAATAAACCGTTAAAAGAGTATGCAGCCCCTAATGCTCGGGGTTTGCGATCGGAAGTGCTCGGCCCGGACATTGAAGTCGAGCACTTCACCATACCTCCCGCCTTACTTTCTATGATAAGGCGGAGAACCAGTTTGGAGGATTGCCATCGAGGATCCTAATGATCATGTGGACATGTTCTTGGAGTTCGTGAGACCCTCAAGATCGAAGGCGCCTCTGTTGATGCTATTCGTCTCACTTTGTTTCCTCTATCATTGAGAGATAGAGCTAGAGCTTGGTGAAATCTGTTCTATTTGAGACGATAACTACTTGGGACCAATTGGAGCAAGCCTTTTTGGATAAATTCTTTCCACCTTCCAAGACTGCTCACCTAAGGACCCAAATCACAAGCTTTGTTCAGAAAGATGACGAGTCATTGTTAGAAGCTTAGGATAGATATAAGGCTTTGCTGAAAGCCTGCCCACACCATGGGTTAGAGAAATGGTTGATAGTCCACACTTTCTACAATGGTTTGGAATATTCTTCGAATGTGTCTCTTGATTCCGCAACTGGTGGAGCTCTGATGAATAGAAGGCTCACAGATGCTTATGGGATAATTGAGAGTGTAGCTTCAAATCATCACCAATGGGCTAATGAAAGAGGGCACAACCCGAGAAAGCTCTCGGGAGGTAAGTTTGAGGTAGATGGTGTTGATTTAATTGTGTCAAAGTTTAATTCTTTGAATAAACGTTTTGACATGCTTGAGAAAGCTCATGTTAATGTCATAGGTACCTCTAACAATTTTTGTGAGATTTGTGGAGCACAGGGACATATAGGTGCTGAATGCCAAGTTGGAATGAGTTCCTCACATGGTGCACCGGTGGAGCAAGTGGAATCATGTCATAATTTCCATGACTTCAACCAAAAGGGGAGGAATGATCCATATTCTCAAACTTACAACCCTGGTTGGAGGTCACATCCTAACTTCTCTTACTGGAATAGTCAATACCAAGCTAGGCAAGGTAATGCTAAACCCTCTTCTGGAGTCCCACAGGTACAGAAATCTAGACTTGAGTCTCTTCTTGAGAATTTTGTTGAGAGCCAGTCTAAGTAGAATGAGGATTTAGGCACCATGGGTAAGTTGTAACTGAGGCAATTAAAGAGTTGTCAGCTAAGGTTGACAATTTAGCTATTCATAATAAGATATTGGAAACCCAGATTGCCCAACAAGCAAGCACTTCTCTTAGGCAGCAAGGTAAGTTTCCTAGTCAACTTGAAGTCAACCTAGGCAATGAACATTGTATGGCTGTGAGTTTGAGGAGTGGAAAGAAGTTAGAGGATCCTAAGGGTAATGGGGAGAGTAACAAAGATGAGGGGAATGAGGAAAAAGAGACTAAGGCACAACCCTTAGAAGAGGAGAAAACTACTGAGAAGGTGTCTAAGTATGTACCCCTTGAGCCATACCAACCCCCAGTTCCTTTCCCTCAAAGACTTGCTAAGGTGAAGTTAGACAGACAGTTTGGGAAGTTCTTAGAGGTTCTTAAGAAATTGTACATTAATGTACCCTTCACTGAGGCGTTAAAACAAATGCCTACTTATGCTAAGTTTCTTAAGGACATCTTGTCTAATAAGAGGAAACTAGAAGACTATGAGACAGTAGTTTTAACTGAGGAGTGTAGTGCCTTAATTCAAAATAAATTGCCTCCTAAGTTAAAGGATCCAGGTAGCTTCTCTATTCCTTGTTTGATTGGCAACACTAACTTTGATAAAGTTCTGTGTGATTTGAGGGCTAGTGTTAGTCTTATGTCCCTTTCTGTGTGTAAGAAATTGGAAGTGGGTGAACTAAAACCCACAACTATCTCTCTTCAATTGGCGGATCGGTCTGTCAAGTACCCCATAGGCATCTTGGAGGATGTTCCCATTAAGGTTGGTAAGTTTTACATGCCGGTGGATTTTGTTGTGCTTGACATGGAAGCTGATGCTAAAATGCCGATCATACTTGGGCATCCATTCCTTGCTACTGGAAGGGCGATCATTGATTTCCATGAAGGGAAATTGACTTTGCGATTGAATGATGAGGAAGTAGTTTTTGATGTTTTTAATTCTGAAAAAAAAAATTAATTCCTTAAATTCATGTAATCGCATAAATGCTACTAATGTTGTGGATAGTATTGTGCTTTCAGGTGTGCATGAATCAGTAGCTGATGCTATGCTAGAAAAGACTTTGCCCATGGGTATCACAAAATTTGAGGAGTCCAAGCCCTACAAGAAAAGACCTAAGAAGAAGAATGACAAGTGTATCGAGAAGCGTGAATTTAAACTTGGAGATAAAGTTCTTGTTAACAACTAGCTTCTACGTTTCTGTCCTAATAAGTTATGGTCAAAATGGTCAGGACTATATGAGATTGTTCGAGTTTTATCCTACGGTGTACTTGAGGCGAAGAAAGAAGGCCGTAAGCCTTTCATGATAAATGGCCAGAGAGTGAAACACTTTGAAGGAGTGGGGACTGAGCACTACTCTGTTGACGTCACCTGAGCACAGAAACCAGACCAAAGTCAAGCTAATGACTTTAAACAAGCATTTCTTGGGAGGCAACCCAAGCTCCTTTGTTTTTTATTTTCTTTTTTATTTTTATTTTTCTTTTGACTTTGTGTGTTGGATTGCTGGTTTGATCTTTATCTCATGGATCTTGTTTAGGTTTAACCCTTTTTGAAGCTCAAATTAGTAGGAGAGTGAAGTCAGAAAGTTCCACACCAAGCCCATGAAAAATTCCATGGCCATGGATTGAACACTAGAAGATTTCTCACCACCGCAGTGAGTTCATTTCTTTTATCCCTTCTCTAGTTAAAGATTGTTACATTGGGGACAATGTAAGTTCTAAGCTTGGGGGGTAATTTCATTTTTTATTTTAGATCATTAGTTTCATGCATTTTCATGTCTCATTTTACATTGTATCTTCATGTTGCATTTTTACACCATCATATCACTCAGCTTTTTGGTTGAACTTGTTCTCCTCTCTTTTGAGGATTTTTGAGATGGTATTGATTTGGAACCCATTTGTTGATTCTTATGGTAGGCTACAAGCATTGTTTTAATTGATAGTAGAGGTGATCTTTTGATAGTTGATAATTAGCATATGTTCTCTGAATTTGTGCTTTTCATTGATTTTAAACCTCTAAATGTGAGTTTTGAGCCTGTATGGGACTTATGCACTATATGATTTTTGCTCCCATTCTTTGTGTTGAGTGATATTCCTCATTGATTTTGTGCTCTAGAACTTAATTTGAAACTATTTTGAGACGAAATTTTTAGTTGCATGCTTGAATGTGATTAAGGCATTTTAGGTATTTTTCTGGCCTTCTGAAATTGTTACACTTTCATCCTCAAGTTGCCCATTTTGAGCCTATTACATAATTGTTTTTCTTGATACCTATACTGAAACATTGTTGGTAATCATTTAGAATATTAAATTGAGCGAATTGGGCTTGAAAGTTGTTTGAAAGTTGTGTTGGGAATTATATGTATTTGAGCTTCCTCTTTCTAAAAAAAATAAATAAATAAAAGAAATATCATGAGATGAAAGCTTGAAAAAGAGAAGAAATAGGAGAAGGAAAAGTAAGGGAGAAAATTCTTTGAAATGCGGAGTTATGTTTTAGATTGAAAAATTGTCTTTGCTCCATTCAAGTTCTATTGGATTACTTGTATTTATTGAAAATCTTGATGAGCCATTTGTGCAAACCTTCATTTCTCTACCTTACCTAATATCATTCCTATGGCCCCATTACAACCCCTGAAAGACCTTTTAATTCTTGCATGCATGCTGATTATTAGTGGAAATCTGGTTTCTTATCAAGCATATGGAAGTGCAATTCCTTTGAAGGATTTTTGAGCGTATGGTTTTTACCCTTAAACACTTTGAGTGTGGTTAGTGGAGTGAACTTAATTCAATCAGTAAGGATGCATGATTTCTGAGAACTTAGCCTCTAATTGGACTTGATTTTGATTACCTCTCAGATTCTTTGCTTGCCCTAGCCTATTGCTTGGATATTGTTTTCTCGGGTTCCTTATTCTTTATTGTCTTTTGATCCCACTTCTTGGTTTGGCATTAATTATTGCTTGGGGACAAGCAAAGTCTTAAGCTTGGGGGGATTTGATATGTGTGAAATAACATCATGTTTTGTTCTTGTTTTGCATGCATTTTTGAGCATTTTAGGCATTTTAGTTTTTTTTTTTGGTTTGTTTTTCCCTTAGTTCGGATAACTGGAGTGTTTTTGGTGTTCTTTTGTGCAGGATTAATGTTGAATTGACCTTGAAGTGAATGGAATGCTCGCATATTTGAAATTAGAGCTTAATGGATAGCAATAAATGTGCAAAAAAGTCATTCCAGAGGGATCCACGGCCTGCTCGTGGATCAAACCACAGTCATGGATTGAGGGACAACTTTAAGAAGGAAAAAAGAATTGCAGAGAGTTCCACGGCCTGGCCGTGGAACCATCCACGACCGTGGAACTCAAATGACACAGGATGGGCTTCTTGGCAGAATGATCAACGGCCGTGGATCGCAGTGCGGAATAGTTTTTAAGTTTTTATTTTTATTTCTTTTGGGGGCCTTTTAGCCAATTAAAACCCTAAGCTATAAATAGATGTTCTGAATACAATTAGGGGGTTCTAATTTGGTTTTGGGAATAGGCACATTGGAGGCTTTGGTTCTTGATCTTTCTTTCCTCTTCTCACTTGGATTACGGGTTTGGATGTTTAAGAACATGTTTTCTGATTCTTTCTTCTCTATGTCTGAGTAGTTTTTTTTTGTTTCTAGGATTGGGCAATGTCCTTTGATACATTGATAATGATTAATTGACGTTGTTTCCCCTTTTATTGATCTTGAATGTTCTTTGATTCAATTCTTATTACTCTTATTCATATGAATTTGCTGGCCACTTATTTGCATCTCATAGGCATTTAGGGACGTACTAAGAGGTGAACCTAGGTGTTGGAACCATAAGAATTGAACTTAAGGTCTAAATCACGAGAGTAGTTTTAGCCTTTCGAGGATTCAATGAATTACCACAAAGCGTAATGGGTTCAATCTAAATTCAATTACCACGAGAGTAAGAATTGGTTTAATTGGGCACAGATCTTGTATCTTGAGAAAGAATATTAACTAATTTAGGGTAATTCACCTTCAATTGAATTTCAGATTTAATAAAAGGGTTTTCAATTAGGATTTGTCTTATATCATTGTGGTACCCCAATCTTGAAAGTTTTCTTGAATCTGAATACCTTTCTTGATAACTTGCTATTTTTGTTCTAAATTCTGCACTTTAATTTTTATTTAATTACTCTGTTACTACGTTCTTCTTAATCAACAATCATATTCCATTTTCGTTTAATTAAATTAATTAATTAATTAATTAGTATTCATAGACACAGTCCCTGTGGATTCGATCTTTTTTATTACTTGACGATGAAACCGTACACTTGCGGATTTCACGCACCAAAGCCAAATGTATTTTGGAAAACAAGTTTTTTTTAGCTATGAAAAGCTAATTACTTAACTAATTTTTGTGTAAAAAAAAGGGTCAACCCGATCACCCGAAACGAACCAATCCGTTCAGTTTGGTTCGAATTTGACTATAAAAAATACGAAAATCTAACCAATTGATTTTGATTGGTTCGAATTTATTTTTCTCCAAAAATTGAACCAAACAACCATTAGACCCCTAATTCTGAGGGTGGGTCGTGGTGGCGAGGCCTGATCATAGCAGTGGCTAGTTGGTGGATGCATTGGGTTGTGGTCGCGGCTAATTCAGCGCCTGCTCGTGGGTCGCTGGCAGCAGAGTTGATATGATCTTATCTGTAATCTGAGTTTTGATCTACGAAAAAGGAGATAGGCAGAGCATCTCCTCTATGGGTGCTGCTTTGACGTGCTCCATGACTACCTTGTCCACCATGTGGATTCCTACAAGAAGGACAGACATAGTTTGCTCTATCATGGCTACACTCGCGCGAACATTTTTGCTCTGTTAGCGGCCTCCATCAAAATCGAAGTTCTGAACTTCTGCAGTTTTCTCGGGTAGCCATATGCTAGATCCTGGAATTGAGTACTAGAGCTTTAACGGGCATGGTTGAGTTGTATTTCAAACTATGTGGGCCCCAAAAAACGTCTTCGATGAACGAGAAAAACTAAATAAATGTTATGACTTTTTGAGTTGCTTTTTGGTCGGGGCCATCACAACGAGATTTGCTGAGTGGGAGAGCGTTACCTGAATAAGTGGTTGAAGGGAGACTCCTCCATAGCACAGCTGCAGCAAGAATGGTGCGAGGGAGTGGGTACTTGTAAAAGGCACTCTGATACTCAAGTTAGACCGTATGCAAGGAAGACAATGTGTATATCAAATTAGATGCATACTTTTTTTTACCTCACAGGACATTTATAAGAGCGTTTTATAATGTAATGCAATATGTATTAAATGTAGTTATTTAAGATTTGAATCTGTTAAAAAAATTCTTTGAGAAATTTATATTTAATAAATAAGTAGATATACTCATTAAAATAACATACAATGATATCTAAATACTAGTTTAGTGAACTAAATTATTCTTAAAATGCTAACCTAAAATCCAATCCTGAACAAAATTTATTTTTTCATGCTTTCTGTTTATGTACATCCTGGGCTATCGTAGCTTTTGAAATTTGACTTACTTTGTCTCAAACTCCATAAATTCCTACTTCCTTTACAGAATCTAGGAGTAAAGCTAGTTTTATAGCTAATTTTTAAGTGAGGCAATGTGGAGGGACTCCCAAAAGGTGAACAGGTTTTTACGAAATCACACCATTTAACGTCTTCCTGGCAGGATGGAACCCACGTTCGCAACAATTTTTAAGGTGTGGGGGTTTCTAATGCATCTTGCTCGTTATTATCGAAGTAGGCCCTTTTTTTGCTGTTTAACCTATTACTATTAATCATCTAAGCATGACAAGCTTTAGACATCCACAGCGTTTGTAGTCCAACGGTTAGGATAATTGCCTTCCAAGCAATAGACCCGGGTTCGACTCCCGGCAAACGCAAATTCAATTTTATACTTTCCCACTTTCCCACATGCAAAACGAAATATGAAGTGAATTTTGTTAAACACTAAGCAGCCTTCAATCATGCGCTCAAATTCAATTTTATACACGAAATATGAAAGTTATTTTTATTAAACACTATGCAGCCTTCAATCATGCGCTCAGCTAAAAAGTAAGCTGATCCTCACATATCACTTCACGTGGCATCCCTTATCAACCAATATGATATGAACCTTCTTTGATTTTTACCATCCACCTCTTACGTTTGCTAGTTTAACCCTAATTTTTTTATATCATTTTTTTACGTTTGATGGTATAATCTCAATTTTTTTACATCTATTTTATACTAATTAATAAAATACAAATTTATAATTAATTATGTATATAAATTAATTAATAAATATTCTATTAACTAATCAATACATACAATTCTCTTAAATTAACTAATACATGTAATTAATTACAAATTTATACTTTATTAATTAATATAAAAAAATAGTAAGATGATTATTTTTGTTGATAATATACCGGTACTCGACATTAGAGCATAAAGTTGACATTTCATATTTGTCAGAACACATTTACTTGGACAGGGATAGCAAATCTTATTATTAATCAAAAGGAGGGGACATCAGAATAATAGCCCATACTGGAAATTTTTCCTAATACATCAAAACTCTTAAGGACAAGAAAGTTAATGAAACCTTCTTAGCGTAGCACACCACAATTATACATTTTACAGGTGCCTTAGCAAGTAGATGATCAAGATCTCGACCATTATCATTGCCGGGCTACCGGCTACTATACACGGTCATTATTCAAAGGCTTGAACCAGAAACTAACTAATTCTGAGCATTTAGTGGAGGCATAGTTAAAGTAAAGAGAATTAAGCATTTGGGTAGATTAAAGTAACATCTCCACTCCTCTATTATCCCAAAAATAGTGACATTCCACATCCATGGAGAAGCTTGCATGGGGGAGGGGGGTTGACTTGGGAGGTATTCATGAGAAAGAACCGGCCTTCAATTTTGGTGTTTTCTGCTTGACAAAGAAAGCCGATAGCATACTTTTGCTGCGAGCAGGGACTTGGACAGTCTCACGCCGATTTTGGTTGTCAAATGACCTGAATGCTGTCAAAGGTTTGGAACCCTCCAATGCATCCTGCAGATTTAGACTCATGAGTAACTTTTTTACATAAAATTTACTTCAGGAAAACACAAGGAAAATGAATAAATGTACCTTTACGAAAAAAACTTCTTTTACATCAGAGCTCAAGAGGAGGGGAAAACTTCCTATTACTAGATGTTTTCCAGCATAATTTAAAAAAAAAAAATTATGAATCCACTTTTGAAAAATGTTTTATTAGCAAAACTATTTTCCAATCCACAATAATGTTATTTTGCCTTTAAAAGACTGAGCCTTAATTGCATCTTCTATCTCTTGGTTTCCATAGTAAAACTATTTGAAAACACCCAAAAAAACTGATTCAAATCTACAATAGAAGTTTACTTGAGCCATTAGAATACACTATATATGTTCTAACGAAACCAACTGAATGTTTGGATAAACTGACCAACGTGTGCTTTTGGATCATATCCATTCACACAGTTTAAATATATTATATGAGAAGCACATATTCATCAGAAGTCACCAAATAAGATCAAGTACATAAGCAAAATATAATATCAAACACTTAATGGACACAACACAAAAGCAGAAGCTTTTAGATCAGAGCATCTTATATTTTGGACTAGCTTTGATATTAACCTGGCTGTGAATTTGTGATATTTAAAGGCTTAACTACATTAATATTCCACGTAGACTTTCAATTTAGAGGGCTGCTAGTGCTAGTATTTTACTTTAGTTGTTTTTCTTTTTTTTTTTTTTTTTCCTTTTTTAAAAATTTTAGGGGCCTTCAATTAAATTTTGCAGTATCTGGTATTGAATGCTTGTAATTTATGTTGCTCTAATTTTATTGGATGTTACTTTAATACCTAGGTCTTAGACTTAACTTTTTTTATTTATGAAAGTCTTACATATTGATTTAATATACAACACAGTTACCATTTTATTGGTTGTGTATTGCAATGAGCCTAGGTGCAAAGACTAAATTTAACTTATACATTATATTTCCATTTCTTCTTAAATTTATAATTCATTTTTTCAATTTGAAACAACCAATTGTTGACTAGATAGAGTTTTACTATATCCTCATAAAACATTCTCCTAATAATCCTCCTAATACTCAATAGAAAAAGTATTAAATGAAAAAGTAAATACATTTAATATCTTAGGATCATAAAAAACATTCAATACTTTCTTTATTTAATAAGTAGGAGGATTATTACGAGGATTATTTAGGAGGATTTAGAATTATTCAATCCTTAATCACCATTCCACTACTTGCAAATCATTCTGAACCTAGCATGCCTCCAGTGAAACTTCAATCCCCTTTACTTCCTGACCCTAACCCTAGCCTTTTAAATCAGAATTCCTCAGTCATCCAGCATCAGTTGCGCTACCACAGCACAACATGCATATTCCTATCTCATTTAGTGACAATGTAATTCAAGTAACAAATCTAAGTTGGAAGTCTTTCACATGATGCATAAGCAATTGGAACATGACCAGTCATCCCCAAACCAGAATTTGTCAGTGTGAAATAGTAAAAGTGATTGAGTTGCTGACTTGGTGAACTCCAAAAAAACTACTGCTCCCAATGAACAACCACTTTAAAGGGAATACAGAGACAGTCAGCCACAACCATAAACAAAATATTTACTGCTATATCATTAACAGTTTAACACTTTTTCCTTTTTACCCAAGAGCTAGCCAAATAACTTCACTTAAAGATTAACAAACAGGTTTTAGAACACTCGCAAACAACTGGCAAAGAATAGGTAAATAATAATCACAAGTTGACTATCAAGCATGGCACCACCAGGCATTTGCAATTCTTGATGAATATGAGATTACCCTGCGTGTGCCGCCCAAAGCTTGCATGCCTATACTAGAAGTAGGAACTCCATTTGGTAAGTGAATTTGTGCTGGTGAGGATTTCATCCAGGTAGTCTCTTCATTGTCTACAGGCACGTAAACATGGACTGTAAGGAGCTATCATTTCTACTTCAAGAAATAACCAGTGCTTGGCCAATTGAACTGAATTATTATATAATAAAAGGGATACAGCTATTCCACAAACCTAAAAGGTGAAAAACTCCAGAGCTCTGGGCAGAAAACTTTGGGTTCTCAATGCTGCAAAAGTAGATGCAATATGATAATGCCATCCATGCTGAGAATGGAAAACTGAAAACGCAGCAGCATTGCACAGCCTCAAACTAATATGTTTGGTTTTACGTTTGAGCATCTTAAAAGCAGGTTTAGAGCATTGAAAGATGTGCCAACATGTTTGGCAAAATTTTTTGTTGGCAAAATTCAGTCAACTTTAACAGAAAATGGTCCCCAAACCCCAGTTTGAGTGAAAGCAAGAATTTATTGCTTTTCCATTGGGCAAAAGTCCATTGGAGAGTATTTTCTCTTTCAATCTTGCTTCAAAAGTGATTTCAATCTTTCATCCAAACAACATTTATTTTGTCAAACTCACTTTTGAGATAAAAGTTCTCAAACATAAATCACGTTACTGTAAATCCACTTTCAACTAAACTTAAGTTTGCAAAACCAAGTTGACTCAAACTTAAGTTTACCAACTCTAATCCAAACACACTAAATTTTCGTAAACTTACTTTGGTGAAGCATGTGGAGTCCCTTTTAAGGTAGACTTAGTCTCTGATGCTAAATGCCATGAAAGAGTTTTTGATGCAGGAGTACCTAGATATAAAAATATAGATTCAGATGAATTAATGTAATATTCACTTACTTCCAAAAAAAAAAACATACATCAAAACCAATGCCAAAAACTCTAGAAGGGACAAAATTTTCCCCACCACACACCTGAAGATTGAAAACGAGTTCTGGTTGGAAATGGATTCTGTCTTGCATCAATCTGTATATGTGGACTGAAATGTACCTTTTTATTGACAGAATCTAGCTTGCATTGTTAAACAAACAAAGAGAACCATAAGTAAAAACTACCGTTATATATCCTTAGTGCCAATAATTACATTCAGATGAACATAAAAGCAGTTAAGCCTACTTGGCAAAATATAGTGCTTATGATGTCTGGGAATGAAAGCTAACAATTGCTGCTGCCGAAGACCTTCTTTATCCGTGTAAATTTGGCACGTAAGAAGTTTCTGCTAGTAAGCAAATATGTTACTTCAACTCGAATTGATATTTGTCTATTAAAACATAATATTGCAAAAAAGTTTGTTATTACCCGATTCACAGTAGAGACCTTCAAATCCATAGTGGAGACATCCAATGTTTGCTGCTCAAGAAGGTCAGTTAACTTGTATGCAACAGTTCCAAGATGATCAACAGCATTCACAAGGGCTCGTACAGCATAATCTTTCAGGTTGTCAAGTACCCTAATGCATAAAAAATCCATGTAGTTCAAACACAAATGAATATGTGCACAGAAAATGTTGTTGACACTCATATATCAGCCAGAAGATTAGGAATGAGCCTATAATATTAAAGGAACCCTCCCCACTGTCGCTCCCAGATGCAGTCAAATTAACTAGTCACAAAAATTTCTAGGGACACAAATTCTAGTATCCTTTCTAGGATGACTATAGGCCGTGACACCCATTCTCACCAATTTCACAATTGAAACACAACCACACATTTTAAGAATCAGTATAATGAATGCCTCTGCATACATATCAATAATGGGGATAGTGTTGTGAAGATCAGGATTCAGGACCCAACACTACATAAGTTACAAAAAAAACTTTAGTCAATGTTCTCGAGGTTTCCACTTTCCTGACCATCCAAAGTTTGTTATCAGAAATTAATGCATTAAAATAAAAAAGATATAGTCCAAATTTATGCATCCTTTCTTATCCATGTTTTATTTCATTTTATTCACATAAAGCAAAATACTTGTAATATTTGATGGTGTTACAATCCTCGAAGCTTGTTGCTGGCATTTCATACGTGCTATACACAACTAGCATTTATTGAAATGCCCAAGCAGAATGTGAAAGAAAATCTTATTGTTATTGAAATGCCCAAGCAAACATTCGCATCCCTGGTAAGAACTGACTAGAAGAAAAATCTACTTTTAATTGTTAGTCTAGTTGCAAGAGCTTCATTCATTTACATAGAAAAGCAGCTAAAAAGAAGGGGGTGAGATTGCCTTCAAGGACAAGTTTTTTTTTAGGATAAAATTCAACAACATTTTTTTTTTAATAAAAATCTCATTAACAAAAAAAATATCCTTACATTTGTTTCTGTTCACTATGGAGATAAGATTTTTCACAGTACTCTGCAGCAGAATAAAGTTGAGGCCTCAGGTTCTTAAGTTCCTGAAATGACCATAATATGAGGATCAATGACTGCCTACGCATGCTTTAAATCACAACCACAACAATCAAAGAGAAAATATTCAAACAATACCACAAGAAGATATATAGCTACCTTAATCCCTTAAAATGGTGATAAATATTATCTGGAGGTCCACCTTATTTAATTGCACACATTAGTATCGTTTGGATCTACGATGAGCCACGTCTAGACCACATTGACTTAAGTTCCAATCATCTCATCTCATGTAAGAGATATCATAGCTTTCCAATAACTGGAAGAAACTAAATAAGATCCACCTCACCTTTACTATCTTTCTCTAAAACAAATTTCAAGCCAACACAATTGCTTCTCTGGAATATCATATTCAAGTCTGCTTCACTACAATTACAAATCCTTATATCATTCTGAAGCTAGCATCACTGACTTGATACTAACCAAACAGAAATTCTAACTTAGTTGCTACAAACTTGTATTGATAATTAAGTAATCCACAGACGCTACACTACCTTGTTCAACATTCTGACCAATTTTTTTTTTCCTGCAAATGAGAAATTAATCTTGTTTCTTTCGCCTCCCAACAAAATCGAAAGGAATCCATTTCCTACAAATACAGAATCAATCCCCCTCCCTCCACCACTAAACCAGACTACAGAAAGCGAAAAGTCAACACATAAGATGCTAGGGAAAAAAGTCCATCGAAAAAATCAAAACAAATGCAGATCTGGACCAAAAAAAAAAGAGCGAGAATTAGAAGAGAGAGAGAGAGAGGGAACCTGCAAGGCATTGACGAAGCTCTTGCTGCGCTCCATGGAGACCTCGTCGAAGGTCATGGCGGAGTTGAAGTTGAGAGGCGTTGGTGTTGGTATTGGTGTTGGTATTGGGTGCTCCAACTCCATGCTTGCCTGCCTATAACGTAACTAATCCAACCAACCTCAACCAAATTACAATCACAAACAACAAGCTAACTAGAAATATTGCAGCACAACCGCCATTGATATTGTTATGATTAAATAAATATTAATGCATAATGAATTGGAAATTGAGGAGAGAGAAAAGAAAACTTGATGATGAAGAGAGAGAGAGAGAGCAGTAGCCAGTAGGAAGGGGGGTAAGAAAAGGAGTCGTGAGCTGTGATGGTAAGTGGGAGTTTTGGAGTTAAATGGAAGGGAATATTTAATGCAATGCCGCGTGGCAGGGGGTTAGTTGACGCCAACTTCCACTTCACTCCTCCGGCTCCAATTCCAACGGTGGTTTCTTTAATTTGAAAAGACAAGATTACCCTCAAATTTATGACTGTAGCACGGGTTGACCTGACAGACACCCCCGTCTTCAAATTACTACTGACTGTAGCGTACAGATACCTGTGTAAGGAACTGAAAAAATGGATCAATTCGTCCAGATTCATTTTAACTCGTTAAAATATGAGATGAGATGAGTTGGTCTATTTTAAAAAATAAGTTAGAAAACTTAACTCACTTCACTTTTAAAATGAGTTGGTAAGTTGATCCATATAAAAGATAAAATAAAAAAAAAATAGATGAATTAACCGATCAATGATTTAATTTATTTAAAAAATAAAAAAATTTATATAAAAAATTAATAAATATTATAAAAAATAATAAATAATAATGATAAAAAATTATAAATCACATATTTAAAATATAATTTTTAAAATAATCTAATTAAATATTTAAACATAAATTATATAATATTTAAAGAATTTTTTATTTATAGTATTATTTATTTTATTTTTTTTTAAAAAGAATAAACCGTCAAGGTTACTCAAAGGTCATTCCGCTTAACCTGTAGTTATGCGGGATGGATGACATGCAGTTGAAAAAAAAAATATGAGTATAATCTTTAAATCCAACTAACAAAAAAAAAGATTAACGAATTAACCCGATGGATTAAACTCGTTTTACCAGCTCTTGCGTATGTCACTGTTGCAACTTGCACTCGCCCACCAAATAATATCTAACTAAATATTCATTCAATTATTAATTAATACACCTATTTTTGTCCTTCACTGCCTCAATCATTTATGAAAAGAAGAAGGAAAAAAAACAAATCACTCTCACTCTAGTCTTATACTACGTTATTTTTGGCCGTTTGTTTGGGTTTTTTAAAGATAAAACTACATTTTTAATTAAAAAATTAAGATATTAAAACTAGTATTTTTAAAATATGTTTATTAAAATTTTAAAGAATTTAAAATAAAAATATTTAAATAAAAAATAAAATATTTAAGACATTAAAAATTGAAAAAATCTTTTTATTTAAAATTTACTATTTTTTGAATCTTTCACAAATATTTTTAGACACCTGTAATAAAAAAATTTAAAATAAATAAAAGTAAGTCTCTAGTCTAGTTGTGAAAGGTAAAACAAAAACTTTTAAAACAAATTTTATAAAAACACTATATCATTACAGTATTTTTTTAATACATTAAAAATAGATTTAACATGTTATAATGTCAACTTTTTAAATCTAAATATGATTTAATTTATTAAATGAATTTATATTGCTAATGCCGAAACTATAAGACACAAGACACATTTTTTTTAATTTTTGTAAGTATTTTTTTAATAATATATCTTTGCTCTTTTTCTTCTTTCGTCAATGATATAAACATACTTCAGATAAAAATTATCAAAGTGTGATTTAATTAATTTATTTTGTATTTAAAATAATTTATAATTAAATTTTTTTTTAAAGAACTTTTAAAAAATAAGTAATTATTTATTTAAAAATAATTTTTCTCAAACATGCATTTAATCTACCCACTACCTTTGACGTTAAGAGAAAAAAGAAAAACACTCTAAGCTTATCAAATTAATGGGTTCATGTTATGATATTAGAGTAGAGCTATGTCACATGAAAACTAATTTTATGTAAAGTTATAAATAATGTGGCATTGTTTGAATTGATAATTTTTTAGGTTTTGCAGGAGAAATTTTTTTGTCTTACTATTATCGTTAAATATGTATTACACCTAAAAAGAATAGCTCAAGTGGTAACTACTTTTAAGTGTCTAATGTCAATGGTTCAGGCTTATTGGAAAGCACTTGAAGGAAGAGACCATCGGAGTACCTTAAGTAAGAGTTAGTCTTATATTAAAAGTATGGAAAAACCTCATTAAATAAAAAATAAAAAATAAATATGTCTTATAACAATTATATCATTAAAAATATAATTATAATAAGATAAAGTGATAACTTACATAAATAAGATAGTACACATTCAATGATGGAGAGCGTAATATATATTTATCATTTGTTTTTTGTCTTAACTTTTTTAATGAGACTCGTGACAATCAGCCTATATTTAAAAGAGTATCAGAAAAAGTTTATAAAATAAAAAAATTAAATATGTATTACTTCAATTATATCATTAAAAATATAATTAAACTAATATATAATAATAAATATAATACATATTTAATGGTATAAAGCGAATAAAAAATAAAATAAAATTTATTTGCTTCAAAAAGTGTTTAAGAATTTATCATTTAGTTTAATCTTAACTTTTCCAATGACCACAAAAATTAGCCTCAACCATTTTAGTGGGATCAATCTCTCTTATTTAGTTGCTTAATATTATTCTTACCACATTTTAAAAAAAATTTATTAGTGATATATATATATAGATAGATAGATAGATAAATATTGGTGCATATTTAGTGAGAGATATTTTTATTATGAAAGTGTGAGTGCGAGAGAAGTAAATCTTGACCATACAACTATATATAAATGGTCAAAATTAAAAATTACATGAAAGTCATGTGACAACTTAAAAAAATCACATGCATTTATATTCTTCTATTGACCATTCATGTAAAATCTAATGATCAAAATTCACTCTTCTTACATTTTACAATAAATAATTCTCTCACCAGATACGCTCTCCATATATATAGGACATATTTAATGAGATGAATTTTTATTATGAGAATCTTAACTATACAACCATACATGAATGGTTAACATTAAAAGTTACTTAAAGGTCATATGACCACTTAAAAAAATCAGATGCATTTATATTTTAATCTTAAATATTTATATAAAATTCAATGATCAAGATTCACTCTTCTCACAAAAAATGTTCCCTATATATATAAGGGAGAATCAACTTACACCAGTGTAAGTCTTTTTTCACTTATACTTATTTTTAACCATTAGTTCCACTTTCATCTAATGGTTATCTTTAATAAAATATTCTCAACCATTAGATGAAAGTGAAACTAAAGATTAAAAATAAGTGTAAGAAAAAAAAAATTACATTGATATAAGCTAATCTCTATATATATATATTATTTCGCATCACATTCATCAACCCACAGTCAAACTTATTTCACCAACAATCTACGTACACTTTTTCTTTTTTGGTAATCATCAGGGAACAATCTACATATACTAAACTGTATAAGTTACTACTCATAATTAATCACAATTTATGCTACAAATCTCTTTTAAATTGGTGGTAAGTATAGATAAGTTATTGGTTAAATATGTTTGATAGTTAATTAACGAAGATGATGTAAGTGTGGCCAATTCTCTTATAAAAAATGGATGAATTGCATCGTACATTTTAATTTTTCAACCCAAATGTTATTTGTTGATGTATTTAGCTCATTTTTTTTCTAAACAATGAGAGGCTCAAATTAATTTGGGCAGTCTGCCAAGAGTGAAAGATCTATATGTGTATGGGGAAGGGTAGTTGCCCGTATCCATATTATACGAATATACGAAGTTTGTATCTATTATATAAAAAGGTACACGTATAAAACACAGATTTGTTACCAACCAGGCACCAAGGTTTGCGTCAAATTTAGGTCTTCTTTCTTTTTCTCATATCTTGATATGGATACATTGGTACCCTGACTCATGCTTATCCCTAGAGTCATAAACTCAAACAACCGTATACTAAAGCAAGGGTCAATTCTACAATGCACATGCACTATCTAAAAATACTTGCTATTGCATATCATCCTGTTTGATTTAAAAACAAAAAAAAAAACTCCCAAATGCATAGTGTTCGAGCTGCTGAAGCCACCACGCAACTACTGGCAAGGGCTCTATGCATGGATGGTGACACGGCGGAGCACCCTCCCCTCCACCCTCAGCCACCTCCAACAATGACGTAGGAAGACGACGATGGGCACAACAGCGTCCACCACCTCCTCGCCCTCCACCTCCCCCACCACCGCCATCCACCACCAAAAATGAACCTCAACCATCATAAACCCAAAACTAGCCACAGATATGAGCTAAACCTCCATTACCATGGCCAAGTTCCTAAACCTCAACCACTTTTAGTTGCGTTGCACGTGCAGGTGCAGCCCGTGCGTGCATTGATCTATCTGAGCATTGATGCTCCTGTCAAGTGATTCATTATGTATGTGCCCTAAGGCCGTCCATTCTATTGTTTGAATAACATCTCTCTCATCCCTCTAGCCGGTGGAACCTATTCTTGCTATAGCAGAGAAGTTGCCTTGCCGCCCTCTCCCTATCCCAATTGTTTGGTACCAAAGCTGCTATCTAAGAGCATCTTCAAACGTTGTGAATTAAGAACTCTCTTTTGACTTCACCACAACATCATCTCTTTGAATAAGACTTCTGCAACTGTTTTGCTTAGTCGAGCATCTTTGACCTTTCTTGGCTTTATTGAAGCTTGAAGTTTAGTTACCTCTCTTCCCCTCTAAAGCTAAAGAAAAGCTACAACAGAGTCACTCCTCTCTTTAAGGCCATTCGCCTACCCCACCACCGAAAACAAACCTCAACCATCATAAACCCCAAAACTTGCCATAGATCCGAGCCAAGCCTTCACCACCATGGTCGAGCTCCTAAACCTCAACCACTGTTGGGTAGATACCCAAAAACCACTCGTTGTCGTGCCACCTTGTCACACCAGATTTGGTCGCCACGGCCCTATTTCTACAGCCCACAACCACTCGCAGTGGCTTTGTACCATCATACAGCAACACAATTGAAGGGGACCACAATGTGACTTGCTTACTCGATGAAAAACTACCTCGCCACCTCCAGATCTAGATGGATTCCACTACCATCTCTCTATCTTCAACTCCTCGATGCATTCCTTCAAGAAGAGCCCGTCCAGCTTTGAGATCATGTCTCGGAGTGTCTTATACATGTCGAGCAACTTGAAGAGCTTCTCGTTGGCACGCTTTGATATGGCAACGCCCTTCACGAAGTTCGGGAGTTGGATCACCACGTCATGGTAGAGGTTGTTAAAGAGCCTTGTTGCCACCGATGGGTGCTCTGCAAACATCGACTTCGACAACCTCTGCTTGTCGAAGAAGTACACAGCGGCGCACTGCTTGAACATGTTGATCCACGCTGGAAAGATGGAGAGGTATCAGATCAATTTGCAATTATAAAAATCGATTTGCTAGGTTTCCAATCTTTAATATTAATCATTGATATTTTTTACATGTAAATCATTGATGAAGATACAAGGTGCATCATCCACCCTAAGTTACAAGGTGCATGATAAAATTGCCTTTAAAACAATACTATGTTTCAACACTTAATTTTGATGCTTCGGCATCTAAGAAGGTTTGTTGCAATACCAGCAAAACTGCCACCCTAAGAATTGTGAGTATCTCATCTCAGATCAAGCCACGTATATAAATATTATACTAAGGTTACCAAAAAGAACTTCCACAGGTGTTGATATTGGAAAAAAAATTAGCTAGAAGGGAAATTCAATGTGGAATTGTGTTGTATCAAGTGGATACATAGCACTCAGATAGGCCTCGTTCCTCCAAATGAAATTATTAATTAGGAAAATGTTGTATCAGACATGAAATTATATGTATTTTTTTTTATAATGATGACAATAGGGTTTGAGCTAAATACTTCATATAAATTACTTAAATCCTTCAATATATCTCACTCCTAGTACCTTAATTTTATGTATTTTATATACTAATGATTGATGTATCAATTATTGCTTAATAAAGTGTTTATAATTAATTCATCATTATTCAGTATATGAAAAGTATAAAACCTCATATGTGAGAATAATATAATTATATCAACTATTAAGTGTGGTGTTGTCGCGACCGGGATCGCGGCAAGAAATAACAACTCATATGTTTTAGAAAAAAGAAATAGAGTCGCCACCAATTTTATTTAAATTAGGAAAAATTAGAAAACCTTTCTTTGAAAATGGTCTTTGGAATCAGATTGGATTCGGGAGTCGGTTATGGATAGGGAAGGGCGAAAACTTAATCCCACAGCACCCCTAACACATCCGTTCTAAAACGGTACCTTAAATTGATTGTGCAAAATTTTATAACATTTGAAATTATTTGTTTTATCATTAAAAAAATAGATAAATAAAAAAAATTAAAAGAAGGGAAAAAAAGATTTATACGAATCATCGAGTTGTCACAACTTAAATGATTCCAAAAAAGAGATTAGCAAACTGTCACAGCTCAGCTAATCCGATTTTATAATTTTCTCAACAACGTTTAATTATTTTATTTTTCTTTAAAAACACTAACAGCTAAAGAAAAAAAGTAACAATAAATATGATAAACAAAGCTAACGGAAAAAGAAAAAAAACATGTAACAAGTTAAACGAAATCCAAATAAATCCTAAGATGATTTTTTTTTTATTGTCACTATTATTACTATTTAGATGTATTAAGTTTATAGATAAGCTCACACAAAAAAAATATAACTATTGTTATTTATCTGTGCTACCAAACTCAAAAGAAAGCCTTGGATCACAAAAAAGGTAAAATACTCATGAAGCCCAACCCAGCAGAACCATTTTCTTTTATTATATTTTTCGTTATAAGTTCCTTTTAAGACATACATGCTACTTTTTTTAAAAATATAAAATAATGAAAGGAGAAAGCAGAAAACAGAGGCTCGTAGCCTCTCATAAGGAGAAAAAAAGAAAAGAAAAGAGGCTTTCAGCCTCTGAAGTGGGAAAAACGAAAAAAAGTGAGGTATCGCGTTGGGAAGTATCTGGTGGAGGTCCGATGGTTGGTTGGGGGCTCTGGTTTTTGTGATCCGACGATCGGTGCAGGGGGTTTTGGTTTTGTGATCCGACGGTCGGTGCAGGGGATTCTGGTTTTGTGATCCGACGGTCGGTGTAGGGGGGATCTGGCTCCTGTTATCCGATGGTCCGTGCGGAGAGGGATCTGGTTGGGTTCGACGGGGGGCCTGGAAGTAGTTGGTTAGAATGGTGATTCTGGAAGGTAGGTGTTTAGGAGGTTGAAGAGAGATGGAAGATGGTTGGGTTCGACGGTCGGTGTGGAAAGGGATTTGGTTGGGTTCGACGGTCGATGCGGAGATGGATTTTGGTTGGGTTCGACGATCGGTTGAAGGGAGAGATCTGGCATTGGGATCGACGGTCGGTCGAAGGGAGAGATTTGGTGTTGGGTTCGACGGTCGGTTGAAGGGAGAGATCTAGTGTTAGGATCGACGGTCGGTTGAAGGGAGAGATCTAGTGTTGGGTTCGACGGTCGGTTTTGATCTGAAATTCTGTAGTGGTTACACGGTGGTGCAAGGTGAAGAAGTAGGAGATGATGGATGGTGAGGTGAAGGAGTGGTGGATGGGTGATTTGTTGGGTGTTGATGGATAGGTGGTTTTTATGATGGCTTTGGGTGATGGGAGGTTGAAGAACATGAATAGTGGCAGGAAATTGTGTGGTGGTTAAGGGAGGTTGAGGATGAAGATAGTGTTGGAATGGTAAGGATGGGGATGAGTTTCAATTTTGGGGGAGGGTTGTGTATGGGTGAAGATGGTGAGAAGGTTGTGTATGGGTGAAGATGGTGAGGATGGTGTTTTTGGTGATTGTGGTTGCTGGTAGGTGAGAATCAGAACATGAATATAGAGAAAGACAGAATGCAGAAACTCAAATGCAACAGCAATGGTGGAAGTCCATGCATAAGAGAAGAAGACAAAAACAAAATGCCTTCGTGCTTCAGGAAAAACACTTGGAAAATTTCTTTCTATTCAATTCTTTTTCTTTACAATCTCACTTCTCACTTCCTCTCCAGTATCAAATAGCAGTTTTTTTCGATTAGGAAGAGAAACTGTAAACTAAAAAAATCTCCTTAGAAGAAAACTCTCTTGAACCCCCCAAAATCAACCCCTTTTCTTTACATTGTTCCCCTTTATATAGGCACAACGGGATTCTGGCTTGGCATGCCCGAGCATCGATTGTGCAGTCCCTTTCTCTGTAAAAAAATATCTTCTTCTCTAATATCAATTTGGGCAGCACGAGATTGTGCCATCCCACGGGTCTCTGTTTTTGGCTTTAAAACTTGCTTCTTTTTTTCTCTTTTCCTGCCCCTATCCTGTTTTGTGTATCTGTGGTTCAACGTTGCAAGAGTTGCATCAAGGACAGTAGCTGCAAGAGCTGCATCAAAGGCAGTAGCTGCACGAGTTGCATCAGAGGCAGCAGCACCTTCCCCGTTTGATGTTTCATTTTTTCAAAATCTCTAGCTTCACTCTTCTGCCTTTCTTCTGCTATCACCAGAAAGCTCGTTTTGTCCTTTTGTTCTTGGCCCGTTAGTGTTGCAGAGGAGCTGCAATATGAATGAGGCTGCTACTTCTTTGATGCTCTACTTTTGAAAAATCTCTACCTGGCGCTTTTCCTTTTTCTTTTGCAATCAACGAAAGAAGCATACATTTGTCTTTTATCATTGGCATTTTCTCTTTGACTCTGCTGATGTGCAACGTTAGCTTTCCTCTTCTTTTTTTTTTTATATATTAGAGACTTAAAACAAAATAGGCCAAGGTGGATTAATGGACTTTAGCCTTTTTCTTATTGGATTGGGTTTGATTTGGTCACAAATTAAAAAAAGACCAAACATTTTTTTATTTTCGTTTTTGTATTTTTTAGTTTTTTTATTTTTTTATTTTATATGTTTTTTTTTGTGTCCAGTCAAAATTGGGTGTTCACAGTTGCCCCTCTTTACTTGTTTCTTACTAGGGACTATGAACAACCGTAGTTTTCATGTTATCGTCGTAAAAAATGAGTAAAGACGTGAACTTAAATTTTGTCCGGTAATGTGTGGGATGAGGTGAATGGACAAGGCAAAGACGCCACTAGGAAACCAGCGAGCTAAAGCGTGGATTTACAAATTGTCCCAACATCATTAATCCTACTAAAGTGAAACTCAGCGTAAAGCTAGAGACGTCACTACATTGTCAATGAGTTGTCACAGCTCAGTTGACATTTATTGATTACAAAAGAAATTTTTTTTTATTATTTTAAAAGACCTTGGGTGACTTTATAACTGGAAATGGTAAAATACAGTGGGCTTGGCCCAGAATTTAAAAGACAGGGGGCTTGGCCTGAAATTTAAAAGATGGTGGGCTTGGCCCAAAATTTAAAAGACGATGGGCTTGACCCAGAATTTCAAAGACAACGGGCTTGGCCCAGAATTTTAAAAGACAATGGGTTTGGCCCATACTTTAAGAGACAGTGGGCTTGACCCATAATTTAAAAAGACAGTGAGCTTGGCCCGAAATTTAAAAGACAGTGGGCTTGGCCCGAAATTTAAAAGACAGTGGGCTTGGCCCGAAATTTAAAAACAGTGGGCTTGGCCCGAAATTTAAAAGACAGTGGGCTTGGCCCAGAAATTTAAAAGACAGTGTGCTTGGCCTGGAATTTAAAAGACAGTGGGCTTGCCCGGAATTTAAAAGACGGTGGGCTTGGCCCATAATTTAAAAGACAGTGGGCTTAGCCCAGAATACAAAAGACAGTGGACTTGGCCCAGAATTTTAAAAGACAATGGGCTTGGCCCATAACTTAAATTCAGTGGGCTTGGCCCATAAAGATTTTTTTTTGTTTTGCTGTTCTTTTATAGTGAAGCTTGGCGCAAAAGCCAAAGACGTCACTTTTCACAAATTTGCAACTCACGGAGGGATGTTGCAACGGACATTCCTGCAACTCAAAATCATATCAAAAGATGGAAAACATTATGCCAACACCTTTCTCTTGCATACCCGATTCTAATTGCTTCCTCGAAAAATTTTGATCTATCAAACCCGGGCGTAGGCTCTCGTAAACTAAGGCTTATCAACTTGCTTCAAATTCCTTGGGATCTTCGGACGTTGGGGTGACTTTACTTCTGAGTTTGCTCATCAGGCACATAGTTTCCCTCTTAACATTGTGGATCACATTGGGAGCTTTTCTTGCCTCGTTTGAACCTTCTGATTCATCCTTGATCTAACTTGTTAGTTAGTGGATTGCCATTAAATTGTTAAATCAATGATACTGCATTTATATTCCCTTTTATCGAAGCATTTTGTAATAAATATGTGTGACTTTACAAATATAAAAGAAAGGAACATGACAAAGAAAGATGAATAATAAAAAGAGAAGAAGGGAAAGTATTTTCATTGATTTGAGTGTTCACAAGCACGAATAGTACAAAAGGATGATACAAAGGCAAGGTGACAGACAATTGTCCCAGTTAGGATTCCTTTCTTCTCATTAGATAGGTCCTAATTCTCAAATGGATATTACAACCACCAGTGACACAAGCTCTCTTCCATCAATCTCCGCTTAAAATTGCCCCAGTTTTGTCTTCCATCGCCACTTAAAATTGCCCCAATTTTTTTTTGTCTCCTTTTATGCTGTCTGGGTGAGCCCTTTAGGTGACATTTCCTAGGAGAGCCTTTGCCGACTTTAAACTTTTTGCCTAATTTAGATGCCCTAACTTTTGCTTAGGCCGCCCTTGCGGGTTTTCAACCTAACGGGCTATTTTTTTTCTTTTTTTTTTTTTTAGGCATAGAACTTTTTGACTGCATCAGCATTTGTCGGTCTTGGCAATTCATTTCCGTCTATATCTGTTAAAACTAAGGCTCCTCTAGAGAATGCCTTCTTAACGATATACGGCCCTTCATAACTCGGTGCCCATTTTCCTCGGGCGTCCTCTTGGTTTGGAAGTTTTTTCTTTAAAACCAGGTCACTTGCTCGGAACTCCCTAGGGCACACTTTCTTGTTGAAAGCTCTTGCCATTCTTCTTTGGTATAGTTGCCCATGACAGATTGCTTTTAATCGCTTTTTTTCAATCATGTTTAACTGCTCGTACCGAGTCTTTACCCATTCAGCTTCTTCTAACTCGGCTTCCATCAACACTCTTAAGGATGGGATTTCGACCTCTATGGGGGAGACTGCTTCCATGCCATAGACCAAGGAGAACGGTGTTGCCCCAGTACTGGATCGGATATTAGTGCGATAAGCGTGGAGAGCATAGGGGAGCATCTCATGCCATTCTCTATAGTTGACCACCATTTTGGTTACTATCTTCTTGATGTTCTTATTTGCTGCTTCCACTGCACCATTCATCTGGGGTCTGTAAGGAGCAGAATTGTGATGCTTGATCCTAAACCTCTCGCATAGATTCTTGATTTCTGCACTATTAAGGTTAGGGGCATTATCTGTGATAATCCTCTCTGGAATTCCATACCGACAAATGATGTTTACCCTTAAAAATTTAAGGACAACCTTTTGAGTGACTTTGGCGTAGGAAGCAGCCTCTACCCACTTGGTGAAATAATCAATTGCTACCAGGATAAACCTATGGCCATTGGAAGCTTTCGGGTTTATTGACCCAATAACATCGATTCCCCACATTGAAAAAGGCCAAGGTGCCACCATATTATGCAATGGAACGGGTGGTGCATTAATGCGATCAGTTTACGCTTGGCATTTATGACACTTTCGAATATATTCTATGCAATCAGCTTCCATAGTGGACCAGTAATAACCATATCGTAGGATCTGACGAGCCATCATGATACCATTGGCATGCGGTCCGCATATTCCTTCATGAACTTCTGTTAAGATGGTGAGAGCCTCCTTAGCTTCTATACATCTGAGGAGTGTGCCATCATAGTTTCTTTTGTACAGTATTTCCCCGTTCAAAAAGAAAGCCATGGAAAGCCAACGGATGCTCTTTTTGTCCGTCTCATTTGCCCCTGATGGGTATTCTCTAAACTTGATGTACTGCATGATGTCATGGAACCAGGGCTGACCATTTTCTTCTTCAACATTAGAACAATAAATTGGCTCGCTTTCTGCCTTTATTCGGATGGGTTGCACATTAGCATGAATACTCAGATTGGTCATTACAGCCAAAGTTGCCAGAGCATCTCCGAATTGGTTCTTATCTTGAGTCAAGTGCGAAAAGGTGATCCATTCAAACTTCTCGATCAACTGCATCAAATATTTCTGTTATGGAATCAACTTGGGGTCCCTAGTCTGCCATTCCCCGTTCACTTGATAAATTATCAATGTTGAATCTCCATATACTTGTAGTTCTTTCACTCCCAATTCTATTGCAACCTTTAACCCTTGAGCACAAGCTTCATACTCTGCAACATTATTGGTGCAATCGAACTCTAACTTGATGGCCACTGGGTATTGCTTCCCACTTGGTGATGTGACCACTGCACCTATGCCGTTCCCATACATATTGACTGCTCCGTCAAAAAACATCTTCCACATGTCCTCTTCATCTGACTCTTCTTCTTCAACTGCTAAAACATCCTCATCAGGAAAATCAGACGTCACAGGTTGCTTGTAATTGAGCGGGTTCTCAGCTAAGTGATCTGCAATTACGCTCCCTTTGATAGATTTTCGAGTTATGTGCTTTATGTCAAACTCAAAAAGAACCACTTGCCACTTGGAGACTCGTGTGGAAACATGAGGGCTTTCGAATATGTATTTTATCGGGTCCATTCTTGAGATAAGCCAAGTAGTATAGTACAACATGTACTGCCTCAACCTTCTAGACGTCCATGCCAGTGCACAACATGTTTTCTCAACTGTCATGTAGCGAGACTCGCACTCATTGAACTTCTTGCTCAAATAGTAGATGGCCTGTTCTTTTTTTCTCGTTTCATCATGCTGCCCTAGCATTGCTCCCATGGATGTCTGCAATACCGTGAGGTATAATATCAAAAGACGACCAGGTGTAGGTGGCACCAAAATAGGAGGACTTTGCAAGTAATTTTTTATCTTCTCAAAAGCTTCCTGACAGTGTTCATCACATTCTCTTGGTTGTTGTTTCTTTAGTAGCTTGAAGATTGGCTCGTAAGTGCTAGTCAGGTTGGCTATGAACCTAGCGATGTAATTCAGTCTCCCGAGAAAGCTTCTTACCTTCTTTTCAGTCTTGGGAGCAGGCATCTCTTGTATCGCTTTGACTTTATCAAGGTCCACTTTGATTCCTTCCTTGCTAACGACAAAACCAAGCAATTTTCCAGTCGACGCACCAAAAACACATTTTGTCGGGTTTAGTCTCAACTTGTATTTTCTGAGTCTTTCAAATAACCTTTGCAACACTACCACATGGCTTTCCCCTTCTTTGGACTTAGCAACTATGTCATCCACATATACCTCAATTTCTTTGTGCATCATATCGTGGAACAAAGCAACCATGGCACGTTGATAGGTGACCCCAGCATTCTTCAATCCGAATAGCATGACTGTGTAACAAAAGATTCCCCATGATGTGACAAATGTGGTCTTCTCTTTATCACTCGTATCCATAAGAATTTGATTGTAACCAGAATAACCATCCATAAAAGAGAATCTATGACCTCTTGCTGCATTATCGACAAGGACATCAATGTGAGGCAAGAGGAAATTATCTTTAGGGCTAGCTTTATTCAAATCCCTATAGTCCACACACATCTTGACTTTTCCATCTTTTTTTGGAATGGGAACGATATTTGCTACCCATTCTGGGTGCCTTGACACTTCTAAAAAACCTGCCTCCAATTGCTTGGTGACTTCCTCTTTGATCTTTAAAGACATTTCAGGGTGTATTCTCCTCAATTTCTGCTTTTTCGCCTCAGCATTGGGGTATAGCGGAATCTTGTGGGAAGCTATGCTCGGATCCAGCCCTGACATATCTCGGTAGGACCAAGCAAATACATCCATGTAGTCTCTGAATAACTTGATCATGCTTTCACGTTTCGGGTTATCTACTAACCTCAACTCCTTCTTGTCTTCATCGGTTCCCATATTGATTACTTCTACTTCTTCCTCATCCAGGCTGAAGTCTCTTTCCGACCTTTCTACCAATTTGGCAAACTCCTCAGCGGCGTTCCTATCTTCATCTGAGTCATAGTTATCTATATTCATCATTGAATAAGAATCCATCCTTGAGCTTTCAGGTATCCTTTCATGGGACAATGCCTCTACCAGACCCAAATCCCTGGAAGATTTATTTATGCCCGATTGGAAACAGAAAGAAAATATGGTAATTGGACAAGGCTAAGCAAAGACGTAAATCAAAGATAGAAAAGAACTAAAGCAGTGAGTCAACTAAGAAACACAAAAGTTCATTGCATTGAAACTTTGATGCAAGATAACATGAGTAGAGAATCATACTGGAAAAACACACAAGTTCATTACATTAAAGCTTCGACAAGAGTTAGCATAAATTCAACATTACAAAAGTCTAAGATAATATCATGACCAAACAATTACTTTATGACAATCACATCCATTAACGCCTCAGATCGCCAATTGTTTAGAGGTTTCAAGTTGGCAGCAGGCTGGATAACATGGTGATGATCACATATTTGTTACATTAATAAGCTTTCATTCTTAGTCATTTACACTCTCTATGTACTTAATTGATTGAGTTTTATTATATTTTGTAAGTTTGGACTCAAATTGAACTTAATTGAATTTTTTAGCATGATTCATATCTTACACTGTTTCTGTATTTGGGTCATATCTTGAGCTGTAGGTGGTCTTTGGAGGTGATTCTAGTGGCATTTGAAAGATAAGAGAGAGTTTTATAACTTTCATGAAGACCTCAAAGGCCCAATCACACGAGTAGATAACTCAAATTGGGATTGAAGCAAGAACTAGAGTGCTGCTCCAGACAGCTTGACCTACGTGTACTGTTCATCACAGTTTTTGGGCTAGAAGTTGTCAAATGGGCTGAAATTTTGATTTTGAATAGTTAAGACCAATATCTACAACTTTCATGTTGAACACTTTTCCAGAATCGGACTCCTTGAAGGTGATATTGGGCTTGGAAGTCAGAACAGAGGAGCTGTGACTGGGCCTGGGCAGTGTGTAGTAATTTGAACGTATTTGGAGTTGTAGAACTGATATTGGACTCAAACCAAAGCCATTTGAAATATAAGATCCAGGCCTACAACTTTCATGAAGACCACTTGGTTCAAAACTGACGAATGCAATGACTTCAGAGCTGCATGATTTCGGAGACAAGGAATCTCCATAATTTCCCACTCACCTAAAGTCATTTGGCATTTTCCATTCATTTTCCACTCATCCACCCACTAATGACTCACCCCCCTTGTAATTTTGTATCTCTAATCTTTTATAAAAGGGGGCATTGGTAGATCATTTGGTAAATTAGGTTTTAGGTACCAAAATAATGCTAGTTTGTTACTAGGTTTTCTTGTAGTAATTTTCCTTTGTTCTAAATTGAAGTCATGTTTTTCTTCTTCTTCTTCTCTCTTTCTTTCTTCTTAACTATGAGTAACTAAGTTTCATTTTACTTGGGTGAAGGGGTGAAGCTCTTGGTAATGAAATAATGTTAGATTAATTTCTCTCTTGTGCTTAAATGATATATTTTCAAGTGATCATTATACGTATTGTATTTTGTTTCCAAACCTTCCTTGTAAAGTGGAGTTCTTGATTTGTTGTAGACAAGAGATTGGCACAATGAATGCTTTAACCCATTTACAAGTGGTGGTGTTAGAAACTCTCCTTATAAAGTGGAGTTCTTGATTTGTTGTAGACAAAATATTGGCACAATGAATGCTTTAACCCATTTATAAGTGATAGTAATATTTTTGGAAACATAATATAAATACGTATATAGTTTTAATAGACTTTTAACGTTGTATTTTCCGATTGGAACCTCCATGTTGTGAGGATTCTAATTGAGTTATAAAAGGAATTAATCTTACCTTGATTTTATTTACCAAGAGTGGATCTTTTTACCCAAGTAAATAATTTTAATCATAGTAACAAAATATTCACTTCACCTTAATTAATCTTCAACAATTCCCTGTGGATCGACCTCGGACTCCCGAGATTTTTATTACTTGAGACAACCTGTACTTGGGTTTATAAATGCAACAACTGAAAAGTGTGCATCACATGGTCTTCTCCGGAGTCCTCGTCTACATTGTTAATGATTAGCCAGACCTGATGATTGGAGGTTCCATTGATAACCTCACAGGGATGGGGAATATCTCATTCAGATGAGGAATCGTCTTTTTCATTTCGTTCTCCCTTTTTCCTTCATCGAGAACCAAATTGTGCTTCATCATGCCTTCCAAAGGTGCCTCATATCCCAGACCATATCTGTTTTTGTTCTCTGGCAGGGTGATCATAGACTTGGTTCCTTGCAGTTAAATTCCTAAACCTTTTCCGGCTTGGTAACCATTATTGGTCATAATGCGAGTCACAACTTGATGAACATCTTTAGAGGACGACTCATCCTTCTTTGCCTTCGATTCCACCAATTGGAAACTGTGTAGGAAGTTTTCCCCCTCCAGCTCTGTGTTTTCAACATAAGGCACTGAAGTAGGTTTCATCAGTAAGATTTCTTCCTCTCTTTGAATGGTAACCAGACATCCATTTTCAATGTATTTCAGGCATTGGTGCAGGGTTGAGGGAACAACACCAGCAGCGTGGATCCATGGTCTTCCTAAAAGCATAGTATATGTAGGCTCGATATCCATTACTTGAAACAACACTTGGAAACAGCTCAGGCCTATCTCAAGTGGAAAGGTCACTTCTCCCAGAATTCCTCTTTTCCTTCCATCGAAGGCCCGCACTGTCATTTCTTGAGGCCTAAGGTCTTCTACACTCATAGCCAGCTGGGACAAGGTTGTCCTCGGGAGAACGTTTAAGGCAGAACCCCCATCAATCAGAACTTTTGCGACTACATACCCCTGACATTTCAACGTGATATGCAAAGCACGTGGGTTATTCCCTATTGAATATACCATTTCTTCTTCCGAGAAGGGGATCACATTGATGTGCCTTACTGGGTCTACCATGTTTACTAAGCTTTCTGGGGTAACATCCGGCTTCACATAGGCTTCATTTAACACTCTCTGCAGTGCTTTGCGATGAGGTTCAGAACTCATGATGAGTGACAATAGAGAGATCTGAGCTAGAGTTTTTCTGAGCTGTTCTACCACATCATACTCACTTTGCTTCATGATTTTTAGGAATTCTTCATCATCATCTTCTTTTGTTTCTATGAAGCCTGCTTTTCCTTTTCCGGTCTTATCTTCTTGCCCATAACACCTGCCACATCTTGTGATCCCTCCTATGCCCACGACGCTCGACACTGCTTGTGCGGGCTCTGCTGTCTGGGTAATAGAGGTTGAAGCGGTTTATCCTATATTACTTTGTGTCTTTACCTTGACATCATACTTCCAAGGCACAGCATGCGTATCACTATAGGGAAAAGGTGTAGGCTTTTTTATCGCTATGACAACTTTCCGGGAATCTGGAACTTCACTAGCACGCGGGAGTTTGAGGACTAGATGCTCCACAATATCTATCTCTTTTGCGAACCCTCTTGCTTGAGTAACATCTATTACCCCCAAAGCCATGAATCTTTGTACCCGAGCCTTAAACTCCTGACAACCTTCAATATCGTGTCCCTTCTCTATATGGTATTCACAATAAGCTTCAGTATCATATTCAATCCCTACATCACCCAAGGCTACTGAGGAACAATAGCCTGCTTGGACAAGACCTTGGAATATTAACTTCATAGGAGTTTTGACCTCCGCTACGTTTTGAAGTCCTTCATTATCCTTTTCTAATGCATTTACAATTCCCTTCCCATGATTTGGAATTGGGTTACTAGTAATGCTAGGTCCCTTCTCCTCTTCAAAGTCTAGCTTTCCGTAGGAAATCAATCTCCTCACTATGGTTTTAAATACCTCACAATCTTCAATTGAGTGTCCTGGGTTATCCATATGGAACTTGCAAGTTACGTTGGGATTATACCAGGCTGGAAATGGGGGCACCATAGGGCGAGAAGGAACGCATGCAACCAAATGTGCATCGAACAACTGTTGAAACAAATTAGCATTGGAGATTGGCAACTTTGGAAAAGGGGGTAGATTCGACGGGGGTCGAGCATACCCTTGGTTTCCTGGATTTCGAGGTGCGGGAGGACGATTGGTATAGACGGGACGTGGTGAAGGAACATTATTAACTTGGTATGAAGTCTGGTAAGCGGGTGAAGGGGCTTGATAAGAAGGGTATGGTTGTGGGTTACGAGGGAAACATGAGTTTTGTTGATGCACATAACTGACTTCTGGTTCTTTCTTCCTTGTTGGTGCCACCTTCTTAGGAAAATTGCTCTCTGTATTTCCAATAGGTAATTTTCCTGCTTTTACAAGGTTCTCAATCCTTTCTCCAGCCGAAATTAGATCAGAAAAATCTCTATAGGCAGCACCTGCCATCAGCCCAATAAACGGTGCTCCTAGGGTCCCCATAAAGTATGAACTCATTTCTGATGGAGTCAAAGGTGGTTGAACTTGGGCTGCTATCATTCTCCATCTTTGAGCGTACTGCTTGAAAGTTTCATCATTCTTTTTCTGCATTGACCCTAGTTGTTCTCGAGTAGGTGCGGTGTCGATATTGAATCGATATTGCTCCAAGAATAGACTCACCAAATCATCCTAACAAGAAATTGTTGAATGGTCAAGTTGCATGTACCATTCCAAAGTCGACCCAGTCAGGCTCTCATGGAAGAAATTGATTAAGAACTTTTGATCCCGTGACCAAATGGCCATTTTGGTGATGTAAGTCTTCAGATGGAACTTTAGATTGGTGCTCCCATCATACTTTGAGAAGTCTGGTACTTTGAAGTCTTTGGGAATATTGACTTCAACCTCAGGGAACAGTTCATCGATTCCCACTGAGCCATACAGATTAGGGCCTTGCATGGCTTTAATTTGCTCTTGCATCTTTCCAATCAATTCATCTCTTAATTTTTCTTTTTCTGAGTTGTTGTTCAGGAATATTTTCACCGGCTGTTCATGAGTTACTTCTACATTATTTTTCTCCCCTTCATGATTTTCGTTCATGGAATCACCCTCTTCATTCACATTGTTGTTTGCATTTGCATTTACCCTAGTGCCGACAGATGTTCCATTTGTTGTTCTAAGGGTCTCAGTTAACTGTCTCAGTAAATCTTCGACCCTTGATTGTCCTTCTGCCATTGCATTGATTCTTTCTCTCATTTCATCCATCTCTTGGCTTAAATTTCTTTCTGAGTTTGACATCTCTTGCAGCCTAGTTTGCGATCTAGTTCTGTAGGCTCGGGTTTGTGCAATCTGCGTTTTCCGAGGACAAGCAATGGTTCAAAGTTTTTACCTGAAAATTTTAGAAGATCAGTGATTATGTTCATTATTTGTTAGAGGACCGTTAGTGATTTTGCACCAAGTAAATTTGAAATGAGTATTTTTTATATTGTTTGTTGTGACTATTACCCAGAACGTCTCGTTCAAAAGTATTAAGTCTTTTTCAAGCTTGCATCTTTGTGATCTGATCCCATATTCCTTTTATCAAAGATACTCATTGTCAAATCTTGGTTGAGTTCTAACGGTTCTCTAACAAATCTGCCTCAGGAAGGACAAAAGATTAGAGTATTGCAAAGAAAACATGGTGCAAGGATGCAAAACACGATTTCTTTTTTTTATATATAAAAAAAATGCAATGACTGATAAATTTAAGGATAACGAAAAGGTATGCTCCCTTTGTGCCCTAAAGAACTGCCTTAAATTTGAGGAATTCTACCCTAATGATCTATAAGGCTGTCTAATTCGTGAGAACTTTCATTGGGTGGCTCTACTATTCTAAAGGCCTCTAGAGCTAAGTCCCATATCAGAATGTTGACCACAAATAGTGGGTAAACCACTAGGTGGGGGACATTCATGAAAAAGGTACGCTCTAGATGAGGTCTTCGCAATAACCAAACAGGATGTACATCCAAAATGGCTACTACTATGCAACTCTACCTAACTTAAGATTCACTCAGACTCGGGTATAGGGCCCCATTCGAATGTGTGTGATAAACGTGTAGGTGTAGTGTGTGTAGGGAATTCTAAAGACTACTCACATCCTGCAAAACAACACGAACACAAAACAAGATTCCCAAAAATCTTCTATCCTAATGTTTGCATGATAAAATAGAATCACAGTTAAGGTGATCAATAAAAAATTTAAATACAAAACAAAACAAAAATAAAGCAAAAACAAAAGGAGTAAAACAAACATATAAAAGTTACAAAATTTGCACAACCAACTTTCAAAGGCTTGACTCTCAAATGTCCCCAGTGGAGTCGCCATCTGTCGCGACCAGGATCGCGGTGAGAAATAACAACTCATATGTTTTAGAAAAAAGAAATAGAGTCGCCACTAATTTTATTTAAATTAGGAAAAATTAGAAAACCTTTCTTTGAAAATGGTCTTTGGAACCAGATTGGATTCGGGAGTCGGTTATGGATAGGGAAGGGCGAAAACTTAATCCCACAGCACCCCTAACACAGCTGTTCTAAAACGGTACCTTAAATTGATTGTGCAGAATTTTATAACATTTGAAAATATTTGTTTTATCATTAAAAAAAATAGATAAATAAAAAAAATTTAAAAGAAGGGGAAAAAAAGATTTTTATGAATCATCGAGTTGTCACAACTTAAATGATTCCAAAAAAGAGATTAGCAAACTGTCACAACTCAGCTAATCCGATTTTATAATTTTCTCAACAACGTTTAATTATTTTATTTTTCTTAAAAAAAACAACAGCTAAAGAAAAAAAAGTAACAATAAATATGATAAACAAAGCTAACGAAAAAAGAAAAAAACATGTAACAAGTTAAACGAAATCCAAATAAATCCTAATATGATTTTTTTTTATTGTCATTATTATTACTATTTAGATGTATTAAGTTTATAGATAAGCTCAAAAAAAAAATATAACTATTGTTATTTATCTGTGCTACCAAACTCAAAAGAAAGCCTTGAATCACAAAAAAGGTAAAATACCCATGAAGCCCAACCCAGCAGAACCCTTTTTCTTTTATTATACTTTTCGTTATAAGTTCCTTTTAAGACATACATGCTACTTTTTTTAAAAATATAAAATAATGAAAGGAGAAAGCAGAAAACAGAGGCTCGTAGCCTCTGATAAGGAGAAGAAGAAAAAAAAGAGGCTTTCAGCCTCTGAAGTGGGAAAATGAAAAAAATGAGGTATCGCGTTGGGAAGTATCTGGTGGAGGTCCGACGGTCGGTTAGGGGCTCTGATTTTTGTGATCCGATGGTCGGTGCAGGGGGTTCTAGTTTTGTGATCTGACGGTCGGTGCAGGAGGGGATCTGGCTCCTGTTATCCGACAGTCGGTGCGGAGAGGGATCTGGTTGGGTTCGATGGGGGGCCTGGAAGTAGTTGGTTAGAATGGTGATTCTGGAAGGTAGGTGTTTAGGAGGTTGAAGAGAGATGGAAGATGGTTGGGTTCGACAGTCGGTGTGGAGAGGGATTTGGTTGGGTTCGACGGTCGGTTGAAGGGAGAGATCTGGTATTGGGATTGACGGTCGGTTGAAGGGAGAGATTTGGTGTTGGGTTCGACGGTCGGTTGAAGGGAGAGATCTGGTGTTGGGATCGACGGTCGGTTGAAGGGAGAGATCTGGTGTTGGGTTCGACGGTCGGTTTTGATCTGGAATTCTGTAGTGGTTACACGGTGGTGCAAGGTGAAGAAGTAGGAGATGATGGATGGTGAGGTGAAGGAGTGGTGGATGGGTGATTTGTTGGGTGTTGATGGATAGGTGGTTTTTATGATGGCTTTGGGTGATGGGAGGTTGAAGAACATGAATAGTGGTAGGAAATTGTGTGGTGGTTAAGGGAGGTTGAGGATGAAGATAGTGTTGGAATGGTGAGGATGGGGATGAGTTTCGGTTTTGGGGGAGGGTTGTGTATGGGTGAAGATGGTGAGAAGGTTGTGTATGGGTGAAGATGGTGAGGATGGTGTTTTTGGTGATTGTGGTTGCTGGTAGGTGAGAATCAGAACATGAATATAGAGAAAGACAGAATGCAGAAACTCAAATGCAACAGCAATGGTGGAAGTCCGTGCATAAGAGATGAAGACAAAAACAAAATACCTCCGTGCTTCAAGAAAAACACTTGGAAAATTTCTTTCTATTCAATTCTTTTTCTTTACAATCTCACTTCTCACTTCCTCTCCAGTATCAAATAGCAGTTTTTTTCGATTAGGAAGAGAAACTGTCAACTAAAAAAATCTCCCTAGAAGAAAACTCTCTTGAACCCCCCAAAATCAACCCCTTTTCTTTACATTGTTCCCCTTTATATAGGCACAACGGGATTCTAGCTTGGCATGCCCGAGCGTCGATTATGCAGTCCCTTTCTCTGTAAAAAAATATATCCTTCTCTAATATCAATTTGGGCAGCTCGAGATTGTGCCATCCCTGTCGGCTCTTTATTTTTAGCTTTAAAACTTGCTTCCTTTTTTCTCTTTTCCTGCCCTTATCCCGTTTTGTGTATCTGTGGTTCAACGTTGCAAGAGTTGCATCAGGGACAGCAGCTGCAAGAGCTGCATCAAAGGCAGTAACTGCAAGAGTTGCATCAGAGGCAGTAGCACCTTCCCCGTTTGATGTTTCATTTTTTCAAAATCTCTAGCCTCACTCTTCTACCTTTCTTCTGCTATCACCAGAAAGCTCGTTTTGTCCTTTTGTTCTTGGCCTGTTAGTGTTGCAGAGGAGCTGCAATATGCAGGAGGCTGCTACTTCTTTGATGCTCTACTTTTGAAAAATCTCTACCTGACGCTTTTCCTTTTTCTTTTGCAATCAACGAAAGAAGCATACATTTGTCTTTTATCATTGGCCTTTTCTCTTTGACTCTGCTGATGTGCAACGTTAGCTTTCCTATCTCTTTTTTTTTTTTTATATATATTAGAGACTTAAAACAAAATGGGCCAAGGTGGATTAATGGACTTTAGCCTTTTTCTTATTGGATTGGGTTTGATTTGGTCACAGATTAAAAAAAAGACCAAACATTTTTTTATTTTTGTTTTTGCATTTTTTAGTATTTTTATTTTTTGATTTTTATATGTTTTTTTTTTGTGTCCGGTCAAAATTGGGTGATCACAGTGTCTAAATCTTTTTTTTTTTTTTTTGTACAAGGTGTCCAAATATATATATATATATATATATAATGAAGTTATTCCTTCTAAAATGGAAGAAATCATGCATGCTTATTAAAATTATTATTGTAATTTTTGTATTTATTTTAAGTGATAAAAATATTCTCTACCACCATACTCCACAATCGCTTAATAACCTCTACTCGTCGAAGAAGTACACAGTGGCGCACTGCTTAAACATGTTGATCCACTCTGAAAAGATGGAGAGGTATCAGATCAATTTGTAATTATAAAAAATTGATTTACTAGGTTTCCAATCTTTAATATTAATCATTGATATATTTTTCATGTAAATCATTGATAAAGATACAAGGTGCATCATCCACTCTAAGTTACAAGGTGCATAATAAAATTGCCCCTACAACAAGATTATGTTTCAACACTTAGTTTTGCTGCTTTGGCATCTAAGAAGGTTTGTTGCAATACCAGCAAAACCGCCACCCCAAGAACTGTGAGTATCTCATATCAGATCAAGCCACATATATAAATATTATACTAAGGTTACCAAAAAGAACTTCCACAGGTGTTGATCTTGGAAAAAAAAATTAGCTAGAAGGGAAATTCAATGTGGAATTGTGTTGTATCAAGTGGAGACATAACACTCAGATAGGCCTTGTTCCTCCAAATGAAATTATTAATTAGGAAAATGTTGCATCAAACATGAAATTATATGTATTTTCATTTTTATAATGGTGACAATAGGGTTTGAGCTAAATATTTCATATAAATTACTTAAACCCTTCAATATTATCTCACTTTTAGTACCTTAATTTTATGTATTTTATATACTAATGATTGATGTATCAATTATTGCTTAATAAAGTGTTTATAATTAATTCATCATTATTCAGTATATGAAAAGTATAAAACCTCATATGTGAGAATAATATAATTGTACCAACTATTAAGTGTGGTGTCTAAATCTTTTTTTTTTGTACAAGGTGTCCAAATATATATATATATATAATGAAGTCATTCCTTCTAAAATGGAAGAAATCATGCATGCTTATTAAAATTATTATTGTAATTTTTGTATTTATTTTAAGTGATAAAAACATTCTCTACCACCGTACTCCACAATCGCTTAATAACCACTACTAATCTACTATCATTGCCACTCCAGTACATTTTTATTGCTATTTGAATCTTACTATCATTGCCTAATGATATCACCATTATCACCCGCACCTCCACCACTCAACCATAGTTATCATTATCACGCTCATCACTTCCATTGTTCTGTCAGTATTACCATTGATATCTTACCTTTGTCATTGCCGCTACCATTATCTCATTGTAACTCAGATATGGATTTAAAGGGGACCAATAAAGGCCCACATTTTTTTTTATATTACAGGTAATGGTTGATGTAAAAGATACAGGCCCTTGCACTAACTTTTAATTAGCTGTTATTATACTTGAAAATATAAAATAAATTATTTGGTTTCCTAACTTAATTAACAAACAAATAAAACGAAATTTCATTGTAAGAAACACACACAAATTATTAGTAAATATCCTATGTTCAATTTTAATAAATGTATGATACATCAAATTGTTTTAAATCATTAAATTTTTATTTAAACATCTTAACTTTTACAGTTAGACTCTTAATAGTTAATTTCTGAATTTGTACCTTACTGTCATATTATTGTTTTGCAATGAGTTTAATTTTAATCAGCAATTTTATCAAAAAGGAAAAAATTGATCCACGACACATCATTTAAATAAATTTTTTTATCATGAATAATTATTTTTTAAGTAGGATTATGATATTTAAACTTGATTAATGATTTGACAATATATAATTAGATAATAGCATAAAAAATTTAATTTAATAATACATCAAAATTTATTTTTTACAAATATAAAAATAAAGACTCAATTAACATCAACTTAAAAAAAACTCAATTAACATCATTTTACAATTGTAAAGATTTAAATAATTTTTTAAATTTAAAATAAATTTCCAATAATAATAATCTTCCATAAAATTATGGACAAAAATGTAATTTTAAAAAAATAAAGATATGGAAAATAAAATTAAAAGATAAGGAATATGCCATCAACTAAGTCGAGGCACCCAATGATCCTAAATCATGTATCTCACGAATGATTATGTTTTTTCATTTTCATCTCCCTTCTTTTTCTTCGATTTTTCTCTTCATCTTTATCCTCCCCCTTCCAAAAAAAAAATTGTACTTTTGTTTTATGAAAAAAAAAAAGCGAGGGCCAAAAAAGTAGAAAGAAAACTCAACCAACCACATATTTTTTCCGCTTAATAACTCGATAATTCCAATTATCCACAACATAATCTTCTTTTTCACCCCAAGAAAATTGCCGAGTCACGTTTTCCCGGAAAATTAATATTTTGTCGTTCGATTTTCCTCTGAATTCATAATTTCCGTGGGAAAAAAGATCTACACTTTATCATGGCCCTTCTACTCCACTCCCCGGAAATTTCCGTTGCCCCTCAAATTGCCTATAATCCTAACCCTAAGCCGAGCAAGCTTTACAGCTTCAAACCCTACACAAAGGGCAAGGCAACTGGATCAAAGCGTGGGGTGAAAATTTCTTGTAAAGTGAAAGATTGTGCGGTTTTGGATTTGGGTTCGGATCAGAATTTGAGGTCGTACGGTCAGTTCTCGGCTCCGGCGAAGCGAGGGTCTAGGCAGAGCAAAGAGGAGGAAGAAGAAAAGCAGAATTACTATGTGAATTTGGGCTTTGCCATTCGAACTTTGAGGGAGGAGTTCCCTCATCTCTTCGACAGGGAACTTAGCTTTGACATCTACAGGTTCGGATGTTTCATGATTTTGCATAATGGTTGTTGACTTGTTAAGCATAGGAGGAGAATGTGTAAATTCAATGCTGTTTTTTTATGTGTTTTCGTGGAAAACTCATAATTTTGTCAATCACTTACATTGTGATTATTAATGGTATAAAGTAAATGACATTTGAATTATATGTTTTTTTGTCCTTTTCATTTCTGTAATCTAGTATTTAGCTTGAGTGAGAATAAACGTTTTAGGTATCTGGTTGCTTTCAATTAACTTTTAATATTTCCCCTGGAGCTAATCCTTTACGACAGTCTACCAATTCATAAATATAGTTCTATAGTTCTACAGGTTTTGTAAACTGTGATGTTAGACAATCACTTCTGGTGCTTTTTAAACCCTCCAGGCCTTACGTAGTTGCCTTGCTGTTAGTTATAGTTAAAATACTATTTTTGTATTTTACTTGGGGTAAATTACGCATTAGCCCCTAAGATTTAACCTATTTGTATTTTTCATACATGAACTTCTTTTTGTAACACATAACCCCCTAAACTATGGTAAAAAGTGTAAATCTGTATTTTTTGTGAAATTTGGGAGTTGAGTGTTTGAGAGTTACGATAAAAGAGATCACGTGCTTTTTACACGAAGACTCCCACCGTTAAAATTGATAGAAAACACCGGTTTACATTTTTTATCAAAGTTTAGGGGGGTTATGTATTACAAAATGAAGTTCATATATGAAAAGTGAAAATGGACAAAACCTCAGGGGAATAATGTTTAATTTACCCTTTCACTTACTACATGGCTTGATTGAGAGCATATCAAGTAAGAGCATTGCCTTATTATGACAGTGAGACGAGCAAATCTTGATGTCATACATGTCTTGTGAAAATTAGAACATAAAGTCACTTGAACTTTGTGTAATTTTTAATCTTGACCATTCATGCAAGATCTATTGGTCAGGATTTACTTCTATCATCCTTCATAATAAGATAGTGCTCTCACTTGATATGCTGTTAGACTTCTCTATCTTAATTTTTAAGTTTAAATAGTGTAGAGGCTTGAGGAGCTAACTAAATGTAGTTTACTTGATAGCTTATTTATGACTAAACCATATAGGGACTGAAGTGGGTGTGAAAATCATGAAGATTCTGCTAATGAAGCTTGTTCTGTTATTGATAGTTTTAAACTTTTGATAATTATAACTTCCCTGGCAATAGAAAGTGGAACGATACCTTACCCAAAAAAAAACAAGTGTAATGATACATGCCCTTTACTTATAGCTAAACTTCTTTTTCTTTTTCTGTATTCCTTTCCTGGTTGAGTATATTAAAGTTGTGATTGGTGTCATACAGGCTTTGCACCTATTTAAGCAACTCTCAATTTGAGTCCTATGCATTGCATCAAGATACTTGTTCGTAGATGTATTCGAGAAGATTATTGGACTAATCAAAATAATAAGAGGACACTGTTCTTTTACTTGAGTTAATATGATTAGAGGGAAGTTTCTGTTGTTGGCCTTATTCTTTTCTAACTTATATCCAGCAAGGGTTGGCTAATTTATATACTATCTATCAGTTGAATTAAGCCCCAACCTATTCTCAAATATGGATCAATGACTAGCTCAGTCCCCCCCCCCCCCCCAAATGATCCTCATATTTAAACTTTTTTTTTCCTTTTCGAAATTCAGTTAGCCTTCATATTTAAGAACTAGTCATCCCCATGTATAACTGCCCACATTTCCAAATGAAAAAGCACTTCTTATTTGTGTTGTTTTTTTTTTGGGGGGGGGGGGGTGTGGAGGTGGGGGGTTTAAAGAGAGAGAGAGAGTTTATTTTGGATTTTTCTTTATTTCCCTTCATTTGATATCTTGCTTAGATGTCAATATGCATACTTTGAATGTGTCAGATGTTAGCATAGACATTTGAATACACACAGGATCAATGATGTGTTGTGTGGTTTCTTGCTATGCCTAATTCTATAACTCAAATGACGGTCACATGTATTTTTGTATGGTTTAGCACCCCATATTTGGATGGGCGCAGTTGGGGCAAAAGACACTTTTTTGTGTGTGTTTTTTTTTTTGGGGGGGGGGGGGGTTGTGCCTTTGTCTTTCCGACATTTAAAAAAAAAAAAAACTTAAACCCTAAACCTCCTTTCACCCCTTCCAGCATATGAAATCAAATGTGCTTTTCTTAAAATAATCAACTTTGTATGAGTGTCTTCTTTGCTCTGTTATGCTAAATTTGCTGACTATAATTTCTCCTTTTTACAGGGATGATATCGTATTTAAAGATCCTCTGAATACTTTCATTGGCATCGAGAATTACAAATCAATCTTCTGGGCACTACGATTTCATGGCAGGATGTTTTTCAAAGCTTTGTGGGTTGACTTAACTAGTGTGTGGCAGCCTGTTGAGAACATCATTATGGTTCGCTGGATTGTTCATGGGATCCCACGAGTTCCTTGGGAGAGTCATGGTAGGTTTGATGGAACCTGTGAGTATAAACTTGACAAGCAAGGCAAGATTTGTGAGCACCGGGTTGACAACATTGCTCTGAATTCACCTCCTAAGTTCAAAGTGCTTGGTGTGGAAGAACTAATTCAATCTATTGGGTGCCCCTCGACCCCAAGACCAACTTATTTTGAAATATCTTCATCTACCGAGAGAACGTAATGTTGTTCAAGTTCTCCAAAAAGTTTTAGTGTAAATTGTGCATATTATGGTAAATATTGAGCTAGATATTTGGCATCTTGCTTGACACATAAAGCTGTGAGAAAATTGTCTTTTGCCCTAGACTTATACTTGGCTTACATGGTGCCCGAATCTACTGGCACCAGTATATAGGGTCCTTGTTGGCTGTTGTAATTAGTCGAGTTTGAAAAGCCATGAATATCATGTGTAAATGTATTATACAATTACAACTTCTGTTATCCTTTATCTATAGATTCATATAAGCAATTTGTTTACTGGTGTCCTAAGACTATTTCATACTCTTTGATCCTTGATTCTCACAATAATTAACCCCCTCCCTCCTTTTTTCAGTCAACTCAACATCAGAAATTGGATTTGAACTCTTGCTTGTAACTGTAAATTGGCAAAAGCTATATGACTGTAAATAGTGTGATTTAAAAAGAACAAATAATTTCTGTGATCAGTAATTATAAACTAATGTGATTTTTAAATCCTCTTTTATCATTAAAGGCACTGATTGTTGGTTAACAAGACCCAATCTTTTTTGAGAAATTTTTATATGCTCATTAAGCAAGATAAATATTTTGTTCTGAACCAATATCACATTAGCTTTGTGGACTATTATTATTTTTAATTTAATTATATTTTTAATGTTGTAGCTAATATGACACCATTGACACGTATTAGCAAGAGTTGCTCTAGATCTGGATCTGGATCTGTCTCCGTCTCATTTTTTTTTCTTTTGTAAATAGCAAGACTTTTCTTTTATAGGTATTAAATTAAATTCAAACAAAAAATTAAATTAAAAATTTAAAATTCAATCAAAACCGAATAAATTTGATTCTTTTTCATTTGATTTTTTAAAAATCAATTGGATTAGGATGATTTTCAATTTTGTTTTTAAAAACTGATCCAATCTAATTCAAACCGATTAATATTATATAACACACTTACTTGTTATTGAATTTATATTTTTACTTATAATAACTCTAAATTTTCATACACTTCTCTCACTTTATGTAATCAAATATTATTTTACACATATAAAATGATTTATTTTTATTTTTTATTTCCTTTATTTTTTTTAATAAACTAAATTATTTTTAACTCACAATATTCTAAACTTAATTTTTTTATAAAAAACTAATTAAATTAATCTAACCTAATCTAAAATGATATAAATATTATTATTTAAATTAATTAACTTTTTAACCCAAAATCAATCTAAATCAATCTACCAACAACATCCAAATTTTAATAAAAATTATGAAGTTATGATTACGGGTAGTTAACGGGCCGGGCCCAACTTCAAAAGTTTGTTTGTTTATCTGTTTCTGCCACAGAAAAAGCCTAGAACTAGAAATGAATGATCCTCTCTGTCTCTCTCTCTCTCTGGTGCAGTATAGCAGCTAGCATTACAGGTGCTCTTCTTGAATCTGCAATCATGTATGGGAATTCGATTTCCTCATGTTCGTTTCGATTGGTCACAACCAGAATCCCCCTTTCCCTCTACGGCAAAACCTCAACTCTCCTCCTAACACCCACCAAAAGCCTCTTCTCCTTCAAACCCATCTCCTTCGAGAGACTTCCAACGAAGGCGTCATCAGCAACCCCATCATCATCATCAGCCCCCACTTCTCTTCAACCCATCGAAGACCTCCCTCCGAAGCTCCAAGAAATCGTGAAGCTGTTCCAGTCCGTTCAGGAACCTAAGGCCAAATACGAACAACTCCTTTTCTACGGCAGGAACCTCAAACCCCTTGATCCCCACTTCAAGACCAAAGACAACAAGGTCCAAGGTTGCGTTTCCCAGGTTTGGGTCCGAGCCTACCTCGACCAACACAAGAATGTCGTCTACGAAGCTGATTCCGATTCCGTCCTCACCAAGGGGCTCGCCGCCTTGCTCGTTCTGGGGTTTTCGGGTCGACCCGTCCATGAGGTTGTTCGGGTTTCACCCGATTTCGTGGTGCTTCTCGGGTTGCAGCAGAGTTTAACTCCTTCCAGAAATAATGGGTTCTTGAATATGCTCAAATTGATGCAGAAAAAAGCGCTTATGTTATATGTGGAAACCGAAAAGGGTACTGAATTGAGCTCAGATTCAAGTTCTGAGTTGAAAGTTGATAGCTTTGTTGAGAATTCAAGTAGTGGACAGAGTTTTGAAATTGATAATAATGCAGGGAGAGCATCAACATCACCCAGTTCAGATGTTAGTTTACGTTCTGAACTTGATGGTGAGCATGTAGAATTGGGAGGCAGAGCGAAGAGGATCAAGGAGAAGCTGGAAAAAGAGCTTGATCCTGTTGAATTGCAAGTTGAAGATGTTTCTTATCAGCATGCTGGGCATGCAGGTGCTAGAGGGAGCGATGGTGAGACACATTTCAATCTTAAAGTGATATCTAAAGAGTTTGAAGGGAAGAGTTTAGTTAAGAGGCATAGGCTCATCTATAGCCTCTTGCAAGAGGAGTTGCAGTCTGGATTACATGCCTTGTCAATTGTGGCAAAGACACCATCTGAAGTCAGTGAAGGATGAAAATTAATTACTCAGGAAGAGAGGTCAAAATTTTCCCTTTTGTTCCTATTTCGTTTAAGGATGTACTCATTTTGCTTATTGAATTATATTTGTTAGAAATTAGAATACTTGTTTTGGTGTGAACATAGTATATTATGTGATTATACTGATAAATAATTTATTTGCTGATTAATTTTCAGTGTTTTAAGGGTTTATGTAAATTATAAAATTCAAATAGTATAAATCCAGACTTCTTGCAGCAGTTGAGGCTTTCATTCCAATACTCTAGCAATTTTGTCGTTTAAAGGCAAAAGGATGATGGTGTGGCTTCTAAACACAATTTGAATGAATGCCTTATTGTTTTGGTCATTTAATTTTCTGAGTCAAGGCTGATTATAGCATAGAATAGAGGTCCAAGCTGTCATAGTTGTTCATATTGGTGAAAAAAGATGCTAGCTTGTCCCAACATGTGATTTCCTTGTTGTCTTATATCATTTGCAAACTTATAATTGGAAACAGAAATAAAATCATAAAAATATTATTTTCAGCCATTTGGCCCCTTTGTAACACATAAAAAAGCAGGGGGGGGGGGGGATATCATAAATTAAGACTCTGATTTTCTTTCAATAGAATCTCATTTTCCCATCATGTTAGGTGCAAAATTGTAGTGCTTATAATTTGATATTCTCTTTTTAATCTTTTGTTGTTCAAATCCACGCATAAATGGATTGCATGTTAGATAATTTTAGCCTCAGGTGATTCTTTTTTAAACATTTGGAACATTATACATTTTAGATTTTAGAATGAGATGGAACACTCTGGCTGATTGATATTTGCTATTATCTTGTGTTGTGTTAGTGAGAAAAATAAAATCCTATTGTTATGCTATTTTTGTAACTTTGACTATAACATATGAAGTGTATCATGAACAATATAGGGGCATATTTACTAGATATTTCACATTTATTACAGAAATGCTGGAATAATTTCTGGCATTCATAGAAATCTACAAAAAGGGAAAAGAAAGTTCCTTGGGAGTTGGGAGAGTAAGGATTTTGTTGTAAATCCAAAGTTGTTTTGAACAGATTATGACATACTATCATGCGTAAATTACGTTGACCTCTCAAAAGGTTTTCAAAAGCTTTAAAAAACCCTCTAGTTTTCGATAATACGTTGACCTCCCTTGATATTGTTATTTCACTTGTACATAATTGTATAAAAGTTCGTGCGGGGGGTCTATATGTCTGTAAAAAAAAATTAACTAGGGCTTCTGTCTCACGAAATTCAAAATAGAGGAGGTAAGTATAATTTACTCTATAATCATCTATGCCTCTGGTGCATCTTTTATTCATAGAAGTTTATGTTACCATATTGTAGTGAATTTAGGCAAAGAAGAGTTTCAGTTACTAATTTCTCTCTTTAATTTTGATAAATCACAAGATGACAAGACAATGTGACATTGTTAGTGCCTATTTTTGCTTATGTTTCTTTGTTAAATTAGCCATATATATATGATAAAGATAGTTGAATAGTTTCGAAACTTGATGTTAGATGGAACCCAATAAAGATGCAAGTGCCCACTGTTATGGTGGCTTTTGGGGTCTCTTTGCAAGAACTCATTGATAGGTATGCTTGTTGAAGAAAGAAGTTATTTTTGGAATGTTTCAGATTTGAGCACGAACTTTACTTGTGGTTGACATGTCCTGTATGTTTTGGCTTGCCATCCTGATAAAAAGAAATTAGGATAAAGCACATGCTTATTACGGTTTGGACTTTTTAATAAAATATTTCTATCTTTAATGCCTCCTTTTAAGGTATGTTTGGATGTAGGACTTTGGAGGGAAAGGAAATAGAAGGCTTAATTTTCGTTTCTAAATTTAAAGGGTTGTAAAATATTTATAAAAATGAATAAAAGATGATTGAAATGTTATATGATAATCTTTCATTTTATTCCTTCATTTTAAAAAAAAATTAGATATAGAGAATGTTTACTCAAACTGAAGAATAAGTTCTCATTTTCCTTTCCCTTCAAAACCTTTCATTCAAACATACCCTATATGACAATGACATGAACTGCATAAGGCCTTCAATTTGATTACCTATATCTACAGGCTACAGCCTATCTATTGTGCTCACTTACTGAGCTCTGGCAAGGTTAATTTCCTTCCTCTGCCCCTTGAGTCCAATGACTGAAAGACTGAAAGTCATTCTTGTTTTGGAGGTTATTTTGTTTTGTCTTCCTAATCTCCTTGCTCTTTATGAAGAGTTTTAGCTGAGGAGCATAAGCTCATCATATCTATTATAAGCATTTTGCCATGGAAGGCTTAGATACCCTGTTGGGCCAGCGATTTTGTTTACTATTGACCTGTTGGAGATATGGAGGCCAAATAATCTACTTCGTTAATCGTTATATATATGTGGAGTAGACCCCCTGAGTTACTAGTCAGCAGTAGGCTTGCCCAGACAACAGAGGAACCGTTGTTCTAGTCTAGAGGATTTTGGTAGACTAAGGAATGTAAGATATGGTGGAGATCTACCAGTGCAGCTATTTGATGTCTATGATTAGAGTAGTTTTTAAGAATAAATATATACTGCCTATTAAAATGATCTATATGATGTCGTTTATGTTGATTCTGTATCTTGGCTTTCTGTTTGGGATCAGGATCCTCTAAAGTTTTTGAAGAACTTTACAGGATACAATGAGTGAGAGATGACACAACAAAATGAGGTTTTCAATTTTTTATTACAGATTATTTCTTCCCTCATTTCTATGTTTCATTCTCTCTCCTACTGCAGAGATCCAATCCCTCTGATTTGTATCAACATTCCTCCTCTTGGTTTTTTTGGTACAAACATACCTCTTCTTTTATAAGTAAAGAAAAAATCTTTTATGTACCAAAAAAAAGGCAAAAATCATTTGCAATTAAAATCGTAGACTGGATAACATGTTTATGGAAGTGCCGCAAACACCCAATTCGATGGCAATGAAGGATGATGATTTATCACACAGGCAGCAAGAATGAAGGATTGAATATTTCTTCCTTTATTCTCCTGTAGCTTTCATTCTGTTGTACTTTCCTATTAATGTTTTAGGTATACTAAAAACTAGAAGTGTCATGTTGATTTGGAGCTATAAACTTGTGTTGGATCATTAAAATTGGATTGTTTACTGAACCTGCTCTCCCGTTTTTCTGTCAAAGAAAGACTTGCTTTTTTTTTGTACTACTTTTTTTCAGCATACGATATACAAGAAGAAGAATGATATATTGATATAGAATATATTTTTTATCACACTTTTTATATACATTTTTTTTATTAAATTACGTTATTAAAATGTCACATTTTATTTTATTTTATTAAGTCACATCATTAAAATATTACATTTTTTAATTCATTTTATTTAATTAAATTACGTCATATATTAAAATATATATTAAATTTTAATTAATATATAATTAATTGATTAACGTATAATTAAATTTAAATATATATGTAATTTAATAAAAAAAATATGTTAAAAAAATGTGATAAAAAATGTTCCTAAGACTACTCCAAGAATAATAAGCCGACATGTATAAACCAAATCTCATATTCAAAAAACATTTTTGTTTTTTCCTCCATACTGAGACTGATTGCAAGACAACAGAGTATTTAGATTTTGCAAGTATATTTACGAAAGGTTTGTTATATATTGTTGAAGAGTTTATTTTGCCTCTAGAGCTAAATGTAATTTTCCCTATCATTCTTATTTTTTTAATAAAAAGAAGAATTTTACCTCTCATCTTATCATGTTCAGCAACATTATTTGAAAGGTTTTAACTATATGATATGACAATTAAAAAAACTCTATTTCAAGTATCTCAACTTTAGTATCATAAGCCATAACAAATGAAGGACCTCAATTTTAAAATTTAGCTCGAGAGGAATGATTGTTGCACCACATTACAGCACTCAACTGGTAAATTGTTGAAAGGAAATGTCTTAAAAATTTAAAAAACCAATCATGGTGGCATTGGTTTAAATTCCAAAGTTTATAAAAAATCAATAGCAGCCCAGGATTTGATAAATCCTAACGAGTTGAGATTCGAGAATAATTTCTAAGCATTTGTTAAAAAAAAAGAGAGTAAAAATTACTTATATACATGAAAATTTGAGTGAATTGTTAATAATACATTTTGTTTTGGGATATAGCCGAGGGTTCCAGATGCACCAAAAATCAAACACGTTTTGGCCATCCTACGATTCAGCAAATAACTCTGCGAAGGGTATTGATATTAATCGTTAGAGAGGCCTCAACAACAAGAGTAACTCGCCCCTCTGCTGGGACCTTCGCATTCAATAATAATAATAAAATGATAATGTGAGAAAATAAAAAATCTAGATTTGAACCAAACCAAATGATGATGAAACACATGGTCGGTGACGAGATCTCGATTCGATATCCGAAGGCAAACTTGAAGAAAAACGCACTGATTTATGGCGCTTCCTCCATAGGAACCTTCGATTAAACAAACAAAGAGAAGAAAAAAGGGAGTTGTGGATGTGATGTAATGATGCTCAGTGAATACGAACCATAATAGTGGAAGGGATCATGTTGCAGAGTGATCCGCAATCGGTGGTTGTTCTTCTTCATTGCATCTTAATCCCTTTTTGTTAAACGAAACGAATTTAAGAAGATGGACAGATTAGAGAGAGTGTGACAGAGTGAAAGACTGGTAGAAGTAGCGGCGGCTATAACCCTAGAAATAGAATCAATGACAGCTGTAGAAAGCACAGCAAGCTCCTTTATATAGCGCGTTTTGCTCCTGCCTTACTGCTAAATGCAAATGGAACCAATATTTGCTTAATATTTTCGATTAAGTATTATTTATTTACTATTTAAAATTTAATTTGAATGTATATTTATTTACTATTTAAAATTTTTATACATATTATTTAATTATATATTATTATATCATTAAAAATATTTAATTCTTACAATAATTATTTTCAAAATCATAAGATCTAGTACTAAAAAAAGTCATATATGTGTTAACTATTAATATATAATTAATTGATAATATAAAAAAATACATTACAACGATAATACTTCAAAATTAAAATATGATATTTATGCTTCAATGTAAGATTAGTGTGTGGTTCAACAAGTATTTATTTTCTTTTCTTTAATTTTTTTTTACTAAAATTATGACTGTAACTAAACTACTATTTAAATGAATTTTATTTGATAAAAAATAATAATTAATGTGTGGTTATATAAATGAAAAATGATACTCATACATTATTTTTTCAAAAACATCACTATTCACACCTTTTGTGGAAGGTGATGATTAAGTGAGAAAAAAGTGATAGAAAAAAATAATGTAATCAATGGTATTGAGAGAGGTGTATGTACTGTTTGTGGTAAGAATATCATTGTTGTTATATAAATAACCCAATAGGGTATAGTACATGGATGTTAACGTGCCAGGCTATTCTACCCATGAGTACTCATCAATGGTCAAATAGAGTTTCGGCTTGGTTTAGAGTGTCTTTGTAATACTTAATTTATTGTGTAAATAATTTTTTAAAAAAAAAAAGATTTTTTGTACAATATTATAATATATTTGATAAAATGAATTTTAATTTTTACACGAAATTAATACATTATAAAAATTATAATATATATAGGTTTACGTTCATCTTCTCCTAAATCCTTTATTTTTGAGCCTTAGAGTTGCAAAGTACTCAAGGAGATAGCTTAGAAGCCTCTTTATTAAAGAACTCATTGTGCCTATGAACCTCCACCTCACCTTCCCCTCCTTATCCATGGCAACCACCATTTCTCATAATCCTTGCCACTATACCACAACCAACTTGAAAGAAAAGCCCAACTTGCGTAGCCAGTAGCCACCACCAAACACCCTGCCGGAACACCTTCCTTCAAACCAGCAAACCATTGATCCTCCACCAACATCTCAACCTCAAAACCAAGCCAACCCCAAAATCGAATCACCTCACAAAACCACCACATTCACCCAAAAAGCTAGAACCCAACGACCCCTTGCCCTCAACCACTATAAGACCACCGCAAGATGCTCCGATCTGCCACAACTAGAGGCCCACATCAACCCAAATGTCGCTCACATATGCTACAATACATTGAATAACAAGATAGAATCTGTAACGCCCCAACACTAATTACTCCATGTACATTAGGATTACACTAGAGCACTTAGTCTTAGGCACGCCACAACTAAACATTTACTAATTTCATTTCTTACTCAAGCCTTGTAAGAGATAATTTTTTTATTTTTTATTTCCTTTATTGCCTTAGTATCCTTTGAGCCCTCCTAATATAACTCTAAGAACTTGTATATTTTTCTAATAGGATACTATAGAGAATTTCATATAGTAATATGAAGTACAAACACGTATATACATCAAATGTATAAATCATACTAACATTAGTATTCCATACAACCCAATATAATATTATCCAATATATACACACCAAGCCTTCATAGGCATTAGTACACATACATCATATACAAACCATTGCTTAAATATAAATACATGACAATGGTAAAAAATAATAAGTAACTCTATACTACATCAGCATCTACTTCTTTACTCCATAGGTGGACCATGTGTTGGAATCATCATGGAAAATAAAAGAAATGAGGGGTGAGAATTCTAATAATTCACAGTATATCTAATAAATATATATGTCATCACAATAATTCCAATTATTTTAGAGAATTAAATATTTCCTTAAAAACTTTCATAGAAAGGTGACAAATGATAAACTATTTCCTTTCTCATCTCGAGGGTAGAAGTTCAATTTTAATCAATGAACAATAGTTTTTTTTTCTTATTAATAAATACAGACATTGCTTAGTTCTATAGGCACATCAACTAATAAAACCATAGAATTCTCCATAAATATATTAACATATAAATCATTTCACACTAACCATAGAATATTTACAAATAACTCATAATGCAAATATTCATTATCAATCAATGATTCATATAACATAATCACGAAGATGAGTCATTGCTCAAGCAATGTTTTTAATCTTTCTTTTAGTGCTCATTAGCTATTGTCCTTCTAAGTTCATTCCCCAGACTTATGTCCTATATCACAAATAGGTAAAAAGGGCATGTTACCTCCTCAAACTACCCAATACTTGGTGATAGTCTGCTTATCAGGTCGGTGCACTCAGCCTATATGTAACAGTCTACCATTGCACAACACTATCCCAAATAACTTTGGTTAAATATTCAAAGGATCACTGCCATTTCCAAATGATACATATATCAGATCTAGGATCATTGTCATTTCCTAGATCCAAATTTAGGATCACCATCATTCCCTAAATCTATCACTGGCCAAATCTAAGGTACCAAAGGATCACCGTCATTTTCTAAGGAAACACATTTAGGATCACCGTCATTTCCTAAATCGATTCTATGAGTTACCCTTCATAAGGGAATAACATATAAGGATTATGTCATAAAGGATCACTGTCATTTCCTTTATCATATCCAATTTCTTTTAAACTTTGAGCACTAAAGATGTACTTTACATTTTAACTCAAATTCTAGCTCAACTTTATCACTTAAAGTAGCAAATTATTTTCTAATACATCTTAAATTATCTCATAAACATAATAAGAGTACATCACAATTTATCTTATCATCATCATTACAAGTGCACATCATATTTCATCTTATAGGTATACCAGGTGCACTTTACAATTCATCACATTAATATACTAAGTGCACATCATAATTCATCTTATGAACACATCAAAGGCACAACATATAAGCATAAGTCACCTTACTTGATGAACTTAATTCAATTTAATCATAACACATAGCATAGATATATCCTATTTGGTCCCCAAAGAGTAGAGAACTCTGTTTTTTCAAATCAGGAAATTGATAATTGATTACTAGCTTAAAATTTCTCTAGACAACAGCTTGGTAATCATGTAAATTTTTGCATATAGCAGCTTGGTAATCGACTACCACATTCACAACAATAATCTTTGAAGGTTGGTAATTGATTATTGACTCTAGTAATCAATTACCATATGGTTTCAAACAACAGAAAATGATTCCTAAGCTTGGAAACCCATAACAAAATATTCTTCAGACATTTTCAGTCAAGACAACATCAATTCTCAATATATAATCTCAAACCCAAATCCACAAGATTTAATAATGATGGTCAAATCAATAAAAGCCCATATCATCTCCCTCAAATCATTAGAATCTTATAAATACCCTCAAGTCCATATATATATATATATATATAATAAATTCAACATATACTCACAAGATAAATTTTCAAACCAATCTACTAATACAAGATTTGGGGAAACAAGAAAAGGATAGAGTAAGATAGAAAAACACAAACCCCTACCTAAGCTCATTTGATGATAGTGTTTATCTTTTCTCTCTTTTACTACTCCTTTATTCCCTTGTTGATAATGCTCATTTTATTTATTTTTTTTCTTTTCTTCAATTTGTTACTGTTGCTGTGTGAGAGTAAAGAGAAAAATTGAGAAAGAGAATTGTGAGGGTGTGAGGGTGAATGAGGCAGTGGAAAGTGGAGAGATAAGGATGAAATTTGAAAGGATATGAGCTGTCATCTTTAAGTGAAAGACATATATATCTTAGGGGTATTTTGATTTTTCATTGTTGAGTTTTTAACTTCCATAAGTATTATATAAAATTTTAGGATTTCATTCAGTTCCTACACTCATCATTTAACTATTTATACACATTATTGATAATCAGTAAGCTCGGTTACTCTTTCTTATATTAAGATAAACTTAAGGAATTAAACTAATATAATCACATACATCTAGCTTAACTTGTAATCATTTATAGAATAATCTCCATCCTTTATTTAACATCCCCACAAAGTTTCATAAATTTTCAAGTTATTCTCCTATTTAATTTGACATTTAAACATTTATTCTGTTTATTAAAAATATCAAACTAATTCATTTAATTTCTCAAAAATTACCATAACTCGTTCTAATTATTTATGACCTAGAAATAAATTTTTATATTTATTTTCATCATTTAAGCAGTTTGTGCTAAGTTCTGAGTTAGTATGAACTATTTTTCTCTAATTTTATAACATTATACTTAAACTATCTTATAAAATCACCAAAATTAACAAATAACTTACACAACCAGTAATAAGCTATTATAACAATTATTAAGGCTAATAGGTTAGTGATGATGTTACAGAATCAATATGACAACCATAATCAACCACCTACTATCATCACTGACCCCGCCATCGCTTGAACCGTTGTCACTGTCTGGGTTATGTACCACCAGGTCTCCCCTGTTCCTATGCAAGACGACAAGGCAACCAACCCCATTTCCTTTTGTTTTTGCCTATGTCGTATAGTAGGTTTTGTTGAGTTCTTTGCAACCCTAGGACTCCAAATTAGGGGAAACGAGGGAAGATGAACGTAAACAAAATAATAATAATTATAGGGACCAAAACAAAAATACGGTATATTTTCAAGAACTAAAATCATATTTACTCATGTGCTTATAATTCTCACATGCCAATTTAGATACTTACATGGACCAAGGCCCTGCCACATAGGATTAATAATGACACGTGACATCGCTGAGTTATACTTCTGTTTAGGGGTGCACACGGGTCGGGTTGGGTCGGGTGTGGGGGTAAAAAATGTCCAAACCAATCAAATAAGGTCGGGTCGGGTTGTGTTAAATTTTTTCGTGTAACGGGCAACCAACCCGATGATAAGCCTGATGATCGGTGGTCGGGTTGATCGGGTTGGTGGTCGGGTTGGTCGGGTTAGTGATCGGGTTGGTGGTCGGGTTGGACCGACCCATGAATATTTTTCAATTGAAATTACTCAAAACGACATCGTTTTTGGGGTAATCGGGTCGGGTCATCGGGTTGGTTCACCAAACCCGTCACCCGAACCGATGACGATCGGTCAAGTTTATTAGATCGACCAACCGACCCGTCTACCCGAACCAACTCTGATATGTATGATCGGGTCTGCCGGGTCGATCGGTTATGTCGGGTTGTGCATTTACTACTTTGATACATCATCGCTAACTAAGTCCTTTAAGTGTAGGGACTAAAACTATCTATTTACAAAAAAATTAGGATATAAACAAAAAAAATTATATGAACCAAAACCAAAATATAATATATTTTCAAAGATTAAAAATATATTTAAGCCATTTTTTTATCTCAAGTTTTAAAAATACTAAACTAATTTTAAAAATTAAATTATGGGTAATTTAAATCCGTGTGTATTAACACAAAAGTGGTTAGCCACAATAAAAGTAGGCTGCTACCCAATACAAAATTTACCAGCAATTTCAGAAATTTGAATCTTAAATCTTTACTTTAGGAAGTAAGAAGAATTTTACTTAATAATTATCTTTAATATCGAGTCGTGAGAGTAATTTGTTAGAAAAAAATCAAAGTGTCAGTGATAAATATTTTTATTACCTTAATAACAAATTTTAAAATTTAATAAAAATGAGCGAAGAAAATAATCAAAATACTAAGAAGAAGAAGAATTATTAATTGAAAAATAAAGAAGAAGAAAGAAAACACTAGAACGCATTGCATTGGCGTGTCTAGCAAGCAGCACGTTTATGCGCGGACAACGCCACCGCAAAATGAGTTGCGATTTAAAATTTCTCTTTTTTATTTTCTTGCGCTTTAATATATACCTGCACGTATCACACAACGTGGCTTAAAAATAAATTATTAATTAATTTAATAAATAAATAAAATATATAACCCCCCAAATAAAATTGGAATTTAATGAAAAGAAAATAATGAGAAGCTTTAGAATCGAAGTTTAGGACCCTCCCCCTAATCTGAGATCTACCAAAAATTGCATTGCATTGGCAGTGCCCAACTTTCACAGATTCAGTCCCTCAAAATCAAATCCCCGAAAACAAATTATACATAAAAAAAAAAACAATTGCACCTATCTATATATATCTATCTTCAATTGCTGCAATTTCGGCGATTTTGGATTTTTGGGAATTGAATCATGTGGGGCACCATTGCCAATTTGAAGGAGAACTTGAACAAGATCGCCCTTGATGTTCACGACGGCGACGATGACGACGACGAAATGATCCTCCGCATGTACGGCGGCAGCCCTCCCAACGGCGATAACTCCGCCGTCTCCGATCGCCGGAATTCTCACGGCTTCGCCCATTCCAAATCGCCCCTCGCAAATGGGATCGATCATTCCACTGTTTCTGAGGTGACTCTCTCTCTCTCTCTCTCTCTTGAGGGTGTGTGGTGTGCGTAATAGCCTTGGATATTGGTCGTTTTTGTTGTTTGTTTATGAAGTGAAGCATTTAACTATTGACCTATAGCTAGGAGAAATGTGTGTGAGTCGTTAATCAGCTTTAGGAACCAAAAATCTGGTTCTGGAATGAACTAGGTCTTCGGTTTTAGTTTTATTGACTCATGTTATTTCTGCAGTTCCCATGGTTCTGTTCCAAGTTGTTGGAAACAAGTGAAATATTTAAGAAAACAACAAATGGAAGATGTTATGAGCTTCTTATTCGCATGAACTTGTCATCTCTATGGATAATTAAGTTGAACCTATTGTTTTTTTTTTTTGGTAATTTTAGTTTTATACTTTTATTTTTGTGCATCTTTTCATTTTCTGTTATCCTAAATTGTTAATTTTACATGGTAAATTTAGTTATCACTGGAGAAGTCAGAGGCAGTGTGGTATCTCACTCTCTAGTTTTGGCTAAAATGTTGTCACAGAATTTTTTTCTTTTGCTTCCAATCATGACTCATCACACTACCGGGAGTGGCCAGTGAAACTGAAAACACGTGTCCAAGCTACTATGAAACTGACTGGTGTATGGATACATTCTGCCTCTTAAATGCCTGTCCTTCAAAGAAGTATATGTTCCCTTATTTTACAATAAATTTCTCTATTTACCCAGAAAACTTTCTGGAAGTAATTCTCCATAGCGTTGCTAACTTGCCATTATTCCGCATAAAAATTAGCAGTGCATTCTATGGTGAAAATTTGTTTCCAAATGCATGAAATTGTATTGTATTCAATGTTTATCACTTGTTTTTGCCCCTTGAATCTCTTAACTTTAGTAGTAGGTTGGTTAGATAAGATGTCCTTTTTTAACCCAAACAAAAAGATGTCATTTCAAATTATCTTGTGCTTCTTGTAGATAGAACAATATAAAGCAGAAATCAAGAGACTTCAAGCATCCGAGGCAGAAATTAAAGCACTGTCAGTTAATTATGCAGCTCTATTAAAAGAAAAAGAGGTATGACTATTAACTTTCAGCATATATGTAATGTACCAGTAATCTATAGATTTTTATTTTCTCTTGTTTCTCATGTTGGAGCTACCCAATTATTCAGCTGTTTCAGATTCAGCTGTTTGGTGGCATTAACAATCTTTTAATACATGAACCTGCCTCTTCTGTATGCTGAATTGTCTGATTTCATTTAGCTGGGATATCTTTGTTACTTTCTTGGAGAACTATTGTTGGTTCTATGTAGCTTTTGCGTTTTGAAATCTCTATGGACCTTATCTTGGGTCTGTTTAAAATAAAGTGAACTCAGCAACAATGGTTCCTTTGAAAATAAATATCTATACATATTCTGGATTTTGTGCTTTCTAAAGTTATTTAATGAGGAACATGGGACATTAGGGGATTCGGACATTCTAAACACTAGAGAGGAGGATCAAAATAAAACCTTTTATCGTAGAATCTGGGAGTTTGAGGTAAAAGAAGCATTGAAGAGGATGGATAATGGAAAAGCGGTCGGACCGGATAATATACCTATTGAGGTATGGAAGTGCCTAGGAGAGAAAGGTATAAGTTGGATCACAAAGCTGTTTAACGAGATAATGAGGTCTAAGAAGATGCTAAACGAATGGAGGAGAAGCACTTTAATCCCTATTTATAAGAATAAGGGAGATATACAAAACTGTGCAAATTACAGAGGAATTAAGCTCATGAGTCATACCATGAAGTTATGGGAAAGAGTAATTAAACGGAGATTAAGACAAGAGACTCATATTTCAGATAATCAATTTGGTTTTATGCCTGGGAGGTCAACCATGGAAGCAATCTATCTTCTACGAAGATTAATGGAGAGGTATCGGAGGAAGTAAAAAGACCTATACATGATTTTCATTGATCTGGAAAAAGCCTACGATAGGGTACCGAGAGAGGTCCTGTGGAAGGTTTTGGAGAAGAAAGGAGTTCGTATCGCCTATTTTCGAGCAATCCAAGATATGTATGATGGGGTTAAAACTAGTGTGAGAACACAGGGTGGGATCACAGAAGATTTCCCTATAACTATAGGATTGCACCAAGGGTCAGCTTTGAGTCCATATCTTTTTACCTTAGTCTTGGATGTGCTTACTGCCCATATCCAAGAGCCGGTGTCACAATGCATGCTTTTTGCAGATGATATATTCTTAGTTTGAGAGTCGAGAGAGGAAACAAATGGGAAGTTAGAGCTATGGAGACGAACTTTGGAAGAACATGACCTTCGTCTAAGTAGGAGTAAGACGGAGTATATGAAATGTAAGATCAGTAAGAGGCGTGTTAATGCTAGTTTAGCGGTGAAAGTTGGAGATCATACAATACCACAAGTCACACATTTTAGGTACCTTGGATCTATTATACAAAATGATGGAGAGATAGAGGGAGATGTAAATCATAGAATTCAAGCTGGATGGATGAAATGAAGGAGTGCTTCAGGAGTTATTGATAGAAAAGTGCCTCTCAAACTTAAGGGTAGATTTTACCGCACAGCTATAAGGCCCGCGATGTTGTATGGTACTGAATGTTGGGCGGTAAAAAGCCAATAAGAGCATAAGATCAGTGTTGCGGAGATGAGGATGTTGCGTTGGATGTGTGGCCATACAATAGGATTAGGAATGAATACATTAGAGAGAAAGTAGGGGTAACACCTATTGTGGAAAAGATGGGAGAATCTCGCTTTAGATGGTTTGGACATGTAAGGAGAAGACCCTTAGAAGTCCCTGTAAGAAGAGTAGATTAGGTAGATAATAGCCCAATAGCTAGAAATAGAGGAAGACCAAGAAAGACTATAGGTGAAACGATTAAAAAAAATTTAGATCTGAATAGCATCTCTAAAGTCTTGGTTTATGATAGGGCACAATGACGTCGTTTGATCTATGTAGCCGACCCCACTTAGTGGGAAAAGGCTTGGTTGTTGTTGTAAAGTAAAGCTCTGATCCTTTCCCCCTTCCCCCATTACAAGAAGACTTTTTATTTTCTTGAATACATAATAGAATTATATCTTCATTACATGATCTCTCTCAGAGAGGTTTCATAAACAGTCACTCAACAATCTATCTTAATTATTAATTCCATTTTTTTATTAATGGCCTTTGATAAGAATAACTATCCAATCATTTCAACTTTGCAGGATAAGATTGTTAGATTGAATAAAGAAAATGGCTCCTTAAAGCAGAATTTGGAGGCTACAAATGCTGCTTTGAGAGTCTCCAGACCTGAAGGTTCTGTAGCTTATGCAAATGGCACTTATTCTGTCAAGGTAGTCCTATATTCTAATTAAAACTTTATTGTGGAGAGTTTAATGTATGTTTTTAACCTGTGCTGTAAGTCCTCCATTACATTTGGTTCTGGTATTTATTATGTTTGTATGAAATTTAAATAGTGATGAGGACGCTTGACGAGCAATGCCATATCCATTGTCATGTCTTAGTTTTGACTCAAGTTTGTTTTGTGGGTCTTGAATCTTAGCATGAAGATAGCATAATATTCATTATGCTCAAAGAAAAGGTTCAATAGATTGCTGCAAACCTAGTCTGGACATACTTCTCATTTACTATATGGATAAGGTGTTGCCAGAACTATGAGAGGTCATATAACCATATTAAAATGGTCATATGCCTATAGAATATTTGGGTTTTATTTGTTTTCAGAGTTTCTACACTAGCATTCATTTTTTTTTTTTTTTTTGAGATTGACTGGCTGCTTTGAGATAAACGTTTTGTCATATTTAATGGGCAGCAGGCTTGCCTAGCTGCCTTGGAACTTTTTATTTCACAGTTTATTTACAAGGTTTTGGTAGGGGAAAGGGGATAAAGATTCTTTTGGAAGTGTTCTCTTTATGCTGTTTTCTGATGCATGAGTGTAAAGTTTGAGTCTCCATCTAGAGATTTACACCTATAAATCTGAGATAGGATTATCTTTGTGGTTTCCGTGTATTCAAAGCCAATGGTTTCTTAGGGTTCTCTTTTTTGTAGAAAAGCAGGGTGTTAGAAAGTTCTTTTGACCTAATGATTTCTCTCCATTACATTCTTTAAGCTGTTTTATATAATACCTGTTTGTAGTATATATGTCTCATCTCTCTTAGTTTTATTATGGGTCAGAAACCATGGTCAAATTTTTATCATTCACGTGGAAGGAAAACTGGTTTCCTTAATTCTTATCATTCTCTCTCATAGTGGGTTATCCGGTGTATGTGGGTGGACTTGTAGATCTATGTGGTGTTCCGGAGTGCATGTCATTAGGCTTGTGATATGGACTTTGTTCCTTCCCAAGTATGGGAATATTATATATTCTGTTGTAACATAGTTAAAAGAGCTTTTTTTTTTTTTGGGTGGAGGTAAAGATATAGTTGAAAGTATTTGGCTATATGCCTTTTGGCCTTGACAGATAACTAAGGATCCTTGTTGACTACTATTAAATATTTGTGCAGGGAAGTAGTGACCAATCACCCAATCGACAGCATAAGTTCACAACTCAACTGAAAAATCGTCATGATATAAACAACGGAACTATGTCTGCTTTGGAATCTGACGCTATTCAAAGTAAGATGGAATTTAAACCTTCAAATTTACAAGGAAAGGACAAGGTAATGACACCTTAGATTTCTGGTTGTTCTTAAATAATGCATCAACATAGGAAAATTAACTATTAGGTGGTGTTCATTTATATGCCTTGCCTATATTGGTTTTTGATAAAGTAATTTCTTGATTTTGTCCAATTTCTGTGTGACTTTCATGGAGTCCCCAGCATGAAGTACACATTTTTTTTTTCAACGGACATTGGTTTTTTTTTTTTTTTATAATGCAGAATCTTCTGTTATTTGTCTGGTCATTTTGATTTATATATTTTTTTATAGGTTTATTTATATTTTTTTTTGAGTGATGAGTGAACTTGACAACAGATGTATGAATGCCTTCTAGGAGCTTGCAGATTTGGTTGATGGAAATAATAGGCCCACAGTAGCTGTACAACATACACCTGAGATACGAAAGTTGAAGTTGGAATTGGAGCAAGAACGCGATCAATTGGCGAATATTCAACTAAAATTCCAAGGTATTTGTTCTGCGTTTGGAATATCTAAATTATCATAATTTTGGATGTGTAAATAGAAATTGCTTAACAATCTGGTTCTTTCTTCAATATCAGAGGAACAGAAATTGAACAAGTCTTTCCAGGAGGAGCTTAAAATATTAAAGTTGGAAAGAGACAAAGTGAGTTTATATTAGCATAGATATCAATTTTCATGATCATGGTTGCAACATATTTTCCTCACCACACTTGTGTTTAAGGTTTATGTCTACCACCTCAGATCATCTATATTAGAAGTTTCTTGAGATAACACTGCATATGTTTATATTATTGAGAGAACATAATTTCAAACTTAAGAGAGCTATTGAGATAAAGCAATAGGTGCACATTTTTTTCGATAAAATGAATGTTACATTTCACTGTGTTGTGCATTCTGGGATGTCTTTGTGTATTTGATACTTCTATCATTGTCTTATTGCTATCAATTTGGTCCTTTCAGTGACACAACATGCCATAATGTTATAAAACAATCAATCAAAAATACCTTAGGAAATTGTTCAGTCTTTTTAGGAATAACCTTTCAAATTGTTATTTATTTATTTATCTTTTTTCATTTTACTGTTAAAAGACTCATAAGGAACTCACTAAATACTGGGCTATATTTATTTTAACAAAAATTCTCTAGTATTTAAATAGCATTTGATGGAGAAAATAATGAGATTTAGTATCAAACTATCAATAGATGAATCAAAGGCATATATAAATCTGCCTTTCCTTTTTTATCAAAAATGAAAGAAAGGAAGAAAAAAACTGCCTTGCTGTTGTGAATTCAGATAGCAATCCATATTGAAATTCTTCTATTTTGTCTTTTAGCAATAGTCTTTTCGAGGAATCTTTATGCTGGTTTTGATGTACTCTTTTGCAATGTCATGGGCTAGATTATATATTTTTTGGTTATTTAACCCATACATATATATTGTATTATTGCTTGGAAGACATCTAAGGAGGTGAGCAAAATACGTAATGAATTGAATGAGAAAGTATCGGAAATAAAGCATCTGCAATTTGAGTTGACTAGACGGGAAAATGAAGAAGCAGGTGAGGCTGTGGATAGCTTGAAAAGACTTATCAAAACCTTAGAGAAGGAAAACGCCACTCTTAAGGTCGGTAGTTTTATACATTACTTCATTTCATTGAAACGTTTTCTACTATCTTATCACTCAAAAATTGATAGTGATACTTTTGTGATTTTTTGCTCCAAAATGCACTCTAATATGATCCCATATTCCCGTTGTTATCAGATGGAAAGGAATGAAATTGAGGCTGCTCTTGAAACAAGCAGGAAGTCTTTCACTGGAAAAATGTTATCTGATGCTTCTCAGATTCAGAACAAGGATTCAAGCAGTATCAGTGATGTGAGCCAAAACATTATTGCTATATAATATGCACATTACAGGTTATGCATTCAGAGTCATGTTAATAATTATTTTCTTCTTTTCTTTTTTGGGGATGGGGCATTGGCTTTTGGTAATAGATGCCAGATCCTTCCAAAAGTTTTCCAGGTAAGGAAGAAATGGAAAGATCCTTGCAAAAGATAAGTAAAGATTTGATGGAAACACAGCGGGAAAGGGACAAAGCAGTACAAGAATTGACCCGCCTTAAACAGCATTTGTTGGAAAAGGTTTCATTCTTTTTAGTTAACTTATCTTTATTTTCTAAAGCAGAACCAATTATGATGAAGCATGACATTCAAGAGACAAATAATGTCCAATTATCTTAATTTTTTCATTTGTGTGTATCTCATTAATTATATATTAGAGACATTTTTTCCCATGTTAACTGACTTAAACATGGTTGACTATGTTTTATACAATTGCAATGAGACACATTAACTGTCTCCATATTGATGAAGTCAGATTCTTGTTATTTAGTGCATACCCTCCTGCTCTTTCAACATTGTTTTAAGCAATCATATGCATTTTGAAGTGTATTCTAAATTGTCTTAATGACATCTAAAGGGGGAAAGTTATAGAAATAAAGATATTTGATGGATGAAATTGTAATGGAGGACATTATGATCCAGATGGACCTGTTGGAGGAATGTGAAATATAGTTTTGCATTTGTTGCCTAGTAACTATGGGACATAAAATGATCAGTTAATTTGTTTTGCAATGCTAAATAGAACTGGTTTGTAACAATACTTTGTTGTGACAGTGTGCTGTGGTCATGATTTAGTTGCTGTCCTTCTGTACTTTGGTTGGATTTGTTGCCTACTATTTTTGTGTGATAATTTTGGTTGACTCTTAGATTTTCATCTTCCTATTTTGAACTACTATCTACCGGATCAGTATAATTTTTTCTCCATTATTATGTGAATGTGAATGTGAATGAGTTCCAATTGCATACATCCAAGATAAATTTAGTATATCAATCTTTCTGCAGCATCAAAGATGTTTTCCTTGCTGCTTCTTGTCTAGGAATCTGAAGAATCAGAAAAAATGGATGAGGACAGCAAAATCATTGAAGAGCTACGTGATAGCAATGATTATTTAAGGGCTCAAATATCACATCTTGACAGAACTATGAAGGAGGCAATTACAAGTCAGGAGGAACTGAAGATGGCAAACAACAATGAAATTCTCAAGTATAGAGAAATAATTGATGACCTGAACAGGAAGCTTACAAACTGTATGACTACAATCGATGCCAAGAATATTGAACTTTTAAATCTACAGACAGCGCTTGGACAGTACTATGCTGAAATTGAAGCCAAGGTATAAAAACATGTCACTTTTATTTATTTATTCACAAATTAACTGACAATAGTCAGGTTGTTAACACTTCCCTCTCATTTTTTATGTCAATATTCTGTAGTTTCATGAAGTAAGCATACGTCCACTATATTCACTATATTTTTATTTCCTTAGGAACATTTAGAAGGAGAATGGGCTCGTGCAAGAGAAGAAACAGCTAAGCTTTCTCAACTTTTGAAAGTATGACTCTCTCTCTCTCTCTCCAAATACAATATATGGACCACTTGATGTGCTCTTATTAGTTTATATGGAATATATATTTGTTGATCTTTCTATTGTCATGTTTTAATACTCTTCACTCTTTATATCTTGCTTTTCTTGTATTATTACTTAAAGCTTTATGCATCCTCTATTACCCCCCAATCGTTTCCCAAAATTTTGCTTGAGTATATTGATCTAGCATTTTTATTTTCTTGACTCAAGGATAAGAAGTTAACTTGGTGTCTCCGATCTAGTAACATGTAGATTAAATGGTTATTGCTATTACCAGGATGCAGATCACAGAGCAGATGTATCAAGGAATGAAAAGGAAGAAATTTTAGCCAAGCTTTCACAATCTGAGAAGGCACAAACTGAATGGAGAAGTAGAGTAAGTAAGCTTGAGGAAGACAATGCCAAATTGAGACGAGCTGTTGAGCAGAGTATGACACGCCTAAATAGAATGTCAGTGGATTCAGATTATCTTGTTGACAGGTTAGCCTGTTTGTGTTCTTAGTATGTTTTTCTTGCAATTTCAGCTTACCAAGTGATTTGGATTAAGCAGATGAATTCCTGGAAGGGGCATTTGTCTGCATTCTTTCTCGTTTAATTTCCTAAAGATTTACTTATTGGAGTCTTCTAAATATGAATTTGGGTTGAATTTATTCTTGGGATAATTTCTGTCATTATGTTGCTTCTGTTTGAGAGTAATTATTATACTAATCTAAATTTTATTGTTGGCAGGCGCATTGTGATAAAATTGCTTGTAACTTATTTCCAGAGAAATCACAGCAGAGAGGTATGAAAGGCTTCTAATTCTGGTTGCTTTAGGTGCATCATGCAGCACTGGAATGGAAGCCCCTTGTCCTTTATTATGCACGAAATGGTCATAATGTGTGTTTGTGTGTGTGTGTGTGTGTGTGGAGGCCAGACGTGTGGCCGGGTGGGCTGAGTCAGAGAGCACAAATTCATGGACTCAGATTTAATACTCCAAATTTCTGAGTTAATTTATTTTGGTTAGCAGTTTTATCCAAGTTAATTAGTATATACTTAGATCCATGAGGAGGTCCATATCTATGAGAGAAAGATAAGAATGCTTCGATAGGCTTTGAAGAATTGGTGGCTAGACTTCAAAAAAAAGAATTGGTGATTAGGCACATGAATTGCAATGTTAGTTAATGTTTTAACCTATTAACTGGAAAGGTTATAAAATTATTTTCTCTTCTTGCATTCGTTTACTCCTTGCAACTTGCTATGGTTGCTTTCCTTAACTTGTACTGCTGATGTTGGTGTTCTTTTATCTGGTTTTTGTGATGTCTTGTTCAAATTGATCCTGCACATAAAGTTTGTGATATTGGGGACAGGTTTTGGATCTAATGGTTCGCATGCTGGGATTCTCTGATGAGGATAAGCAAAGGATAGGTGTTGCTCAACAAGGTGTGGGCAAAGGTGTTGTTCGTGGAGTTCTTGGGCTGCCTGGCCGCCTTGTTGGAGGCATCTTGGGAGGCAGTTCAACTGAAGCAGCTGCAAATGCAGGATCTGATAACCAGGTGATTTCTTCTCATCTGGTATAACTTGTTCTCGTTTGGTGCTTATGGCTGTTTTTGTGCAGAACTCACAGAGGGTAAACTGCAATAACCACTGATGTGAAAATTGAGGGTGTAGATTTACATGAATCTATGGATTATTTATTATCTAGTTGCTTTTACTTTATAAAATCAAACCAATGGTTTTTTCCTCTGACAGAACCATATGTAGTCCACTTGTGCTTTACTACTTCAGAAAATTGTGTTGATTTTATTTATTAGTCCCAATAGTTGTCTGAACATGGAATATCTTCCTTTTTTATGCCAGCAGATGCTATATAGGTATTTCCTTGACACTGTGAAATCTACCAAAAGATTTTTTCTTGCAAATACTGCACTTGATTCTAGAATTTTGATGTGAAGTTTTCTTATCGTGAATTTAGCTTTTAGTACTTTTCCCCTTTCAGTCATTTGCAGATCTGTGGGTTGATTTTCTTCTCAAGGAAACGGAAGAAAGAGAGAAGAGAGAATCAACAGGAAATACAGGTAAATCCACTGAAGATTCACATGAAAATGGTCCAATTACTATTTCTGCTTCTCCACCATTTTCCAATCAGAGGTTTGGCACTGGAACCGCATCTGCTTTTCCAATTACTTCAACTAATCAGAACACCGGCCCTCCCCCTCACGGCTATTTTCAGCATTCTGAACATTTTGGTTCTGAGTTCTCAACAGTTCCTCTTACTTCATCTGATGGCAAAACTACTGGTTCAAACCTGCTTCCGAGATACTAAATATACATTGGATTATGTAATTAATCAAAGGTATAGATCATTGTTAAATTGTAGGCATGCGATCTTCTTCAATTAATTCTTTCACATTCAAAATGAGTGTCTATTCTTCACCAAAAGGGGGGAGGGGGAACTTCCAAAATCTTTTCTTTTCATTGCCTTCGTCATTTCGTGTGGATTCTCGTATATAATTTAGAATTTTGGAAAATATCCTGATGTAGATGTCATATAATATCATTCTCATCTCTTTAATTATATAGTACAATTTAAACTTTAAACAGTTCGCAGCTATCATATATTCTCTATTTTGTAATGCATAATTATTTTACACAATATTTTACCTGCTCATGAATCATGTGGTATGATCTCTGAAGAATATATACGAGATATGATATAAATATAGAAATATTAAATTTAAAAAATTATAAGATATGGATACGATATATATATATATATTAATATCAAAATAAATTAAAGAACTTAGTTTATGTATATATATAATTATAAAATTAAAAAAAAGATTGATAATTTATTAATATTATTTTTATAAGTTTAAAAATTTATAATATTTTAATATGTTATATGTATTAATATTTATTATTTAATAAGTTGGAGTATAATTTTTATTGATATATTTTAAAAAAAAATTAAAATTAATTTTTTAATAGAATTAATCATGTATAAGTATATGTGCATCCAAAAAAATTAATTAGAAAGAAATAGTAGTGTAAGATAAGTTTTAATGACGATGAAGTAGATGACTTGGTATGAGCAGAGATAAAAAGAGTAGATGAAATTAGTAGTGTATGAAAAGCTAAAATTTAAAAGTCTAATAATGACATATGAAAAAATAAAATTTAAAATATTAATTTGTGAAAATAATGACTTAGGACGTCAGTCATTTGATTAGATTTGGATAAATTATGAACTTACTAATTGAACGTTAATTGAACGTTAGTTATGAAAATTATTTTTTTTAAAATATTAATGAATTATGTCTAAACTATGTCCAAATGTATTCGTGTCTAAGTTGAAAAAAATAATTTTTTTAATCAGACATATTTAAATATATAAAACACGTGTATTATACATATATTCTTATGTGTCCAATACATATACATGTACAAAATACAAACACACCTTAAAAACAATGTATTCTCATAGGGTATGATCCTCTTGGTACTTGGCAATTTTTGTTATGAGCTTAATCCAATATTCATACTTGACGTGTAAGCATGCCATTCCATTCTCTTATATAACATTTTTATATAGGGAAAATGATCAGCTGAAAACTTACGGGCTGCTTAGTTTATTTTCTAATTTTATATTTAGTTGATTTATTTTTCAAAATAATTATAAAAATACCATCTTATTTTTTTTTTTTTTTAGATTTTATGACGAAAACAATAAAAACAAGAAAAAGTTATTTTTATAAGAAAAAATTATTTTCATTATTTCTTTAACAAAAGTTTAAAAATAAAAAATAAAATGAATATAAAATGTTATTTTTGTAATTTTTAATATAAACATATCACTTGAAAATGTAAACATAAAACAAACCAAACACTATTTATATTTTATTTTTTATACCTTAATTGAAGAAAACGATTATCATTTCATTTGTATCAGTTGCTGTGGTTAGAAAAGTAGAAGGTGCCGCAGAAGGGTACATGCGGTATCCGATTGAGATGGTATAGACCTAGCCTGTTAAACTTCCAATACGTATCATGTATACGCTTGAATTGCACGTGTAGTAGGGAGACAAAGAATTCCAGTTATGGAAGATAACAACGAATGAAATACAGAAATACTTCCAAACCACCCTTGCCATTGAATGAAAATCACACCATCAATAATTAATTCAGTCTGTTGATTCATCAATGCACTTCATAACATTTTTCCAATCGATCAACCCAAAGAAAAAAAAAAATCAAATACCAAGGATTCTTACCTTTAAAAACAACATATATAAATATTTTTAGCTTACAGTAACAATTACCGATTCAACGACTAAAACAAGTCCAACAAACATTTGTAGCCACCAAAATCCATATGCTTGTAGCAAAATTAAAAACGACATCTTGAAACTAAACCCATGGGTACCATACCCGCCTCATACCAACCCGAAAACTAAATAAGGCTTGGTATATGGTAAAAGAAACGAGGCTCTGGTATATAAAAATACGCAAGTGGAGCCCCACTTTCTTCTAAATAGTACAAATCCTTAAAACACTAAGCTAACTTCTTGCCCTTCAACGGACCTTTTGGGATCTTACTCAAGACTTTTGCATCAAACAAAGCATATAGCTTTTTAATCTCAATGACTGCTTTCTCTGCCAAAGGGTCTATCTTATCCTCATACTTATCATACACGACAGGAACCGTGTGCAACAAAACAAAAGCTGCTCAGCAAATGAAGAATATGCATATCAGTAAAATCTCATACCAAAATTTGGAAAAAAAAACTGCATTCAAAATGAGAATAAATTATTCTTACTTATGTAGAACAAGGTCAAGAAATTGCACCAGTTCCCCACAATAGATAGAATCCACAAGCCAGCAATAACCTAACACAACATCAACAACAGAATCCTCAGCATAAAACAATGGCAAAACAACAGAAGTTCAGTTCTTAATGAAAGCTGAACATAACACTAAATTAGGTACCATAGGTAATGCAATTTGTATAGTCATAGGAAAGTTAGAAACTCAAGGCAAACTCCTTGGGAAGTTATAAGTAATTAGCTCACATAATTTATAAAGATTACTTTTGAAAAAAATATTTAATATGCACGGAATTAGAGGTTCAGAGGATACATACAATGAAGAATGTCTTCAAATCTCTTCCAGAACCAATATTACGCAAGGCAGCAAATCCCCGGTTGATTTCAATTCTCAATGCAGAAGCAACTTGCAGGAATGGTTCTTCGGGAAGATGAACTTCTGGGATGCGAGGCGGAGTCCTACAATATTATTTGATATTACATGCACATGGTTAGATAAAAACATAGCTTAAAAAAGTACACGACTATGACTTGGTTCAATAGATTAACCAGTTGCAGAATCTTACTTGTGGATAAAGGTATGAGCATTGGACCACAAAAACAAAACCGCAAGCAATAGAATAAAAATGTGACAGACTAGAGTAAGAAGGTGATATTCGAGCAACTCAAAGAAGACCCACACAGCAGTGGCTCCGCCAAGTACACCAGCAGATATCTTCTTGTTCCTCCACAAGAGCACGTCAGCAGCTGCAACCAATTAATCGATGATCACCAAAACGATCCATAAGAAAGAATAAATAAAAAAAAAGGTATAACAATAAAAAAAAAAATCAAGTGTTGCTTCTCGACGCGTAAACATGAATCCATAAATGAAGGCATATGAAAGGCAGATCTGGCATTGTTTTGGAAGTGAAAATTAAGAATCACGTCATTCCAAAAGTTGCATAGTTTAGTTGCAGGTTTGGATTTTGCTTAATTTTTTTAGGAAAATGTCATTTTCTTTTCAAAAGCTCTCTGATTTTGATTATAAGATATTTCAAAATCATTATAAGCTATTTTAAACATTTTTCAAATCTCGCTTATAAAGATTTTGATTATAAGCTATTTTAATCATAAAATAAACAAATCCAAATCCTCATTAGATATCTTAGATCTATCCGATAATTTAACAAAATGTAGCATTTCAAAATTTACTTTTTCGCTGAACAATGAATAATATAGCCACTCCATAGAATCAGCTCACATTACAGATCTACCAGAGAGAGAGAGAGATTCATACGCTTTCCACCGCCGAGAACCAAATGAACGGGCCTCTCCCTCCCGAAAAGCCGAAACACCTTGTCCTTAATCGACGAAGTGACCGGTTTCACGGAATCGGAATCGGAGGACGAATCGTGACCGTGAAGCTTCTCGCTTATCTTCTCCAACAACGATTCGCCATTCGCCGCAGTCACCGTGCTCTCCGATTCCTCCGCCATTTTCTCCGGACAAAACTCAGATCCAAAAACCCTAAATCTTCGATTTCGGTTCGGATGCAGAAATGGAAGCTCTTCCCTCTCAGCTCAGGGCGAGTTGAGTAGTGTGCGAAGCGATAATTTCGGTTGCGATTTTATAGTGTTGCGAATAGCGAGGCTGGGGATCCGAAGCTGAGGTTTGGGAGAAATTTTGAATCTGGTACGAGAGAGACAGAAGCGGAGTAGACGGCGTTTGAGTTTTGATACGGTCGAGGTATATTTTACGCCGTTGGGATTGACGGCGTTTAAGTTACTGGTTTGTCAGAGGTGCTGTGCAGAGTCACACATGTGGATACTTTTGGAAAAGAAGTGACCGACAGGTATAAAGGCGAGGGCACAGGTGGCGGCTATCGATTGGGAATGATAGTGACTTGGAGAGTCTTGGACGGCTGGTGCTTTTTGCAGTATTGTGGACTTAACATCCCAGTGGGTTCCACGTTGAGGGTGTAATCGTCAAACAATTACTATAATGCACCAATGGATTCAAGAAAAAAAAAAGTGGTGAGATGATATTCGTGCATACACACATTTTTAGTCACCGAAATTTTGGTTAGTTTTGGACTACTAGTTTCTCTGTTTAAAATTATATAATGATCATAAATTATATCAAGTGGTTAAGGCTATAAAATTACCTGAAAATAAAATTTATTAATTTTTAATTCATTCAATTCATTTATATTAAAATTAATCTAATTTATTCAATTAAAATAATATATCTTATTGAATTAAATTTTATGAATTAAATTTAATTATGAATAATTTAGTAATCCAACCAAAACATGTATGAGAAATTCAATAGATATTTAATTAAAAACTAATCAAATAGATATTTAATATATTTTATATTTTTTTGAGAGAGAGAAACATATTTTAAAGAAAAAAAAAATTTTTAGAGAAAAAATATTTTTAAATAAGTAGTTTGAGTTTCCATCCAATAATATTAAATATTTTATAATAAATTTTATAATAAATCTTAATTGATTAATAATTTATTTTAAATTCATCTATTATCATTCAATTTAAAATCAAATAAATTTATCTATTTGACACCCCATACATACAAAGTATGGTCATAAACACTTAACATACTATGGTAGTTTTGAGATTTACTTTAAATCTGATTTGATTCATTCCTAATGTAAATAAATAATTATATCTTTTGATTTTTAGTAAGGAATTTAATTGTTTTTAAATATATGACATTATATGATTTACTAATAATTTAAAATTCTTTGTGCTATATGAATTGATATTAAATTCTTTTTTTGCCAGACATTAAATTTAAAATTTTTTTAATAAATATCCTAAGCACTTGTTAAAGAATTAAAAATAATTTTTTCTTAGAAAGTAAAATTTTTGAATACTCAATATATTAAATACATTACTTTTAATAAAACTTTTCTATCTTTGATTCTGTTAAAAAAACCTTTAGTGTGTGTTTGGATGACCGATTTTGAGAAGGAAAAATATCTTTTTAGAAGAATTTAAAATTTTTAAGCATGAAATATTCTATTTAGATATTTAATAAAATCATTTTAAAATTTTTAAGATATTTTAATAAAGTATTTTAGTATCAGAAATAAGGAATTCAAAATTTCTTCTCAACAGGTAGAATTGTGAAAATATCTCATTCTTTATCTCTTTCACTACTACCAATCCTCATATCATGAACCCTCCATTAATGGCGACGACGCTGAATTGCAGCGAACAACGAGACACTAAACTTGGCAAGGGATTCGGCTTCTCTCCTGTAGGGAGATGTCCAGCAGCTCCTTGCTGCAAAATCTGAACATTTTTTTTATCCAATGATCAGTATTAATTTAATATTAAAAATATTTTTAATATTAAAAAATAAAATAAAAATACTGACCACTGAATAAAAATAAACTGTCTAGATTTTGTAGTAGGGAGCTGCTGGACAGCTCCCTGCTGGAAAGAAGCCGGATCCCTTGGCAAGTGGAGGACGATAAGCTTCTCCGATGAAACCCTTTTCAGACCAACGTGTGATCGTTCTTAAATTCTATTAGAAAATATAATTATTTCATTTAAACAAAAAAATTATAAATAAATAAAATTTAAATAAAATAATAAAATTCTTTAACATTTTAAATTCTCTTAAATTTTAAAAATATTCCATCCAAATACAACTTTAAATTATTTGAGATTTGTTAATTTTGTCCACGCATGTTTTGAAAAGAAACTTGCTCATTTATCTAACCCACTATTATATTATAATATAGCATTGTTGAAATTGGGCCGCCTTGAATCAAACTGACCAATCGCAGGGCGAAAATGGACTAAGCCACACCGACTTGGCTTGAGGTTAAATGGGACAAACATTTACACAGGCCGGCCGAGCGAACCAAGCCTTTTTCTTCTTATATTTTTTGTTTACATGAGAATTGAACTTATAATCTCTATCCATGGACAAAAAAAAACTAATAACGCTATCCTAAAACTCAATTCCAGTCTTGTCTATTCCCAGCTCCCAAGTGATAATTTTTTATATGTTTATAATCAATGAGTTGGATAGATGAATAAAATGGAACAAACTTAGGTAAATCTGGTTAATCAGATTCAGAAGTGGCTAATTAAGTTATAAACCCGGTTAACCATTTACTAATTATCATAAATCAGTTTTCTCCGAGTCCATCATTTTGACTTAACTTAATTTTTCAAAAGTTATCCTAAAGCCAATTTTGATGCAGTCTTGGGCAGCTGCAGTCGATAGTTTAGCTAAGATAGGAGTGAGACAAGAAAGTTTAGGTCTCTTTGGTTTCCTCGTTTCCTATTTTCATTCTCAAGAAAAATAGAAAACAAAACTAAAAATATGTTTGAAAGCTTGTTTTTGTTTTTAGTTTGTAGTCGTTTTATGATAGACATAGTGAGTTTGGGTCCATCAAATGAACCCAAGTAGAACATTCTATTATAGTCTCTCTCTTTTTTGTTGAAAAAAAAAGTATATATTTTTCATTGGAACACTAAACCCTCGCCTCTGCAACTAAAAACCCGCCGCCGCAGTCAAACCTAGTGTCACCCATCACCACCATTAGAGCTTATGAGAGTGCTTATGCCGACTCTAGAAGCGGTGGATGAGGATCCAAAAGCGGTAGTGGATCTACAATGGTTGTGTGTGGTACAACTTGGATCTCACCTCCAAACCATCATGGATGCGCCTTCCCTCCAAACTACCTCTAAGCTCATATCTTTCCTGAAGCTTTTGTGATCCCACCTCCAAACTACCATGGTTGCATGTGGTACAACTTGGATCTCCAATCATCCAAGCTGAGTTCGCGACTCATGGTGAGTGATCTCGATGCCGTCAAGGCCCCCCACCATCAACCACCACCCAAGTCCTGCAAGAACTTGTGTCGCACCTCCAAACCGCAACCACCCAAGACCCAGCTGTCATCCTCCATTGTGCACAGCCTCGAACCACCACCGCGAGTCGCACCATCTCCCAAATTTGCATAGAGGTTGCCGCTTGGTAGTGGACAGCCAGACAGAGTAGTGGTTGTTGATTGATGGTGGTAAACGAATTTGAAAGGTTGATTTCTTCTGCTTACCTCTTAATTAAGTTGCAAGTCATCCATCCAAATTATTGATCTATTTTTCTACTGATCCAATGGTTTATATTTGATGAAACATGACTGGATCCATCTTAAACGACATATTTCAATTTTAGAAAATGTTGTCAACATTTCTAGAAATTCTGAAAACGTCAGAGGAGTTTAAGGAACACACTCAATATTATATTCTTTTTAATACATTCTCTTTTATTAAATCACATCATTAAAATAATACTCAAACTTGATTATATGTCACTCAAGCTTAATTACACGCCAATCAAGTTTGAGTATTATTTTAGTGTGGATTATACTAATAAAAAAGAACGTGTTAAAAAAGAGTATTGATAAAAATTGTATTCCTAACACGTTAAAATGTAATGTTGTGGTGGCATTTTTGTAGTTTTAATGAAATTTCTTCTTATTTCTCATTTCATATTTTCACGCATCTCTCCCTCCCGCATCCTCCCCTTTGCAGCCCCTTAATTTCTCTATAGATTCCATTGCCATGAACACTCGATGTTAAATCGTCAGCCAGTACTTCAATCTGTTCACAAGCACAATCTCTCCCACCGATTTTCCTCTTCCTTTTCTTCAAACCAGTTCTTGGCAAAGCTTCCATCTAAGCATCGGACATGCTGGATTTTCCTTGTGGTGGTGAAACAGAGATTTCGATCATGGACAGGCTCCAACACAATGCGTTGATGCTGCAAAAAAATTTGAACTTTCTTTTGATGCATTGGAAGAACCAGAAGCTGGGTGAAATAGACCCATGTTTAGATTTTGCTTTCACCCCCTTTTTCCCATACGAATTTTCCTTCATCAGTGAAAAATCCAAGGAATCCGAAGGTGAAGAGACACACCCAGATTGGGTCCAAGCACTTTTCTTCATCTGAGTTTTGATTGGAAGGCGGAAAATTGGGACTTGGCTCATCAAAGCAACGAAGAGTCCTTGAAAAGTTACTTTTGACATGTGGTGGGGGAGCGGTGGCACTGTCGCACTGAGGGAAGAGGATCACCTGTCCCATTCTCTGTCCCCTTCCCTGTCTCTTCACTTAAATTCTGACAAGTGTTCTAAATTTAATTACATATGTGGCACTGTCGCACTGAGAGAGTGAGACTGAGAGAGTGAGGACTGTGAGTGAAGTGATAGAAAATGAAAATGACAAATTATACTTGTTGTCAAAAATAGAAAAAATGAAAATGAAAATAAATTTTAAGAAATGAAAATAGAGAATGAAAATAGAAAATGTTTCATCAAACCAAACAAACCCTTAATATTCAATTTCCTGTGTAGAAGCACTTGCACTTGAACTTGCTATTGATCTTTCCCTTAGTGTTATACCCGAAGCTAGCATCTATCTATACTCTATAGGGAGTCTGTGAAGTGATTATGCTTGTTTGAATGACTTGGAGGCTTGTATGGATTGGGGCATTAAGCAAATATTGCTACACAACACTGAAAATCTTGTAAGTTTATGGAGCTCGGGTAGCAAAGCGAATAAGTAGGAACTCTAATTCACTACTCGCAATACAGCTAAATGGGTTGCTTTCTATCATTGCGAGGATGAAGATTATACAAGTAGAATTGGTCCCAAAAAAATTGGAGATAATAAACAATCAACAATAGAATAAGAGTAAAGAAGAAAAAGAACATATTACAAAAAAAAAAAAAGACAAAATCGGTCATGTAAAAATAGAGCAAAAGGCTGAAGATGACAGTATTTAACTTTTTCCAGTGATAGTGAGACATAAATCGGTTCGAGTTAACAGTTAACTAGCAACTCAGTTTGTTAGAATTGAGTTTCAAATATTTATATGCGCTATAAAATAAGTAAATATACTTATTTATACATAAAAAATCTTTCTTAAAATTCTTCATAAATAAAAAAATTTGTTATAAGAGATAATAATCTTATTATATTCTTATCTTAATAACATATATTTAGACATAATTCTTATTTATTAAGATGTTCTTATAAATATTTCATAAAGTAATAAGTGTATACATTTAAATTTAAACACTTTATTCACCTTATATAAATCTAACTTGAACGTTGAAGTATCTTTTATAAATACTCACTCCTTACACAATCATCGTAATTACTATACATCGAAGAAAATTACTATCATCAACTTCATTCAGGTAATCATATGAACCCTGCAATTCTTTTTTTTGAAAGTGCCTCAATGAATAGGCATTGAACTATACATTCAACAATGAAGCTCATTATTTACGTATTATATTGAACAGTCATTTCTAAAAATTTATTAACACGATACAAAAAACAACTCTGCAATATTAAAAATTTAACATGTGTCTCAAATATTAACCGAGAATAAGAATCTTAGGAACCACATAGGCAAGAGGATAACATCATAATGTAAGATCACCGGAATGGTCTAGGAGGCTTCTCTAAAACAGCAGAAAAGAACACCTCCTGATCATCCTTATCAAGCTTTGGAACAACAACCCATTTGTGCTTCTTATATCTCAGCGTTTTGAAGGCCTGCAAGTAATCATACAAATCTTCCTTCAAGCAGAAAAAGCTGTCAATCCATAGCAACCCCCCTGGCCTAAGAACTCTATCCCAATCATACAATACAAAGTCCAGGAGCACAAAATCAATCCACCCATCTAGAAATCTTGTTGTGTGAATCAAATCTAGGGTGTTGTCAAAAAATGGAAGCCTTTGATTTATAGTAAAGTAGAGAGGAACAAGTCCTCTAAGAGCTATCATTTCACTGAAGGGTGCCCCAAGATTGATTGTTGCTGAAACTATTGTCACATTGAATTCCCTCATCCTAGCAGCAAAAGTCCCAGTTCCAACACTGAAATCCAATCCTATTCTGATCTCTCCTGGCTTAATTCCAAGAACATCAGATATAAGGAAATCAGCTGTCTGGTTTGAATCAGCCTCCAATCTCACCCATCTGGGCATCTCATGATCAGTGAGATTGAAGCAGTCAGCACACTTGAAGAATCCCTTACGAGTGGTGGTGTTGGCGAGACAATTAAAGTTCTTGCACCGGTATTGACTCCATCTAACATTTCTATCATCAGGAAGTTTCCACATGGACTCGTTGATGGGGTATGGTTGGTTGTATAGCTTAGGGGCTCTTGAAAAGCACCTTCTCCTTGGTAGAGGATCGCATCCATGAACCATAAGCTTTTGAGCTAGTTTCCAGTCATCATTGCAGATTTCGCCAATATCATAATCCATGTATTCTTCTAGCTCCTCCTTCATGGCAAAGCAAGCATGTCCTATGCTGGTGAAGGTCGCATTTCCCCCCATAAAATTTTGTTTTCCTAATCTGTTAGGCTTGATCCTGACATACTTGCGAATCTCTTCTCGCAGAAAGTAATCAGCAGGTTCATCAGATTGTTTCTTTTCTTTCATTAGAGGATGAACGGTGAAACTACCACTCTGCTGATGAGATGCCTCCACTGACTCAAGAAGTCCTAATATGTCAGCAAGAAAGGCACCATGTTTAAATACAGATGGTGATGATGATGGATCCTCTTCTGTTTCCCTCAGTCTGTCCAGTTCCTCTTGAATTTTCTGAATTACAATTTGCACAGTTATCATCACTTCATTTTGATTCCCATTTGGGCCCTCAGGATTCAGATGGGTGTATAAAGATTCAGTACCAAGAAATGATCTGAAGGAGAAGAACTTGGACATGGCAGCACCAGAGAGGAGAAGAGCAAGTGCAGCCGGTATAAAGATAAAAAAGTAAACACTTCTCCATCTTTTTAACTTTGCATTAGCATTCAGTTTTGTCATTCCCATATCTTCCGAACTGAGAATACCGAAAGATTTCATGCATTCTTACAGAAAAGTACTGAGAGACAAAGTTCTCAAACGACACATACCTTGAAGTTGAGTTATGCAGTTTCAAATTAAGAAATGACTAAACATATGCAGCTCAAAGAGAAGATACTCATACAGCCATAGCATCAAAACTGAAATTGAGATAAGGACAGGAAAATGGATCATTGGATAATACCTTAAAGCTGATTACTTCAACGGTGAAAGTATGGAGTGTGATATTCTCATAAGTTATAAGATCATAATGGTAAACCAGAATGAACAACTGGGAATAGAGGATATTGATTGAGATTGGATTCCATAACCTACGCATGCTAATAAATGGAGTTTGACACTTGCCTAGCGGATTATCCAAGCATTCTAGTGATTGCTTCACAAGTACTTCGTTTAAATCAGTAAAAAGTGGTTCTCAACGCAACAAACATATCTTATATTTCAGTCAATCACAACTTGATGAAAATAATATGTGATTCAACTGTTACACGGATCTAGAGGATCGCTAATAGCAAGAAACTAGGAAGTGCAGCTGAGGATAGAAAGAACTAGTACATATGGCTCTGGATAATGGGTTAAGTCATTAAGGCTTGCACATGTTGAGGTCTTGCATTCAGTACAAAACAGAAAGAACTAGTAATTTAGTAAATGCCACTGCTTTAAGAACGAGCTGGCACCACGTGCACTCACTATACAGATACAGATAATTTCTCACTGCGAAAAGTATGAAGTGCAGCTGAAGCAAGGCTAAAATATAATTCACCACTTTCAGCTGGTTTGCATAAAACTAGAGAATATTTCATGACCACACGTTACCATGCTCATAGAAGTGCTAGGGATCCGTTGACAGTCTCTAATGTTGAATAGGATCTTCCATCTAGTTCCTGTAATCAAGGATAATAGAACCAGAATATTAGGCCAAAAACAAGGGCAGAAACCTTGTCCCCGGAATGAATGGGTACCAAGTACAAGCTGTCTACTAATGACGACAACTAAACGGGCCCATGAATGGGAAAAAAGGAAAACAAAACCGTAGTCCGTAGCAACCTCATGTTCTAAAGGGAGGCAAATCAGAGCAAAGGGGGGAAAAACAAAACTGAAATCCTCAAAAGCAGTATGGTATAACTATAATGTTTTCAACAAGGGATTCTATTGTGAAAAATGCTACTTAAACATATTTAAGAAACACGTCACCTTGAATCTAAAAGGTAAATGGCAAAATTATGTGTGTATGTGTGAAAAAGATAAATTAAAATAAACTACAATTAAATGATATGTGTAATACAATGGAGCATGCTATGATTGAGAAAACGTACTATTAGGTGGCCTGTGGGTCAAACTGCAACTAGCTTCAGGCTTCAGCAGGTAACCAGTCAGCATAAGACAAGACACGAGGTTAAAATAGAAGAAAAATGGCATCCAATGTCAAATCAACCAAAATATAGTCGCATTGCAAGGACAATCGGGGCATTAACAAGAAGTTCATCCTCCATGGTAATGGGCAATAAGCATCATCATAACCCTTGTCTAACATTCACTAAGGCAAGCGATAACTCAAACAATTATACTTGAATTGATGTTCTGTTAAAGACCAAAACACTTGTATTGAATTACATCATCAAATTCAAACCCCTAACAATAACATCTAGTTGATAAAATTTTCATTTCCCTTTGATCCAACAAAATGAATATTCATCACAATATCAACCACCCCATTAAAAAAAAAAACCCTAAAACTCACCATCTCCCATCTACCCGGAAGATTTACACGTTCCCCACTCTACTAGCAAAACCAAGCGAAACCCATTAACCTACATCGAACCCTAAGAAGAAAAGTCACCGCCTTCCCCTTCTATCAGCCGCGTACTGAGAGAGAGGCACCACCTCTTGCAGCGGCGTCGACAACGGCGTCGGCATGGGGGAGTTTCGGCAAACGGGGCACGACCCATTGAGCTTCAACCATGAATCGAGGCAACAGAGGTGAAAGTAGTGGCGGCACTCCGGCATCATCCTCAGCATCTCCAAATCCTTGTACTCACACAAACAGATCGAACACGTGGTGTCGTTTCCAACATCCTTAGTGTACTGAAACCTCGGATAGGAGTTGATGACGTTCTGTTCAAGACCCAATACGACGTTGTCGTTGTCACCCTCACGCTGGCCTTCATCGTCGTCTTCCGCCACGAAGATTATGCGTGGCAAAACGATGCCGTCATTGGAGTTGGTGGGGTTGTTATTGCGGTTGTGATTGTGGTTGCGGTTGCGGTTACGGAGGGTGCGGAGACAGAGGTAGGAGGAGAGGATGAGGGTGGAGAGGAGAAAGAGGAAGCCGAGGGCGATGGCGATGGAGTAGCCAACGCCGAGGTTGGTGAGGTAGACGGTGGGTGGTGGAGAGGAGGAAGAGGAGGACATGGGGATGAAGACGAAGAAGAAGAAGATGATGAAGAAGAAGAAGAGAAGGGATGAGAAGGGGAATACTCCATTTGTGGAAGGAGAGGGCAGGGAATTAGGGAGGTTGTTGTTGTGATATTTTTTGAGGGCCAAAGGGTGGGTGGGAACTTCAGCTGCTGCATTTAATACTAGGTTTTTGTGAGCAACTCAACTCTCCAAGGGGCATTAAATTGTTTGTGGTCATTTGGTGGTAAGACTTGGTGCTTTTGGCACTTGCAAGTGGAGGGAAACAGGATAAGTTATTAACAATTTAACACTATTAACTATTAACTATTACATTACTACAAGTCTGCAGTTACAATTTACAGAGATCCTTTTGTTTTGGTTTATTTATTTATTTTTTGTTTACTTTATGTGCCTTTGCTTTCATTTTTCTACTCGGATTTGATTATCTTTTCAGGATAATGGTGGTGGCGAATTGGTGATGGTGGTGAATCGACAGTTGCGGTGTGTATGAGGGAAAGTGATTGGGATTTTGGTTGGTCGTGGGTGCCACAAATGAGAAAGGTGGTGGTGGCGTGGTGTTGTGGGGGTGGGGGAGCGAAAGCGAGTGTTCGACGAATCATCCAACACTTTGGAGCTCCTATTGGAGTTGTACTTGTACACAGAATCTACACAAGCAACAAAGAATCTTGCCAACCTTCATTGGAGCTTTGAATATAAACTGAGTCCGTCAAACCTAAACATGAGTTGGACTCGGGCTCATAGATTATATTAAAAAATTGAATAATTATATTTACATAATTTTTATTATTTAATTATAGTTAATTCTATTTTATTTTTTTATATACTTATATTATAATTTTATCATATTATATAAATGTGAAATAATGTGTTTAGTAATAATACACACCAAGCATTATTCAAAATTGAGGTGGGATTTTTTTTTCTTTTTTGGTTCAGCCTTAAACTAACTGTACTTTGACTTAAAAATATTGTTTTCCTACTTTGAGATATATAAAAAAAATTATTTTATATAAATTCTTTTGTTTTTGTTTTTGTTTTTGTTTAGAAAAGAGCAACCTATAACTGAAATGTATAAGAATATATTTATTGAAAATAACTCATAATCTCTTAATTTAATTTAATTTTAATAATAATTGCAATTGCAGTTTCATATAAACCTCCACAACAATTATTGATTATTCTATTAAAAAAGTGACATTTAAACAAAAAATAGTTTCTCTTTTTTTTTGGTTTAATCTTTAATGCTTTCTCCGTTTTACTTCCTTGTGTTGTATCCTTCATAATTACTTTTTTCCTTTTAAAAGTTATAATATTAAATGCATAATAATAATTTTTTTTGACATGGCATAATAATAAAAATTGTAATTAATATTAATTTAATTATTATAAATGACAAATAATTTGTATTTAAGTATAATCAATAAAAGAATTAGCTAACCAGTAAAAAAATTTGTTAGCTAAATAATTAAGACTAATAATAATAAATTAGCTTGAGCTTAGAAGCGCTCAAAATCTTTGACCCAAACTTTCTGCAACAAGACGCTAAAACTATTTTCACCTAAAGTTGCAATATTATTATTGCAATCCACCACTTAAATGTTTCTTGCAAAACATACATATACATTGCATCATGAGTTTAAATAATTAAGGGTGTCTATTAGGAAGTGAGTGGGTTTTGGGATATTTTTCAATTCAATCCGTTAATTTAATAAATGAGTTGAGTTAGGTTAAGTTTTTTTTTTTCCTTTAACTTGGTGCAACTTGATTCACTCAAAAGTGAATTGAGTTACATCAAATTCATAGATTTAAAATAAATTAAAAAAATTTACTAAAATAAATGTCAATATATAAAATAAAAAAATTGATTATACATAAAAAGTCTTAATTAAAAATAATATATATTCTAAATAAATTAAAAAAATCACACAACTAATTATATGCAAACAAAATAAGTTTAAACAAATTAAATAAATTTAACAAGTCTTACTAAGTTAACATAAATTTAAAATAAACTACAAGTAAGTTAGTATGTTTTAAAAGGTATAAACAAGCAACTCATATTAGTTAATTGAAGTTAATATCATCATATATAATATATAGATTGATATAATCATTTATTTTATTATCAATTTTCTTAATATATTTTTTATCATACAAGCAATCTATTAAATTTTTATTGAAATGATTTATTAGATGCTTCATAAATTTTTAATATTTATTTTATTAGTTACATTCTCAATGTAATCATAATGCTTACACATAAATTTAATTAACAATATAAAAAAGACAATAATAAAAGTAAACAAAAATGACTACCATGGTTAAATGACTTTAAAAAAAATATTACTTAGATAAATTAAGTTTAACTCTTATATTCTTACCACAAATAGTACATACACCCATTTGTATACCTCATCTAATATCATTCATTATACTTACTTTTTCTTATCACTTTCTCTCTCTCAATCACACACCCTTAAAAATAGTGTGTACAATACCTACACCTCTAAAAGAAGTATAAGATGATTATTTTCCAATTAAGTTTGCATGAATTAACACCTATTAAACCCATACTTTTATAAATTAAAGTAATTTCTAATACAATCTAATTTACAAACCCAACCTAAGTAATATCTTGTAAATTAGATTAAATAAAAACTCGAGGATTTGTACGTTAACCACCAAAGGTGCCGAACATCCCTATGTACAATACAAAACCATCCCTCTCATTACTGCTTTTGACTTATTTATTCTCCTACCACCCACGTGACCCACCAGCACAAGTAACGCATCTCCTAATTTCTCATTTTCTATGTAATTTGAGGCGGATCCTACTATACACCTTCTTTAGTTAGAATGTATGGTGTATCACTCAAAATAATATATAGTTGTAAGTCAACTAGTTAGGTATTTTTTTGTGGTAAAACTCTTAAACACCACTAGAACACCCACGCGTACAACCACCACTACCATTAAGACGGCGCAATGCAGACAATGATGCGACTGTGGGAGTGGACCCAGGTGGTGTTCACGGCTCGCAGTTGGTGCGCAGTGGTGGTTTGTGCAGGGACGTAGTGGCTTGCGATGATGATTCGTGGACGCGGGTGAGACAGGCAGATCTGGGTGGTAGTTCACGGATTTGACATCAGATTGGAATCTCACCGTGGGACGGTGGTCGTGAGTCGAGATAGAGGTACACAGTGGTTGGGCGTGGAAGAGGGCGATGATTCCGAACTTGACTTGTGGGTCGCGTGCTGGCTGGAGCGAAGGTTGAGGTCGCGGTGGTTGGGCGTGGAGGCTGAGGGTGTAGAGGCTGAGGTCTTGCGATGGTGGTTCGTGAACGCAGGTGAGACGGGCGAATTTGCGTGGTTTTTGGGTTTTGGATGGATTTGTGACTTGATACTGGGTTTGGGTCTCGGTGGCCATGGTGGGTCGTAGATCTGACAGCGGATCTGGTGGTTCATAGGTTCTGGGTGACTAGGAGTCGCGGTTTCCTACTGGGGCTTTAAGTGGCTGGGTTTTCGGTTAAGGGAAGAGGACGACGGTGTAGTAGTAGATCTGGGTGGTTGGTGCACGGCAGAGGTGAACGACGTTTGTGGCTTAGTCGTGCATGGTGGTTCTGGTCGGGAGTGACTGTGGGTGCGGTGATTTTTAGGGGGGTGGTGGTAGTGTTGCAATTTTTCATAACTTACTTAGTAGGTTTCTTATACTTAATCTAAGTCATTAATATTTTTTATGTTTAAATGAATGGTCTGAGATGCAAGGTATATCATACACCTTAAATTGAAATGTGTATATTAGACACCCCCGTAATTTGAAAGGGTTTTTTTTTTTTAAATTTAGAAATGTTTAAAATTTGACTCATTCTATTAATTTGGTCTAACTTGAAGATAATTAAAATGAATTTAAGTTTTACAAATTGGATTTCGTATGTTTTTAATTGGAGTACACGATACACATCTCCTCATTTCTTGTCTTCTATGTAATTTGAAGGGTTCTTTTTACATTTATGGGTGTTTTAAATTCGACTCACTCTATTAACTTAGTCTAACTTAAAGTTAATTAAGATGACTTTGGATTTTAAAAATTGTATTTGATATGATTTCATGTCGAGTTCAAGTAATATTATGAGTTATCTTAATACGATTCTATATTTTAAATTATTTTAAAATTTATACTTTTTTACAATTAATGATAAATAATAAGATTTTTTACTTAAATTAGAACATTTTAATATAAATATAATAATATATTTATATTAATATTATTTATTTTAAAATATGCCTTAGTTTTAATTCTCATTCTCATTTTTATAATTTTATAATTTACTTATATGTAACATTTAAATTTATATATTATATTTATATATCAAATTACCCAATTTAAACCTAATTGTTAGTGAGTATAATCGGGTTGGATTATGATCTAAAAATATAACTCAATCAAAATATTGTATGAAGCCAAATCCCTCCATATACATCCTTAATTAAAGTAATAATGATATTATTATTATATTATTTTTTACAATACTCTTTATATAATTAATTAATTTTTTTTATTTAATCATAATTATTTAAAATATAATAAAAAATAATATATTAAAAAAAAGAACATTATTATTCTTATTAAAGTAATAATAACATTATTCGCCTAATTAAAATATTTAACTTTTATTTAATTCTTTCATAAATTTATTTTATATTTTATAAAAAATTATAATAATATATAATTTAATTTAATATTTCTCTCATATAAATATATGATAAATATACAATAAAAATATCTGAATTAGACATAAATCATTTCCCTTAAAGTAACCCCATGTTTTGTAGTCGACAAGAATATAAATGTTCTGTACCGAAAAAATATATATAAATAATCACATCGCTGCCACTATTGTGGGCTGACCTTGCATTCACGACATGTGTAGTACTTCTCGAAGAAAGGTGACATTTATTTATGGAAAAAATTATCACATAAAAAAAAAAAAATATATATATATATATTGTTATATTTTTTTAAGGATGTCAAATTTAACAAAATAAATAATAAAAAAAAAATATAATAAATAATATTAAAAAATATAAAAAATATATATATATTATTAATGATAAAAATATCAAAATATTTATTTATTTTTTGATAATAAATATCTTGATCTTTTTTTTAATTTGATCTTTATTTTTTTATCAATTTAATTTTTTATATTATAAATCATCATTAAATATAATTTGTTATCACTTCTTAATAAAAGTAATAATATATTATTAATCAATAATAATCATGTTATATTTATATTATCATCATGTTATAAGCACATTACCATTATTAGTAACATAACATTATTTTTGTTAGAATTTATAATAAAATCGTAAATGAAGATTACATTAAATAATAATTTATAAAATATAAGAAAAAATTGATAAAAATAAAATAAGAAATCAAATTTAAAAAAGAAGTAAAGATAAAAATCAAAATACTTATTTTATTTTTTTAATTAACCAACGGGGGAGGACACATTTTTGTTACTAACTAGCTAGCGGAGTGATGCAAGGATGCACAGGGTTGTTTCATCATTTTTATTTTCTTTATATTATGTCAAACTCTATAGAGAAATTAGAAAATGAAATATGACACCGGCGACGGTAATGGTAGTTATAAGTGTGACAATGATTGTATTAATGGCAGTGACAAAAACAACAGTACTGGTAACGATAAAAAACAATTATTGGTTCTATAATACACTGAGTGTTCCGTCATTTGAACTAAAGTTTGATTAATTTAAGTGATTTTACATTTATTTTTTTAAAGTAAAATTTTGAATTAGAATCTTAAAAAACTTAATATTAATTTTTTTATACTTTTATAATTTATCTAAATTCGACTCTAATTTAATTGAGATTTAATATAATTTAAAGATACCAAGAGTATTTTTAAAAAAAAAAAGTGTTCCATCATTGAGAAGGAATGATATATATTTCCTAAGGAAATGACTAATTCCTTTATGCGGTTGCTACTAAACCACAGTTTAACCTTATTCACATTCCTGGCCTTTAAATCATTATTGTCATGAACTGTAAGCGTAAGCGTAACGCAGCTAAGATCTCAAACTGCCCAAAAGGCCAAAACTGTTAAGGAAGTGTGCTGTTAATTTGCTAAAGAGAGTACCAGTTTGCTTCCTGGTAAGGCAAGCATTTTCATCACAAGTGTTACAAATATAAAGTTATTTATGTATCCATTTAACAACTTTAAGCTTTATTGCCATGGCTTCAAAACTCTTTGGGGAATTTTGATTTAGGAGTTATTTTTACATTTTTAAGAATTTTAAAATAAGAATGTTTTGTTCTCATATCTAACAAGAGATATAAAAATATTTATATTTATATCCCATTCTCAATAATATTTATTAATCACTACTCTAATTATTTTTAAGAGAAGAGGTGAGTTGAGATTTTTTTCAAAAATAATTATAGAGCTATAAAATAACATTTTTATCCACTTTTATCCTGAAATTTTTAAGAATGATTAAAATTAACTAAACATAATTTGATATATTCTTAAAAATACCATTCTTTGAAATTCTATTCCCAAGAGTCATTATTGAAAATGAAAAAAACAGCTCTTCAAGCAAACCGCGGTATAACTAAATGGGTTAGAAATTTAACATGGTTTCAAAGTTCAGATCTCTCTATTTTCTTTTGTTCTATGAGTACGGTGTACAGAAGACTAGATAACCTCTTCCTTTTTTAAAAGCATTACTTAATTTCTTCCTTGGATTAGGCATGATTCGATCCGTCTGTACCCTCATTTCAAAGGATTTTATCAGTTGATAGTCAACACCTTCAAATTAAGGACAAGTTCTTGCAGCCTTATAATTAATGTTATGTTTGATATGCACGGATAAGTTTTATTTGAAATTGTATTAAAAATTCATTAATGAGTTTTTCAACCCCATTAATCCCATACCAAACTGACCCTAAGCCTCATCTCTTCTAGTTACAGTTGGCTATTGTGGAACTAGCTTACCAGGAGTCCATTAGTAATTGCTTTCGCCAGATTTAAAATCTTATAAAGTCTAATCAGCTAATCTTCTCCGCACATGTACTTAGCCACTATAGGATTAAGCTTATTGCGCGTCCCTGTTGTGATAATTTATTTCGCTAGATACAAAATTAAAACAAATGGAAGAAGACAAGCGAATTACAGCCATTGTCATCACATTGAGAAGAGAACATATATTGCACATATGCAAGGCTTAAATCTGTAAGATGGGAGCTCCCACGGCTAGCTGTAAGATGCATGGACATGACTGTGCCTGGCCAGGACCAAGGTCACTGCTCTTTTCCCCCATTTTGTTCCATTTTGATGTCTAGTCAATTCATGTTTCCTCGCAATCTACTTTAAATGCTGGGATAGCTAGGCACCTTTAATTTAGAGCAACTAGCCTATTCAAATTCACGCGTAAATAATGTCTAGTATGACATCAAGTTATGGGTATGCATACAGTTACTAGCCCCAAACAGAGGGATTTTTCATTTTTGAGCAACTTGACTTTTGCTTCAAGTTGGGAGATGAAAACACTCACGGGCTCATTAACTGCTACACTAATGCAATCCTTACCCAAAAGTTCCAAAAAAATCAACATTATTTCTCATCAGGGCAGAAAGAAAAACAAACAACCCATAATCTCAAAACGGGAAAAAGGGACAAATAAAGAAATTTTCTCATTATTTTTGGTACAAATATTTTACAAACATATTCAAGGAAACTAATATTGATTTCTAAAGTTTAACCTTCGGCTTACAATTCTGTTGTTGAATTCCCTTTGTAGAAATATTGAAAGTGGTGGTGCAGTTCATTTTCACAACAACATGTTTCTTAATCAACTTCAAAATCTTCACCTTTCCTGGAACTCTTGAGAAGGTGCTCATGGTCAACAGCCCTGAACCCAAGTCAGCACTCAAATTTGGACTAGAAATGATGCGATCTGTGATGACATCCACCGTGATATTCATCCTGATTGTGCGCCGGGCCTTGGCACGCCCCGGTGGCCCTCTGGCCTCTCCCACCATGATGCCATGGTAGTACAAAGTTGTGGTAGTGTTACTATATCTGAAGGATGCAACGTTAGGATTTTTAACTGATACATCTGCAATCAAGGACATGTTAACCCCAGGTTTGGGGATCATGCTATTATTGACAAGTTCTAGCTTTGTGATTTTGAAACCATTCATAGTGATAACGGGTTCCCTAACACGAAATACAGTGAATATCAAGACTATGATTACTATTGCTAGAAGCAGTAAAGAAGCTAATGGGCAAGCACACCATTTGATGAATTTTCTACGATCGAGTCTTTGAGGGTGCAGAGTGGTGACATCCTCGTCGCTGCTTGGGCGGTCCCTGATTGGGGCTAGGGGTCTAACTTGCTCCTTCTCTGCCATGGCTACCTAGGAAAACTAGATTTCAGGCAACTTTTGGAAATTGAAACTGCGTGTGCTGTGCTCCGCTTTGCTTTATTTGCGGTCTTAAAGTAACTGTGAGTGTGTGACTATGAGGTAGCAATGAGGCCCACTTCTCCTTAAAGTTGCTTGACTTTAAGTAGTTAGTACAAGAATTTGTGCATTTTGATGCAACAATTTTGACGTGTTGACTAATCTTCACCGCCTCCTCTATTTTCCGTATTTGCACACTTTTGGTATATTTGATTTATATGAAGTTATTAGATGATAACTTTTAAGGGAGATTATATATATATATATATCACAAAGATAATACGAAAACTTGAATCCCTATCTTGTTTATTTGGTCTTTGACTACGTATATATACCTTGGAGGCAGTGTTATTATAGACAGTTCTCTAAAAATTACCCACTCCAGAACTTTGGTTGACCCTTTTTATAAATTATCTAAATTTTATACTAATAATTTACTTATTGCATGTGATTTTCATTTTTTATTATATTTTTTCATAATCTATATATAATATCAGTATATCACCATTTCTTCATCGTATGTGATCCTGCTCTCCCACCTTTGGCAACACGTGATCCTGCTTTATTCGTATATAGTTACTTTTTATTTTTAATTTTATATATGTGATTCTTCAAAATATTTTGGAGTAAAAATCCACATTATCTAACTAATCCCTACAGTACACTATAATTAATATCCAGTTAAAATTTTTAACATAACAAGAAAAATGAAACAGGTATTCGAGTATTAACAGAAGTTAATCAAGCGTTAGGAAAAAGGAATTTAGGATACTTGCATCTTGAGCAAACAGATATCCCTAAATACTAAAAATTTAGGGATATCAAAGTATACAAATATTTAAGGGAGAATATTTGTTGTGATTTGTGACATAAGGTAGGTGAACGGTCTAATCTGAGTGCAGCATACCAGAAAATATAATCTTACCTAGTTACCTCATGCTTTGATATAATCTGCCAAACTTTGTTTTTCATCGATGATAAACAAGATTTCAATTAACACGAACGAAAGCAATAAATAATTAGAGTTCCACAATCCTGTCAAGTCTTAACTACAAATTTACAATTAACTAGGGATTTGGCTGCCTCTCATATTACGAGTTTATAACGAAAATATATATATAATCACCCACAGCCAATATTTGTTTTTATATTTTGAAAAAAAAAATAAGAGGACCCGGCCGTAGCGTATAACTCATTTTGTTAACAATAATAAATGAAATGAACTTAGCAAAATAATAATAATAATAATTGAAATGAAACTCGGGCAATATTTAACTGATTTATTAGGTTTTATATAAGGGTTTAAAATTGATTATTCAATAATATATAGTTTTTTATATTATCAATAAACTAGATAAAAGATCACATTATTATAATACTTAATAAAGTTTTCAGCCAATCTCTGAGTTTTCAGCCACTCTCACAAATACAGAATGAGTGGCGGAAAGTTTTTTTTTTTAATTGAGTTTTACTATGTTTTTCTAATAATTTTTTAATTTTTAATAAAAAAAAATTAAAAAAAAAATAAATATATTTAATATCTTAAAAATAAAAAAATAATTAATATTTTTTTTTATTTAACAATTAAGAAAGTTAAGAGGAAGATTTAGAATTTTTTTTAATTTTTTTTTAATAAATAATAATGAAATTTCTCAACCATTCATTTAATGTTGGTAAAATTTCTGTTTAAAAAGATGTTTATACATCTATCATTACTGTTAATTTTAAGATTTTCAAGTATTTCTATTAAGCATGAACATAAGATTGGTTGGGATAAATTTACTTTGACCTAAACCCTATCCGATATTTGATTGGATTAATTCTTTGGATTCTAACCTAGTCCGTTCATGGTTCGACAGATAATTAAGTCAACATTGAGTTGACTTAATAATAAAATGAATTATACAAATATAAATATTTATATAATAACTAAGTCATAAATAAGATTTTAGAAGTAGAAAGTTAAAAAATGTAGTATTTTACAATATATATTTTAAAATAGTTTATATTAATATAAATATATTATAATGTTATATAAAAATATTAAATCAAGTAATTTTTATTTATTTATTACTAATTATAAAAAATAAAAATATTAAATATTATGTAATATCAAATCGAGTTAAAATAATTTAAAATATGATTCTAATCCAATTCAAAAATATACTGAGTTTAGTTTATAAAAATTTGAACCCACTCAAATTAACTTTGTACCAAAATAAATCATTAAGATTGATTTAGTTTTGAAGACTTCTAATTACAGCAATTTCTGCGCCAAGTATTAACTAAACTGCCAATGAAGTATGCCTTGAATCTTTTTAAAATATGAATTTTTGTTGTTTTTAAAGTTATGGGGTTATGGTCAATAGGATAGACGAAGGTTCGTACGCTTGTGCATTTCGTAGCATCTCCCTTAATTTTATGTCATTGACAACTCATTCGCAATCATCATCACATTACCTGCCCAAGTATGGCATTTGGCTCAACCACCAACTAGTAACTACTTTCTTTACCCACATTTAATAGGAGTAAGTGATAGAACCTTCTCTCTGTGGGATTGAACATCCTGCATTTTCAAAGGTCTCGTGCATTGCATGTGACTGTTATATAAAATGTCAATTTTGGACGCCAATATTGAAGTAGGGAAGGTCCGAATAGTACATTATCTCATTACCCCTTTGTTTGTTTTAAGAGAAAATGGGAGGAGAGAAAATGGGGGAAGAGAAAATGAGTAGAAAAAGGAATTTTCTCCCGTTTGGATGAGTAAAAAACAGGAGAGAAAGAAAAAAATAATCATGGGGCTTACTAAATTATTTTCTTGGCTAAGTTGAGGAGAAAACTGGTGAGAAAACTCTCACCCATACTATTCCTATCTCGCTCTGCTGCATCTATGTTCTTTTTCACCTTGCAAATATTTTTTTAATATTTTTCATATTTTCTTTCTTCTCATTTTCTCTTCATCCAAACAATCAATTTTTTCTCTTATATTTCTATCTATTTTCTCTTCTTTCATTTTCTTTCTTCTCATTTTCTTTCCTCTAATTTTCTCTTCTAATCCAAACAAAGGGTACATGTATTGGGACAATTGTTGTAGATCCACTGAGCTGGAATTAAAAAATTAAGCTTTAAAATTATAATTATCTATCTTCATTTTAGTGTCGAATTTTTTATTTTCAAAATTATTACTATTAATTAGTCATTTAATAATTTAAAGAAAATATAAAAAGAACAAAGCGGTAAATAGAATTTATTAATTATTTAAAATTTTTAAAAAATAAAAAGATAAAATTATAAATATTTTTTACTCTTCAAATATAATTGTCTTTTAGCTATTTTTCAACTTCTCACTATATAATTATAATTCACTTCAAATATTTTTAATATAAATTTAAAAATATGAGCCAATGCTCTAGTAATAATATGTCAATAGATACGTGTATAATCATGCAATATATATTAACATACGATCGATCTAGTTTTAACTTTGAGAGTAGTTTATGATGCTATTTCATACAAATTTTTGTAGAGATTTTCATGTGTAAAGAGACTTCATTTAATTAAGAATTTATAATGTTTGATGCTTACAAAAGTTAAGGTGTATGGAAAAACATTAAACCGGTTACAATTTACCTTAGAGTGGCCTCTAATTTGTTAAATTCCATTTGTTCAATTTTACAGGGTCAATTTGCTTATGAAGCTTTGCATTTTATCATTAGCTAACATTAAGTGAAAATGTTGTCCTCTTATTGACCCATGACACTTAATTACTGTCAACTGTCAATATTGTTACTAGAGTTGTATTTTGGGATAACTAATGACATTCTTATACAACCTTGATAGAAGAAAATCACAACCAGAATATGTACTACGTTAATATAAAATAAATAGGATTGGAAAAGTTTGGCTAAGACTATGAACCACACATCATGCTCATGCTGAGCTATTCGATATTGTCATACACATAAAATTATGGTCCTATGGCCATAAATCTCTCTAAAAAATTCTGGTAAAAAAAAAAAAAGTGAATAACAACAACAACATTCCATGCCTAAAGTTTCACCTTACGTTGGCAATTTGTGTCCTGAATTGCCCTGCTTGTAATGTTAACCGTCACGGTGCAATTCAACCTCACCTCAACATGTTTCTTAACAATATTCAAAACTTTCACTCTCCCTGCAATTACTGAGTAGCTGCTCATAGTCATCTGTCCCCTGCTCACATCCGCCACCAAATCCGGACTAGAAGCGAGGCGGTCCGCCAAGATATCCACCGTGACATTCATCCTAAACGTCCGCCGTGCCTTCACCAGCCCCGGCGGGGGGTGCGCCTCCGCCACCGCCACGCCATGGTAGTACACAGTGGTGGTGGAGTTGCCAAATTTGAAGGATACTACATTAGGATTTTCAATGGACATGTCTACCAATAGGGACATGTTCACCTTAACTTGAGGGAATGGATTGACCATGAGCTCAAGGTTTGTGAGTGTGATCCCATTGGTTGTGACTTTGGTATCTTTGACCTTAAACACTGTGAATGCTAAGATTACAATTACTATGACTAGAAGTAGTAGAGCTGCAGTAACACACCCACACAACTTGATTGTCCTATGACGTGTGCTTTTAAGGGCCTCTTCCTCGTCACTCTTTGGGTGGTCTATGGCTGGGGCTAGAGGTCTGGCTTGGTCGGTCTCTGCCATGGCTGGGAGGTCTGAAAGGGAACCAGTGAGGGCAGGGCTTCACAACAGATGTGCAAAATGGAGATGCTTGGTGTTGGAGGTGCTTTGTTGTTCTGCTTTGAATGTATATTTATAGTTTCGTGGAATCTGTGGGGGTTGAAACTGAAAGTCTATTACCATGTTTTGTAGTGCAAGGATTTAGGTATGTGACCCATTTTGATTTAACGTATTCACTCCTGGACACGTTTTCTAAGAACTAAATGAGAAATGCCAAAAAGCGAACGCGGATAGTGGTGTGTTTTGTGCCTAGACTTTCGAGCTGGTATATGTTGACTTCGTGTTGTTATTCCATAAATAAATAAATTACTTACTTGCCTTTGCGTTTGGCAACATATAACCATTATTTCATTTAGTTGCATTGGTATGGGTCTATGGGGTTTTAGTTAATCTCAAATGTTAGATAAGATATGAGTGTGAACAAATTAAATACAAAAGGTTACTTTCAAGCTGTAATGTCAAATGAGTCAAAATAGAATTTTTTTTCCTTTAATCCTATATATTCTTGTAAGAAGAGAGACTCATTGATGTCATGGAGAATTATGTTTATAAAGAAATTATTATGTTATTTTGGTAATTTTAAATACATTTTTTAAGAAAATATTATCATATTAAGATTTTATATTTTAAAAAACAAGCATTTGATTAAGATTTTTTATTTGATTAGGATTTGATTATCTTTGAATTATAAAGAATTAAATATCCTTTAGATGCCTTATGTTATTCAAATCGTGATATTGGTAATAAAATTATTATGTTTTGAATTCTGAAAATTATGTATTTGTATTTTGGTACAATTCTGATTTTCATATCATACTTTTTTTTACATAATTTTTACACTATTTCTCATATTATTGAGATTAATATTTCTATATCAACAATTTCTAATACTTTCTATCATTTAATCATAACTATTAAAAAATAATATAAAAAAAATAATGTAACATCATCATTTTCTACTTTAGAATTCAAAAATTATTTCTTAGTACGTTTTACTTCACGTAGTCTAACTAGAGTCACCACCTCCACAATCCATGGAGTTAGTTTACCACTATCCTGCTTTTATTATATTGTATTAGCGCCCATGAAGAAAGCCTTCCAACTCAATTAGTATTGATTGTTGAAAAATGAAACCACTCCTTTTAGTTCGCACTTCACTTCACCCTCCCTCCCACTATATAAATACTACTGCTCACCACAGCTCCTAGTCATTTGAGCAGAAAATAAAAAATATATATATATATAAAAGAAAGAAGAAAAACAGAGCACCGTTAACCCTTTGGGGTAGAGCTCCCTCTATCCAAAGCACCTCTCATCTCCATCTTATCCGTAACGAAAATGTCTGCGAATAGCAACTCTTTTGTGGTTCTCTATCATCAATTGATGATAGAGCTAGGCATGTCTGAAACGACCCTTGACGAGTTTTTTTCTCAACAGGGCAACTGATGCTAGTGCAACTGAGATTGACAACTTTAAGTCTGTCAAGTTATGGAAGCTTCTTGCCAAACCCGTGCATCTTGTTGATGAGACACCTCTACTGAAGCTTCCTCAGATTCCTGATCTTAACAAGCCACCTGCTCAGAGTCAGAATGAAGAAGCCATGGGGCCATTCCAGCCGCAGCTCAAAAAGTGTCATCTGATTCATGATCTGAATTTACCACCGCCTGAATTGTAGGACATCACTTTGCAAGTGGTGTATCTCTTATCACCCGAAACCCCTTATTTCACTTGTTTTATGGTTTCATTTCATTTTTGGTTTGTCCTAAATTTTAGGATGTTGAAACACAAGCTAGTACCACTGTTGCAAAGAATAAGAAAGGAAAGCATCCTTCAAATGGAAGAAAGCGTTGAGAGTAACTGAGGGAGTCAAGAAGAATATAAACCTTTAGTTTATACTGATGATATACTAATTTTTGGATGATAGTTTACTAATTTTGGATGACATTTTTTTTTGTAATAATTTTTTTGATAATTTTAGGATTGAAGTAGTAATTAAGTTAAATTCTTTCCAAAATTATACCTCCGTTTAAGAGTTTATTATAAAGAGAATATTTAACATTCATATGATGTATGTGTAAATTGTGTGCAATGCACTTGTTAGTTTCATATCATATCAAAAAATATAAAAAGTGAATAAAATAAATAATAAATAATTTTTTTTTAAAATCTTATATTTTTATTATTTAAAGAGAATAAATAGTTAGAGTGTTGGCCAACACACATAATGAAGACAAGAAAAAAAAAAGCTAGATAAGCAAGGTAAGCAAATTTTGGGTAAATGATTTAAAAATTGGGAGTTTTTGGTGCATTTTTATTATGTTATTCTTAAACTATTTCCCCTTTTTTAGTAACAAAACGTGGAAACTTTCTATATTCTAAAGAAAAATAGACAATTTCAATTTTTAACACACTCTCTCTGTAGATGTTTTTGGGAAAATGGGGGAGAAGACATTTATTTCAAGAGAGGGAAAGCCTTCCCTGAAGAAAGAAACCACTCGCGTTGAACATCTCGTAGTTCTAGTGTTAAACGCCTCCTAGTTCTCACCTCACCCTCCCACTATAAAATTGCTGCTCACCCTCCAAGTTCCACATCTCTTAGTTATCTCAGCAAAAAGAAAAGAAAATAAGAAAATCAGAGGACCCAACACCCTACAATGGCCTGGTGTTAATGGATGATATTATAAGGGAAAGGCTAGGTTTTGCCCAACCTCAGAGAGGCCCTGCTATCACCTTCAATATCTTAGTATGTATCTTGGCAGAAGAAAGCATAACTCTCCACGTCCTTGTTGCTTTCATCTTCTCTGCACTCACTCCGCTTCATCCAAATAAAATCACCAGAAAACTCCACCCCATTTCAAATCTACCCAAAGACAAACTTCGTCTCTATTGCTAGCTTTCTTGAGTATTGCTTGGCTTTTTGGGATAGGTTTAAGTTTACTATATGGATTCCTCACTTTGATAAATAAATGATAATGATTTTAGAATAAATATTTAAATGTAAAAAATGGTGAATGAAATACTTGAAAAATCACTCGAAGTACTAAATCCAGAGCTGGGTATCATATAAAATGTCTTTTGTTTTTGGAAAAATTAATACTAAATACTATCAAGGAATCATATTTAAGTTAAAGGGACAAAAAAAATTAAAATTATTAAGAAGAATTAATCTAAATTTAATTAAAGAGAAAAACCTTTTTATTTTATTGAGTAGTTAGAATTACCCTTAATATACACAAATTAGGCCTTGAACCAAACAGAAAACCAGTCACACAACATCCACATGCAATAAAAAGCTTCTCAAACTGGTGATCAGGAGAACATGTCCATTTTGCAACTGTTTGTGGATCAATTTCAACTAAGCGATTACAAATCCAAGGGATTAGCTTATATGAGTCTTTAGCTACACCATTAATATCAACCAATGCCTTCTCTTTACTAGCCCAGGCTTGATGATACGTGAGTTGTAACCCATGCTCCTTGAACAGGTCATTTTGTATGTCATTAGGCAACTTGTCAGGAGTTGACCTCAACTTGTCAACTATACTAAAGGACACCAAGTTAGACCTAAATGAGTGTGTAACCTCCAATGCATCTTGAGCTGATTGCTTGTGATCCTTAGTAAAATGTCTCACTGTTAAGATAGTTAGAATTGGTTAGAGTTAGTTAGAATTAGTTTTAATGGTTAGTTAGTTTACTTGAATTAGTTGGCTATATAAGCCAAGATTACCCATTGTATTTTTCACTTTTTCATTCTATCAATATACAAGTTTCTCCATTTCTCTCATCTTTCTCTTCTCCCTCTACTCTGAAACCATGAAATTCAACATGGTATCAGAGTCATTCCACTCACCTTGAATACTCTTCTGGTGCATTTTCTTTTCCTTTTCTCTTTCTTAGTCTCTTTTTCTTTTTCTTTTACACTTTCCCGAGAAAATCTTACCTTCTCTTTCTACTCAGCATCTTTTTATGCCTTTAAGGCAGCCCTTTGTTGGGCCTATCTCCTCTAGCCTCCGCTTCTCCTTCAACTTTGCTGCTTCATCTTCCTTTCTCGCTTTTTAAGCCTTCAAGATAAGCTCCTCTTCCTCCTATGTTCTCAAGGTTCCTCTATCGTATCTTCGTGTTCATCCCCCAACGAGAAAATCCACAAATTCATTTCCTTCTCCTCTACAAATATGGTTTCGTCGCCTCTCTCTCGCAACTTGCCGTGAGAGGTTGCCGTTTACCGCATCACCGGATCTTAGATCCGCTACATGGTTCATTTTCTTCAGATTCGCACTCAATCTGTTTCTTGTTTTTCGATGTGGTCTCGACGATGTTCTTTGTGGCCGGAAATGGCGTTTTTCGGCGTCGATTTGTTTGCTCTATTAGGCGAAACATCGGTTCAATGAGGCTGTGTCGGTTATACGATGATGAATCACCACCAGCAACTGTGGGAGGAGATTTGCCACATTGAAGCCTCCGACGCCGATTCTTGCGCCCTGTTCACTCACCACGATTGCGATTCCTTGATCTTGATGCCTCAAAAAAGCCGATCCTGTTGTTGTTGCTTGTTTCTTTGCCTTGTTTTTGACAGATTCTTCTCTGAATCTTTAATCTTTCCCGAGACTGGAATGCTGTTGTTGTTGTTGCTGCTGCTGTTGTTGACGGTGTTATTAGAAGTAGCCAAGGTTGTCTGTGATCTTGTGACTCTTCTTGTTGTGGATGATGGAGTCTCCATTGAAACTGATTCAAGGTCACACGAAAGTTGAATGTTATTTAGACGATATTGCAGAGAGAGAGAGGAGCACAAGATTCAAAGGAAAACAGAAGAATACACGTTTTTTGCTGGATTCTTTGTTTTGATCAAGATGTATTTCCAATGTTTCTTAAGTTCTGTGTACACCAACTGTTTGGTGATTTGCTTCTTTGATTTTTTTGTTGTTGTAAGCTTCTGTCCATGATGGTTAAGTGTTGATGTGAGCTTCTGTCATGGATGGTTAAGCATTGATGGATGTTCTTGCTTCTGTTAAGTGGTTAAGCCTTGAGTTGTGGCTTCTGCTTAATGGTTAAGCTTTTGTCCTTTGTTGGCTTTGATGATTTTAGCTTCTGCCTTGTATGTTGGTTAAGCATTTTGGGCTTCTGCCTTATATTGTGGTTAAGCATTTGGAGCTTCTACCTTTTATGGTGGTTAAACATTTGTTGACCTGCGTGCCTTACCAGTTCTTGGCATTATCATTGTATTTTTCTGGATATGCATTTGATATGCATTTGTATTGATCATCCTAAGCTAGAAGTGTAATGTACACCTTCCAGCTTGTGGAGGGCTGTTAAGATAGTTAGAATTGGTTAGAGTTAGTTAGAATTAGTTTTAATGTTTAGTTAGTTTACTTGAATTAGTTGGCTATATAAGTCAAGATTACCCATTGTATTTTTCACTTCTTCATTCTATCAATATGCAAGTTTTTCTATTTCTCTCATCTTTCTCTTCTCCCTCTACTTTGAAACCATGAAATTCAACACTCACTGAGAGGAACGTTGTGTTCTTCCCCACAGCATAAGTTGACAACTTCCATTGGCAGCCTTCAACCTTACATACACAAATTAATTTATCCGGGCTATTCTTCAAGAACTTGTAGGCAAACTTTTGGGCAATACTATAATCAAACAATGCACTCCTTAACTCATTTGCACTATGGAAAATTTGTCCTTTTCCAATTATGAGGTCATTCCATTGAGCAGAGGCACAAACCGACAGTTAGTGGTGTAGGGGCAAGTTCGAAGGACCGATGTTAATGGATTTTCACTGTTCACATCGGATACCACCTGAGTTGAATTACTAGCCTGCGTACTTGTTCTTCCTAAAAAAAAAATACTTAATTTAATTGTCATCACACAATTTAATTATGCATGAAAAAAATCATTAGGGACACAAGTTACATTTCATACCCATCATTGACATGATTGCAGTCATGAATATCACCGTCAAGGAGTGAATCACCATTGTTAGTCTTTTCTGCTTCTATAATGTATACATGAGTTGTGCTGTCATTGAACGATATCAATTGAATAACACCATTGTTATCAATGAGGTCTATCAACTGAGATTGGTCAAACTTGACTGTGTACATAAAACGTTTGTTTTGGACATCCTCTTGCATTTGAAGAGATGTCTTACGTATCAAATCCAAATATGTATACCCTTCCTCAACTAATTCACCTGTTGTTCTATCTCCGTTATAAATGATATTTCGATCTGGTCCAACCACAATATTGCCACCCAAGTGAAAATATCAAAAAACATGCCGCAGATGGGCAGGATTACTATTGTGTTCCACGCTCAAGCAAAAAATCTCACCACCTAAATGTTATTAAAAAAAAAAAAAGTCAATAGCTTTACAACCAAAATAACATGATGATAAATTAAATATAATATGCCAACTTTATATCTTAAACTTTTTTCTTTGAAAAATATCATGATAGACACTCAATGACTACCGTTAACTACTCAAATATAAGCCATAACCATTCACATGAGAAAACAAAAATAAAATATAATCCTTAATGTAGAAAACAAAAAATAAGTAGTCCTTCACCCAAAAAAATACTCAATTTGCTTTATAACTAATATAACATAATGATAAATTAAATATAATATTCCAACCATACATCTTAAATTCTTTTCTTTCAAACATATGATGATAGTCACTTAATGACTACTATTAATCACTCAATAATAAGTAATAACCACTCACCTGATAACCACTCATTGCCTATTATGAAAGAAATAGATTAGATATGAGTGATAGCTGCTTACAACAAATATCATATATCAAATGTCAAATTCATGCTCAAGCAAAAATTATGACCTCTTTAATGTAAATAACAAACAAAATAGTCCATTTTTATAACTAAAATAACATGATGATAAATTAGATATAATATGCCAACCATATATCTTAAACTCTTTTATTTCAAGCATATTATGATAGCCACTTAATGACTACTGTTAACCACTCAAAAATAAATAATAACCATTTACATGATAACCACTCATTGACTATTATAATTAACTAATTAGAAATTAAACAATATTAACCACTCATTTTTTTAACGGAAAAAGCAATACATAACCACAAGATTTAATCGAAACAAATAGAGGATGAAGACCCAAATAGGCTATCATTTTTTTTCCACTTTTTTGGTATGAAAATTCAACTGAGCAGTATAAGAAGCAATTCGTATACTAAAATTAAGATTTATGAAAAAAATATTTAACAATTTACTAATAGCCTCCAATAAATTTTGAATTATTTATCCTTGAAAAAAAGGAAGAAAGGACGAGACAAAGTGAAGCCAAAATAAGATCAAGAGAAAAAAGAGAAGAACGAGGAGATAAAATGCAGCAAAAAGAAAAAAAAGGGGAGAGAAAGAGCATGATCCTTCTTAGGGAAAAGACTGAGAATTGAAAAAAGAAAAAAAAGATTTTATTAAGATATTATTGTTTATTTGATGAAATTAATTGGTCTTTTTCTTTAATTAAAAATAGAATAGTCCTTCTTAATAATTTTAACATTTTTTTATCCCTTAAACTTAAATATATTTTCTTAACGTTCCTTAGTATTAATTTTCCCTCTGTTTTTTCCATTATTTAAACATTAAACAACTTGATGGATCATACACTTCTAGAAGCTGGCTGGCTGGTAACTTGTAAATTTATCTGCATAATTAATGAAAGTATTCATTCATTAATACAAAAGAAAAAAAGGTGATTTTTTTTATTATTATTATTATTATTATTATTATTATTATTATTATTATTATTATTATTATTATTATTATTATTATTATTATTATTATTATTATTATTATTATTATTATTATTATTATTATTATTTTTTTTTATTATTATTACAGAGACTTTCATTCACAGGGACATAACATGTCAATAACTGCGAGATTACACATGATGTCTATAACATGTCCATGAGGTCATTTTAATTTGTTTTTTTACATTTTTTATGACATAAAAAATTATATAATTTACTCTCTTCCTTTTACAATTTCATTAATAATAACAAATTCATATCACTGTTAGAAATTTTTTTTAATCTACCAAATTAGTAGTTAATAGTTTAATTAGTTACTTCTCAAAATAATGTACATTTGATAACTGATAATAACATTAATTGCCTCTGAAGATAATTTTACCTTAGAAATATATATTACAGTCAAGGCAATGGAACACCGATGCCTTGAGTTTGTTTCCAAAAAAGAAAAAAAGAAAACAAATGTATTTGTTAGTTCTACTTATAGTCTTTGCGTAAAGAATATATTTATAGATTGTTAGTTAATCCAGATAATAGATAATATTTGTTTTTCTTTTCTATTTTTAATTTTGATGTGTTTTTTGATTTGTAAATACTGTTACACTTATAATTTTTTTTTGTAAAAAAAATTATTACCAAACTGTAACAAGCAGTACATTACATGACTAAGAAAATACATGAGCACAGAAAAGTGGAAAGTGGTTTAATATCTTGTCAAGTTAGGTTGGATTTAAGGTTTTTTTTAAAGAAAAAAAAAACCAATTTATGATAAATTAGGTAGTACTCAGTCGGAATATTCTTAAAATAAAAAAAAATGACAAATTAAGTCCGATTGAGTGAAAACTGGTATTATGTTAGAAATAAATTAAAAAATTTAAAAAATTCTGTTCGAATTTATTGGACTCGAACTGGGTATTAAACCCAAATTATATTAAACGTTTAGACCCAATACATTTTGGGTTGGCTTGTGTTTATCCGATAATGGGCCGAATGGTGCCTAGGAGGCCAGGCCATGGGCGTAGGCATAAAAATGCAAAAAGCTTACAGGATGGAGATGCGGGGTATCGATCCCCGTACCTCTCGCATGCTAAGCGAGCGCTCTACCATCTGAGCTACATCCCCAAGATGGCAATTGATCGCTTGGCTTATATATATATATTAGTTTTATTTACAGATATTCAAATAATTCCTCATCAAATCATAATACTCATGACACTGGTTTTATACCAGTCCCAATACGTCTTAGGACAAGTAATATATTTGATTTCATGATCACTATTTTGAATTAATTATTTGATAATTTGAAATGTTGTTTACTATCTTTTAAAATTTCTTAGGTGAAGAAATAGTCAACCTTATAAATGCAAATTATATATACACAATTAACAAATACTTATTTTACTTTTTAATGTATAAAAGTATGAAACGCATTTATAAAAAAAAGTATGAAACGCATATTAACAGGCTTTGTTTATTTTTTTTTTGGCTCAAACTTGCAATCTAATAATCATTTATATTATTTAAATATATTCTACTTTGTAGTGCATTGTTTTAAATTTGTTCTCCTTCGCAATTAATTTAAAAAATTATTAATGTAAAATTTTTTACATGATTATTCAATCATGTATTATCACGTAAAAATAATTAAATAATTCTCGTAATTAAATGATGATTAATTTCATGAATTGAACCAATGGTCTAAAAAAAATATATAAACTCTAAACAATTTCTTCAAAACTCTAGAACAACTATTGTAAAGCCATGTATATATAGTTTAAAACGTACATGTATAGCAAAGTGTAGAATCAAAGTGGAAAAGAAATACTAGGTCGAAATTCACATAGGAAAACCATAATAAAATAAAATAAAATTCACATAGGAAAACATCATGGGGTATATATTTATTTTTCTTCAACTAAGCCTTTTCCTGAGACTAGGCGAACATGTTAGAGTGTTGGTAGCTTGAGCTCTCCCTTGTGAGAAAGAGGAATGGTGAAGTTGCCCATAGCAGGAACGTCAATAATGAGGCCAAGATCCAATTGATAGTCTATGTCCCAATCAGCCCCAATGTCCCTTGCCAAGCTCACCAATATGCTGTACGGCACCTTCACCGGCACATCTACCATCGTCGTGTCCTTTGCCTTCAACGATCCTGGGTCTGGTATTGTCCCTGATGCTATCTCCCTTTCACCATCAAACATATAAAACAACAAATTTGAATTATATAAAAACTGCTAATTCAATAAATTGTTCTCTATATAGATACAACAGTGGCGAAGCCAAGTTATGTTGGGAGGGATCCCCCTGAATTTTATATGAAAAAAAAATATGCATAAAAAAATTAAAAGACTTTACTGCATCCTAAATAAAAAATATTATCTTCTATATCCTGATGTTTAAATCCAATAACTTGAAGAATATTTTTTTAAAAAAATTATAATCTTTTTAAGCAAGTTGGTAAAATTACAATTCAACAAGAGATTAAATGTGAAAATCTTCTCCTTTCTAAATGCACCAAAGTCGTCATTCTCATTGATCATAACTACTTATTAAATTTTCACTCTTATTCTAAAATATTTTAAACATAAAACTTCTATTTTTACTTTAGAAAAATGATAAAGCTTGTTTACTTATTGTTTTTCACTTTAAGTAGCATTTTTTTTTTTTTTATAATTCTTTGCTTTTTCTTCCATAACTTTTTTTGTGAAATTCGCATTAATTAGATATCTCTAATTGTTATTTTCTTTATATATCTTTAATGAAAGGGGTGTCAAATGGATGGATTGGTTTGATTTTGGATCGAATTGTAATGGATGGATTCAAAATAAACCATTAATCCATTTAAGATCCATTACAAAATGTTTAATATTATCCAATCCATCAATGACCTAATTTTATGAATGGATATTCAATCCATCCATTAATCCATTTTAATGGATTGGATGGATGGATATCCAAACCACTCATTTAAAAAAAATGTTTCTCTCTCTAAAAACATTTATTCTCTCTCTAAAATATGTTTCTCTCTCTAAAAAAACATAAAATATATTGGATATCCATTGGATTGGTTTTAATTGGATATCCAATATATGTTTTGGTTGGATTACTAACCAAATCCATAATTAAATTTAATCCATTAGATCCAATCCAATAAGATATGTCATTTTAATTGGATGGATTGGATTGATTTTAATATAAATGGATTGAATGGATTAAAAATTAATGAATTTTATTGCCACCCCATTGATTCTAGTTCTTACTGACATGATTTGAGCGTATATTGATATTTAAAATTTTAATGTCTAATATAATTTTATTAAAAATTTAAAATACTATAATTACAATTATTTAGATAAATTGATATCACAATATAATATTTATTATTAAGTTTTTTAATAAGGTATATCAGTAGAGATAAATTCTTAAAAAAAATAATTCTTTTAGTGAAAACTTAAGTTCCTCTTAATTAAAAAAGGAATAATTTTTTTTCTATACAATTGTTACAATAATTAATTATTATTATTATTATTTATATATTATGAATAATGCTCCTCTAATATCTGGACTTACTCCGCCACTGCACAAACATGCATTTACTTTAAAGTACAAGACTAAAATATAAAGCACTTGTGTCATGTATTTTTTTTTCTATTTTTTAAGTATTCCAACACTCTTATAAGTTAGGAAATATAGATACAGTTACCAGATATAAATTTGATAAGATACAAATATTTTGATACAATAAAAATTTAAAAAAATAATTAAAAATATATATAGATGCAAAATATCTAATACAATACATATTAAATATAAATAATACATAGCTCGTGAGATTAAAATAAATCTTTTGGATACGAAAAAAATATTCTATAAGTAAAATTTTCAAGATTCAAATATATGTCCTTCATTAAAAATACAATTCAGAATTTCATACGGTTATCAATGAGTCCAATCCTTATAAAAAATTACTTAACTTTAAATTTAAAGTTAAAGTTAATAGTTATCAATAAGAACACTTTCTGCAAATTCCAATTGCCAATCCAATCTTTCTAGCTATCCCAGTATTTAACTATTTATTATTTAAGAACTAATAAAATAACAAACCAAATATCAAACAAAACCAAATGAAGAAATTAAGCAAGGAAGGTATATAGATACCTGGCTGCGCTTTTGAAAGAGTACTTGATCTCAGAGATGGGGATTGGAGTTGAATAAGGATTATGAACAGAGACCTTGGCCAAGAACTCGAGGCTATCCTTGCTCACGCGCTTGAAGTCCACGTCGGTGACACTTGCCTCAGGCTTGGCCACGTCGTTGATCTTCTCCGACACATAGTTCTTAGCTTTGTCCAGCAACTGCGACATGTTAAAGAACACGCTGATCACTGTCACTGCCACTGCCACCTTAAAACCCAGACATTTATAGCAAGAGGGGCAAACGGAACCCTGTCCTACGAGGTTGCTGCTCATGACACGTATACGTCGTCGTCCTGCTCCCTTTTGACACGTGATGGGTACGTGTCGCACGTGACCTCTCCTGACTCCTATTCGCAGGGTTAGGATTAGAGGATCGGTTTGGACTAGATCCATCGGTCACAGACGGCGTGGATGAAGTGTGTATTGTGCTGCCATGCATTCTCCGCCACACATTTTTATTACCTGTCTTTATTTTCATCTAAAATTATTCTCTTTTTTCACATTTTTTTTTGTTTTTTAAATAATAATAATAATGGTTTTGGGAAAATGATCCATTATTTCTCATCGGTATACTATGAACATGTTTAGATCGGTTGGATTATGTCGTTCAACAGTTTTTTTTATGGAGAAAAGCTATTGCAAGTCTTCGTTAACGTGTTTGGGTCTCAAATTAAAAAAAAATAATAATAACCTTTAAATGGGTAAAAAAGTTGTTGAAAGTTTAGTAAAATGTTGAGTATTTTTTAGAAAATTATTAAAATTATTTTTAACAGTGATATATAAATATTATTTTATCTTCAATCAAATAATTCTTTAATCAATTAAATAAATTTTTAATTATTTTATATTTATTTGATAATTTGATACAAAAAATAAATATTTTTATATCATTCAAATAAAATAGATTAATTTAAAATTACTTTTTAATTAATATATCTAAATATAAAATATTTTTTTATAATCAATTATAAAAAAAAATTTATACAATAATTAATTATTAAAAATATTTAATTTTCACAACTATTCTAAACACGTAATATATTGGGATAGTTTATAGATATATGTTTTTCAATTTCGTGATTGGTGAGCAATTTTCCCGAGACAAAAAAAAGGGGTTTATTACTCTGTAAAATCGGTGCAAGAATCATGATGAAATCACCTGTTGATCAAATGTCAATGATTGATTAGAACATCAATTTCTTTGACTGAGTAGTTTAAAAAAGAAAAAAGTTGATGAAGTTTATGTCCCGTGCTCATATAATTTTGACTAGCTTGAATAAATTTTAAACAATGCTGTTGGATACTCAAAACACGATATATTTTTTATATTGATATATGATATATTTATTTTATTTTAAAATATGATATATTTTTACCTTCATTCATACATACATAAATATATAATCTCTATACAAGAGCATTATATTGCGTGTGATCAAATCTTTTTTTCCAATTTGAAATGGAAGTACTTCACAAACTTATATTAGCTTTTATCTCAAAGAATAAATCCGTCTAATTCAACGTGACACCTTAGGTGTGAGGTTTTTTTTTAAATTTTTATATATATTTTTTATTTTTTTGGTATGTGGCAGTATAACACTACTCATCAATATACACAACGTACCATATCCAAGCTTTCAGAATCTCATCAAGATTAAATCCACTAAGAATAAGTAAATTAAGTTGGAAGGTTAATCGTACAGCACATTTAAAGAGTACAAAAGTTTTATTACATGAACGTGATCATCCACACCGATATTGATTCATATACACAAAGTAAGTTGACAATCAAACCAGTAACAGTATAGTGTACATAGAGTTCAATCACATTAATTAGAAAGCCAAGAGTGTAAATATAAGTCAACTTGTGTGCTTGATGGATATACATATATATGTAAGTGCATGCATGTAGCAATAACAGAGAAGCAGGGTCACCGTTAGAACCTAGAGAGAAATTGCATTTGCTTCAGAAGAGGAGTTAGGGTTTCCATCAGCTTCTCGCACGGGTGATTGTGAATTCCCTCATAAGTCGTCATCACGATGCTTGTGTCTTTAGATAACCTTTGCACCTGTTTCTTCACATTGCATGTGTGATGCGTGCAGCGGTAGTAGCTTCTTTATTGCCCATGTTAGCAATGCAAAATGAGAATATGAACCATACCATCAGTGATCTCATTATAAACCAAGAAACAAATTAACTCAGTATCATTTAGGTTTTCATATCAATAATATCAAATTAAATGTTGCATTCTAACGCAAGATATAGTAACAAGTACATCGTTCAAAAAATTGCACTAACCATTGTGATATAGCTTTTCTTCACTAACCCCACAGGATAATTGATTTTAATAAGAGTTTAGGTAGATTATAACCTATCTCCGTCTACTTCTCATATAAGTTATCTAAAGATTTCATCCTACCTAAAAGGATGCTTTTTAAAATAAGAAGGAAGTACAATAGAATATAGAGATAGGCTTGGAATCTAGATTAAAAAAAAAAGGATATTTACAAGAAGCTAATTTGTTCGAAGAACTCTAACCATGGGGATGATGAAGACCTTGACTTTTTAGCTCTTCCAACTCCGCACAAACAAAATGAAATTAGTTCCTCACTTTCCATGGCCAGAAGAATATTCTTTGAATAATTGCTTATCGCAATATGATTATCTTAATATGGCCTCTCTGATTGCTAAATAACTCTCATTTTTGGGCATGGAGACCTTAGATCCATAACCCGTTATGGAAAGTCAGATTTGATAAAATGCCATCGAAGCTCCCCAGATTTGACAGCTAATGCCTCAAATCCGGTGAATGAAAACCGGATATATAACCAAGAACTAAGGATGAGAAAAAGAAAAAAGAGAAGTTAGGAGAGAAAACAAAGGTTGAGGCTGCTGTCCACGGCACACAAGGAGAAGAAGGTAACACCTAGAACTAGAAGAAGGCTGAACTCTAGGCATCCTAACAGGCAAGCGGACTAGCATAAATTAATCATACTATATAATATTTCTTTAGAGTACATCTTTACTTTCCTGCTCCTTCTATTATTCTATCCCATTTTGTTTGTCTCACTTTCAATTTAGCATAATCCCAATATGCCTCATCCTGAAATTTAAGAAAGCTTTTACACTCATGTAAATATTGAGTTAAATTGTTTTATTTTTTTTTTAGGATAACAAATACTTTACGTGGAAGAATATCTTAGGCTAATTAAGGACTCAATATGAAAATGAGCTAACTTACTTTTCAAGATAGTCCACTTAAGTTGCTTTTTTTGACTTTGTTTGGATTGGTAGTAAGGAATGAAATGAAGTGAAATAATATGAAATAGATTATAATTCCATTGTTTGGATTTTTAAAGTTAAGAATAAATAAAATGATATAAGATGACATTCATTCCATCATAAATCCTACATTTCCCCTCTTACATTAGGCATAATTAGATGAAATGGAATGACGTAAAAAAATATTATAATTTTTATTATTTCATTTCATTCCATCCACTATTTTAAACAATGAAATGAAAACTTTCTTCCATTCCATATTTAAATATTCAAATAATAATATGAAAATTTTATACTATTCCACTTCATTCTAAGATATCCAATCTCATCTCATCTTATTCTATTTCACCCATTATAAATTATCTAACCTTAAACTTGTGATGAGAATATAAGTTAATTAAAACTGAAAGTCGGCCAACTGAAAAGTTAGTTGAAGTATGCCATGAAAGTAAGCTAACTCATTTTCGAATATCATCAATATCTTTAAGAATTGTGTGTAACGATTTGAATTTTGAGGAATATATATCTTAATTCAAGTGTAATTAATTGGTTTAGCCTACATAATTGTGTAAACAAGATCTACACAAATACTTCTCCCTAATTGTCATGCCTGCAATGTTGATGGTCAAAATATTTACAAATGTCTATTTAAAGGCTAGAGGACCAAATGGTTAGTATGAAATACCAAGGAAAAACACAATAATCGAAGTTTTAAGAAGGCAATCAAACTTCTTTGTGCGCATAGTCTATTTTAAAATTTCTTAATTAGATTGTGTTGATCTTTGTATAACACTCATCAAAGTTGTCTTTTATACTTATGAAATACCTAATAGACAACTACTTGTTGCCCTGAAATCTTAATTAAGGGTTTTTTTTTTTTAAATATTGAAATTTACGTCTATTGCTAGCTGGTTAACCTGGCGTGAAAAAGTTTTTAGTTGAGCTTGATTCAAAATTAGGATGCTGGATTGAAGAAGTTAGGTCTGCTAAAAACACGCATTGCTTTGCAGCTTGGAGAGGTTAGTCGCAAAAAAATACTTGGTGTACTGCAATATGGAGAAACTAGTCTTCAAAGGAGAAATTTTGGCGTGAATTGAAACTTTTTACTTTAAGCATCAAATCAATGTGTAAATTGATTTGCATGTCTAAGATAGAAAAAAAAAAAACAAAAATCTCTTATTTCGTGCTTTTCTTCTCTCACTCTTTAAGTTTTTAGCATCATAATTGTATTTGTACTTGCTACTCTTTTTGACTATGCTATTTGAGTCATAAATAATTTTTCATCTAAACTGAAATATTCTAAAACTTTTGTTTTATAATATATTCATACATATGTTGCATGAAATTAAATATGTTTCCACGACAATTATAACATTTCTGAATTTGATTGATTTTCATTTATATATATAGTACTTTACCAAAGAAAACGTTTTTTTAATATGATATATGTGAAAATAAAATAGTATCCACGATTTCTTCACTTTTCCTTTTCTCCCAAGATTTTATTTTATTTTTCTTGAAGACAACATAATTGTTTATGGTTTATTCATAGTGACATTAATTTTCAGTTTAATTAAAGACCTAATATCACTTCTCCAAAAAATATTTGTCTTTTCTTTATGGACAGAACTTGACTCCAACTCTAGTTAAAGGAAATTTTTTTAACTTTTATTTAATCTATTATCATGTGTCTATTATTTATTTAATCCATTGACATATGTTATTTTTAATTTTATTTAATTAAATTAATTGATACATAATAATAAATTAAATGAATAATCAATACGTGACAATCGATTAAATGAGATTGGAGTAACTCTCTGCAAGCAGTGTGACATCTAAATTCTATCCTTTCCTTATTTTTTCTTTCTATTTTCCCCTTTGAGCTTGGTGGTGAGGCATACAAGCGGAGATTACAAAGGCATGCATGCAACGTCAAAGAAAGGCAATATTGGTTTTATATTTTACACACCTGGGATATATGCTGTTCTTCACAGCTTTCTGCCCATATTTCCTCCAGCGGTAACCATCATCCAGAATATCATCTGCACTTCTCGTCTGAAACGCAAACCTCGGTCGGCTTGTCTTCTTCAATCTTCCTCCTCTTCTTTTCTCCACCTTGTTACCCTTTTCGTCCACATGAGCTCCATTTTCAGCCATCAAAGAGCACGACGAGGACGATGAAGACAAAGAAGAAGCGCACTCCATCACTGCCTTGGTCTCCACAAGCAAGTTATTTTGGCTAGAGAAAAGGTTAACCCAGTCAATATTGTCATGCAGGCCTTGAGGGTCCAAAGGGTTTTGCAGCGGTGGCAGCGAGGGAGAGAAGAGGAAAGGGGGAGAGTTTTGTGGCGGCAGCAACAATGGAGGTGGTGGAGGGTTTGGTGGGTCTTGGCTTTCCATTGTGATAATGGAATGGAGACTGAAGAGAGAATGTGAATGTTTTGGGGTTGAAATTTATAAAGGAGAAAGATGGTGGAAGGTAGAGGAGGTTGGGCAGCCACTCTCACATACACGGAGACACGCATATACAAAGAGATTGAGAGAGCATGCATTGGTGATAACGAAGGATGCATATTGGTCACGTATCCTTTGTATCATTCTATGTACTTAAAGGGCAGTTGAACAGAAGTAGTTGGAATTTAGTTGGGTTTTAGCATTGGGTGCAAGACAGCGAACCGACCACAAGTACTAGAGAGTAGAGAAGAGAGTTCTTTTTTTTTTTGGGGGTACTAATAGAGTCTTTAATTTCTATGTTTTTGATCTCCAATCATCCCACTATGTTAACTGACCAGAACAAACATCATCTGTTTAGGAGACATTAATTAATTCTCTCCTCCAATTTCATAACACATGCATGTTGAAATAATGTACTCTTTACCAACCGATAAAACTTGGCTTTGACCAGTTACATGCTCTTTGACACTTTGGAATTTTCAATTTAAAAACTTGATGATGTGATGTTACATTATTTTGGTTACTAAAATCCTCCATGATCAAAGAGAATATAACACATATATATGTAGTATTTTTGTCATAAATAAAAGTAATTTACGTTTTATGTCTACGTAACAGGTTCATATTATTTTTTCTTTTACTTAAATACTCCTTAGAACTATTTTATAAATATGTGAAATACTTAAAACATACATGTCATTACAATCATAATTTCAATTCTAGAGAGAAAATTAAAAATAAGTGATTTGATATTCCTAAATTATTCCTCTGCAAAAAATTAGCATAAAGATTAAATACAAAAAAAAAGTAAAAAAAAAAAGAAAAAACAAAGCACTTGAACACCTGAGCGTGAATATGAAAATAATTTTAATAATTAGAACTAACTTAAAGAAAGAAAAAAAAATAAATGACGAAAGGCCAAAACTCACACAAATTGATACTTCTCGATCTTACTGGAACATGAAAAAAAAACGGGTGATCAAGGCTTCATGAAACTCAAAATTTAAACATGAACACCTTTCATGCCTTACTAGTCAAAACTCATGTCATTCTCCAAAGTCAAATGTCAAGAGATAATACATAAAACGGTCTCGTTATTTGTTTAATTTTTATATTTTATTTTTTTAAATTTATTTATAAATTTATATTATATCTTATAAGAATGTTATAGTTACATATAATTTGATTTGACATTTATCTTATACAAAAATATAAAAAAAGTTAAAATATTTTTAATGGACCAAAAACGTTTTCTTATATAGAAATATTGAATCAGAATGGAGAAAAAAAGATTACCTATATTTTTAATTGAGAAGACTCCCTCCCTCCTATACTGACAATGGAAGAATAAGTACGATGCACTTCTCTTACCCTTTCTATATTCTCTTTGTTATACTTGGAAAATAATCATTTTACATTATTTAACCATTATTAATTTGTAGTTAATTATATATATTAATTAACTACAAATTAATATATATGTATTTTATATAAGTTAACCATTATTAATTTGTAGTTAATTATATATATTAATTAATTAATATAACGAGTATAATTAACTAGATAATATTATTATTTTGTTAACTAATGAATACATATAATTAACTAAGAAATTTTATTTCTTTAATTGGAATAAAATGTGATGTGAAAAAATAATGTAAAATGATTATTTTTCAGGTATAGCAAAGAGAATATAAAAATGGTAAGAGAAGTGTATCGTACTTATTCTTCCATTGTTGGTATAGGAGGGGGAGTCCTTTCAACTAAGAATATAGGTAATCTTCTTTTCTCCATTCTGATTCAATATTTCTATTTAAGAAAACGTTTTTAGTCCATTAAAAATATTTTAACTTTTTTATTGTATTTTTGTATAAGACAAAAATGTCAAATTAAATTATATGTGATTATAACATTATTACAATATACAATATAAATTTATAAATAAATTAAAAAAATAAAATATAAAAATTAAACAAATAATGGGACCATCCTATATATTATCTCCTCACATTTTGCTTTGGAGAATGACATTGATTTTGACTATTAAGGCATGAAAGGTGCTCATCTTTAAATTTTGGGTTTCGTGAAGCCTTGATCACATTTTTTTTAAAAAAATGATTTTCTTGTATCATTTTTGATGAAATACCATTTTTCACACCTTTGATGGGTGGATGTAATTAAATGAGAAAAAGTGATAGAAAAAAATAAATATGATGAATTGTATTGAAAATGGTGTGAAAAGATGTGTATGTACTATTTGTGGTAATAATATCATTGTTGTCTTTCTTTCTTTAAGTTAGTTCTAATTATTAAAATTATTTTCTTCTCCATATTCACGCTGTAGCAGCATCGTTCAGGTGCTATTGTTTTTTCTTTTTTTTTTAAAACTTTTATTTTGGTGTTTAATCTTTGTACTAATTTTGCAGAGAAATAATTGGAGGAATTGGTTATCAAATCACTTATTTTTAATTTTCTCTCTAAAATTGAAATTATGATTGTAGTGAAATGTATGTTTTAAATATTTTACATATTTACAAAATAGTCTTAAGGAGTATTTAAGTAAAAGAGAAAAATAATATGGGCGTGTTACATGGACATAAAATGTGGACCACCTTTATTTATGACAAAAATATTATGTGTACATGTGTTATATTATCTTTGGCCATTTGTGGAAGGATACCCAAACTACCTGATTTTTGTAGCCACCATAGCAATCACCTTATTTAGAGCATGTTTGGTATGACTTTTGATTAGTTTTAAAAAAAAAAAAGCTGTTGTAATAGTATTTAATAATGTTTGGTAAAATTATCTTCAGCTTTTACAAGAAATTCAATGTAAAATAAAAGTTTTTTAAAGCTAATTTTCATAATGTTAAAGATTGAAATTTATGATTTTAACTTATAGATTATTCATTACATTTTGATATGTAAATACTATTTTGTCCTCAATCAAATAATTTTTTTAATCATTTTATACATATTTTAATAATTTAATGCATAAAAATAATTCTTTTTTATATCATTCAAACGAATCAGATTAAGCTTAAAATTACTTTACAACTAATGCATCTAAACATAAAAAGAATCAATTATAATCGATTATAACAAAAAAAATTTATACAATAATCTATTACTAAGCATAATCAAAATTTTACAATTTTCCCAAACACACACTTACAACTATAATTGTAATACAATTTTTCTTTTCAACTCCCATTTTTCATCATAATTATTTTTCATATTATTCATCGTATCATTGAGATCGATATTCTTATATTAATACTTTTTCACTTAATTATAATTATTAAAAGATAATATAAAAATAATATTAAAAAAATAATGGGACATCATCATTTTTTATTTTTTATTTTATAGAAAGTAATAACATTGAAGAAAGTAATAACAGTGAACCTTGGTGAATCGCTGAACAAAACACACAGGAAAAACACAGTTCAAATCGTTGAATTAAATCAACGTACACGGCTAAAAAATATTTTTAGGTATTGTTTACTTTTGACAATTTTATTTTCAATATTATTTCAGGCCAGAATAATGTTAGCTAAATAACTAAGTATAATAATAATTATATATCAAAAAAAGGTATAAACATAAAACTCTAATATTTTTTCCTGCATTAATATAATTGGATTTGTGTAAGATTTACGTCAATACCTTTCATATACAATTCACAGATAATTCACTCTCCACATAATTGTAACTTTTTTGTTTCTCTATTTTCAATGCAAATGACATTTTTTAGTTGGTACTTACACAAATGACATTTTTTTTTACTGAAGCAAGTTTCTAGCAGATACCACCATTTCCTTTCACAAATATATTTAATAAAGAATTTTATCAAAATATAACTGAACTGTGAAGGCAGCTAGTAGTACTCCTCAATATATAAGACCTAAGAAATGGGCAAAGATTCCTGGTAAGACAGGAGAAAAGTGCTACTTTGTGCTCCAAAAGAAGACTAGTTGGTGAACTGATAAGATAGATGTCCAAACAGAGACTATCAACAAAATTGGGCAACGTATTATCATCGTCACAATCACCATGACAACTTTTTATTACAGTACAAGTAGGAGAAAATACAGATGACAGAACAAAAAAAAAAAAAAACAGTTTTTAAACAATAGCCTTCAAACATCCATTAACTCATACAAGTCTCCAAAAATGAGATGTCTCATTTAACTTTAAATCGAAACCTTCTGTTGTGCCCAGAAACTGAATGTTAGCTTGATCTTCTTTCAAGGTCCTCCACTGTCATTCTATGAACTAATTTGCAATAATTTTAATTAAACAACTGTCCTTCACTGTGATCAGCTAATGATCATCTTGTTAAAAAACTCAACTTGCTCGGGAAAGTACCCCATCAATTCATCCTTCGTCACCCAAACAAAATCCTCACATTTTCCAATGTTGAACTTGTTTTTAGCAATTACTTGTGACTTGAAGAAGAATTTCTGACAGGATTTTAGCGAAGTAAAGAATGAGCAACTATAATCAATTTCCACATGGAGAAGTAAGACAGAAGTATTGGAAAAGTTAGTTTCAAAATCATGTGGTATATAACCACAAAAAGCAAAGGCATACAAAGGCACTTTCAGAAAATGCTAACATGTGCTGATATAAATAAACATACTGAAAGATGTCAACCTTCCAATAGTAGACCAGAAATACCAGAAAATTTCCTATAAAAATATACCTTAAATGATGTGGATCCAGACAGGTCTTCTGTAGGCTGAACAACCATATGGGCCATTGGAGCATTTCCAACAAAATATGTATTAGAAAGATCTCCTATGACTGATTTCAATGCAGACTCTGCACACTGCAAAATTTCAAATATTAGGAGGGGAAAGAAGATAAGGAAACAAGAAGACGAAAGCCACATAACAATGTTCACCTTGCGCATGGTGTCCTCTGATTCATAAACTTTCTCTGGAAAATGCCACACAGGCTTCCCGCTTGGAGCCCCATATGCATTACCATAGAGAAGAAGGTAGAGTCTTCGGTCAAGAGCTCTTTGTAATGACCTAAAGAGGCAAGTAGTAAGAGAATATGTAAAATCACACAGCTCTTAATAATGACCTTGCGTGCGGTGTCCGGAGTAAAATTCAGTTCTAAAACAAATTTTACAAGGATAAGCAAATGGCCTAAGTAAGTTTCTATATCTCCCAAAAGCTTTCAAATTATATTAGCTTCAACTAACTGTTACCTCAGTCACATGATGAGGATTGGCCTACCCTGCCCTTGTGTAGGTGTATTTCTCAGTTAGAACTAATCAAAGATGAACTCATTCAATTATCAATAAAGCAGGCAAGCGAATAAAAAATATAAACTAAATGACCCTTGATTATGAATATCCATAACTAAACACAACGCCCAAGAAAATGGACATTTGCCCACTCCCAAGGAAGATAAGGACAAGTTAAGAACCAAGTTCATATTTCATAGGAAAAATCATAAGTATTTGACATGTTGGCATCTCTTATGTAGCATTATTTCATTTTCCTTCATATATTCCAGAAATTGAAATAAAACATTTTCTTACTGTAAATTGCACAGGTGACAGGTCTACTTAAATTGGTGCATACTTTTGATCATTGCTTTTGTCAGCTTCAGTGACTCGTGGTGCAGGCACATAGTCAATTTGATAATCACCTGTCCCCCTGGAAGTAACACAATTTTCACATAAGACTAGATGAAAACAAGGATCTATCTGTGTTTTGCCAGTTGTGTTATCTCTTAAATGGATGCATGCATGCATGTGAGAAAAGAGAATGAGAGGTGAAAAACAAATGCAAACATTTTTCTCATTGCATCATAATCACTGACAGTGAGTGAAATCTAGTAAAACAATTCAACAGGATTCAGAAAATGTCAAACTCCAACTTCAATATGAAATTACTACAATTGTATGCACATGTCATGCTCACTCATATCAAATTATCCACATTGAAAGTGCCTTTGCACCTTTGTCATCAATTATTGTGATTTCTTATATTTTCACATAATCTTTTGCAAACCTTTTATGAACTTCTGACAATCCAATCTCATGCCTCATAGTGAAATTGGATTTTTCAAAACCCAACCATGTTTTCTTCATACTTATTGTATTTGTCATCATTTCAACTCTCTGATGCTACTTATGGAGCATTTAGTTTTTACTAGGTATGCCTCCAAATCAATTTTTGGGGAAACAAGTCAAAAAGTAAGAGTTCATAAATATCATGATCATTAGTTTCGTTAAAAATCAGTTTCACAAAATCCTTTTTTAATACCTGTCTCTTACTTTTCCTTTATTTTCATTCTTAATTTTTACTTTTCATTTTTTCAACTCTCTCTTGAAGCTTACAAATATACCCTTTCTCTATAACTATTATAATGGCATTAATTTTAAATAACAAAAAAATTTAAAATTACAAGCCTACTCTTAAGTACTCATACCTTGCATCAGATTTGTCTAGAAATTCATCAGGATATCTGCGTTGATATTGCTGTCGCCATCGAAACCTAACCATCCAAACCCAAAAGAATAATAAATATAGAAAGTACAACAAGAGGCCAAGAGGCAAGAAAGTGTTGAAATTTAATTATCATATTTTATATGATTTCTATAATTTGGGCAAGCAAGAATTCACTGAAGACATAAGATTGTGAACCAGGAGACAAGTTTTTTTTCCGTATTTTTCTCTTAGATAATCTTCAGAGGCAGAAATTAGGGTAATTAATGCTAGCCTTATGTAAAAACACTACAAATAATGACAGCCGCTAACAGGATGCTTCATCCTGCACCTAGTTTGCAAATCACCCAATTCACAAAAATTAGGTGAGTCTAAGTTCAACACTTCAGCTTTACATCCTTTTCTTCTCTAGATTCCTCCTGCAGCAGCAAACGTCTTTTTCCTTAAAAGTTGGATTAATTTCTTCCACGACTACAAACCCAAGACTAAATAAATGTCAAATCTTCTATCCATTTTATCTTTCTTTGCTACATATTTTTGATACCCAAGCAGAGCATAATATATAGGAGTCAGTTAAATTAGAGAGATTTACGAGAATTCTTGAAATGCATAAACCACAGGGTCAATTTTGGGAATGACCACCGGCAGCCTCTCAAAGAGCACAGAAGCAACCATTTTCTCAGAGCTTGTGCTGAATCCTCGCCTTGTCAAGAGAGGCCGAAACAATGACATCTTCATCCTGAATGTACACAAAAAACATAGCCCACATCAGATACACAGAATGTAGCATAACAAATACACAGAGAGAGAGATTGGACTCTCTTTTCTAGAAATTTTAAGGCACGGTGGATATGTTGCCCCACATAGGTTTACCATGAGCCCGGGTCTATAATAACACAATTCAACAACAAAATGGTGTAACCACAAATCACATACAACTACAAAATCGGGAAAACAACATAAACAGTTCACTTTTTTTTTTTTTCCCTCTAAGATGACACACCACCAGCTTCTAATATCACATATGAATGCATAAATTCCAGAAAAGAGCTCAAGAAAGATTATTCAGACATGAGTCTGAAACCCTCTTCATTTCATGTTATATCAGAAACATGACACTATCATAAACAAAAGAGACCCAAAGAAAGCAACAGTTAACTCAAATTGTCCCATTTTCACCATGAATTCAAAAGCATTCTAATGCAAAATTAACCCCACGGATTCATCCTCATAACTCATAACAACAGCATCATATGTCCTCCCGTTTGATTATCCGTACTAGAATCTGCTTTTCATAGATTACATTGAATTTGATGCAACCCCATTTCACTTCTTTAATGGACTAGGCAGTATTTTGGTCTTGCATTCGATGGGAAAAAAAAAACCAAATAAAAACCCAATGCAGAGATAACAAACACTACCCAATAGCAAGACCCAATGTACAAAAAAAATGGTCCTAGGAGAAAGAAAAGAGCTTTCTCACCTTACCCAAAAAATGGAAGTGTCACCCCCCAAATATCCTTCAATTCGCGACAGCTGAGGAGAGATAAAAAAATGAGACAGCGGCGGCAGAGTGAAGACTAATGACAAGGACAAGAATGAGGCAACGGGCGAGCGATTGAATGAACGGCTTACTTGACTGGAATTTGAGTATTCTTTATTTTTATTTTTATTTTTTTTCTTTTCTTTTGGCTTTTTTCTCAGATTTTTATTTTTTCATTTTTTCTAGACAGCAGGTCCAATTTTTCTATATTAAAACTTCATGGTGGACCTGTTGGGCCTGATAAATAGGCCCGTATTGATAAGTTTAAAGTTTCAGGTAAGTAATAAGGTGATTTCGGGCCCATTCTCTCAATTTCCTTCTCCTTCATCGATTCCACACTAACAGGTCAGTTTAGTTCGATTTAAAAAAAAAAAATTTGATTCAATAAAAAATGGGCACCAGAATCTTCAGGTTCCTAGTGGAGTTTTTCATCCTATTAACATTGCACACAAAGTGTATTCTAGTTCTCGGAACAGGATATGGTGTAGCAGGAGTAGTACTGCAAAACAACCAAAGGAGGGGCATGAGATAAGAGCTTAAATCACAGTGAAACCGAAAAAGCTGGCAGTTTTTGTCTTTGGTGGACGTTCCAACTTCAGATCAATTCATGAGGCATCTAAGGAATCAGAAACCTTGAGATAAAAGCCTTAGTTGGGGAACAGTTCCCCCCTGCAAGTGCTGGAACAATGCTCACAACTTGCAACAGAGATGACCTGTGCTCAGCGGCAACTTTCACGTCAGTGTTCATGTGCTGCATGAGTTTGAGAAGGACCCCAGGAACAAGACTTGCCATTTTTGGTTTTTTTGGCAGCTTCAACATGCATCATTCTCCCAGTACTCAAATGGGGTTTTGAAAAGGAAGCGTTTTTTGCCTTCCCCACTAGACCCAATTGAACAAAGGAAAACGGAGACGTTTTCCCAGAAACTAGCAACTGAAGAAATAAATGTGTGGCCTTTGGGGGTTTGCTCAATTGCAAAGATGGAAATTTTGCAGCAAACTAAAGGGAACTTCAAACCCCCTTTTTCTTCTACCCATTTACTCTTTTTTTTTTTTGGAGAGCTAAGGTATGAAAGTTAATCATACATGAAGGAGACTTACCGGCGGTGAGCGGTGAGCGGCGAACGGCGAGCACCGAGCAGCAACCAGCGAGCAGCAACAAACAAGCAGCAACCAGCGAGCACCGAGCAGTGACCAGCGACCAGCGAGCACCGAGCAGCGGCAAGCGGCGTTAGGGAGGGATCAGCGGCAGGGAGAGCGCCGTCAGAGTCAGGGGCCTGAGGGGAGAAAGGCAGAGGATGAGGGCAGAGGCGCAGTGCTGCGCACTAGGGTGTGCAAAAAATCCAAAAGAACCCAACCAAATTATAAACTGAACCAAACTACTCCATAAATAACCATATTTTTCTGAACCAATTTTAAAACCTGAACCGGTTATTTTTTAAAAGTGATTCGGTTAACTGGTTTTATGTACAGTTGGGTTCACCGTAATAACTAAACCAGTCCACTCTTCAAGTAACAAACCTCACTTCTGACATTTCTCTCATATTTCTCACTTTTTCCTTAAATGTCTAACGTGAGGTGACTGTTGCGTCTTCATCTCTCTGCGTTTGCATCTTCATCAACTGCTGTGTCTTCATCGGGTCTTCATCTTCTGCTTAATTGTCAGTGCTCGTGCCATTGATTGGCTTCTACTGGTGCTGGGTCTTCATCTTTCTGGTGAGTGGTGATTTCTTCTCCAACCTGAGCCGTTGATTTCTTTTTTGTTTATTTTATTTTGAGACTTATATTTACATTTTCATTTTTTAATTTAGGGTTTTCGTTTGTTGTTTTTTTAGCTTCATTTTTTGCTGGATTAAGTGAAGTTTTCAGACTCTAATTTTAGCTCTATTTTGCACTGAAAAACTTTAGACAAGATGAGCTCCAATATTACATAGGTTTGATTTGATAGTACTGTGAATGTGCTTTGGTTGCTATTATCTCCATATGTGTGTTGAGAGTGAGAGATGCTAGCTGCTAAGGCAAAATATAACCATGTGTGCCAGCTATACAGCTATAACCCAACTGCTTATTAGATTTTTCTGCAAACCTTGCAACACCAAAATCAGCAATTTTTGGCTCATAATCCTCATCAAGCAAAATGTTGCTGGATTTTATATCCCTATGAATAATAACTGGAGAACAATCATGGTGTAAATAGGCAATTCCTTTTGCAGCTCCCAGAGCAATTTTATACCTCTGGTTCCAAACCAATTCTAGCTTAAACAAAGTGGAGAATCATTTTTTGTGCTTCTCATTGACTATATTTCTCAACACTTTAGTTTAATTGAGGTTGGCCTTTAGCATGTTAATTAATTAATTTAGTGTTTGTCTTGATTGCATGCTGGCTGGTTGACAAAATGCCTGAACTGTTTTTGGTGGAATCTTGTTCCCATGTTTGTGAATAATAGCAGCAAAACCTAGAGAAAGAATTATGTGAAAATGCTCATAATCTGTTTGATTTTGAATTTGAAATTTGGAGTAGATCTTAAATATGCTTTGAGCTTCTTTTCAATCTTGCTCATGATCTGTCCTAAATCACTATGGCATATGAGAGATATTGGTATTGGTTTTTGGCTATATTCCTTTCAAGAATTAGCTATGGTTAATTAATATATAACAATGATAGTCTGATCTATATGAAGGTTAATTTACCTAGCGTTAGGCTGTTACAAATTATGATAGTGTGCTCTTTATGGCTGTCTCAAAATGTTTATGGCATAACATTGCTACTGGGGAGTGGACACTTTTGACTGTTCATATATGTCATATATAATCTTGTGCCTGGTTGCTTTTACTGACCTCTCTTTTTTCACTTTGGATTTAAAGCTGTTGGACTTTAGCGAAGTTTCTCAATTGAATTTCATTTTATATTTGATGTGTTTTTGTTCTTTGATTGCTGTTGTTAAACTTTGCAATTATTAGTTGCCTCAGTTAGCTTTCAATCACTCTTCTGGTGCTTGAATGTTTGCTTGATATAGGTCAGTGCAGTCCAAACTGTGGGGTTATATAATGAGAAATAATTGTGGGATGTTGCGGGAATCTAGAAAATGTGAAGAATTGTCCAGTTTGATTGACAAGAAGTCAAGTGAGCACCAAAGCCTTTGACTGACAAGAACTGTCCAGCTATTGAGAATAATTTGGTATTCCTTCTTACACAATCTTTTAGATAATTATAAAGAACATAGTTTATCTTAGTGTTTGATGCAAAGATGGGCCTGCACTGGTTTTTAGATAATATTAACAAGACTTTATTGTTTTTATTACTATAATTTGGCTTGTGCTAGGGAAAACAAAAGACTTTATTTTTCTTTTAATAATTTGCTCAAGTAAGGAAGATGATCTTTTATGAATGGTTACTGTTTGAAGTAACCATTAGGTGTTAATGTGTTATATATGAAGCTTCATTATTAGATAAGTATGTTATAGGTGAAGAGAAGTATCAACACCAGAGTCAGAGCAAGAATCCCAATCATAGACGTTCTTCCATGATTTTTGCAGGGACTGTGTTTGTGTACAACCTGTGGGGCGAAAGTTCATTGAGATTGGGGTGTTGTCGTCCTACATGATTTATTTGTTTATTTTACTTGAGCTCTAATTTACCATGTGTGATGAGTGATGACTGATGAGCAAGTTCATTTGGGGTATTTGACGAGCTTATGAAGCTTTGGTTACTTTGTTATATAAATCTTCATTTATTTGCTTTTTTTATCCTGATAATGCTTGATCAATAGCTCTATGCATATAAAATATAAGAGATTCAATCTCTCACAAAGTACATGGTTTTATAGAAAATAGTAAAGCCGATTGTTACTTCACTTTGGAATTTAGAAAAGGAAAACCATTGTTGGATTGAGATTCGGTGTAGGTATATATTTTTATTAAGTAATTCTCTAGGGAATTGAGCTAGACTATTATAAACCTATGCTAGCCACCCCCAGCAAACTGTGATTAGTATACATGATTGAACCATGATATGATGGCTCTTTCTTGTTTTTGAGTTTGCCATATATCATGGGCTGGTGAACACTCCCGACTCTAGATTACATATCAGAATTTTATATAGGTTAAAAGTAGGACAAAACTTAGGTAAAGTTTCTTAGGTGCTTGAGGTGCTATTCTCCAATAAAAATATGACACGTGTCTTATTCTCTAATAAAAATATAACATGTGTTCTAAGTTTTAGCGACTTAATAATTATTTTTTAAGTTTTCAATAATGAGTTGTAGAAAAATGTACACATGTTATATTTTTATTGGAAAATAGCACTACAAGCACCTAAGGAACTGTACCTAAATTTTATCCTTAAAAGTATTGCAACAAAAAACCAGTTTTCTGAACTGGTTTTTAAACCAGTTTTATGAATTGGTTTCATATAAAAACTAGTTTTCTGAACTGGTTTCATGAAAAACTAGTTCTGAACTAGTTTTTGAACCGGTTCAGAAACCCAAATCGGTTCAGAACCGGTTTTAAACCGGTTCAGAACCGGTTCCAAACCCAAACCGATTCTGAATCAATTCAAAACCGATTTGCCGAATCAAAAACATTTCGGCCCCAAAAGAAAAGTAGTTCGATTTTCAAACCGATCCACTTTACCGGTTAGGTTCAGTTCAATTTTTCATGCCTAATCGAACCATGCCGACCCCTACAAGTGCTCAGAGTAGTGGATGGGTTCAAAACGGCAGGTTAAGAGTATATAAGTTTAGAAAGAAAAAATTTTATATATATATATATATATATATATATATATATATATGTATTTCACAATGGCTCAAACCAAATTAATTGAGAAAAGGCTTGGTTGTTGTTGTTGTTGTTGTTGTTGTACTTCTTCGGTACGAGAAACTTTAAACTCAGAAATCAAATTAATTAAATCTTATTCTATTCGAATTAATTAACTTGCCCGAACTGAATCAAATTAATCTAATTAGTTCAATTTAGATTGGTCAGATTGATCGAATTATCCTAATCATTTTACACCTATACCTGCCAGGGGTGTTCAGGGCTGGATATATTGGTTCGTAAAATCTAACATTTATCCTTTCAGTTCCCCAGAAATCAAATTCCAAAATCAGCAAGCTCCATTAATCCAAACACACTCAAAATCAAAATCAGGCTTACTACAAAAATGGAAAAAATTTACATCTAACACAATGCATTGAAATGAAATCAACCAAGGCATGAAGGCAACAGCAGCATAAACAAAAATCAACCAAAAACCAAAGCAAGCAAGTCCAAAGCAAAAACCAAATAATCCAACCATACTTGAAAAACTGCGCAGGTTGTTGGTCGCCGGCGGCTAGGGCTGGGATGGTGGGGACGTTGGGTACTGGGGTTTCCAATGAGCAGTGTTCTCCTGAGAACTTAAAAGCCTCAAAACGCTGCGTATAGCTTTCGGGTCCACGGGTCATATATCAGGTCTCGGATTAAAATATCACGATATGATAACCGAACCAATTGTGTTCGGGTTTGATCCTGCTTTATCAGATTTCCCAACCCAAACCAAACTCATTTAATTGATCTGGGTGGATTTTTCGGGTTCATGGGTCAACCTGACCCAATGAACACCTTGCTCAGTTTGTTGAGGATGTTGCCGCCGTGCCATGGGTTGTTGATTGACTTGTTGTGCAAAATTTCAGCTGCTGATGGATTTGTTTAGGAAATGGGTTCCATCTAAACCCTAGAATATTCCTCTTGGTTCAAAGGTACTCATTGTTTTTGAATAATTTATCTGCATGTTCTTTACATTTTGATGAACAATTTTTCGTAAATGGAGCTGCAATTTAAGTAAGTATCATAATAATAGCTGTACCTTTGTATATCACAGTTTATTTATATTCTGCAATTGTTGCTGATGTTTTGTTTCTATTTTGGGGAAGATCTGATTTCACTAATTTCAACTCAAGTCGTGTGTTTTTTTTTTTTAATTTAATGTTGATAGGACAATTAATATATTTGCTTACTCATTAGAACTGACAACTGAAACAGTAAATTTTGAAGCTTGAATGATAACTAGCACTCAGCTTTGTGTTTCAGCTGGGAGGCAAGCGAGTTGGGATTTGTTAGATTGGGAAGAATTGGTGGGGAAGTTGCTAAAAGGCTAGAGGCCTTTCATTGCAGGGTTATGTACCATTCAAGAAACAAGAAGTCATTTGTCTCATACCCCTTTTGTTCTAATGTTGTTGAGCTTGCAGCTAATAGTGATGTCTTTGTGATTTGTTGTCCATTAACTGAGGAAACTAGGCACAATCAACAAGGAAGTAATATTGGCATTGGGGAAAGATGGGGTTATTGTAAACATTGGAAGAGAAGCTCTAATAGATGAAAAGGAATTGGTGCGGCATTTGATGGAAGGGGAGATAGGAGGTGCTGGCTTGGATTTATTTGAGGATGAGCCTAACGTTTCCAAAGAGCTCTTTCCATTGGATAATGTTGTCCTCTCACCACATGCTGCTGCATTGACTTTAGATTCTTCACTAGTGTATGTGAACTTGTAGCAGGGAGTCTAGAAGCCTTCTTTTCAAGTAAACCACTTATTTCTCCATTCATGGATGACTAAATTCATTTATATCCAAATTTTTAGTGTCTTCCTCACTTATTTTGGCAAAATCGCTTTTGCTTAGGCATCCTATATAGTTTTAGTTTAGCAGGCTAGCAGCAACCATGGACCTATTATGTTATTATGGATTCAAGAGTGCTTTGGAGTTATGAGTCAGCTTCTTACTGAACTTAGAAGGTGTTTGACAAGATGCTCAAAGCCAAGATGAAGAAACACTTTCCTGTTGACATCATGCACACATAATTGGGAAATCATTAACTATCGAAGTAGCCTCAAATAAAGGATGAGGTACATGTAAGCTGATAAGCTATAGTCCTACTTTTTTGTGTTAATGAAACAGTCATGTTTTTCAAGATAATGAATTGCTGGCTTTATGCTTATTTGATGGAAACTGCTAGAACACTCCAGAACTTTGGGTGTTATATCTTGCAGAGTTCAGGAAGAGAAGGCTTTTCCATTTCACCCCTTATTCAATTCTAATATTGAAGAACTTGCATCTGATTGTGGATATCTTCACAATTTGTCGTTTATTGATATATAATACCAAGCCCCAAGACAATGTATTGGCGGTGGAGAGGGATGAAGTTATTTCATTATTAACCAAGGAGCTATTGTTGATGGGAAGGACTTGTTGCAGAGTTAATGTGCTTTGTGAAAGGGAAGATTGAAATATATACTCTGTGTTCTGGTGAATATGTTCAATGCTTATGTCATTAGAAGCTCTATGCTCTTAATTATGCCTTGTTTTCACCACATAGAGTTGGCATTTTAGTTTGTTACGTTTCAACTCATTAATTGAACTTTTATTTGATGGAATATAGGATGAGTTCAGTGTCATTTTGTTGGTTATTCACTGTATATATGGACTTTGACAAGTCCAAAATTTTCTACATATTTATATGCCAATTCATAAGCTGCAAATTACAATTGGCTTGGGTATTAATGCTCCTATTCCTATAGATTGTCTGCAAGTTTTGAGATTTTGTTACTACAAAACCAGTGGTTGGTGTGGGGTTAAAGTATGATATAACTTAATAACTTATTCTTTGTCGTATTTTAAAGCAATTTACCAGTTTTGCTTTCTAAGCAGAATTCACCTGGAAAATAGCACACCAGGAGCTCGAACAAAGTCCATTACTTCACTGATGTTGGTGCAGTCATCAGCATATGTTGCAGACCATGGAAGGTTGATATATATAGGGTCGGTAAGAGAAGAAATTATCCACTGGAGAGGGTAAGCATAAGTTGAATTGTAGTAGCAGAAATGTATGCTCGAGCTCAAAATCTCAAAATATATAGTTTGGAATTTTTTCAAGCATTTCCATCTAATATCAATGAAGTGTTATTGTGTGTTAGCTCTTGAAGGTATATTTGGCTTTGGCCTATAAACTGCAGGAATATACATTCCTGGAGCCTTAGACCTGTCATTCAGCAATTAATATGTCCTTAACAAATACACACCTTTTTTTTTTTTTTTTTCTTTTTTCTCCCTTTTACACAAAATTTCCTCAATTTGCATACACTTCCACATCATAATTTTGACAATGATGAATTAGATGGTATTTTTGCCACATATAGAACTTCTATAAATTAAATGAAATGTAATTAAGAAAAGGACTTGAGTTTTAGTTTGTAGATAGTGTATGTACTGGGTAGTGATTTTTACAAATTTAAGGTAAGAGATATAAAACATAATTAAAAAAACTATCACATTCTTCTTTCATGGTTAGGTTTATGGAAAGCTTTCCTTTTCAGAATCAGCTCTGTAACTTCTGTATTGGATTGGGAGCAGAAAAGGTCAAAAGAGAGTAGAACACATGGCTCAAACAAACTCAATACTATAATAATATTATACAATTTTTGTTCATAATTTTTATTATTTAAATAAAAAATTAAAACTATATCTGGCGTCTGCTGTGCTCCTGGAGGATGCAACGTGTTACACATTCTGGATATTTTCATCAATAATAGTGCAATGAAGATAAGATAATAATTAAGATAGGTAAGAATCATTCATTTATAAAGTTAATAATTCTTTTATAAAGTTAAAGTGAGGGTCACTTTTGTTCCCCACTCTATCGATACACTTTTTCCTTATTTATTTCGTCCTCATGCATGCTCTCATTATTGTCCTGCTTCTTTACTCAGTGTTGGTTTTCTTCTTGAGACCAGTACTCCATCCATCACTAAAGCTTAGCTTACAAACATCCTTCAGCTTTCTTCCTTTGCATTCGCTCTCGTTCATCACATCACAACTTCTGGCCCTCTCTTCAGTTTCTTGCTTACGATTTGGAATAGTGATCAAGAAGTAAAGACAAATCACAACTTACGGCCTTCATATTCGAAGTACAGAGGTATGTTTCTTTGTAGCTTATATCTAGATTGGCTCATTGCTTGTTTAAGATTGAGAAATTTCACTCATCGAAAGGATACCAATTAATGACAATGGAATGTCTGGATCTTTCAACTGTCATGGTTTTACACATGTTTAGAAAAAGTTACAAAAAATAATATAACTAAAGCTAAAACTTGTAGCTTTTTATCAAAAATTTGGCAAATTGCATTTCACCCAAGAATGAATTTTGCATGGCAGCTGCTTCAAAAGGAGGGGCGTGAGTGGGAGAAGCATCTAGAGGGGTAAAATTTTTTGGAAAAATGTAGCTGCTGGTGAAGAATTAAGAGCTTCCCTCATTCTTAGCTTGTCTCAGACTGAAGGTAAGATCCTGCACCCTTACCTGTTACCTGCGGTGTTTTAGTGGAATAAATCCATGACTGAAATGAATTATTTAAATACTTGCATCTTCTCTGTACGGCGGTCAAAGTGGGCCAAACTCGTCAGCTTGACTCGTTTACCTACTAAAATTAGGCAGGTTAGGCTTTAAAATCATTGGCTTGTTTAAATCAATATATTTTTAACCTAGCTCGTTTAGTCCGTGGGTTAAACGAGCCAGCTTGTTTAGCTTGCGAGCTAGCCCATTAACCTATTTATTCATTTATTTATTTTGAATTATCAATAATATGAATATGAATTGATTTTATGGATTTGATATGCTTTGAATTTATAATTTATTTTTTTTAAGTGGACATTTGAAATTTTATTTCATTTTGACTTTATGATTTTGATTTTATGCAATGATATGTTAATTTTAAAGTAAAAAAATTCTCAAAAATAAAAAAAGAAGAAAAGTAGGCAGCCTGTTTAGGTTTGCCAAGTTGCTCATATACGGGTCGAGCTGGTATTTTACCAGCCCATTTAAACCAATATATTTTTGACCTGTCCGTTTAACTCACAGGTTAAATGAGTTGGGCTTAAATGGGTTAGACTGGCCTATTTAACAGCCCTAGCTCTCTGTTATTAGTTCTAAAATACACTCTTTAATAAATTAAACGTTAAACATTTTACTATTTATATTTAAATTATTTAAAATTTGAATTTATTATTTATTTATTAATTTATTGTTTCAATTATATTTTAATTCAAGCATCTTTCTAATTTCATTTATAATAAATCATATTAATAAATTTACTTAATGTAAAATTAAAGATGTTTTAGGTCAACTTTATTTCTATTTACAGTTTTTTATATATATATTATATATATATATATACACTTTATAAACACTTTTAATATATGTTTATCAATCTTTTTAATTGAGAAAAATATTTATATTTTAAAAATCTCATAAACCATTATTTTTATTTTTTAATGGGTTATTGTTAATTAGAACATACATACATAAAAGAAATTATAGACAAATAGTTATTACGTATATCAAATAATGAATTTGAGACATTGTAAATTATTCAAATGTCAATTTACTTGATAAGCTTGATCATAGTAAATTTTGCAAATGTAATAAGTCTTTAAATAAGATTAATAAATTTTTTGTATAACTGTTATTTAGTTATTGAAATAGTACTTTTCTTAATAAAAAGATTTTTTTAATATATATAAAAGTATTGAACATAACTTTGGTAATAAAATTAAAAAGAGTAAAACCATAAACATATTACAAGGTTTCTTCTATTTTTTTTATTTTAGTTAACTTAATTTTATTGAAGTGGTTTTGTCTATAAATGTTGAGATAGCTATTATTACTTAAAAAAAAAAAGAAAACAATTTTGCTTAAATAAATTAAAAAATAATGAAAAAAAGAAAGCAATGAAGAAGAGAAAGCAACTCATTTCCTTTTTTTTGGCTTATTGAAAATATTTTGATTAGTATTATGCATTTTATTTTATATCAACAAAATATTAATTACTAAAATAAATATATAATTAAAATTTAATTGTGTAAATAGTTAAGTATAAATAATAAAAAAATTGATTTCTTAAACAGATAAATTAATGAAAGACAATTTAGGATCATAGTTATCATTAACTAAGGAAGTGTGAAATAGGAGTGCCAATAACTACACCCTAAAAAAGTCTCACTTGAAAGTGATTTTACTCCTAGACAACCAAATTATTAAAATCAAGAGGGAATCACTAAAAAAGAAATAAAATAAAGTCAACAGGGTGATTACTGGACAGAAAATACTAAAAAGTAATATTTTTTTTTAAAAGAATGTCTTACATAATGAGTTGACATTTTTATTGCCTCTAGGATGGATGAGTAATCCCTACCAATCTTATCTTAAGTTTTTTTTTTTTCTAGCTTGTCTTATTACCATCTATAATCTTGTCACATTTTTATCATGGCAGTAGGGTTAGTATAACGAAATAAATTAATAAAAATAAATAAATAAATTGTTAAGGTAGTATGTGATCCTATGGTATCATTTATTTCCAAATTAGGGGAAAAGTAGATGCGACATTAATTATTACAAGCCAGAAGGTAAATATTAAATCAATTTTATATCTTGATCAACAACAAGCCATTCTGCAGATAAAAATAAACAGCCTCCACCTAAAAAATAACACGACTGCAAGTTATTTTGTTTCTGTTTTCTCTTTCTGGGGTTACACAAGAGTTGTGTTACTATATATTTGAGTTTACGGTGAATCTTATACTAACACAATCATACAAGAATACAAGATGTTTACCAACCCAAATAAATAAATAAATAATAAATCATCCCATGGATTTTTCCTCCCGGTCTACAACAGAAAATTTTGCCATTTTATCTTTCTAGAAGATTTTTCTATTGTTCTTCAAATTGATCTTAATAAACTAATCATTTCTTTTATTCCTTTTTTTTAACATAATGTTACTTGATTTTAATTTACTAAATGTTTGATTTTTGATTGGTCAAATATCATCTACTTTTCTTAATTAGTTCTTGTCTGATTTGTTTCTACTTTGCATTTTGTTGGGAAAGAGATGTAGTCGTACATAGTACAAGAAAATTAAGAAGAAAACATGGAGTGTGTGTGCAAACTTGTAGAAAGGGCCATTGATGCTGTGCTGGACCTGAGTATTCGGCATCTCGGTTACATTATCTATTATAGGGAAAATGTCAATGAACTAAACAGTCATGTTAAGGATCTTGGACTTGAAAGAGAGAGGGTGGAACATCAAGTTGATGAAGCTGACAATAATCTAACAGGAATTGAAGGTGATGTTAGAGTTTGGCTTGAGAAAGTAGAGAAAACTATAATTGACAATGACGAGTTTCAGAATGATGAAGCCCACACAAAGACAGGGCTTTCCAATGGTTTACTTCCTTACTTGTGGAATAGGCATAGACTAGGCAGACAAGCAAGGAAGATGGCCGCGGATGTTAAGATGCTACTAGATGAGTCCAAGTTTGATGGAGTTTCCTATCAGCAAAACCCAACATCTATAAATGCCACTTTATCTAATGTTGGCTATGTAGAATTTGGTTCAAGAAAATATATAATGGAAAAGATAATGGAAAAACTAGAAGATTCCACTGTGAGAATGATTGGAGTGCATGGGCCAGGTGGTGTGGGTAAGACCAGTTTAATCAAAGAAATTGCTAAGAAGGCTCGAGACAACAAGTTGTTCAATGTGGTAGTTATAGTAGACATAACAGACAATCCAAACCCACAAAAAATCCAGGAAGAAATTGCTTATGTGTTAGGATTGAGATTTGAAGGGGAAGGTGAGACTGGGAGAGCAGATCGTTTAAGAAGGAGGTTAAAGAAAGAAAAGGAGAATACCCTTGTAATCCTAGATGACCTGTGGAATAGATTGGACTTGAATAAGTTAGGGATTCCATTTGATGATGATGATGATGATTTAAGCCAGATGACAGTCAAAGATAAACAGGATCTTAACTACAAAGTGGTGAAAAAAGAAAAATCTCCTGGTGATTATAAGGGGTGCAAAATTTTACTAACTTCAAGAGATAGAAAAGTATTGTCTGATAAAATGGATGTTAAGTCAATTTTCTATGTGAGGGAATTAGATGATAAGGATGCTCTGATGTTGTTTAAGAAGGTGGCTGGAATACCTGATGAAATGTCCAGTTTTAAACATGAAATTGTTAAGAAGTACTGTGCAGGGATACCCATGGCAATAGTTACAGTTGGAAGGGCATTGAGAAATAAGAGTGAGTCAGTGTGGGAAGCTGCACTAGACAAACTTAAAAAGCAAGGATTGATGGGAGTGCAGAAATCTATGGAGATTTCTGTAAAGATGAGTTATGACCATCTAGAAAGTGAGGAGCTTAAGTCCATTTTCTTGCTTTGTGCTCAAATGGGTCATCAACCATTAATTATGGACTTGGTGAAGTATTGCTTTGGTTTGGGTATACTTGAAGGGGTCTTTACGCTAAGGGAAGCTCGGGATAGAATATATACATCAATCCAAAAGCTAAAAGACTCAAGTTTGATGTTGGATGGTAATTCTAGTGGTCATGTCAATATGCATGATATGGTTCGAGATGCTGCTCTATCTATAGCACGCAAGGAGCAAAATATATTTACTTTGAGAAATGGCAAACTAGATGACTGGCCTGATAAGGATGAACTTGAGAGGTGCTCTGCTATTTCTATCCAGAACAGTGTGATCGTTGATGAGCTTCCTAAAGTTATAAATTGTCCTCAACTTAAATTCTTCCAAATTGACAATGATGATCCATCTTTGAAAATACCTGAGAATTTTTTCGAAGGAATGGAAAAACTCAGAGTATTAATATTGACTGGTATTCATCTACCATACTTGCCATCTTCAATTAAATGCCTGTTTAACCTCAGAATGCTTTGTTTGGAGCGATGCATTTTAGGTGACAACTTATCCATCATAGGTGAGCTGAAAAAATTAAGAATTCTCAGCTTTTCCAGATCTAAAATTGAAAATTTGCCAGCTGAGTTAAGGTGCTTAGGTAAGCTACAATTGTTAGACATCAGCGATTGTTCCATAGTCAAGGTGATTCCACCTTGTTTTATATCAGGCTTGATTTGTTTGGAAGAATTGTATATAAGAAAGAGCTTGATTAAAATGGAGGTGGAAGGAGAGACAAGCCAAAGTCGAATTTCATTTCTTTCTGAGCTGAAGCATTTGCATCAATTGAAAATTCTAGACTTGTGCATCCCTTGTGCTGCAGTTTTGCCAAGGGACTTGTTCTTTGACAAGTTAAATGATTACAAGATTGTTATCGGAGACTTCAAGACTATTTCAGTTGGAGATTTCAGGGTGCCCAATAAGTATGAAGCTTTAAGATCTTTGGCATTGCAGCTGAAAGATGGCACTGACATTCACTCCCAGAAAGGGATAAAAATGTTGTTTAAAAGAGTTGAAAATTTGTTGTTGGGAGAGCTAAATGGCGTTCAAAATGCATTTTATGAGCTGAATTTGGATGGATTTCAACATTTGAAACACTTGTCGATCACAAATAACCTTGATATTGAATATATTATTAACTCGATGGAGCTGTCACATCCTCAGGATGCTTTTCCCAATTTGGAATCTCTATGCCTCTACAAACTGAGGAACATAAAGATGATATGTTGCAGTCCAGTTACAGATGCCTCATTCAACAAATTAAAAACCATCAAGGTCAAGATGTGCACTCAATTGAAGAATCTCTTCTCCTTTGACATGGTTAAATTTCTTGCTAGTCTAGAAACAATTGATGTTTCTGAATGTGATTCTTTGGAGGGGATTGTTGTTAAGGAAAGACAAGTAAATTCTGATAAGGTCGATTTTCATAAGTTACGCTCTTTGACACTACAATCATTACTATCATTTACTACTTTTTATACCAATGGTAAGATGCCTTCTGTACCTCAATTGATAGAAGGGCAAACAACAAAGAGGGATCACATAGAAATTACTATTGCAGATGATGAGCATAGTGTCAGAGCTCCCCTTTCTCTCTTTAGTGAACTGGTATGATATTGCATAACTTTCCTTCGGCTTTAATTAATTTGTGATCAAATTTTTTATCAGCTGTTCCAATTATAGTAATTGTGTGTGTGCCTGCAGGTTGAAATTCCAAACTTAGAGAGCTTGAAGTTATTCTCAATCAACATCCATAAGATATGGAGCGACCGGCCTCTGTCAAGTTTCTGCTTTCAAAATTTAATAAAATTGATTGTGAAAGATTGTTGTAATTTGAAATATTTATGCTCATTGTCCGTGGCTAGCAGTCTGAAGAAACTGAAAGGCCTTTTTGTAAGTGAGTGTCAGATGATGGAGAAAATTTTTATCATTGAAGGAAATAGCGTGGACAAGGTGTGTAGGTGTAAAGTTTTGTAATTGACTTAATGTTATAAAACAGTCTCTGATCACTTTTCCTTGTGCATTTTTGTTAAGTTTCATTACCTAATGGCTTCTTTGCATCAAAGTGCAGGTCTGCATCTTTCCTAAGTTGGAGGAAATCCAACTCACCAATATGAATATGCTGACGGACATATGGCAAGCTGAAGTCGGTGCAGATTCCTTTTCCAGTCTCATTTCTGTGCATATTGAAGGGTGCGAAAAACTTGACAAGATTTTTCCGAGTCACATGACAGGATGGTTTGGGAGTTTGGACAGCTTGAAGGTAGTTGATTGCAAGTCAGTGGAAGTGATTTTTGAACTCAAAGATTCTCAGCAAATAGATGCATCTAGTATAGACACAAAATTGCAGCTTATTCTTGCACATCAACTCCCAAATCTGAAGCAAGTGTGGAGCAGAGATCCAGGAGGTATTCTTAACTTCAAAAATATGCGGAGCATAGAGGTTATTGGTTGTGATAAACTGAGCAATGTTTTACCAGCTTCTGTAGCCAAAGATCTTGAAAAACTTGAAGACTTTTCGGTACTGCTTTGTAATGGACTGGAGGAAATTGTTGCCTGGGAAGAAGGATCAGAAACAAACAATAAAGCATTAGTGTTTCCTGAAGTAACCTACATGGAACTTTATGGCCTACAAAACATTAAGCGTTTCTATATTGGGAGACATACTATAGAGTGTCCAAAACTGAAGCGGTTGGCAGTGGATTATTGTCCGAAGCTGGAAACATTCACAACAGAAACCACAAGTGAAGAAGTAAAGCCAGTTTTCTCAGCTGAAAAGGTAAGGAATCATTAACTGCTAGTCTGCTATCTCATAAGAGTTCCATCTCATAGACATAAAGGAAAAACGAAATGCTCAGTCTTCTTGCAGGATGTTTCACATACAAATCAATGGGGAAAGGAAATACTTAAAATTTTATCCCCAAAGAGCAGCCCCACTAACTTTTTTTTTTCCCGACCAATATAAGTACTGAACTTTTAGAATTGATGATTGATTAGTGGTTACATATGCTGCTTAAACATGAAAAATATCATGCATTGTATAGTCTCTTTTTTTCCTCCTTTTTTTCGTTTGCATTACAATATTAGCACATAGGTTTGATCATGTAACTTTGTGTAAACTACCCAAACTTCTCGCCATTAGTGCACTTTTATTGGCTTACAGATCCTTAGAATTTAAAGCATTATTTGATTAATTAAAATTTAATTTCTGTAGTATTAAAACTTTTTTCTCCTAAGGATAGCTCAGGGATAAGCTTACAATATATATAAAGTTATTTCCTTCTTCATAGTTGTTTCATTTTTCTTTAGGTAATCTCCAACTTGGAGTATATGGAAATTGGATTAACAGAAGCAAAATGGTTACAGAGCAACATCGGGAAGTACCGAATGCACCATTTGAAAGAGCTTAGCTTGTGCTCATTGTCGAGTATTGAGCTTCTCTACTGGTTTCTGCAGAGAATGCCTAATCTAGAAAGATTGAGCTTGAGTTTCCCTCATGATTTCATTCAAGAGTTAGTACCAAGTGGAAACATTGCACCACAAGAAAGATTGGGAACCGTAGTACAGATTAAGGAATTGACTTTGAGATCATCATATATAAAGGATATAGGATTTGAACGAGACCCGGTTCTTCAGAGAGTAGAGCGCTTGGTCTTACTTTACTGCCCCAGTTTGATCAGTTTAGCGCAATCCTCGGTATCCTTAACTCACTTGACATATTTGGAAGTAATGGGTTGTGATGGATTAATAAATTTAATGGCATCCTCAACAGCAAAAAGCTTGGTTCAACTTACGATGATGAGGGTAATCAAATGTAAAGTAAAGGAAATAGTGACCAATGAGGGTAATGAAAAAGACAGAGTGGTCGATATTGTGTTTAGCAAACTGATTAATTTAGAACTTGTGACACTAGAAAACCTCACAAGTTTCTGCAGCCACAAGAACTGTGAATTTAAATTCCCATCACTGGAAAAACTGATTGTGAGAGAATGCCCAAAGATGAAAACGTTCACTGAGAGTCACCCAGCAGCCCCAAAACTACAAAATATACTTGCTGTTGAAGGGGAAGAGGAAGAGAAACGGTATTGGGAAGGTGACTTGAATGCCACCATACAAAAAATTTTCAACTATAAGGTATGTATTAATTGATTAAATACTCATTCTCCTAGTTTTATGATGTTTTCTTCTTCAAACTTCAAAGAGAAAAAAAAATGTTTGTCTTGATTGGAAATTATGATGACTTTAATTGAGTTTTCGGTATAAAAATTTTAAACAGTAATTATGTTGAAACATTTTAAAATATAAATATGTTGACATAAAAAAAGCAGCATATAAAATATTTATTACTCTTGTTGGCTCACATAGTCGGCCTTATAATGGGAGAGCCCATCATCCTAAACTTTTTTTTTCTATCAAAATAATAACAAATTTAATTCATATTATTAGAATCATATTCTAAACCTTATAGTCATGTTTTGATATAGAAATAATTACTTTGGTTGAATATTCAAGTCTTTACTGATAACACCTTCTGTTTCATGTGTACCATCAATCTAATGCATGGTAGTAATTTTATTTTATTTTATTTTTTGGTTTTACAGGTTTCTTTCGAATACACGGAGCATCTGGAGCTTTCTGATCATCATGACTTATTAGAACAAGTATGGTATCGCAATGACTTGGTGCAAGAGAACAGCTTTCGCAATTTGAAAACTTTGGTAGTAACACGATGTAGTAATCTAGTGCATGTAATTCCATCTCACTTACTTCCTTGCTTTGAGAATTTGGAAGAATTGAAAGTACAGAGTTGCAATGCAGTGCAGGTCATATTTAATATAAATGACATGAGGCTGACAAAAGCTTTGGGAATATTCCGTTTGAAAAAATTGTCTTTAACTGATCTACCAAAACTGCAGCATTTATGGGACAAAGATCCTGAAGGAATTCTTAGCCTTCAAGTTCTACAAGATATGCGTGTTCAAGGATGTAATAGCCTTAAAAATTTGTTTCCAGCATCGGTGGCCAAAGATCTTACCAGACTTGAAGTGCTTAGTGTAACACACTGTACGGAGTTGGTGGAAATTTTTTCAAAGGATGAAATAGCCGCAGAAGGAGCAACAAAAGAGTTTGTGTTTCATTGTCTAACCTCACTGGAGCTAAGAGAATTGCCAGGGCTCAAATACTTTTATCCTGGACTACACATGCTAGAATGGCCCGTGCTACAAGAACTACATGCATATCATTGTGACTTGGTGATACTCAAATGTCAAGATGCTCTTCCAGAGGAGCAAGTCCTTATTCAAATTGAAAAGGTACTTCTATCAGGTTTTTCTATAAGTTCATTGAAAGCAGTTTCACTTGTCCTAGATAATACCTAGTTGCGTCAGATTGATGAACCTAAGCTCCGGTTAATGTATCTATCACTTGAAACTTAGTTTCCTCATTTGTTTTTCTTTCAAGGTTATCCGGATCCCCAGCTTGGAGAAATTGTCATTCGGTATTGGAGACACCACGGTTATTTGGGATCGAGTGTCTCAGCAATTGCGAGTTGAAAAACTGCAATGCTTTCAAGAAGAGTCGGATAGTGTTCTATACAGATTCCTTCAAATGGTACCCAATATAGAAAAGCTTGAATTATACCAAGGTTTATTCAAAGAGATGTTCTCCGCTGAAAGACCTAGTGCCAATTATACTGGAGTCCTCTCGCATCTCAAAGGATTAAAGCTATCTGTTCTGGGTAATCTCAATTCCATTGGTTTAGAGCATTCATGGCTACACCCCATTCCTGAAAATCTCCAAACATTAGAGGTACAACATTGTGGTCATTTAATAAACTTAGCACCATGGACGGTATCTTTCTCCAATCTGACATATTTGAATGTATATAAATGTGATAGACTGCTATATTTGTTCACATCTTCAACAGCCAAAAGTTTGGCTCTACTCAAAAGAATGGAGATACGTTGGTGTGAATCAATGCGAGAGATAGTATCTAAAGAGGGGGATGAATCTCATGAGGATGAAAAAATAATATTTGGGCAGCTCCAGGCCTTGTACCTTAGAGATTTACCAAAGCTCAGATGCTTTTACCCAGGGAATTTTACTTTATGTTTTCCATCCTTGGAGCAAGTGTCAGTAATCAGCTGCCAGTGGATGAAAACTTTCTGTGCAGTCAGCATAATAAATCCAATCAAGTTGTCGTCTGGAGTTACATTCATTAAAGATGCAACACCCCGATGGGAAGGTGATCTTAATACCACCATGCACAAGACGTTTGAGGAAAAGGTATGTATAGGATATTTTTTATTTATCTTACTCTGATTGAAATAGGAGTAAATACTTAAATTAGTCCTTCAAAGATAAGCCGGACATTAAGTTGGTCTTACAAAGATTTTAGACATCAATTTAATTTGTCATGTAAAATAAGCATCAATTTAAGGACTAAATTGATGTCTTTAGATACACTGAGGAATTAAATTGATGTTTATTTTAAACATTGAATGACCAAATTGATGTCCAAAATTTTTTTTAAGACCGACTTGATGTCCCGTGTATATTTGGAGGACTAATTTGAATATTTACTCAATATATATGTTACAACTCACAACTAAAATTAAAATGTTTTTAAAATTAAATCAATTCTGATTGTATAAATTCTTAAAAAAAATTATTTATAAATCAATTCATCTCTCAACTTTTTTTTTTCATTTCAAATATACTTTTAAGTGTACTCTGAAGTTAAAGTTGACTTTTATGTTATCATGTTAAAGACAATGTTTTGCAAAGCAGGACGTGACAATGTGAAACATAAACCAAACTATTTGCCATGTAAAAAACATATTAGTCAAAAGGTTATTTTTCTCTGTACCAAAAAAGGGTTATTTTTCTTGTAATTTCAGAAATGTTTCATTTTTGTCCCCTCTCGTTTGAGAAAAAAATAATGTCATCAAAATTATGTGACAAAATAGTAAATTTAAACAAATATATTGATTAATTAAAACACTTAGGGTTAGGGGTAAATGGGTAATGAGTGTGTGAAGCACTAGTGGATCAAACTTCAAGAGTTACATCCTTATCCTTCTTCTTAACTAGGTCTCATTCAAGCACTCTTAAAAATCAAGCATTCTCAAAATTTGAAATGAAGCCTAAGATATAAGTGAGATACCAAAGCTAAGGATGTGATGGAATTAATTCAAAACAATTTCAAGAAGATAAGGCAAGGTCATCATTGAATTGCATGTAAGTTGTCATCATCAAAACAAGAACTGAGATCCTCTAAACCCAGCAAAATTACAATTTTTATATGAAAGTCAAACATAAAATTTAACATTTTGAACAAATTTCAATGTTAGGAAAACTAAATAAAATTATAATTCTAAATCTCAATTCTTACTGACCCTGAATAATTAGAGTTTTACTTATTCTTTTGCATGTGCAGATTGCAGAGTTTGCTCGTACTGATTTAACATTTTTGAGTCTCAAAGACAACCCAATACAAGAGATATGGCAGGGCTTAGTGCCCGTCCCAGACATGTGCTTCAGTAATTTAGAGGAATTGATAGTGGATGGATGCGAATTTTTATCAGATGTAATACCGTCCAATTTACTTCCTTTCTTAGCAAAATTGAAAAGATTGGAAGTTCGAAACTGTAGTTCTGTGAAAACCATATTTGATGTGAAATGTATATCAGAAGACAGAAAAATGATAAATACGGGACCGCCCCTCCTGCCCATTCCCTTTTCCCTGACGAATTTGTTTTTAAAGCAGTTGCCAAATCTGGAGAATGTTTGGAATGAAGATCCTCATGGAATTCTAAGGGTTCAACTTCTACAAGAAGTATATATTGATACATGTAAATGCCTTACAAGTTTGTTTCCAGCATCAGTAGCCAAAGATCTTGTGAAACTTGAAATTCTAGTTGTGAAACACTGTGAGGGGTTGATGGTAATTGTTGCAGAGGATAAGGCAGATCCAAAAGGAACAAATCTAGAGTTTACGTTCCCTTGTGTTACCTCATTGACGCTATTTGGTTTGCCAAAGCTCAAGTATTTTTACTGTTCACTTCATTGTGACAAGTTGAAGACATTCACACATCAAGAACCACATATAGAAGATCAAGTCTGTATTGAAAAGGTACCATTGCTTTATCACTTTGTCCTTGCAGCAGGATCTTTGAAATGGAGCCTGCAAACTGAACTTTCTTTACTACTTTTATATGAATGGTATTGGCATCATTAATTGTTGCTTTACTACTTTACCATTGCTTTTATGAATGGTATTGAGTATTGACATCCTCCTTACACATTAGTGGACAAAAAAGTTGTGAAATTTTGAGTTATACAGTTGTTGCTGTGTTCTATGCCTTTTAACCCTTCATTTTTGTATGTTCTATCGAATATAAGTCAAATAATACACTTACTAGAATATTGATAATGATGTTTTTATAAAGTTACATGTTGCATGCAACAACACTCAAGCTTTTATTCCCATTAAATGAAGTCAATTAGACACAGATTCTAACACGCCATTGTAGTCTATCGTATATCATACATTCATGGTGCTCCACTTAACAAATCTTTTTAACCGGTCTCCTACCATCTAAAACAATTTTTCATCATTCTCTTCTCCATATAGGGACCACACCAACCTCTTCTTCTTAATGATCTCAATTCATCACCTTGTCCATACTAAATTTGCATAATTGAAAAGTGTATTTTTTAGGCACATACAGTATCAAAATCCCTTCCACCTTGTTAATAGCCTAGTTCATCCTTTTTTCTTTAAGTAAAGTTTTTCTTTTTAGTTAACATGTTTGCACCTATTTTATTGATATAGTTAATTTATCAAGCATATTTTAGCATGAAAAATTCATTATTTCATTGTTTGAAAAAGAGCTAGATCTATAACTGCTCTAACCTGCTCTTGCTTCGTTATTGGTTTCCCTTCCTAGGTTACACCCAACTTGGAGATCCTGTCACTCGGTGAAAAGGAATTGAAGGCGATTTGGCATGGACAATTTCAGGGAAACCTCTTACACAAATTAAAAGTCCTTGTTTTGCTATACTTTCATATTGAGTCAGATGTATTTCCATACGGATTTCTACAACAGGTGCCCAATATAGAGAAGCTTGTGGTGAGTTGTAGTTCCATCAAGGAGATTTTCTGCTATCAAAGACCTAATGTGGACTATTCTGGACTCCTATCACAGCTGAAAGTATTAAGGTTGGAGTTCCTTGTTGAGCTCATTTCCATAGGGTTAGAGCACTCTTGGACTGAACCCTTTCTCAGAAATCTAGAATCCTTGGAAGTAGTTAGATGTTTTCCTTTAAGAAACTTAGCACCATCCCCCGTATGTTTCTCCAATCTGATGCAGTTGATTGTATTTGAATGCCATGGATTGGTATATTTGTTCACATCCTCAACAGCCAAAAGTTTGGCTCGACTCAAGCTGATATCCATAGGGGGATGTCAATCAATACAAGAAATAGTGTCTGAAGAGGGGGATGAATCACATGATGATGAGATAATATTTTGGCAGCTCCAAAGTATGTATCTTAAATATTTACCAAACCTCAGAAGCTTCTACAAAGGGAGTTTTACTTTAAGTTTCCCATCCTTGGAGTATTTGTCAGTAATCAGTTGCCACAGGATGGAAACTTTCTGTCCAGGTGCCATAAATGCCGACAAGTTGTCAGGAGTTAAATTTCAGGAGAACACAGACGCTATCCCATTGGAAATTGATCTCAAGTCTACCTTTCGGAAGGCGTTTCTGGCAACGGTATGTATTAATTTTCTTTTTCTTTAATTGAAGATAGAAACTTTAATTTATTGAACAATATTATTATTATTATTATAGAAAATATGTATACGAACAAATGAATAATTTGTTTAATATGTTAGTAAGTCAATCTTTTGGATGTAGTGCATTGAATATGTGGTTTTTAAGGATTACAGTGAAGTCTTTAAAGTCTAACTAGCTCGACATACCATGTGGCCTAAATGACTTACATGAATTATTTAAGTTCAAATTTGATGCATTTTAAATATAATTGAAGTTTATTATAGTGGCAGAGATAAGTATAGGAGAGATAAGTGTGGTAGAGATGAGAAAAGATAACATTAAGAATAAATGTATTAGAAGAAAATAATTGAAAAAAGAGATGGCATAGTTGTACTTAAGATGATTTAAATATATAAAAAGAAGATTAATAAAAATCTTTCTTAGAAGAGTTGATTTGATTATACCAATGATAATTCAATAATTAGATATATAGAAAGATAAAAAAAAAACTTTAATTGAAACTATTAGAAAATACTTTAAACTAAATGATTTCTAAAAAGATTTAGTTTTTAAAAGAACATAATAACATCGTTTAATTTATTTAGTCAATCCCACTTAATAAAAAAAAGTCAGTGTGTTATTGTATAGTACCATTTGATAATATGTTGGCACATAACTTTAAAAAAAAGTTAGACTTCGTAAGCAATGTACAAGTAATTGTGCTGGTTAAACTTCTTTAATAATTTAATACTACATAATTAGAAGATAGTATATTATAAAAAAACTTTTAAAATCAAGGTCAGTTCGGTATGGAGGTGAATATGTAGGTAAAGAATTCATGGATTAGTTTTTTTAATGAAATTTTATTGAAAACTGATAGATAAACTTTTCACTAACATATCAAGATTAAATCCATTATATTTTATTGGTCAATTTTTAATGTTACTGTATGATTTGTGGTAGTATAATTTTATCAATAGATTTTTCTTATTACATACATGATATGGAATAATAATAAAATGATTGAATAGTAGATTGTAAATTTTTGTCATTATTATGTATTAAAGAAAAACCCATGGTCAAATGAAACTAACTTTTTTTTTTATTTTGAATATATTCAATGGAAAAAACTAAACAGCGGTGAGATTTTTGTCTAAAATTGACTTGGATAGGTAATTATAGTATCTCTTGAACTCCCGTATAAAGTGGAATCCACTTCTTTTTAAAACTGCCCCGTGCTAATCCAGGCACTATTTCATCCTGGCTGTGTAATTAAATTCATATTCAATACTTGGATACAAATATAATTTGTGAAATCAGTTACCCTAGCTCCAAAAAAAAAAATGTAAAATTTTATCTATCTTTCGTACCTTTCACCTAAAATATATCATCCTACTACAAGTAGCCCTCTGTGGTTAAATTTTCCATCAATCATAACCTGAGCAACCATCACATGACCTTATATAACTCTTCTGATAAGAAAGTCTTGTCAATAACTCCCGAATTGAGGGCAGGACATTACTTTTTAAGTTTTATTTTTTTTTAGCACAACAAAGTAAAAAAATTATTAAATCTAGCATTCTTTCTCTTTAAAAGTGTCTCATGAGAATGTTTAAGTATAAAGATTAAAGATGCGTTTGGATAACTTTTGGAAAAAAAAAAAGATTTTAAGATATTACAAAAAATTAATTTTTTTAAAAGATTATTATAAAAAATAGAATTTATTTTGTGTTTAGATATAATTATAAAAATTGCTTTTTATTTTTTATTTCTTTTATTAAATTTCTCCTAAAATTGATTTTTTAAAAAAGTTACTCATTTTAACTTATGATTAAAAGTAAAAAACTAATTTTTTTTATATTTATATTTTTTTCAAAATCTTATCCAAATAATTGTGTATGTCTGACAAGTAATTTTTTTAATAAAAAATGTGTATTTTCTTATAAATTAAGCACAAACAAACACACTCTAATTTTGATTTTAGAGAAAGAGTTTACTGCTTCTATATAGTTACATTAAGAATGTTTTTCTTCATTAAATTCTGATTCTTTTTCTTCATTATTATAAAACATTAAAACTAACATCATTGTTCTTGTGATTTTTCTAGGCCGAGTCCGACTCCAATAATACAGCAAGAGTACAGGAAGAGGAGATTGATGGCAACGACTGACGATGAAGAGGAACAAAAGTTATCCAGTATTACTACTTTTGTTGGTTTAATCCAGTATTGCTACGTTTGTTTGTGTGAAATTTTTTTTTTTTTAAAAAGAACTACTTGTGTGTGGTTTTAAGTTACACCAAAAAGTTGATGAAGAACAAATATATTGTTCTATATATTAATGTAACAATATGTGTGATTATAGTTAGAGACGGTTGATGAAGAACAAAGATGAACTGTATCACTAAGTATATTGTTTTATGCATTGTTAAATATATAAAAAGAAGAGACAATGCGTGTGGTTTTAAGTTATATTTGTTCTGTTTGTTTACCCTTAATTTTGTCCATTTATTTCAAGCTTTAATTTAACTCATGACTATAATTGGAGTTTACCATTTGCCCGTCGCCTAGAATTAAACTTCATAAAGATTATCAGCCTTAATTACGTCAGGTCACCAACGAAGTTTGTTAGTCAGTTGTACTGAATTGTGATGAAGATCCTGAAAATTTGATTATTTATTAAAATCACAATTAATTTTCAATTTTTTGCAAAGTATTCATATCAATATGCATGTCAAAAGATTTAAAAATAAAAAAAAGGTTAAAACGAACTATTATTTTCTTTTAATTTTTTGGGAGGGGACCTAGTAAATATATTTGAAAATTAGATTAAGTTGGATTGGCCCAAATATTTTAATATTTATAATTTCTTTGAAAATTAAATATAAATTATGAAACTACTTGATTTATGCCTTATATATAATATGATATTATTTTTATATTGATATAATTTATTTAAAAATATAAATTGTAAAATATTTCTTAATTTTATTTTTTTTATATTCTTTTATCTATTTTATTTCTAAACTTTTTAAACTAATTATATGTATTGTTGAAATTTGTATATTTTATCTAAACTTTGAATTGGCTAATTAAATCATGATTGAGACCAAAAAATTAACCTAATCAAAATATTCAACCAAAGTGGGGCAAGTTAAACCCTTATAAGCACTCCTAGCAACGGTGAGACTATTAACACTTTTAATTATCTATTTACACTTTTCATTAACTACTTATAATTTAATAAAAATTAAAAAAATATGACTAGTTAATAAAAAATGAAAAAAAATTGTATACTTTTAAGGCACAATAAATGCATACTCTAAAATAAATCTCTATCATTCATTTTAAATTAACAACTTAAAATTTATGTAAATCTGTTTAAAATTAATAGTGGAAATCTTTCTTGGAACATGTACTTATTGTAGGGCGGGTGCTACTATACCCATTAAGTTGGGGGTGAACATCAGATCATACACCATATGACCTATGATAATAGAGGTTTTTTTTTTTTTTTTGAGCAGGTTTTCTTTTTTTTTTTTTTCAGAAATCATATGTACTGTTCACGCAACAGAAAACACTGTTCATGCCGGAAAATTCACTGTTCATGCCGGAAATTCACTGTTCATGCCGGAAAATTCACTGTTCATGCCGGAAAATTCACTGTTCATGCCGGAAAATTCACTGTTCATACCGGAAAATTTACTGTTCATGCCGGATAAAACACTGTTCATGCCGGAAAAAGAATACTGTTTATATATTTTAAAATTACACAATTCTCAGTAAATAATACAGTTAAAATTATATCAATCAGTCTTTATATTTTTTCATAAATAATCGTGTATACTAAAATTTTTTTAAAATTATTACTTGTTGAAAAAATTTATAAATTTTAACTAATGATATTTATCTGATTTATACAATTTAAAAATATTAGAAGTGATCGAGTTTTCTAAAATTATAACTGTGTTTTTTGAAAAATTTTATATAATTTAACTGATAATATTTATACAGTTATATCATTTGAAAAAATTACAGGTGACAAGTGGTAGTTAAATACTGTGAATCGATAATAATGATGGTGATAGTATATAAAAAAATATAATACTAAAAAATTGAAAAAAATAAAAAAAAGGAAACCTGCTAAGCAGGTTTCCTAGAATTAATCCAAGCCATTGATTTATTTTATGAATAAATCAATGGCTTGTGTTTTAAGGTGTATGATACACCCTCCAAAGGAGGGTGTATATTAGACGTTGCCCTTATTGTAGTCCAAGAACATACTAAAATTTCTTGAGGATGTGGATAAATATTTGGGAATCCTAATAGCATCACCCCTAACTAGAAGTCTATAAGCATTCTTTTCACGTAGACTACTAATTAGATCAAGTAATGTATTGTTGAATCATAATATTTTAAGACAAATAAACCAACAAATCTAAGAAAAAAATTGTACAGAATAATCCATCATTACTTAAAAGAAACTTTTATTTTCAGTATCAAAAGAAAAAGAAACATGTTTAATCAAATAGATATATGTCAGCTTCTTCTTCTTTTTTTTTTTTGGGCGGGGGGGGGGTAACGAAAGCCTCTTTTATGTTTCACACCCGTAATTATTCTGAAAGCCATATATTTACAGGAGATTCCTACCATGTCATGAGTTCCTACTTCATACCATATACTTCAAAAATTAGTTCTTCATAGTTCATACCAATAATGCAAGCCAAAAAGGAATATCCAAATTGATCTTTCGTCCAAGTAATTTGCAGCATGAGATCTTCATCAGGTTGCATCAAGCACCCAAATTTCCAAGTCATGTAGGTATATATTGAAATGTTGACACTGTCACTAAAAACCGTTGTAATTTAAAGCTTCAACTGCACAGCTTTCAACCACCTACTCACATAATCTCTTAAGCCAAATCCCCGACTAGGCCTTAGAATTTGCTTGAACAAAGCCATTTTCGGAACATTCCAGTGCTCCACATGCCTGAAAATTTTTCGTAGAAATTTAGATGATTGCCAAAATGAAAGGTAGAAACATGCGCTATGACAATTGAACATTTTTCTCACCTGCATACTTTTCCAGATTGTGCATCAAAATAATATTCTGTGTATCCAGTTGCTGCAGCATATATTAACATTGTCAAATTGCATTGCACATAATATGGATTCAAGCTGCTTTATTACTGTTAAACAAGCTTGTTTGGTGAAGACAACTAATTGCCACTTATTCTATAAGAAAACTGACTCATGTTTATTAGAACTAGCAACCAATAGTATGAAAAACGAAAGAAAGCAGGAGGTTCCTGTGAAATGCAGATAAATTTAAAATTTGCCAAAAAAATTTAAAAAAGAAATTATAGTAATGTGAGATCTGCAAGGAAACATTCTCCTTCTGGCCTTCAATGGTTCAACAAATGGGATATACATGGAAAGGCTTGAAATATACCAGAAAGAATGGGCCTCCAAGGAAATGACAAGATACAGCTGAATCGCCAGTGGCCAATTCCTTTATCCTGTCATGGAACCATGTTCATAAAAACACTATAAGCTTTTTGAAGAAACAGCCAACAGGTAATATGAAAGATGGAAATATCAAATTTATCGAGCTTCTAAAGCCAGATGTGTAGTAGGAAGCAAATGGAATCAGCATAACATGCTAGTTGACAAGGATTGCCACATAATTTGGGAAAGCAGTAGTGAAGTGTCAAAGGTTGACCTCACCTCAAAATCTTCCCACTTCATAAGCTTCATATTTGACTTCTCCAGAAGGGATCCAAAATTAGTGCAGTTCCTTTTGAAACGCTGAAGCCCTTTAAAGGAGCCTGCTGGATCCGCAAATTCACAATCCTCTTCATAAGCATTTAATGTGAGATCTCCTGAGGGTTGGGAAGAATAGGTTACCCATGTGAACCATCTTAATATAATCAGATTACTAACTAGAAAATACCAATTGGTAGTAGCTTGATTTTATGTAAGTCATTATATAGGGAGCAATCATTTGGAGGTTATCATGCATGACAGAACATACTATGGTACTGGAAGGACACTTCAGCAATGCCCCTTTTTTGAGCGCAGCATTACCTACCTCCAAGACCCCCACTTCACACACTCTTATAAGTTTTGGGTGCAGTAATTGCATACCTTATAGCAGTGATATTGTCTCTGCCTGTCCCAAGCAAGTTGCTGGCTTCTAGGGAGCAAGCAACAAATTATATAACTCATTAAACCCTGAAGATGCAGGAGGATCTCAAGATGCATTTCTCTTCATCCCAATTGAGTTGATTAAAAGAAGCCAAGGTTACATAGAAGAGTTTAAATATTACAAGGAGGGCTTACTACACATTTACAACATTGAAGAACAGCCAGTCACACCTGTTAGGAATTCAAGAGTGAAGTGGAGTTATGAGTGAGTGGGTGAAGTTCTACATTGGAAAGGAATGGACAAAGCGATGGACCGTATAAGTAGAAAGATCCATTGACCTAAAGCCTTGAGGTTTTAGATCAAGATGTGGTGTGACGATAAGATGTGGTAAGTTAATTGGTCATACATCTCAGCATAAACCAAACAAAATTTTTTATGCCTAATACGATTGGTGGCCACACCATAAATTGATGGCCATGCATCTAACAGGTTACATGCCAAGGGTCCATACCCTTCCCAAGCAGGGTATGTGTAGACATGACTTTAACAGAGAGTCATAACTTAATGATTGGGCCATGTTCTAGAGAAACACAAAATTATGAGCCATTGTGACCCTATGAACCAATATACCCAACCACTATTCACAACATACGTTCTCACTACTTATAAATGCCCCTATTCACTCCATAAAAGATTTTATACCAATCCATTAGATTCTTTTCCCTTAAAACTTCTTTATACTATCATTCAAATCATGTGTTACCAAATCATTAAGTTAGTTCTACTACGAGTAAACCTTCATTTTAGTCTCTGAAATTGTAAATATCGGTCATATTAATCTTTAACTTCAAGAATCGGCTATATTAGTCTTTGAAATTATAATTCATCAGTCAAATTAATCTTTATGTGAGGATTAAAATGACTGATGCTAAGGATTAATTTGACTGATGAATTATAATTTTTGATAATAATATAACCAATTCCTAAAGTCAAAGACTAATATGATTAGTGGTTACAATTTCATGACGAGAGTTTACTCGTTTTACTATCAAAACTTTGACTAGGAAGTTCTAATTCTTTTAATGATGTAATGCTGATGTAATGATAGATAGTTCTAATTCAAAACTATCAAAACTTTACATCGACATTATCAAAAAAAAATTATATTGAGGTACATTAAATTTATCAGAAATGATGTTCTTACATCATTTTTAATTCAACACCATTTTTCACACTTATTTTGAGTGAATGTGATTAATTGAGAGAAAGTAATAAAAAAAATAAATATAATAAATGATATTAAAAATGGTGTGAAAAAAGTATGTTCTGTGTTTGGTAAGAATATAATTTCTGTAAATTTAAACGGTATATATATATATATATGCTTTATATCTTATGAAAAAAAGAAAAGAAATTGGAATAAACTCAAAGAAAAGAAGCAAATGGGTATGGTCAAACCTGTGACAAAATACGACCTTTGAAAGTCTTGTTTGATGGTCTCCACAATTGCGGCACGATCAATGGTGTCAAGAAGCCTCTGAGGAGCTTCCTCATTAGGTGGGGAACGGAAAACAGAGGCAGCAATGCCGAGAAGCTCAGAGCTATACCATGCGAGCTTGAGAAGTGCATTGTTGTTTTGGGGTTGGGACTCTTGATTCGGGTTTGTTCCGTTGCATCGAAATCTTAAGCTATGGATTCTGGAGTGTTGGTGTTTCGGTGGAAAGTTCAAAGAGCTATGGATGAGGTGGTGGGTACTGCTGATTGAAGCAAAGGAAGCAATAGGTGCCAATGCCATGACACAAGACAAGAGTAAGAGTGTTAGTGTGAAGGAAGCTACCCGTGGTTTGTTTAAATATCTAAGCTTCCAATTAATGATAGCCATACAATATCAAAAACAAAAATAAAAGGGACTCATTTTCATTTTTCTGATGGGGATGCACTACAGGCATTAACACCTAGTATATAGTTGATAGTTCGAAGTCAAATGTTTCTTAACTTTAACTATTATAATTAAGATTTTTTATTATTTAATATTATAGTATAGAAATTCTTTTAATTGGTAAACTTTTTGTTCATATATAAATAAATTAGATTTTTTTAATATCTGAGTATGATTGTTGCATTTTAATTTTTTGTCAATTTTTTTATAATTTAAATTTGATATACTATTTTAGATAGTCGTTCATACTTAAAAATTTAAGAAAAACTCATAAAAAAATAAAAATTTAAGAAAAACATAGCATTATTCTTTGTTCTCAATATATGAGCATGTTTGGGAAAGATGGATTCTTTCCCAAACAGTTATTTTTAGAGGATTAAGTTATTTTGTGAAATAATTATTATGTTTGAGTAAAGAGATTATTTTTTAAAAAAGTTTTTATACGAAATTCAATGCAAAATTTTTTTTTTCAGTTAATAATCATAAACTAAAGATTGGAGCTTATGATTTTAGCTTATAGATTATTTCTTACATTTTGAAATGTAAATACTATTTTGTCCTCAATCAAATAATTTTTTTAATCATTTTATACCCATTTTAGTAATTTAATGCATAAAAGCGATTTTTTATATCATCCAAACGAATCATATTAGCTTAAAATCGCTTTACAGCTAATGCATCTAAACATAAAAATGAATCGATTATAATCGATTATAACAATAATCGATTATAATCGATTATAACAATAATCGATTATAATCGATTATAACAATAATCGATTATAATCGATTATATCAATAATCGATTATCAGCATAATCTATAATTTTTGTAACACCCCAAATTTCGTATCTCTTAAACAGTAATTTTGTCAGTTAACAAAATTTTACTGTTTAGTAATTTCTTGATACTGCAAAATTATTTTGTTTATTCCGTCAGCGTATTTGATCGTTTTGAGTGATTTACTCTGTGTCAAGAAAATAATAATTTTCGGTCCGGAAAAAATCTTTTTGTATTTATTTCTCTTGACTGTTAATTATTTTTAACAATCTGACTTGATTTTCATACGTTTTCTAATATTTGTGATTTTTGTGGATGATTATGAATTTTTTTGACTGTATGTGGGCCCAGGTGGTCCTAGGTGGGCCCAGGTGGGTCCCACAAAGTGAAAATTTTTCTACGCATAGAAAAATTTGTACTGTTTAGACGGAAACAGGGGATCTTACTAAACCTGAATACAGAAATAGTTTTAGAAAATTTCTTGTACTGTGTTTTGTACTGTATTTAATTTATCGGATGATAAAAATACAGTAAATATATTCTTTCGTGGGGTTTTAGCAGATAAAAATAGAAATTAAATTGCTTAAGTCAACATTGGTGGTTTGAATATCCATTATTGATTTATTTAACGGTGAAGACTTGATCTTGATTTAATTAACGGTTAAGAAATAAATTTAATAAAGAAGCATTGGATAATCACCATTGATTAAATCAATAGTGTGAGAATAAACTTAGTAAGCGAAGCCTTCAATATCAACCGTAGATTTAATCAACGGTGTAAATTTGATTATATATAAAGTGACCATTTACAACCATTGGATTTGGAATTGATCAAGGGTGGAGATTTAGTCTTAAAAAGTGACAAAGACCATTTATGACCATTGGATGAAGAATTAATCAAAGGTGGAGATTTGGTCTTCTAAAAAGGCTATGACTAATTATAACCCTTGGATTTAAAGTTTGAAGGAGCAATCTTGACCCTTTATTTTGGAGACACATCTAATGGCTAGAATTTAAAGGAAAAAGATCTAATGGCCTAGATTAAGTCTCCTAAAAATCAAAAGTCTACCTAAATCCTAACCATTGAATTAATCAATGGCTAGAAATGCTTCAAATAATGGCATGAAAAGATGACAACTTTGTATGCATTATGAAGAGGGGGGACGATTGGAGATGCTTGGAAAGGAGGAGACAAATTGGAGTAGCCTTTTAAGTAAAGAAAAAAAGATGACAAAGTGGAAGACCATATGTTTCAAGTGTGAACCCAAAATGGGATATTATTTCAAGTAAAACTCTTCAAACTCTCCAACACTCACACGGCAGCCCACTCACTTTGTGCATGCATTCTCACTTTTCTCTCTCACCCAAAAAGCCTCCATCTTATTCTCTCAAAATTCCAAGAACCAAGCAACCATTCCTTCCTTCCTTTTTCTTTCCATAGGTTCGGCCTCCTCACCCAAAAACACCTTCCATTACTTTTAATTTCATCCAACCATAGATTTTGAATCTACATGATATTCTAAGCAACTTTCATGTTGGAGACTTTTTCTAAATCATTCATCTTCATGGACTTCTTTCAAGATCAAAGTTATTGGATTTTTGAGGTGAAGTATAAGAAGACTTCATTTCTTCTCTTCTTTTTCATGATCTAAATCATGTTTGATCCATGGTTCCTCTTAATCAAGCTTAGTATACTAATTTCGATGTATTTTGTTTTGTATTTGAGAAGCCCTTGGTGGTGAAGGACTTGGAAAGAAAAGCAAAACAAAGAGTTTTTGAGGATCTTCAAGAGGTAAGAGGGAGATCCATCTCACCAACCAAGCATAGTGGTGAGAGATGGTTTTATATTTGATGGATGGTGAATCCATGTGAGGATTCATATCCATGGTTATGTAATAAGTTATGTGTGTTATGTGCTTTGATTATTTTTGCCTATGCTTGATATACTTTGCATAATTTACTTGTGTATGCATGCTTAGTATGATTTTTATTTGTTTATATGGTATGCTTATAATATGCATGATGATATATGTTGAATATATTATGATGGATGTATGTTGAAATAAGTAAAATTTTGGCTCCAAAGGCCATGGAGGAGGTCACGGTTTTGAACTTCCAAGACTAAAGTTATTATTGAAATTTTTCAAGAACTATGGAGTTCATTTTTAGTCCTTGAACTAAAGTAAATTTTGGATAAGACATCAACCAATTTGGTGTTTACAAAATTATATTTTCATAAATAATAAAATTGAATGATTTGAGAAGTAAAAAAAATAAACAAAAGAGTTTGTTTTGTAAAGAGAATGCATACGATGTTTGGAGTTGAGTTTTCATGAATTTATTTTGTGTAGAAACAAGAATGTAATTTATTTAAGTTAGAAAAAAAAAATATTTCATGGTTCCAATGGCAATCTATAAGGTTTTGATAATTTAGAAAAAATGTTTTGATGTTATAAAATACAAGAATTTTCAAATAAGGATTTTGGAAAGGGAATTAAAGTGTTATCAATTAAGTGAAGTGGAATTTTTATAAATAAAAGAAAAATAATATTGAAAGTGTTGAACTTCAAATTATTTTAAAGAGAATCAATTTTTAGAAGTGATTTAGAAATATAAAAGAAAACGTTTGTAACTTAAATTTACTAACGTAGTGGCTCCAAAGGCCAAGGGGGAGGCTACGGTTTTAAGTTTCCAAAAAAATTAGAGTTCATGTTGAAATTTTTCAAGAATAAGGGAATTGATTTTTGGGTCCCTAGAACAATGAGAATTTTAGCCAAGACACCTCAAAATAGGTGTTCACAAATTAATATTTTCATGAAAAATGAAAATGGATGATTTGAAGAGTATGGAAAATAAACAAATGGTTTATTTTTCAAGAGAACAATAATACGGTCTTTGAGGAATTTTTATTGATTTATTTTGTGTAAAAAGATCCTAAGTGTTTTTCTAAACATGAGTTTTGAATGAAACGGGCAAACGTTGATTTTAAGAATTTGCAAAAAAAGTGAAAAAGGATTTGCAAAGAAAGTAAAAATGAATTTGAACAAATGGGTTTGGTTTTTATAACCATCGGTACTTCGGTTTTGAAAATAAAATTTTAATGGTTTTGTTTGTGTAAAACCATATCAATTTAAAAAGAAAAATGTTTTGATAATTTTCAATAGTCATGTCCACGTTTTTGAAGGCTTATAATGCCTAGATTTTGATGAAACAAAGTAATTTTTCAAGTGAAAATATAATTGATTTAATTTAAAAAATTTGAAAAGGGAATCAGAGCATTTTAATCACTTGAGAAATTAAGTTTTTGTAAACGAAAATGTTTTCGAACTTCAATTTATTTTGAAGAAGGTTGTGTTTGGAAATGATTTGGAAAAAATGAAGAATATAGTGGTATTATGAAAATCTACTAACGTATAACTTATTTTTAAGTTTTGAAGTACGTTAGAAAATGTTAAGTTTTGAAACGTTGATTTATATCAATGGAAAAGTGATTTTGTGAATTATATTTTGGAAAAGGATTTCTTGAGTAAAGAAATGTGGAAAAAGATTTTCTTGAGTAAAGAAAATGTGTTAAATAAAGTATAAAGTCATATTATTTTGAGAAAAGTGGAAATGGAATTTTTGAAGAATGAGAAATATTTTCTGTAATGGAATTGTGGTGAAAAAAATTATTTACGTATCTTAAAAACGTAATTTTTAAAGTACGTGATTTGAAATACAGTAAAATATTTTTAAGTGTTTGAAAATACAGTAAAATATTTTTATACGATTTGAAATATGATAAAATATTACTACGCGATTGGAGATGCGTTGAAACATTTTAAGTGATTTGAATTACGTTTAAATATTTTACGTAATTTGAACTACTGTTGAAAAATCACTATGTGATTTAAAAGTGATAGAATATTTTTACGTGATTGTGAAAATGACAGAAAATCGTTATGTGATTTGGAATTGTGAAAATGTAACAGAAATGTTTTAGAATTGTGAAAACGAAATGGAAATGTTGCACAATTTTGTGAAAATACGACAAAAGTGTTTTATAACTATGAAAATGTGATAATATGATTTTTCTGTTAAAAATATAATATAAATACTGTAGAACCAGTATATGGATGTTGTGTGAGAAAATGACATGTTTTGCCTGTGATTGGCATTTGGTGCATTATACATGCATTGGAAAGATATGTCTGTGATTGGATTTGGTGCATTATACGTGCATTGGAAAAATATGCGTTGAAGCATATGATTACATTGAACAAATGAAATTGAAAAGATTTGACCCTTTAGGGTTGGACTTGATTCGCTATATTCGTGCATTGTATAAAATATAACTAATAACTATTATGACCCTTGTGGTTAAAGAGGGAATGAGAATTGATAGTGAGGTCTATGATGGATCTTGGGGGCGTCGAGGCGCGGCGGTCGACCGGTGGACGACGCTTAGCGAGTACCACCTGTGCCACTTGGAGATGCGATCCGTTGCAACGCATTGACGATACCCGACAAGAACACGATTCTTTTCAACGACCTGGGAGATTGTCTTTGGGTTAAGGCCGACAATTAACGGAGCATTCTTCTCGAAATTGTGAAAACCTCCATGGAGTTGTTTTTGATAAACCGAGTCTTTGTACATATGCATAAATCGAGCATTTATATCGTATGATATATTAATTGAGGAATGTTGGCTATGACAATTGTTTTGAGTACTTGGATGATGATTGAACCGATAAATGACTAGATGATGATAGTTGATTAATGCCGATAGCATGATTATGGTATGATCTATCGTATGATATTGTTGTTTGTGTTATCTCCGTGCTTTGCCATGTTGGTATTAGCGTAGGTGATCTCACCTCTTTTGTTATCTTTGTTTTGTTGTGTCTCATCTTGTTAAAATCAAATAATAGAAGGATCGAGTTGTCTTAGACATAACGGGCGATGGATACTCTGAGATTGGTGACAACAATAAGGAGTGGACATTCAGGATTCGAAGGTGTACAGAGTTGACAAAAGAACAGATGTCTGATGCATCAAGAGGGACAGAAAAAGGAATAAGTATGTTAAAGTTTCTCGTTAGTGTTGTACCGTGCTATTAAGTAGGATCCGTCATGGGATTTGCTACTATTTAAAAAAAACAAATCTGTTAATTTTATATTTTGCTTTAAACGGTGATATTAATTGGTGTCAATATTACATAATGAATAGTTGAAACATGATTTTCAATATTACTTAATATTTTCAGTAAATTTACGTTTCAGTAAAGAAAAAATTTTGAAACTCATCTTTTATAACTCAAACTTTGTGCGAACTTTTTTTTAGATTATGAGTCGGGAGTCAAAAATATGATGCCCTAAGGAGGGTGTTACAATTTTTAGCTTTCCCCAACAAGCCCTATGTTTATTTTTTTGGTATAATCTTAGTGTATGTCCTTATATATATATATATATATATATATATATATATAGAGAGAGAGAGAGAGAGAGAGAGAGAGAGAGAGAGAGAGAGAGAGAGAGAGAGAGAGAGAGAGAGAGAGAGAGAGAGAGAATCAAATAAAATATTAATATTAATGATTTAAATTATATACCACATCACGTGATACAACCATAACATCTCGGTTGCAACGATTTTAGGCTGCCATTGAAGATTGCATTAGCCCCAACATGAACACAAACAAAGATCTTGATTAATGCTTCCGAATTTGACTTAAATGTAACAATTCTAGTTACACATTACTTAATATTTATATAATTTTTACTATTTAATTATAGTTAAATCTATCTTATTTTCTGCACATTTATACTTATGCTGTCATATGCCCCTAATGTGAGATATATGCTCCAAAAGTGATGTGAGATATGTCTTCCCAAAGTGATGTGAGGATGCATTATTCCAGATGTAAAGTGCATATATGCTTGACTTCACGATAGCTGAATTTTATAATCAAATACACTACTTGCTAGTCCTACCCCTACTTTTTATCTTTCCTAGCTCCTTATTCGTCCATTTACTTATTTAATCTAAACTACAGATCTTGTGCCTTTTCTTTAGTCACAGAGATCAACCATATGAGGTGATGCACATGAGCACATGACACTGACTCCCAAACTATTACACAAGAAATCTCAAGCCATCTTACGAAAGGGAAAAAAGTCTAAAGCCAATCGTATTATGAGTCAGTAATTGACATTGTAGTACAGCTGTATAGTTTAAAAAATATTGGAGACACAGATAACCGGTATTGAACTCCTAATCTATGCCATTTTGTAAATTCTGTGTTAATTTAGAACATTTTACAGTAAATAAATAAATTACATGTCAACACATTGCAGACTCATGATTACAATTACGATCCAGGCTGTGCCATATGCATTATGCAACACTAAATGCCACCACTCTCCCACTGCAAAAAATTTAAGCAGCCTACTCTGACTCCTACACGTTTGATACAAACTCTTCCCCCCTCCATCTGAATCCAGTAAATTACAAGGCAAAAACAGCATCATACAATGATGAAGAAATTTCAAGTTCTAACACACCTTCACCTTCTCCCAGATACCCAGAAAAGAATGCCTCTGAGTTGTGCTATTTGCCAGTGCTGAAATTGCGGGCAAATAAGATAAATCACTGGGGAAAATTCATTACCTTCACTTTCATTCTCAATGAATATCCCTGTATATTAAATTGCCATTTTCTGCACCTGCTACCCATTCACTGCACACACACCCACGGTTTTTACGTTGTTTTATTTTCTCTAGGGAATCTGCAACTAACAACCCTCCATAACTAATCTCTTTCAATCACTCCACCATCAATATTAAATACTCTTCATATTTTTTTAAACATTTTGACTTCCAAAGCCGTGAACCTCGGCACAAATGATGGGGACTTATCTTAAGCCTTTATTTTTCCCCTTCAACCAAGAGCTCTGCAAGGATCTTTCAGGGGGGAGAACCATTTACATCTCCATGATCTTCACCTCCCTATTACTACCAACTTCCATCTTCTCATCACTTCACCTCTCCCCACCGTGACCCAACTTCCATAACCACCAAATCCACCATAACTACATTCCACTACCCTTTAACCATCTTCCACGTGAAACCTCATTTAAACCACCAAACACCCCACCAACCTTTACCACGGGCTCCAGCACCCATCACCGTAAACCCTCCAATCTACCACCTTCAACCATTCACACCATCCCTCCATAACCTTTCCAAACACCACACAACCCAACCATCAAACTTCACCCAGCCGTGAAACACAACCCAAACACCATAAACCGGCACCACATCCAAACAACTCCATTACCATGTAACCTTCACTGTTCCCTCACTATTATCAACGAGCCAAAACAGAGCCCACTGTTCTCATCATCTTGCAACTCGAAGCCTGCAACTACAAGAAACACACCATTAACCACCTCACAAAAACCTTTTATTCCATCTTTTCTCTACCAACCGTGAAACACCATCACTCTTCATACATCTAAACTGTGAGAACCACCATCATCGTCCCCCACTTCACGTACCAACATCACCTTCCCTTCATAACCTTCATCCATCATTACAAACATAGCCACCTCTGCCAAAAAACAACCATCCCCGTAAGCCCCCATTCACCTTCATCACCCTACTATCTTCATCTCCATAACCTCACCAACCATACGTTCAACCCATAACAACAGCTCCCAACTGTGACCCATTTTTGGCCTTCACCTTCACCACCTTGCTCCACTCTCATCATCAACTTAAAAACATCCCTTACCACCTTGCTGCCAGAAGGGGGGAGCCATTCTTCATCAACCCATACCACCCAATCTCACACCCACCTTCATCTTCATCATCTTCTCCAACTCACCACCTTCACCCATCAAGCACCCACCATTCAACTTTATCATCTCCTCCTAACCCGGCGGTCGTGCACCACCGGACGGCCACGCGCAGCCAGTCACCGGACCGGCGACCATCCCGAAGTCCCCGTTCCTCCACGCTCCACCATCGTCACTCAGCGTCGTTCACCGGACAGCCGTTCGGGTCGCCCAGATCCGTCGAACTCGGACAGGAACCTGCAGATCCGGCCAGCACCGAGCCGTGACCCGCGCGGCGCCGTCGCACTCGTACGCACCACCAAGACCGCCTCTCCACGAGCTCCACCAGCCACACCCAACCGCGTCTAGCCACCATCCGCGTCGTCTCCACTCCGTCGCGTCCTATCTCAGGCCACCGTCGGAGCCCGCGACATCATTTTGCTTCACCGTTGGACTTGCAACATCTCCACCTCCTGGTGTGTTCTCGGTTGGTGTTTCCAGAGCATTCTCTGCGTTGCTGTTCTTTTATTTGTTTTTTTTTTGTTTTTGTCAAAGCTGAAGCAAAAAGCACATGGGCCAATAGCCCATTTTTAACTTAAAATTACCCTTTTTTTAATAAAAAACGAAAATGTAAAAACAAAAAGAATAAAAACAAAAAAATAAAAGTAAAAAACATATAGTTTGAGTTTAATTGTTTGTGTCATTTAAGATTAGTTTTTTTCTATAGTGTTTGTCTTATTTAATGTTATGTTTTATGTTGTGTCTTGTGATTAATTAAAAATAAAAATGAAGAAAATTAAGAATAAAATAAAAAGGAGAAAAGTTTAAAACTTGTTAAAAAATAAAAATAAATTTTGTTTTGAATTGTTTGATTTGTGATGTTTATATTTAACTTTGTTTTTATTGTATTTACTTGGTTCTTGGCATGATTATGTGTTGTTTTAAAATTGTGTTTACTTGTTTGTCTTTGTGCATCTTTTTTTTAAAAAAATGAGAAAAAAAGTTTTTAATCAATGCAATGACAAATAATGATGATTGAATAGCGGATGTTATCTTCAATGTCGTTTGAACGATAAGGGTTTATTGAGTAGTCTAGTGCTAACTTGAATCCCGTGTAAGAATGAATTTGTTGTCAAATAAAATTCTTTTCTAATTTTTTTTTCAAAATTAAAATTAACCAACCCACAATTATTTTTTCTAGAGAACTACGTGACTTTGAGTTCCTCATTGCACCCAAGGATACGTAGGAGCAGAATCTCTTCTGTTAAATCAAAAATTAAATTTTTATAATTTGGTTAATTCTTTTCTTTTTTTCTTTAAAAAAATTAAATAAATAATAAAAATAAAAATAAAAAAATAAAAAAATTTGTTGCTTTTTTTTAAAGGAGGAATAAATAAATATATTCGAGATTATCAAGAATTTGCACAATTGACTTAAGGTATCGTCTTAGGACGGGTGTGTTAGAGTCTTTGTGGGATTAAGTTTCCAACATTCCCTATGTGTAACCGACTTCCAAATTCGATCTGATTTTCAAAAACTATTTTCTTAGAAGGGTTTTCCAATTTTTCCTAATTTAAATAAAATTGATGGCGACTCCATTTTTTTTTAAATCCCGAAAGTCGCTATTATATATTTCGCCGCGATCTCGGTCGCAACAGCAACGTTATTCTTACAATAGGTCAAGTTCATGGTGATGAGGTCTGGTTTGGTCTCTTTGAAAGAGCTTTGCTTCCTCCACCTCGGTTTTCCTATCTCCACCAGGATTGTAGCTTCACAACCATAAGTTAGCTTAAAAGGGGTTTCTCCTGTGAAAGAGTGTGGTGCGGTTCGATATGCCCATAGGACATGATCGAGTTGTTCCACCTAACTTCCTTTAGCATTGTCAAGTCTTTTCTTTATCCTTCTCAATATGACTCGGTTGGTGGCCTCGGCTTGCCCATTGGTTTTCGAGTGTTCTGCTGAGGTGAAATGTTGTTTGATCTTAAGGCCCCTAAGAGATCTTTAAATTTCTTGTCAGTGAATTGAGTTCCATTGTCCGTAACAGTCGACTCCTAGACTCCGAATTTGCTTATAACATTTCGATAAGTGAACTTCTAGATTCACACGAAGGAGATCGTGGACAATGGTTTTGCTTTAATCCACTTTGTGAAATAATCAATAGTCACTACCAGGTACTTGATTTGCTAGGGAGCTTGTGGAAAATGGGCCTAAGATGTCCATTCCCCACTAGTAAAATGACTAGGGGACATATATTGTTGACAACTCTTTGGGTGGTGCAACATAAATGTCAAAGTGGCACTGATATTTATCGCATTTCTGTACATGTTTTATGTTGTCAGCTTCCATGGTGTGCCAATAATATCCTGCTTTCAGCGCTTTCCTCACTAGGGATTTTCTGCTGAGGTGGTGGCCTGGACTTCCTTCATAGATTTCTGCCAGGACGTATTATGCCTGTCCAGGACTGAGGCATTTGAGGACAAGACAAAAGAAACCTCAGCGATATAACTGGTTATCCTAAGTAGTATACCAAGCCACCGTCCGTATTACTTTCTGGGCTTCTTTTTAGTCCTCAGGGAGTGAGCCATCGCGAAGGTAGGCTAAAATGGACGTCATCCAAGAGTCCTCAACCTCTTGTAAGAGGACTTCATCGCTCGTGATGCTGGGAGTAAAGAGGGTGTCTAGGATTACGAATGTATGGCTGTCTGGGCTCTTGGTGCTGACAAATTTTGATAAGATGTTGGCCCTAGGGTTTTGATCCTTGGAGATGTGCTCCACCTTGATGCTGTCAAAACTTTCCATCAGCTTTTTAACCTTGGCTAGGTATTTTCACAGTAAGTGTCCCTTGCCTGATACTATCCTTTTATCTAGGATGTTGCCAATTGTGACTCACTGCATAGGACCACGTCTCTAGCCCCCATTTCCTTTACCATAGTAATACCTGTTAGCACGCTTCGTACTTGGCTTGGCTGTTGGAAGTAGGGAACTCAAATCTCAAAGAATGCTCAAACACAAGACCGACTTCTTTTTCCAACATAACTCTGGCTCCACTCCCTTTAGGATTCGAGGATCAATCGATATAGATGGTCTAGGAATGCACTCTAAGGTTATGAGAGTCTGGTGTGAGTTCGATCAAGAAGTTGGATAGCATTTGGGCTTTGACGGTTGGTCTAAGCTCGTAGATGATTCCGAACTCATAGAGTTCTACGGACCAAACAATCATTCTCCCTACGAGATTTGACTTGTGCAGTACTTATCGGATAGGCTGGTCTGTCTTTACCACTATGGGGTGGCATTGGAAGTATTGTCTCAGCCTCCTTGCGGTGACTACTAATGTTAGAGTCAACTTCTCAATTTTCTGGTAACGAACTTCGGGGCCCTGGAGGACTTTGCTAACAAAAATAGACTGGCCTCTAGCCCTTCTTTTTCTCCTTTATTAGAACCAAGCTAACCACTTCATTGCTGACAGAGAGGTAGATGTAGAATATCTCGCCGGGGTTTGGTTTTCTTAGAATGGGTGGCATTAATAGCATCCCCTTTAGAGTTTGAAAGAGGGGAAGAGACTTTTGGGCAGCCTTGGCTAAGAAACACATAAGGGCTGCAATTCGGCCTGTCAGTTGTTGTACTTCTTTGATGGATTGGGGGTTGTGCATGTTGAGCACCGCTTGGCATTTCTCTGGGTTTGGCTTGATGCCGTGGTTCGTCAACAAAAACCCTAAAAATTTGCCAGCTTGTACACCAAACACACATTTTTCTTTGTTTAGTTGCCTGTTATGCTTCCGAACCTCGGTGAATACTTCCTCCAAATCCTGGATGTGGTCCCCAATGTCTGTCGTTTTGACTATCATGTCATTAATGTACACTTCCAGCATCTTGCCAATTTGTCCTTCAAAGACCTTATTCATCATGTGCTGGTAAGTGACTCTTGTGTTTTTGAGCCTAAATGACATTACTCAGTAGCAATAACTTCTCATCTTAGTTATGAAGGTTGTCTTATCCTCGTCATCTTAATGCATGGGGATTTTGTTATATCTAGAATAGGCATCCATAAAGGAAAGTAACCTAAAATCGGATGAGTTGCCCACCAGCTTGTCCGTGTTGGGAAGTGGGCAGGGGTGCTTTGAACACACCTTGTTAAGGTCAGTGTAGTCAATGCATATACACCACTTCCCATTGGCTTATTTTTACTAAGACCAATTTGAAAGCCACGTGGTGTAGGGGGCCTCCCTGATGAAATCGGTATTTAGGAGTTCCTTCATTTATTTTTGTATTACATCTTGTCTTTTCTGCCTAACTTTCCTTTTTCATCGTGCTATTAGCTTGGTGTTCTTCATAACAAATCGACAGTGACAAAAGAATTTAGGGTCTAGGCCTAACATGTCTGTTAAAGTCTAGGCGAATAAGTCCTTATTTTTTCGAAGGATCTCGGTCAACCGAGCTTTCTCTTCCTGGTTGAGTTGCCTGCCAATCTTGGTAACTTGGCCTGGCTTTGTTCCCAGTTGAAGAGGCTAGAGCTCTCCATCTAGCAAGGGGTGTGTATCTTGTATCTCTTCGCATAAATCCAATTTGGTCAAGAGGATGTTGACGGAGTCCGAAGTGACCAGGGTTGGATCGTTGCATGGGATTGTTGTCTGTGGTCTCTTAACGATTTTTGTGCTTTCATTATAGCACTTCCTCATCATGACTTGGTTTCCTTTAATTGTCATAACCCTGTCTTGGTGGTCCAAAAACTTTATGGCCAAGTGGGCTGTGGAAATCACGGCTCCCAGGGCATTAAGTGAGGGGCAGGCCAAAATGATATTGTAAGCGAATGGGCAATCTACTAGTAGAAACTTGACCTTGACAGTTTTGAAGAGGGGGTCTTTTCCCAAAGTAAGGTGAGTCTCGATATACCCAACTGGGGTGACCTTGTTGCCTAATCAACTCGCTCTGGTATGCAGAATGAGTTTTTCCTTTAATAATCCTAGCTTGTTGAATAAGTCTAGGAACATGATGTCAGTCAAGCTTCCTTGGTCTATGAATATTCTTTTAACCTCGACATTGGCAATTATTCTCGTGATGACCATGGGGTCATCATAATCTGGGATGATGTTCCCATAGTCATTGTCAGAAAACGAGATCGTAGGGGCCTTTCTTGACCCTCTTCCCGATTTGGATTCTGCGAAGGAGGTCACACTCATCATCACTCGAATGACCCCTTTTCTAGCATTTGCAAACTTGTCATCGCCCTCGAATCCTCCAAAAATGGTGTTTAATGGTTTAGGTTATTTCGGGGTGGTAGCAGTTATCTCCTACTAGGTTTCCAGGTTCTCGCATTGTTGACGATCACAGTGTAACATCTTTGGAATGCACCCTTTTATAATCGAAGCATTGTCTCTCTAGAACTCTCTTGGGAAGCGGGGGGAGATTATCTCTGACGAAGGAATTCTCGTGTCTGTCCTACCTGGGTTATGGTCGAATTTAGGCTAGTTCATGGGTGGTAGGAATCGATGCTAGAGGTGGGTCGTGTGCTGCCAGGGCTCGGTTTTGGTTTGTTGGAGTTCGTTTCCTCCTTGTGCTTACCATTATGGCGGTGGTAGGTGGATTCCTAAGAGTGGTGTTGGGAGTAGAAATTTATCTTTTCTCACAGACGGTGCCAATGTTCAGAACTGGGTTCTAAGAGTTAGCTGAAAAGGTAAGTAATAGTGGATTCCTCTGTAGCGTAGCTACAACGATGTGAGGAGCGAAGGGTGGGTACTTACAAAAGGTACTTTGATGCTCAAGTTAGTAGCTACTCAAGGAGGATAGTATGCAAAGGAATTAATGCGTACCTTTGTCATTTTGTTAAGCCTTTATATAGAGATATATGAGTGTGTAAAAAGTATGGGGATTCTGAGCGTTTTAGTGCGTATTACATATTGTCCCTTTATAGTGCGAGAAAACGTTGTTCATTATGATCTGTCTCCTCTATCCGAGTGAAGTGGTGTCTTCTCTTTTCTGTCAGGAAGGGAACAACCTTAATAAACGAGTGGTTCCTTATGCATTACACGTCTAAGAACTAGCTTGACGGGTCGAGTTGTTCTAGTTTCATGGGCCTATACCTAGTTCATAACACCATCTCATGGATTTTTCCTCCCGATCTACAACAAATTTTTTTTACCATTTTTTCTTTCTAGAAGATTTTTCTATTGTTCTTCAAATTGATTCTTAATAAACTAATCATTTCTTTTACTCCTTTTTTTTTAACATAATGTTACTTGATTTTAATTTACTAAATGTTCTTCTGATTTTTGATTGGTCAAATATCATCTACTTTTCTTAATTAGCTCTTGACTGGTTTGTTTCCACTTTGTATTTTGTTGGGAAAAAGATGCAGTCGTACGTAGTACAAGAAAATTATTTTATTTTTTAAACATCTCATAAACCATTATTTTATTTTTTTAATGGGTTATTGTTAATTAGAACATACATACATAAAAATGCAACAACTACTTCTAGAAAATTCTTAAAAATAATTAAAATAGACAAAAATTGTAGAAAAATATTTATTACGTATATCAAATAATGAATTTGAGACATTGTAAATTATTCAAATGTCAATTTACTTGATAAGCTTGATCATAGTAAATTTTCAAATGTAATAAGTCTTTAAATAATATTAATAAATTTTTTGTATAACTGTTATTTAGATTATTGAAGTAGTACTTTTCTTAATAAAAAGATTTTTTTAATATATATAAAAATATTGAACGTAACTTTGGTAATAAAATTAAAAAAAGTAAAAACATAAACATATTACAAGGTTTCTTCTATTTTTTTATTTTCGTTAACTTAATTTTATTGAAGTGATTTTGTCTATAAATGTTGAGATGGCTATTATTACTAAAAATACAAAAAAGAAAACAATTTTGCTTAAATAAATTAAACAATAATGGAAAAAAAAAAAAGAGAAAGCAACGAAGAAGAGAAAACAACTCATTTCCTTTTTTTATTGGCTTATTGATAATATTTTGATTAGTATTATGCATTTTATTTTATATCAACAAAATATTAATTACTAAAATAAATATAGAGTTAAAATTTAATTATGTAAATAGTTAAGTATAAATAATAATAAAAATTGATTTCTTAAAGAGATAAATTAATGGAAGACAATTTAGAATCATAGTTATCATTAACTAAGAGGAAGTGTGAAATAGGAGTGCCAATACTACACCCTAAAAAAGTCTCACTTGAAAGTGATTTTACTCCTAGACAACCAAATTATTAAAATCAAGAGGGAATCATCAAAAAAGAAATAAAATAAAGTCAATGGGTGATTATTGGACGGAAAATACTAAAAAGTTGAGGAGAATTTTTTAAAATAATTTATAAATAAATAAGTATTTATTAATCATTGATTAATAGGTGAGCTCATTTATTAATAATTGATAAATATTTATTTATCCATAAATTATTTTAAAAAATCTAAATTTTAAAAAGTAATATATTTTTTTGAAAAGAATGTCTTACACAATGAGTTGACATTTTTATTATCTCTAGGATGAAAGAGTAATTCCCACCAATCTTATCTTAAGTTAAAAAAAAATTTCTAGCTTGTCTTATTACCTTATCACATTTTTATCATGGCAGTAGGGTTAGTATAACGAAATAAATTAATAAAAAATAAATACATACATAAATTGTTAAGATAGCATGTGATCCTATGGTATCATTTATTTCCAAATTAGGGGAAAAGTAGATGCGACATTAATTATTACAAGCCAGAAGGTAAATATTAAATCAATTTTATATCTTGATCAACAACCAGCCATTCTGCAGATCAAAATAAACAGCCATTCTCCACGTAAAAAATAACATGACTGCAAGTTATTTTGTTTTCTGTTTTCTCTTTCTGGGGTTACACAAGAGTTGTGTTACTATATATATGAGTTTAGGGTGAATCTTATAGTAACACAATCATACAAGAATACAAGATGTTTACCAACCCAAATAAATAAATAAATAATAAATCATCCATGGATTTTTCCTCCCGGTCTACAACAGAAAATTTTGCCATTTTATCTTTCTAGAAGATTTTTCTATTGTTCTTCAAATTGATCTTAATAAACTAATCATTTCATTTATTCCTTTTTTTGTAACATAATGTTACTTGATTTTAATTTACTAAATGTTCTTCTGATTTTTGATTGGTCAAATATCATATATTTTTTTTAATTAGTTCTTGACTGATTTGTTTCCACTTTGCATTTTGTTGGGAAAGAGATGTAGTCGTACGTAGTACAAGAAAATTAAGAAGAAAACATGGAGTGTGTGTCCAACATTGTAGAAAGGGCCATTGACGCTGTGCTGGACCTGAGTATTCGGCATCTCGGTCACATTATCTATTATAAGGAAAGTGTCAATGAACTAAACAGTCGTGTTGAGGATCTTGAACGTAAAAGAAAGAGGGTGGAACATCAAGTTGATGAAGCTGACAAGAATCTAAAAGGAATTGAAGGTGATGTTAGAGTTTGGCTTGAGAAAGTGGAGAAAACTATAATTGAAAATTACAAGTTTCAGAATGATGAAGCCCACATAAAGACAGAGCTTTCCAATGGTTTACTTCCTTACTTGCGGAATAGGCATAGACTAGGCAGACAAGCAAGGACGATGGCCGTGGATGTTAAGGAGCTAATAGATGAGTCCAAGTTTCATGGAGTTTCCTATCAGCAAAACCCGACATCTATAGATGCCACTTTATCTAATGTTGGCTATGTAGAATTTAGTTCAAGAAAATATATAATGGAAAACATAATGAAAAAACTAGAAGATTCCACTGTGAGAATGATTGGAGTGCACGGGCCAGGTGGTGTGGGTAAGACCACTTTAATCAAAGAAATTGCTAAGAAGGCTCGAGACAACAAGTTGTTCAATGTGGTAGTTATAGTAGACATAACAGACAATCCAAACCCACAAAAAATCCAGGAAGAAATTGCTTATGTGTTAGGATTGAGATTTGAAGGGGAAGGTGAGACTGGGAGAGCAGATCGTTTAAGAAGGAGGTTAAAGAAAGAGAAGGAGAATACACTTGTAATAATAGATGACCTTTGGGATAGATTGGACTTGAATAAGTTAGGGATTCCATTTGATGATGATGATGATGATGACGACGACGACGACGACGATGATGATTTAAGCCAGATGACAGTCAAAGATAAACAGGATCTTAACTACAAAGTGGTGAAAAAAGAAAAATCTCCTGGTGATTATAAGGGGTGCAAAATTTTGCTAACTTCAAGAGATAGAAAAGTATTGTCTGATAAAATGGATGTTAAGTCAATTTTCTATGTGAGGGAATTAGATGATAAGGATGCTCTGATTTTGTTTAAGAAGGTGGTTGGAATACCTGATAAAATGTCCAGTTTTAAACATGAAATTGTTAAGAAGTACTGTGCAGGGATACCCATGGCAATAGTTACAGTTGGAAGGGCATTGAGAAATAAGAGCGAGTCAGTGTGGGAAGCTGCACTAGACAAACTTAAAAAGCAAGGATTGATGGGAGTGCAAAAATCTATGGAGATTTCTGTAAAGATGAGTTATGACCATCTAGAAAGTGAGGAGCTTAAGTCCATTTTCTTGCTTTGTGCTCAAATGGGTCATCAACCATTAATTATGGACTTGGTGAAGTATTGCTTTGGTTTGGGTATACTTGAAGGGGTCTTTACGCTAAGGGAAGCTCGAGATAGAATATTTACATCAATCCAAAAGCTAAAAGACTCAAGTTTGATGTTGGATGGTAATTCTAGTGATCATGTCAATATGCATCGTATGGTTCGAGATGCCGCTCTATCTATATCAAGCAAGGAGCAAAATATATTTACTTTGAGAAATGGCAAACTAGATGACTGGCCTGATAAGGATGAACTTGAGAGGTGCTCTGCTATTTCTATCCAGAACAGTGTTATCGTTGACGAGCTTCCTAAAGTTATAAATTGTCCTCAACTTAAATTCTTCCAAATTGCAAATGATGATCCATCTTTGAAAATACCTGAGAATTTTTTCGAAGGAATGGAAAAACTCAGAGTATTAATATTGACTGGTATTCATCTACCATGCTTACCTTCTTCAATTAAATGCCTATTAAACCTCAGAATGCTTTGTTTGGAGCGATGCATTTTAGGTGACAACTTATCCATCATAGGTGAGCTGAAAAAATTAAGAATTCTCAGCTTTTCCAGATCTGAAATTGTAAATTTGCCAGCTGAGTTAAGGTGCTTAGGTAAGCTACAATTGTTAGACATCAGCGATTGTTCCATAGTCAAGGTGATTCCACCTTGTTTTATATCAGGCTTGATTTGTTTGGAAGAGTTGTATATAAGAAAGAGCTTGATTAAAATGGAGGTGGAAGGAGAGACAAGCCAAAGTCGAATTTCATTTCTTTCTGAGCTGAAGCATTTGCATCAATTGAAAATTCTAGACTTGTGCATCCCTGGTGCTGCAGTTTTGCCAAGGGCCTTGTTCTTTGACAAGTTAAATGATTACAAGATTATGATCGGAGACTTCAAGACTATTTCAGTTGGAGATTTCAGGGTGCCCAATAAGTATGAAGCTTCAAGAACTTTGGCATTGCAGCTGAAAGATGGCACTGACATTCACTCCCAGAAAGGGATAAAAATGTTGTTTAAAAGAGTTGAAAATTTGTTGTTGGGAGAGCTAAATGGCGTTCGAAATGCTTTTTATGAGCTGAATTTGGATGGGTTTCAACATCTGAAACACTTGTCAATCATAAATAACCTTGATATTGAATATATCATTAACTCGATGGAGCTGTCGCATCCCCAGGATGCTTTTCCCAATTTGGAATCTCTATGCCTCTACAAACTGAGGAACATAAAGATGATATGTTGCAGTCCAGTTACACATGCCTCATTCAACAAATTAAAAACCATCAAGGTCAAGATGTGCACCCACCAATTGAAGAATCTCTTCTCCTTTGACATGGTTAAATTTCTTGCTAGTCTAGAAACAATTGATGTTTCTGAATGTTATTCTTTGGAGGAGATTGTCGTTAAGGAAAGACAAGTAAATTCTGATAAGGTCGAGTTTCATAAGTTACGCTCTTTGACACTACAATCGTTACCATCATTTACTACTTTTTATACCAATGGTAAGAAGCCTTCTGTACCTCAATTGATAGAAGGGCAAACAACAAACAGGGATCCCATAGAAATTACTATTGCAGATGATGAGCAAAGTGTCAGAGCTCCCCTTTCTCTCTTTAGTGAACTGGTATGATATTGCATAACTTTCCTTCGGCTTTAATTAATTTGTGATCAAATTTGTTATCAGCTGTTCCAAATATAGTAATTGTGTGTGTGCCTGCAGGTTGAAATTCCAAACTTAGAGAGCTTGAAGTTATTCTCAATCAACATCCACAAGATATGGAGCCACCGGCCTCCGTCAAGTTTCTGCTTTCAAAATTTAATAAAATTGATTGTGAAAGATTGTTATAAATTGAGATATTTATGCTCATTGTCCGTGGCTAGAAGTCTGGAGAAACTGAAAGGCCTTTTTGTAAGTGAGTGTCAGATGATGGAGAAAATTTTTATCATTGAAGGAAATAGTGTGGACAAGGTGTGTAGGTGTAAAGTTTTGTAATTGACTTAATGTTGTACACAGTCTCTGATCACTTTTTCTTGTGCATTTTCGTTAAGTTTCATTACCTAATGGCTTCTTTGCGTCAAAGTGCAGGTCTGCATCTTTCCTAAGTTGGAGGAGATCCAACTCACCAATATGAATATGCTGACGGACATATGGCAAGCCGAAGTCGGCGCAGATTCCTTTTCCAGTCTCATTTCTGTGCATATTGAAGGGTGCAAAAAACTTGACAAGATTTTTCCGAGTCACATGACAGGATGGTTTGGGAGTTTGGACAGCTTGAAGGTAGTTGATTGCAAGTCAGTGGAAGTGATTTTTGAACTCAAAGATTCTCAGCAAATACATGCATCTAGAATAGACACAAAATTGCAGCTTATTCATGCACGCCAACTCCCAAATCTGAAGCAAGTGTGGAGCAGAGATCCAGGAGGTATTCTTAACTTCAAAAATATGCGGAGCATAAAGGTTATTGGTTGTCGTAAACTGAGCAATGTTTTACCAGCTTCTGTAGCCAAAGATCTTGAAAAACTTGAAGACTTTACGGTACTGTCTTGTAGTGGACTGGAGGAAATTGTTGCCTGGGAAGAAGGATCAGAAACAAACAATAAACCAGTAGTGTTTCCTGAAGTAACCTACATGCAACTTTATGGCCTAGAAAACATTAAGCGTTTCTATATGGGGAGACATACTATAGAGTGTCCAAAGCTGAAGCGGTTGGCAGTGGTTTTTTGTCCGAAGCTGAAAACATTCACAACAGAAACCACAAGTGAAGAAGTAAAGCCAGTTTTCTCAGCTGAAAAGGTAAGGAATCATTAACTGCTAGTCTGCTATCTTATTGGTCCAACTCATAAGAGTTCCATCTCATAGACATAAAGGAAAAACGAAATGCTCAGTCTTCTTGCAAGATGTTCCACATACAAATCAATGGGGAAAGGAAATACTTAAAATTTTATCCCCAAAGTGCAGCCCCACTAACTTTTTTTTTTCCCAACCAATATAAGTACTGAACTTTGAGAATTGATGATTGATTAGTGATTACATATGCTACTTAAACATGAAAAATATCATGCATTGTATAGTCTCTTTTTTTCCTCCTTTTTTTTCGTTTACATTACAATGTTAACACATAGGTTTGATCATGTAACTTTATGTAAACTACCCAAACTTCTCGCCATTAGTGCACTTTTATTGGCTTACAGATCCTTACTTAGAAATTTAAAGCATTATTTGATTAATTAAAATTTAATTTCTGTAGTATTAAAACTTTTTTCTCCTAAGGAAAACTCAGGGATAAGCTTACAATATATAGAAAGTTATTTCCTTCTTCATAGTTGTTTCATTTTTCTTTAGGTAATCTCCAACTTGGAGTATATGCAAATTGGACCAGTAGAAGCAAAATGGTTACAGAGCAACATCGGGAAGTACCGAATGCACCATTTGAAAGAGCTTAGGTTGCACTCATTGTCGAGTATTGAGCTTCTATACTGGTTTCTGCAGAGAATGCCTAATCTAGAAAGATTGAGCTTGAGATCCCTTCATCATTTGGTTCAAGAGTTAGTGCCAAGTGGAAACATTGCACCACAAGAAAGATTGGGAAGCGTAGTACAGCTTAAGGAATTGACTTTGAGGTTTTCACATATAAAGGATATAGGATTTGAACGAGACCCGGTTCTTCAGAGAGTAGAGCGCTTGGCCTTACATGGCTGCCACAGTTTGAACAGTTTAGCGCCTTCCTCGGTATCTTTAACTCACTTGACATATTTGGAAGTAATGGGTTGTGATGGATTAATAAATTTAATGGCATCCTCAACAGCAAAAAGCTTGGTTCAACTTACGACGATGAGGGTAATCAAATGTAAAGTAGAGGAAATAGTAACCAATGAGGGTAACGAAAAAGACGCAGTGGTCGATATTGTGTTTAGCAAACTGATTACTTTAGAACTTGTGACACTAGAAAACCTCACAAGTTTCTGCAGCCACAAGAACTGTGAATTTAAATTCCCATCACTGGAAAAACTGATTGTGAGAGAATGCCCAAAGATGGAAACATTCACTAAGAGTCACACAAGAGCACCAAAGCTACAAAATATAGTTGCTGTTGAAGGAGAAGAGGAAGAGAAACGGTATTGGGAAGGTGACTTGAATGCCACCATACAAAAAGTTTTCAAATATAAGGTATGTATTAATTGATTAAATACTCATTCTCCTAGTTTTATGATGTTTCTTCTTCAAACTTCAAAGAGAAAAAATTTTTTTTTGTCTTGATTGGAAATTATGATTACTTTAATTGAGTTTTCGGTATAAAAATTTTAAATTAGTAAGTATGTTGAAACAATTTAAAATATATATATGTTGACATAAAAAATTCAGCATATAAAATATTTATTACTCTTGTTGGCTCACATAGTAGGCCTTATAACGGGAGAACCCCTCATCCTAAACTTTTTTTCTTTTCTATCAAAATAATAAACATAAATTTAATTCATATTATTAGAATCATATTCTTAACCTTATAGTCATGTTTTGATTTATGAATAATTTACTTTGGTTGAATGTTCGAGTCTTTACTCATAACACCTTCATTTTCATGGTGTACCATCAATCTAATGCATGATAGTAATTTTATTTTATTTTATTTTTTGGTTTTACAGGTTTCTTTCGAATACACGGAGCATCTGGAGCTTTCTGATCATCTTGACTTACTAGAACAAGTATGGTATCGCAATGATTTGGTGCAAGAGAACAGCTTTCGCAATTTGAAAACTTTGGTGGTAACACGATGTAGTCATCTAGTGCATGTAATTCCATCTCACTTACTTCCTTGCTTTGAGAATTTGGAAGAATTGAAAGTACTGAGTTGCAGTGCAGTGCAGGTCATATTTAATATAAATGACATGAGGCTGACAAAAGCTTTGGGAATATTCCGTTTGAAAAAATTGTCTTTAACTGATCTACCAAAACTGCAGCATTTATGGGACAAGGATTCTGAAGGAATTCTTAGCCTTCAAGTTCTAGAAGTTATGCGTGTTCGACGATGTAATAGCCTCAAAAATTTGTTTCCAGCATCGGTGGCCAAAGATCTTACCAGACTTGAAGTGCTTAGTGTAACACACTGTACGGAGTTGGTAGAAATTTTTTCAAAGGATGAAATAGCCGCAGAAGGAGCAACAAAAGAGTTTGTGTTTCATTGTCTGACCTCATTGGAGCTAAGAGAATTGCCAGGGCTCAAATACTTTTATCCTGGACTACGCATGCTAGAATGGCCCGTGCAACAAGAACTACATGCATATCATTGTGACTTGGTGATACTCAAATGTCAAGAAGCTCTTCCAGAGGAGCAAGTCCTTATTCAAATTGAAAAGGTACTTCTATCAGCTTTTTCTATAAGTTCATTGAAAGCAGTTTCACTTGTCCTAGATAATACCTAGTTGCGTCAGATTGATGAACCTAAGCTCCGGTTAATGTATCTATCACTTGAAACTTAGTTTCCTCATTTGTTTTTATTTCAAGGTTATCCGGATCCCCAGCTTGGAGAAATTGTCATTCGGTATTGGAGACACCACGGTTATTTGGGATCGAGTGTCTCAGCAATTGCGAGTTGAAAAACTGCAATGCTTTCAAGAAGAGTCAAATAGTGTTCTATACAGATTCCTTCAAATGGTACCCAATATAGAAAAGCTTGAATTATACCAAGGTTTATTCAAAGAGATGTTCTCCGCTGAAAGACCTAGTGCCAATTATACTGGAGTCCTCTCGCATCTCAAAGGATTAAAGCTATCTGTTCTGGGTAATCTCAATTCCATTGGTTTAGTGCACTCATGGCTGCCCCCCATTCCTGAAAATCTCCAAACATTAGAAGTACAACATTGTGGTCATTTAATAAACTTAGCACCATGCACGGTATCTTTCTCCAATCTGACATATTTGAATGTATGTAAATGTGATAGACTGCTATATTTGTTCACATCCTCAACGGCCAAAAGTTTGGCTCTACTAAAAAAAATGGAGATACGTTGGTGTGAATCAATGCGAGAGATAGTATCTAAAGAGGGGGATGAATCACATAAGGATGAACAAATAATATTTGGGCAGCTCCAGGCCTTGTACCTTAGACATTTACCAAAGCTCAGATGCTTTTATCCAGGGAATTTTACTTTATGTTTTCCATCCTTGAAGCAAGTGTCAGTAATCAGCTGCCAGTGGATGAAAACTTTCTGTGCAGTCAGCAGAATAAATCCAACCAACTTGTCGTCTGGAGTTACATTCATTAAAGATGCAACACCCCGATGGGAAGGTGATCTTAATACCACCATGCACAAAACGTTTGAGGAAAAGGTCTGTGTAAGATATTTTGTATTTATCTTACTCTGATTGAAATAGGAGTAAATACTTAAATTGTTCCTTTAAAGATAAGCAGAATATTAAGTTCGTCTTACAAAAATTTTAGACATCAATTTTATTCTTCATGTAAAATAAGCATCAATTTAAGGATAAAATTGATGTCTTTAGATATTGAGGAATTAAATTGATATTTATTTTAAATATTGAATGACCAAATTCATGTCCAAATTTTTTTAAGACCAACTTGATGTCCTGTGTATATTTGGAGGACTAATTTAAATATTTACTCATATGCCACAACTCAACTAAAATTAAAATGTTCTTAAAATTAAATCAATTCATTCTCAACAAATAAATTTATTTTTCAATTCATCTTTCAAATATACTTTTAAGTGTACTTTGAAGTTAAAGTTAACTTTTATGTTATCTTGCTAAAGACAATGTTTTGCAAAGCAGGGCGTGACAATGTGAAACATAAATCAAACTATTTGCCATGGAAAAAACATATTAGTCAAAAGGTTATTTTTCTCTGTACCAAAGAAAAGGTTTTTTTTTTTTTGTAATTTCAGAAATGTTTTATTTTTGTCCCCTCTCGTTTGAGAAAAAAATAATGTCATCAAAATTATGTGACAGAATAGTAAATTTAAACAAATCTATTGATTAATTAAAACACTTAGGGTTAGGGGTAAATGGGTAATGAGTGTGTGAAGCACTAGTGGATCAAACTTCAAGAGTTACATCCTTATAAGCCTAAGATATAAGTGGGATTCCAAAGCTAAGAATGTGATGGAATTAATTCAAAACAATTTCAAGAAGATAAGGCAAGGTCATCATTGAATTGCATGTAAGTTGTCATCATTAAAACAAGAACTGAGATCCTCTAAACCCAGCAAAATTACGATTTTTATATGAAAGTCAAACATAAAATTTAACATTTTGAACAAATTTCAATTTTAGGAAAACTAAATAAAATTATAATTCTAGATCTCAATTCTTATTGACCCTGAACAATTAGTTTTATTTATTCTTTTGCATGTGCAGATTGCAAAGTCTGCTCATTTTCGATATTTGAGTCTCAGAGACAACCCAATACAAGAGATATGGCAAGGCTTAGTGCCCGTCCCAGACATGTGCTTCAGAAAATTGGAGTCCTTGATAGTGGATGGATGCGAATTTTTATCAGAAGTAATACCGTCCAATTTACTTCCTTTCTTAGCAAAGTTGAAAAGATTGGAAGTTCGAAACTGTAGTTCTGTGAAAACCATATTTGATGTGAAATGTATATCAGAAGACAGAAAAATGATAAATATGGGACCACCGACCCTCCTGCCCATTCCCTTTTCCCTGAAGAATTTGATTTTAGAGCAGCTGCCAAATCTGGAAAATGTTTGGAATGAAGATCCTCATGGAATTCTAAGGGTTCAACTTCTACAAGAAGTATATGTTGATACATGTAAATGCCTTACAAGTTTGTTTCCAGCATCAGTAGCCAAAGATCTTGTGAAACTTGAAATTCTAGTTGTGAAACACTGTGAGGGGTTGATGGTAATTGTTGCAGAGGATAAGGCAGATCCAAAAGGAACAAATCTAGAGTTTACGTTCCCTTGTGTTACCTCATTGACGCTATTTGGTTTGCCAAAGCTCAAGTATTTTTACTGTTCAATGCATTGTGACAAGTTGAAGACAGTCACACATCAAGAACCACATATAGAAGATCAAGTCTGTATTGAAAAGGTACTGTTGCTTTATCACTTTGTCCCTGCTGCAGGATCTTTGAAATGGAGCCTGCAAACTGAACTTTCTTTACTACTTTTATATGAATGATATTGGCATCATTAATTGTTGCTTTACTACTTTACCATTGCTTTATATGAATGGTATTGAGTATTGACTGTTAGTAAAAAAGGTGCCCACCTCCACAATCTACCGCATCGAAAGGTGTAGCTATTGTTGAAATAAATTGTCAATTGCATCGAAAATAATTATTGAAACAAATTTTGAAGTAAACCAATCAATTCTTGGTTAGCAAACATGCGTTTCAATTTCTATAAATAGAAGTTTCTACAGAAGGAAAATTTATCCAACAAAGAGAGAAAAATTAGAGAGAGAAACAAAAAAAGTTTAGAGAAAAAAGTTTTAATTTTTTGGTATAATTGAGTTGTGGATTATGAGAAGTTGTGAGTGTTTTATAAATATTTTTTATATTTTTTATTTAAGTAAAATATCTGTAACAACCTGGAGACGTAGGTACAATTAGTCGAATTCTGTTATCAATTGTGTGTATTATTATTCTGTATTTATTTTGCTTTTCATAAATTTGATGATAGAAAAATTTTGCGTAATTTCCCAACAACTAACATCAGAACTAGTTAGTTATTTCTACTAATTTTGACATGGGTACTATTCATATGAATAGTAAATTCATGAATAGTAAATTTTGTGAATAGTAAAAATTTATCGGCGTTACCAATTTGTTCACGGAGGTGTTCTAAAGCACGGTAGTTCACAGAAATTATTAGAAACGATCCTGAAGAAGTCAGATTCGAGTAGGAGCGATGGCTGCAGACGAAGTGAAGGTGAAAATTGAAAAGTTTGATGGTGCAGATTTTGGATTCTGGAAGATGAAGATAGAAGATTATTTGTACCAGAAAAAACTTTATCAACATCTCTCAGAAAAGAAGTCATAGGGTATGAAGGATGAAGACTGGGCTCTTTTAGACAGACAAGTTCTCGGAGTTATCCGATTGACACTATCCCGCAATGTTGCTTTCAATATCGCAAAGGAAAAAACCATGGCGGATCTTATGGCGACTCTCTCCAGTATGTATGAGAAGCTATCGGTCTCTAACAAAGTTCACTTGATGAGGCGGTTATTCAATTTGTGGATGATAGAAGGCGCATCGGTAGCTCAACATCTCAATGAACTCAATACAGTTACAACCCAGTTGAGTTCAGTTGAAATTGAATTTGATAAAGAAGTACGAGCATTAATACTTTTGTCTTCTCTACCAGAAAGTTGGAATGCTATTGTCACGGCTGTAAGTAGCTCATCGGGAAGCAATAAGTTGAAATTTGATGATGTTCGTGACTTGGTTCTCAATGAAGAGATCCGACGGAGAGAGTCGGGTGAATCATTATCTTCTTCAGTTTTGCATACAGAGTCAAGAGGAAGAAATTCAACCAGAGGGAATGGACGTGGCAGATCGAACTACCGAGGTAGATCAAAGGACAGGAGGTCCAAATCCAAGAATCCCAATAATTCCTATAACTCAAAGACTGTCGAGTGTTGGAATTGTGGGAAGACCGGACACTACAAAAATTAGTGTAAGAGTGCACCAAAAAATCAGGAGGTGAAGAACGAGGCAAATGTTACTTCCACCTCAGGAGGAAATGATGCGTTGATATGCTCTTTGGAGAGCAAGGAAGAGTCTTGGGTGTTAGACTCTGGAGCATCGTTCCATGCTACTTCGCAGAAAGAATTCTTCGAGAGGTATGTTCCTGGAAACCTTGGAAAAGTATACCTTGGTGATGATCAACCTTGTGCTATTATTGGTAAAGGTGTAGTAAAGATTAAGTTGAACGGGTCTGTTTGGGAGCTGAAGGACGTCATGCATATTTTCGACCTAAGAAAGAACTTAATCTCAGTAGGGCAGCTGGCTAGCAAATGCTACACTACAATCTTTCACAGTGATGATTGGAAAATTTCAAAAGGTGCAATGATGGTTGCTCGGGACAAAAAGAGTGGTACTCTTTACATATATGCAGGGGCAAGCTGCTCAATTGCAGTTACAGCTGGAAACGAAAATCTCAATCTATGGCACCAGAGACTTGGCCATATGAGTGAGAAAGGGATGAAGATCATGCACTCGAAAGGCAAATTACCAGGTCTTCGTCAGTGGAAATTGACATGTGTGAAGACTGCATACTTGGAAAACAGAAAAGAGTCAGCTTTCAAACAAGTGGAAAAACCCCAAAGAAGGAAAGACTCGAGTTTGTTCACTCTGATGTTAGGGGTCCAACGACTATCTCATCAATTGGTGGAAAACACTACTTCGTGACCTTCATTGATGATCACTCTTGGAAGGTATGGGTTTACTTTCTAAATCATAAGTCTGAAGTGTTTGAGGCTTTCAGGAGATAGAAAGCCATGGTTGAAAATGAGACAGAGTTAAAGATCAAAAAGCTCTGAACCGATAATAGTGGTGAATATGAAGACACTAGATTCAAGAAGTTTTGCTATGAGCACGGGATCAAAATGGAGAGGACCGTGCCGGGTATGCCTCAACACAATGGTGTAATTGAGCGTAAGAACCGAGCGTTGACTGAAAGAGCTAGAAGCTTTCGTGTGCAGTTAGGCCTATCGAAGCAGTTCTGGGCAGAAGCAGTCAACACAGCAGCTTATTTGATCAACCGAGATCCATCAGTACCATTGGAGCACAGAATACCAGAAGAAGTATGGAGCGGAAAAGAGGCAAAACTCTCATATCTTAGAGTTTTCGGTTGTGTAGCATATGTGCACATCAGTGATCAAGGTAGGAATAAACTTGATCCCAAATCGAAGAAGTGTACGTTCATCGGTTATGGTGAAGATGAGTTTGGCTACCGCCTTTGGGATGATGAAAACAAAAATATGATCCGTAGTAGAGATGTGATCTTTAATGAAAGAGTGATGTACAATGATAGGTATAACATAGACACAAGTGACTCAAAACAGAGTGGGAGTGGGCCAGTGTATGCAGAGGTGGATGATGTCCTAGAAGGTCCTATAATTGAGATTCCTTAATTAGAGGAATCAACTGAACAGACCACTGCACAGCAGTCCAACACACCACAGACTTCTACTCTAGCTCCTGTATTGAGAAGGTTTTCTCGGCCTTATTTGCCTAACAAGAGATATATGAACTATCTATTACTGACTGATGGAAGGGAGCCTGAATGCTATGATGAAACTTGTCAGACTGGAGATGCTAGGAAGTGGGAGCTTGCTATGAAAGACGAGATGAAGTCTCTGATCTCCAATTAGACATGGGAACTATCTGAGTTACCCGCGAGAAAGAAGACACTTCACAACAAATGAGTGTATCGGGTGAAGGAGGAGCATGATGGCTTCAAGAGATACAAAGTCCGACTAGTTGTCAAAGGATTCCAACAAAAGGAAGGAGTCGACTACACCGAAATCTTTGTTCCAGTTGTGAAGCTTAATACTATCAGATCTGTGTTAAGTATTATTACTAGTGAAGAGCTCTACCTTGAGCAGTTGGACGTGAAGACCGCATTTCTTCACGAAGACTTAGATGAGGAGATATACATGCACCACCAGAAGGCTTCTCAGAAAAAGAGAAAGAGAATATGGTGTGCAGATTAAAGAAGAGCTTGTATGGCTTGAAACAAGCTTCAAGACAGTGGAATAGGAAGTTTGATAGCTTCATGCACAAGGAAGGTTTTCAGAAGTGCAATGCCGACCACTATTGTTTTCTTCAAGAGATATAAGTCCAGTTATATCATTTTGCTACTTTATGTCGATGATATGTTAGTAGCAAGTTCAAATATGAACGAGATCAGAAACTTAAAGATGCAGTTGTCAAATGAATTTAACATGAAAGACTTAGGTTCAGCAAGGAAGATTCTTGGGATGCAAATCACGAGAGATAAGTAAAGAGGGATTTTGCAGTTATCTCAGGCAGAGTATATTAACCGTGTTTTGCAAAAATTCAACATGGGTAACGCCAAATCGGTTAACACACCTTTGGCCAGTCATTTTTGCTTTTCCAAGGATCAGTTCCCCTCAGACAGAGGAAGAAAAAGAATTCATGGTTAAAATCTCATATGCTTCAGTCATTGGAAGTTTGATGTACACAATGGTCTGTACGAGGCCAGACATTGGCCATGCAGTGGGAGTTGTAAGCAGGTTTATGTCAAATACAGGTAAAGCTCATTGGGAAGCAGTAAAGTGGATTTTGAGGTATCTACGAGGCACTATATAGAAATGTTTGTACTTTGTTAAAGGAGAATTAAAAGTGTAAGGCTATGTAGATGCAGACTTTGGAGGTGAAGTCGATCATCGAAGAAGTACCACCGGTTACATATTCACCGTTGGAACAACAGCTGTTAGTTGGATGTCGCAGATACAAAAGATTGTTGCTTTATCTACTATAAAAGCTGAGTATGTAGCTGTAACAGAAGCCAGCAAAGAATTGATATGGCTTCAAGGGCTGTTGACAGAGTTGGGATTTGTCCAAAAAAAGAGTGTTTTGTATAGTGATAGTCAGAGTACAATACATCTGGCAAAGAATTCTACATTCCATTCCAGAACAAAGCACATTGATCTTCATTATCACTTCATTAGGACTCTGCTTGAGGATGAGGTGCTAACATTGAAGAAAATCCAAGGAAGTAAGAACCTAAAAAATATGTTAACAAAAGTGGTGACTATCAACAAACTAAAGTTGTGTTCAATTTCAATTGGCCTGCTAGAGTAACAGACCAAAGAAGGCTGCTGCATTAATCAAGGTGTGAAGACAGATTGAAATCAGTCTTCAAGTGAGAGATTATTAGTCAAAAAGGTGGCCCACCTCCACAATCTGCTTCACTGAAAGGTGCAGCAATTATTGAAACAAATTGTCAATTGCACCGAAAGCAATTGTTGAAACAAATTTTGAAGGAAGCCAACCAATTCTTGGTTGGCAAAAACGCGTTTCAGCTTCTATAAATAGAAGCCTCTACAGAAGGAAAATTCATCCAACAAAGAGAGAAAAATCAGAGAGAGAGAAACAGAAAAAGCTTATAGAGAAAACTTTTAATTTCTGAGTGTAATTAGGTTGTGGGTTGTGAGAAGTTGTGAATATTTTGTAAACACTTTTTATATTTTTTTTTTCAGTAAAATATTTGTAGCAATCCAGAAACGTAGACACAATTGACCGAACTCTGTTATCAATTATGTGTTATTATTCTGCATTTATTTCACTTTCTACAAATCTGATTAATAGAAAAATTTTGCGTAATTTCTCAACATTGACATCCTTCTTACACATTAGTGGGCAAAAAAGTTGTGAAATTTTGAGGTGTACAGTTGCTGTGTTCTCTATGCCTTTTAACTCTTCATTTTTGTATGTTCTATCGAATATAAGTCAAATAATACATTAACTAGAATATTGATAAAGATGTTTTTATAAAGTTACATGTTGCATGCAACAGCACTCAAGCTTTATTCCCATTAAATGAAGTCAATTAGACACAGATTCTAACACGCCATTGTAGTATATCATATATCATACATTCATGGTGCTCCACTTAACAAATCCTTTTAAACGGTCTCCTACCATCTAAAACGATTTTTCATCATTCTCTTCTCCATATAGGGACCACACCAACCTCCTCTTCTTAATGATCTCATTCATCACCTTGTCCATCCTAAATTTGCATAATTGAAAAGTTTTTTTTTAGGCACATACACTATCAAAATCCCTTCCACCTTAGCTTGTTAAAAGCCCAGTTCATCCTTTTTTCTTTAAGTAAAGTTTTTCTTTTAAGTTAACATGTTTGCACCTATTTTATTGAGATAGTTAATTTATCAAGCATCTTTTAGCGTGAAAAATTCATTATTTCATTGTTTGAAAAAGAGCTAGATCTATAACTGCTCTAACCTGCTCTTGCTTCGTTATTGGTTTCCCTTCCCAGGTTACACCCAACTTGGAGATCCTGTCACTCGGTGAAAAGGAATTGAAGGCGATTTGGCGTGGACAATTTCAAGGAAACCTCTTGCACAAATTAAAAGTCCTTGTTTTGCCATACTTTCATATTGAGTCAGATGTATTTCCATACGGATTTCTACAACAGGTGCCCAATATAGAGAAGCTTGTGGTGAGTTGTAGTTCCATCAAGGAGATTTTCTGCTTTCAAAGACCTAATGTGGACTATTCTGGACTCCTATCACAGCTGAAAGTATTAAGCTTGGAGTTCCTTGTTGAGCTCATTTCCATTGGGTTAGAGCACTCTTGGACTGAACCCTTTCTCAGAAATATAGAATCCTTGGAAGTAGTTGGATGTTTTCCTTTAAGAAACTTAGCACCATCCCCCATATGTTTCTCCAATCTGGTGCAGTTGATTGTATCTGAATGCGATGGATTGGTATATTTGTTCACATCCTCAACAGCCAAAAGTTTGGCTCGACTCAAGCTGATATCCATAGGGGGATGTCAATCAATACAAGAAATAGTGTCGGAAGAGGGGGATGAATCACATGATGATGAGATAATATTTTGGCAGCTCCAAAGTATGTGTCTTGATTATTTACCAAACCTCAGAAGCTTCTACAAAGGGAGTTTTACTTTAAGTTTCCCATCCTTGGTGTATTTGTCAGTAATCAGTTGCCACAGGATGGAAACTTTCTGTGCAGGTGCCACAAATGCCGACAAGTTGTCAGGAGTTAAATTTCAGGAGAACACAAACGCTATCCCATTGGAAATTGATCTCAAGTCTACCATTCGAAAGGCGTTTCTGGCAACGGTATGTATTAATTTTCTTTTTCTTTAATTGAAGATAGAAACTTTAATTTATTGAACAATACTACAATTATTATTATTGTTGTTATTATTATTATTATTATTATAGAAAATATGTATACGAACAAATGAATAATTTGTTTAATATGTTAGTAAGTCAATCTTTTGGATGGAGAGTGCATTGAATATGTGTTTTTTAAGGATTACAGTGAAGCTTTTAAAGTCCAACTAGTTCGACATTAAAATTAGACCAAACCATGTGGCCTAAATGACTTTCATGAATTATTTGAGTTCAAATTTGATGCATTGTAAACATTGACTTGGATAAGTAATTATAGTATCTCTTGAACTCACGTATAAAGTGGAATCCACTTCTTTTTAAAACTGCCCGTGCTAATCCAGGCACTATTTCATCCTGGCTGTGTACTTAAATTCATATTCAATACTTGGATACAAATATAATTTATGTGAAATCAGTTACCCTAGCTCCAAAAAAAAATGCAAAATTATATCTATCTTTCGCACCTTCCACCTTAAATATAGCATCCTACTTCAAGTAGCCCTCTGTGGTTAAATTTTCCATCAATCATGACCTGAGTAACTATCACATGACCTTATATAACTCTTCTGATAAGGAAGTCTTGTCAATAACTCCCCAAATGAGGGCAGTGATAAAGAATTCAAAGAAAAATATAAGAACATTTGTGAAGAAGAGACAAGGGTTTCATTGATTGTTGAAATGCAAAAATCAATTTAACCTAAATACAAAGAAACTATATATAGGCTAAACAGGGAAAGAAAAATACTATTCTACCCTTAATAAATAATAAAACAAAATAACTTAATATTCTTAACATCTCCCCTCAAACTCACGATGCAGCAGCTACAAGCATCGAGAGTTTGCCAACCAGAAAACGAAAACGAGAGATGGAATGCGACTTGGTAAAGAAATCGCAATCTGCAAAGAAGAAGAAACAAAGGGCAAGGTAATGGTTCCATGCTTGAGATGATGACGAGTAAGGTGACAATCGATCGATCTCAATGTGCTTAGTTCGTTCATGAAAAGCGAGTTGTGAGCAATCTGAATAGAACTCCGGTTGTCACTGATACATAGGAGTGGGATCGAAAGAGAAACTCCCATATACGCAAGTAACCAACGTAACCAAACAATCTCTTTAGTAGTAGATGCCATAGCACGATATTTCGCTTCGAGTTGAAGATTGAGAAACAATAGATTGTTTCTTGCTCTTCCAAGAAATAAGAGAATCACCCAAAAATATGAAACCCGAATGACTTACGATCGTGGGATCACCGCCATGATCAAGCATCGAGTATGCACGCATGAAATTGCTCGGCCAGAGTACTAGGATCGGTGAAAGGACACGATGAAGCAACCGCTTCTTTTAATATTAAGTGTGGTGGTCTGTAACCCGAGGTGGTCTATAAGCATTAGATTGTTGGTTACCAGGCTTGAAGCTTGAGATTCTTTTGCGATTGGTTATGTTGTCTCAACTTAGGACACCGCCTTCCAATGACCTTTTCGCTACGTAAGCGCACTCGTCAATGGCAACCCTCGTATAAGACTTATTCGATTATTGGAGGGTGGCTTAGAGGATACCGCTAACACAGAGGGATTAGAAGTAGAAAGAATTCCCTTTTCGAATAAGACTTAAGACGTATTTCTTCACCAACAACTCACCGACAACCGATGAAGGAAGAGGAGAACGATGCAAAATTGAACCTCTAAGTCCTTCAAAATCACTGCGAAGTGCCATTAAAAAGCGTACCAATCCGCTTTGTTTTTACGAGCAATATAAGCACCACATGCCTTTAATTCGCCGATTCTGTAAGAGCCAATTGATCCCAAAGATGTTATAGCAGAATAAAACTCCGAATACTCATATTCTTCTTGAAGAGCTCGTATATCATTCTCCAATTGATCTTGCTTTGCAAAATTTGATTGAGTGAATAACATTTGCAAATGATCCCAAACCTCCTTTGCGAGTCTCATACTTCGCCATGTGTACCTATAGAATGCTCAATGCAGAATTGTTAATCCAAGTAATAATTTTTGCATTGTTTGCTTCCCAGTGTATCTATCAAAGCAAAGATACCCCTCAACAGTATTCTTAGGTTTTTCAAAAGTTCCACTAACATATCCCCATGACTTTTTACCCTTAAGAAAGTTTCTCATCACATAACTCCAATACGAATAATTCTTTCCATCCAACCTCACACTCACAGACTGAAGCGAATCGTCTCTTTCAGTAGTCATAATCAAAAAAACCAAGAAGGTCAAAAGAAAACGAAATACCAGATTGCAGCCAAAAGAAAAACGAAATACCAGATTACAAGAACTGAGCGAATACCGAAATACCAAAATATAGAAGTTGAGCGAATACCTCTCGAAATTGTACGGTCGCCTCACAAACTGAACGAATGTTGTCTCGAAAAAGTGGCTACGCCTCGAGGAACCCCAGGCGCGCCCTGCAACCCCCCAATGACCAACTCAGCGGAGTTGGATTATGGTTGTGTTTGAGATTAAGCCTCGTCCATGGCTTTCTCGATACCATGATAAAGAATTCAAAGAAAAATATAAGAACATTTGTGAAGAAGAGACAAGGGTTTCATTGATTGTTGAAATGCAAAAATCAATTTAACCTAAATACAAAGAAACTATATATAGGCTAAACAGGGAAAGAAAAATACTATTCTACCCTTAATAAATAATAAAACAAAATAACTTAATATTCTTAACAGGCAGGACATTACTTTTTAAGTTTTATTTTTTTTAGCACAACAAAGTAAAAGAATTATTAAATCTAGCATTCTTTCTCTTTAAAAGTGTCTCATGAGAATGTTAAGTATAAAGATTAAAGATGCGTTTGAATAACTTTTGAAAAAAAAGATTTTAAGATATTACAAAAAATTAATTTTTTAAAAAGATTTTTATGAAAAATAGAATTTATTTTGTGTTTAGATATAATTATAAAAATTGCTTTTTATTTTTTATTTATTTTATTAAATTTCTCCTAAAATTGATTTTTTAAAAAAGTTACTCATTTTAACTTATGATTAAAAGTAAAAAACTAATTTTTTTATATTTATATTTTTTTCAAAATCTTATCCAAATAATTGTACATGTCTGAGAAGTGATTTTTTTAAATAAAAAAAGTGTATTTTCTTGTAAATTAAGCACAAACAAACACACTCTAATTTTGATTTTAGAGAAAGAGTTTACTGCTTCTGTATAGTTAAATTAAGAATGTTTTTCTGCATTAAATTCTGATTCTTTTTCTTCATTATTATAAAACATTAAAACTAACATCATTGTTCTTGTGATTTTTCTAGGCTGAGTCCGACTCCAATAATACAGCAAGAGTACAGGAAGAGGAGATTGATGGCAACGACTGGTGATGAAGAGGAACAAAAGTTATCCAGTATTACTACTTTTGTTGGTTTAATCCAGTATTACTACGTTTGTTTGTGTGAAATTTTTTTTTTAAAAAAAAAGAACTACTTGTGTGTGGTTTTAAGTTACACCAAAAAGTTGATGAAGAACAAATACGTTGTTCTATATATTTATGTAACAATGTGTGTGATTATAAGTTAGAGACGGTTGATGAAGAACAAAGATGAACTGTATCACTAAGTATATTGTTTTATGCATTGTTAAATATATAAAAAGAAGAGAAAATGCGTGTGGTTTTAAGTTATATTTGTTCTGTTTGTTTACCCTTAATTTTGTCCATTTATTTCAAGCTTTAATTTAACTCATGACTATAATTGGAGTTTACCATTTGCCCGTCGCCTAGAATTAAACTTCATAAAGATTATCAGCCTTAATTACGTAAGGTCACCAACGAAGTTTGTTAGTCAGTTGTACTGAATTGTGATGAAGATCCTGAAAAATTGATTATTTATTAAAATCACAATTTTTTTTCAATTTTTTGCAAAGTATTCATATCAATATGCATATCAAAAGATTTAAAAATAAAAAAAGGTTAAAACGAACTATTATTTTCTTTTAATTTTCTGGGAGGGGACCTAATAAATATATTTGAAAATTAGATTAAGTTGGATTGGCCCAAATATTTTAATATTTGTAATTTTTTTGAAAATTAAATATAAATTATGAAACTACTTGATTTATACCTTGTATATAATATGATATTATTTTTATATTGATATAATTTATTTAAAAATATAAATTCTAAAACATTTCTTAATTTTAGTTTTTTTCTATATTCTTTTATCTATTTTATTTCTAAACTTTTTTAACTAATTATATGTATTGTTTAAATTTGTATATTTTGTCTAAACTTTGAATTGGCTAATTAAATCATAATTGAGACCAAAAAATTAACCTAATCAGAATATTCAGCCAAAACGGGGCAAGTTAAACCCCTATAAGCACTCCTAGCAACTAAAAATTATTGTATACTTTTAAAGCACAATAAATGCATACCCTAAAATAAATCTCTCTCATTCATTTTAAATTAACAACTTAAAATTTATGTAAATCTGTTTAAAATTAATAGTGGAGATCTTTCCAGGAGCATGTAATTATTGTAGTCTAAGAACATACTAAAATTTCTTGAGGATGTGAATAAATATTTGGGAATCCTAATAGCATCACCCCGAATTCTAGAAGTCTATAAGCATTCTTTTCACGTAAACTACTAATTAGATCAAGTAATGTATTGTTGAATCATAATATTATAAGACAAATAAACCAACAAATCTAAGAAAAAAATTGTACAGAATAATCCATCATTACTTAAAAGAAACTTTTTTTTTCAGTATCAAAAGAAAAAGAAACATGTTTAATCAAATAGATATATGTCAGCTTCTTCTTCATTTTTTTTTGGGGGGTAACGAAAGCCTCTTTCATGTTTCACACCCGTAATTATTCTGAAAGCCATATATTTACAGGAGATTCCTACCATGTCATGAGTTCCTACTTCCTACCATATACTTCAAAAATTAGTTCTTCATAGTTCATACCAATAATGCAAGCCAAAAAGGAATATCCAAATTTATCTTTCGTCCAAGTAATTTGCAGCATGAGATCTTCATCAGGTTGCATCAAGCACCCAAATTTCCAAGTCATGTAGGTATATATTGAAATGTTGACACTGTCACTAAACACCGTTGTAATTTAAAGCTTCAACTGCACAGCTTTCAACCACCTACTCACATAATCTCTTAAGCCGAATCCCCGCCTAGGCCTTAGAATTTGCTTGAACAAAGCCATTTTCGGAACATTCCAGTGCTCCACATGCCTGAAAATTTTTCGTAGAAATTTAGATGATTGCCAAAATGATAACACTATAAAGGTAGAAACATGCGCTATGACAATTGAACATTTTTCTCACCTGCATACTTTTCCAGATTGTGCATCAAAATAATATTCTGTGTATCCAGTTGCTGCAGCATATATTAACATTGTCAAATTGCATTGCATATAATATGGATTCAAGCTGCTTTGTTACTGTTAAACAAGCTTGTTTGGTGAAGACAACTAATTGCCACTTATTCTATAAGAAAACTGACTCATGTTTATTAGAACTAGCAACCAATAGTATGAAAAACGAAAGAAAGCAGGAGGTTCCTGTGAAATGCAGATAGATTTAAAATTTGCCAAAAAAATTTAAAAAAGAAAAAAGAAGTTATAGTAATGTGAGATCTGCAAGGAAATAATCTCCTTTTGGCCTTCAATGGTTCAACAAATGGGATATACATGGAAAGGCTTGAAATATACCAGAAAGAATGGGCCTCCAAGGAAATGACAAGATACAGCTGAATCGCCAGTGGCCAATTCCTTTATCCTGTCATGGAACCATGTTCATAAAAACACTATAAGCTTTTTGAAGAAACAGCCAACAGGTAATATGAAAGATGGAAATATCAAATTTTTCGATCTTCTAAAGCCAGATGTGTAGAAGGAAGCAAATGGAATCAGCATATCATGCAAGTTAACAAGGATTGCCACATAATTTGGGAAAGCAGTAGTGAAGTGTCAAAGGTTGACCTCACCTCAAAATCTTCCCACTTCATAAGCTTCATATTTGACTTCTCCAAAAGGGATCCAAAATTAGTGCAGTTCCTTTTGAAACGCTGAAGCCCTTTAAAGGAGCCTGCTGGATCCGCAAATTCACAATCCTCTTCATAAGCATTTAATGTGAGATCTCCTGAGGGTTGGGAAGAATAGGTTACCCATGTGAACCATCTTAATATAATCAGATTACTAACTAGAAAATCCCAATTGGTATTAGCTTGATTTTATGTAAGTCATTATATAGGGAGCAATCATTTGGAGGTTATCATGCATGAAAGAACATACTATGGTAACATACTATGGTACTGGAAGGACACTTCAGCAATGCCCCTTTTTTGAGTGCAGCATTACCTACCTCCAAGACCCCCACACACTCTTATAAGTTTTGGGTGCAGTAATTGCATACATTATAGCAGTGATATTGTCTCTGCCTGTCCCAAGCAAGTTGCTGGCTTCTGGGGAGCAAGCAACAAATTATATAACTCATCAAACCCTGAAGATGCAGGAGGATCTCAAGATGCATTTCTCTTCATCCCAATTGAGTTGATTAAAAGAAGCCAAGGTTACGTAGAAGAGTTTAAATATTACAAGGAGGGCTTACTACACATTTACAACATTGAAGAACAGCCAGTCACACCTGTTAGGAATTCAAGAGTGAAGTGGAGTTATGAGTGAGTGGGTGAAGAAGTTTTACATTGGAAAGGAATGGACAAAGCGAAGGACCATATAAGTAGAAAGATCCATTGACCTAAAGCCTTGAAGTTTTAAATCAAGATGTGGTGTGAAGACTCAAGATGTGGTAAGTTAATTGGTCATAGATCTCAGCATAAACCAAACAAAATTTTTTATGCCTAATACGATTGGTGGCCACACCATAAATTGATGGCCATGCATCTAACAGGTTACATGCCAAGGGTCCGTGCCCTTCCCAAGCAGGGTATGTGTAGACATGACTTTAACAGAGTCATAACTTAATGATTGGGCCATGTTCTAGAGAAACACAAAATTATGAGCCATTGTGACCCTATGAACCAATATACCTAACCACTCTTCACAACATACGTTCTCACTACTTATAAATGCCCCTATTCACTCCATAAAAGATTTTATACAAATCCATTAGATTCTTTTCCCTCAAAACTTTTTTATTCTATCATCCAAATAATGTGTTACCAAATCATTAAATTAGTTCTACTATGAGTAAACCCTCATTTTAGTTCTTGAAATTGTAAGCACTCGTCATATTAATCTTTGACTTTAAGAATGATTATATTAGTCTCTGAAAGTATAATTCGTCAATTAAATTGATCTTTATGTGAAGACTAATATGACCGGTGCTAAAGATTAAATTGACCAACGAATTATAATTTTTTAGAGTAATATAACCGATTCCTAAAGCCAATGATTAATATGACTACTGCTTACAATTTCATGGACTAAAATGAGAGTTTACTCGTTTCACTATCAAAACTTTATCTAGAAAGTCCTTATTCTTTTAATGATGCAATGATAGTTCTAATTCAAAATTATCAAAACTTTACATTGACATTATTAAATATATATATATACTGAGAATACATTAAATTTAAACTATATATATATATTTGCTTTATATCTTATGAAAAAAAGAAAAGAAATTGGAATAAACTCAAAGAAAAGAAGCAAATGGGTATGGTCAAACCTGTGACAAAATATGACCTTTGAAAGTCTTGTTTGATGGTCTCCACAATTGCGGCACGATCAATGCTGTCAAGAAGCCTCTGAGGAGCTTCCTCATTAGGTGGGGAACGGAAAACAGAGGCAGCAATGCCGAGAAGCTCAGAGCTATACCATGCGAGCTTGAGAAGTGCATTGTTGTTCTGGGGTTGGGACTCTTGATTCGGGTTTGTTCCGTTGCATCGAAATCTTAAGCTATGGATTCTGGAGTGTTGGTGTTTCGCTGGAAAGTTCAAAGAGCTGTGGATGTGGTGGTGGGTACTGCTGATTGAAGCAAAGGATACCATAGGTGCCAATGCCATGACACAAGACCGGAGCATGAGTGGTAGTGTGAAAGAAGCAGTTGCTTGCCACGGTTTGTTTAAATATCTAACCTGCCAATTATTTATAGCCATACAAAAACAAAAGGGACTCATTTTCATTTTTCTGATGGGGATGCACTACAGGCATTAACACCTAGTATATAGTTGACAGTTCGAAGTCAAATGTTTCTTAACTTTAACTATTATAATTAAGATTTTTTATTATTTAATATTATAGTATAGAAATTCTTTTAATTGGTAAATTTTTTGTTCAGATATAAATAAATTAGATTAATAATTTTTTTTAATATCTGAGTATGATTGTTGCATTTTAATTTTTTGTCAAATTTTTTTCTAATTTAAATTTGATATACTATTTTAGATAGTCGTTCATACTTAAAAATTTAAGAAAAACTCATAAAAAAATAAAAATTTAAGAAAAACATAGCATTATTCTTTGTTCTCAATATATGTCTATTTTTTTTGTATAATCTTAGTATATGTCCTTTATATATATATTTATAGAATCAAATAAAATATTAATGTTAAAGATTTAAATTACATACCACATCACGTGATACAACCATAACATCTCGGTTGCAACAATTTTAAGCTGCAATTGAAGATTGCATTAGCCCACAACATGACCACAAAATAAGATCTCGATTAGTGCATTCGAATATGACTTAAATGTAATAATTTTAGTTATACATGACTTCACATTTATATAATTTTTACCATTTTTACCATTTGATTATAGTTAAACATATCTTATATTTATACTCTAATGCTGTCATATGCCCCTAATGTGAGATATATGCTCCAAAAGTGATGTGAGATATGTCTTCCCAAAATGATGTGAGGATGCATTATTCTAGATGTAAAGTGCATATATGCTTGACTTCACGACAGCTGAATTTTAAAATCAAATACACTACTTGCTAGTCCTACCCCTACTTTTTATCTTTCCTAGCTCCTTATTCGCCCATTTACTTATTTAATCTAAACTACAGATCTTGTGCCTCTTCTTTAGTCAGAGATCAACCATATGAAGTGATGCACATGAGCACATGACACTGACTCCCAAACTATTACACAAGAAATCTCAAGCCATCTTACGAAAGGGAAAAAAGTCTCAAGCCAATCGTATTATGAGTTAGTAATTGACATTGTAGTACAGCTGTATGGTTTAAAAAATATTGGAGACACAGATAACCGGTATTGAACTCCTAATCTATGCCATTTTGTAAATTCTGTGTTAATTTAGAAGCATTTTACAGTAAATAAATAAATTACATGTCAACACATTGCAGACTCAAGATTACAATTACGATCCAGGCTGTGCCATATGCATTATGCAACACTAAAAGCCAACACTCTCCCACTGCAAAAAATTTAAGCAGCCTACTCTGACTCCTACATGTTTGATACAAACTCTTCCCCCCTCCATTTGAATCCAGTAAATTACAAGGCAAAAACAGCATCATACAATCATGAAGAAATTTCAAGTTCTAACACATCTTCACCTTCTCCCAGATACCCAGAAAAGAATGCCTGTGAGTTGTGCTATTTGCCAGTGCTGAAATTGCGGGCAAATGAGATAAACCACTGGGGAAAATTCATTACCTTCACTTTCATTCTCAATGAATATCCCTGTATATTAAATTGATATTCTGCAGATTTTTAGTTTTCTTTGACCCTGTTATTCTCAAGCTGAATTAGCATATCATCTCAATAGCAGCAGGCAGAACACAAATCTTCTTTGGAAGGAACCCCAAATGTTCCCCATCAGATTGAATATAAACACCACCCTTGCCTGAAATGTCCTCCACTTCAATAGAAAGTACACTACGATACAAAAAACATTCTGAATGAGTACCACCACAAATCTAAGCAAGCCTAAATGAAATAAAATAGAAAGGAAAAAGAAGTTAAATACTTGCTTCCATTGAACTGGAAAAATTAGCACACATGATAAATTATCAAGAAAACCAAACCCTATAAAGTTCACTATAGATATTTAAACTGTTGTGCTTTTTACCACCATAACATCCAAAACAATCAGCTCGTTAACAATGCTAACCAATCCCCAAATATTATGAATCAGTTAGGATGTCAACCCAATTGTCATAATTTATATTAAGTGGAAAACTGACTATAAAATTATCATACAATTGAACAAATTATGTCATGATTGATTAAAAAATGAGAGCCCTTTCTTCATAGAATACAACACTTGATTTGACAGACAATTTCCAAGATTTTCAAATTATAAGCCATCATCCACAATAATAAAGTGTTCAAAGCCAACCTTCTTCTCAGTGTAAGGTCAACTAAGCTGAAAGGTTCCAGTATACGCAAGGATAAAAGTTATTCTTACTAGATATTTCTTCCTCATTTCTCACTAATTGAGATTCATTGCACTCAAGGTATATGTACTAACAAAGTTGTTTCCAAATAAAACAATATACACACTCAAAAACCAAGACAATCTTTGCTTAAGTTCCAGCATCAACATAAAAATAGGTTATAGAGGTCACTTATATCATTAGGATCATAGTTAAACAGAAGACTTGAAAAGAAGACAACTGACCTTACACAAACAATATCTAATATGCCTATGTAATGTTCAGATTTAATAAGACCATGTAATCCAAATTCATTAGTCATCTAAACGTCAGTGACCTATCATCAATAACTAGAAAGTAACAAATGAAGGTGCATGAAGTGTGGTATAATTCATTCTCTGGAAAAGATTATACCTTCTTGCAGATACATTTTTCACCATCAGGTGTGTCCCATTGTACAGCTTATGTAATTTCAGGACAAAATCGTACCACTTAAAGTTCTGAAGAATCACAATCTGCAGAATTTATATCAAATTATAAACTTTATTAAAAAGGATTAGCAGGATTTGGGAACAGGTTTAGCCAAGATATTGTTAAAAATAGATGATAATCTTCATCAAAGAGATTTTGCAATAAGGCATTTCACCTCTAAATTTCCACTGTGAGGATCAGCATTTGGTGTAATTTTCATGCCACCACCAAAGTATTTTGCATTTCCTATGCAGAGGGCCGTCACTTGAGGACATGTCTCCCACTCACCTTCATTGACCTGCACTTTTCATATATTATAAAACTTACGTAACCTACACTTCTGATGCGCATACATAAAGCCTGTGAAAGAACTATTATATACAGGACCACTTTAGACAAGTTGCTTAGACCTTTTCATAGAAAGGGGGAAAATAAGTTACACTGACCTTGATTCTGAGGTCCTGGTTATGATGGCCCATGAAGGCCTGCAATGCACCAATGACATAACACAGGTTACCAAATCTCTTGTACCTAGAAGCATAATATCCTGCCTTTGCACTCCTGCAAAATTGTCAAGCAGGCATTTAGATATGATCTATGTGTTGGAAAGCTCAATCTGAAATTCCCAAGTTATCCTTACAAATGGATGTCAGCAACATTTATGAAGTAATGAAGTTCGCCACTTTCTCCACTGATAACACCAACATCTATCCTTGATCTCAACCCTAAAGGGCTCCTACATTAGCATGTCTCGAATGACAAACTAAAAGCATATACAGTAACACAGATTTTGAGGCAAGCTTTTCTTAGCTTGAGGTATAATTCAGCTAGAATAGAATAACAAAGAAATTGCCCAAAAAAAACAGAGAGAAAAGTTAAACCTTTAGCAATGCGTTCAATGGCCTCATGTGGATCATTTTTCCTGGAAAAAGACACAGCAGAAGTTCCATTCACTTCAATAATATAGAGAAAATAAGCACCATAAGAAGCAGAAGAATAATGACATCCAACAAAAACTAACCATCCAAATGTTCTTGCAAAATCAGAACCAGTTCCCAAGGGGATGAGCTGCAACAAGCCAGAACATAGTTATATTTTTCACAGTTCCATTCAGGAGACATTTTACAGATGACTGAATCTAACACCACATTCATTGAGTAAAAACTGAGAATACTGCATTCTGATGGCAGTTACTCACACCAAGAGCAGTTGAATTTGTAGGCTCCTTAATTTGACTAGCAACAGGTTTTCCATCCCAGAAGAAACCATTAACAACCTGCTTATAATAAACCATGTTGCGTGAGGAATATTCTCTCTTACTAAATCCTAGGAGTTCATCAACAAAGATATTCTGCAAATAATTGAGGCTAACATTAACTAATTGTTTGTAAACCAACTGCTAGGTTTAATAAAAAGCATAATAAACGTAAACTTGGTTGAACACATGCTCATAAGATAGAAGTTTCTCAATGATTTCACTTGGGAATTAATTATGCAGCAATATAAATGGCAATAAATCCCTCCAATTATATCATCATTCCAATACTCAATAAAAAAAATTTGAAAAAAGAAAAAATCAATTAGCTGGGAAAAAAACATGCAAGCAGTTTGCACCTCATGTAGAGTTCCGTCACCTCCAACAGAAATGACAGCGTCAGCCCCCTCCCTTATAGCCTGCATAGCATTAGTAAAACAACTGAATAACTCAGTGAAATCAATACACAAAACACTGATTGATTTCAACCCTTCAAAATTCAAACTAACCTCTCTCGTTATGTCAATAGCATGACAAGGACCCGAAGTTAAGGATTCATATATCTATTAAAAACAAAAAACAAAAACACAAAAAGTTCATGTCTTAAGAATTTACAAATAAACACAAGCAACTGAATTTGCAGATTTAATTATCACACAAAAAGTCACTTATGGCACATTAGAAAGAGGACTCACATTGCATTCTTTACCAAGGCGAGACCGTAGATATGGAAGTAGCTTCTTCCACTCTTTACCCGTGCGCCCATTAGCACCTGCAACCCAAGTTCCAGGTTTCAAACATTCAAACTTTTGCCTAAAAAAATTAATGGGAAATTTCTAATTCGAACACCCCATCATTCATCTGAGCTTAAAAACAAGGAAAATGAATTATTTTTTTCCTTGAAATTTTCTCAGCAACGAAGCAGTGAATGAGAGAAAAACCTAGAGGATTGACGACGAAAACGAGGTCCCTTTGGCGAGAAGAAAAAGAAGAACCGAGGGCAGGGGAGAGATCCGGAGCCATGGGTTGAAGCTCTGATCTGAAAACGATGGGGTTAGCCATGGACATTCCTCTTCCCAATGCCACGATCTGATTCTGATAATTGCTGCAATTAAAACATAAACTATTGCACGCCATCTTTTTCTATGAATGAAAAAATGAAAATGAAAATGAATATTTTGGTTAGCATATTTCTCATCTTGGTAACACTATTCTGGGCAAAGTTGTAATTTTACTTTATATTTTCGTAATCTAAGGATTGGTGGATTATGGGGTTTTAGCAGGTTGTTAAACGATGTGATGCTTTGACAATTACAGGATACACGTCATTTCAACTCACTTGATATAGAAAAAATTTATATGCGCCTTCTTTCACGTTGATTTCCACTGTTCATGTTAAAAAAGTATACGAGAGAAAGAGAATTAAAAAAAATAAATTATTGAAATAGAATGTAGAAGAAGAATTTTCTTTCTCCTGTATATAGAATAAACTCTCCTTAATATATCAACCTTGTTGTACGATTGCCAACAAATGTAAAAATTTGGTTATTTTAATAATTAATTATTATATAATTAATTATTATTATAATTAATTATAATAAAATTAGTTTTCTATTTAGATATTGTTGAAGTGAATTCGGAGGAAAGATTTGAGATAGGCATGTAACAATGATCTCTCCTCGAAAGAAGCGGCGGCGGACGTGATGGTGCGATGGGGTGGGTACTGCGAAATCTTTCAAGGACACTCAAGTTATACCGTGGACAATGAGGACAGTCTATATATTAGAGGAGATGCATACCTTTGAGACCTGACATGGTATTTATAAGAGCGTTTAGGATGAGTGTAATGCAGTTATTTAGGATTAGAATCCGTTAGGGATTGTGATCCCTTTTAACTAACTTCCCTATTTATGTGAGATATAATTAGCTTTCATATCTATCAAGGATACTTGAGAGATTTATGCCTAATAAATAGGCTGATATACTCATCAAGATAGCGCGTAATAATATCTAGGTATTATTCTGGTGGGATCGGGTTGCTCCTGACTGATATCCAAAATCTGGTTGAAACGATTCCCATGAACTTGGCGCTTAGATGGGATAGCTAAGTGTCAAGGTACCCACGTTTAGCAGGAGCACACGGCATGCAGTGAACAAATGGATTCAAGTCAAAGTTAACGCTGGATCTCACGATGTTTTCAAAAGGGCCGAGGTCCGTGATATGTCATAGTATTCCTCTTGGGTTGACGTGTAAGGCCGAGATCTAAGTCGGATCGCTCTACTTACGTTGTCATTCCACGCTCTGAGGTAAGCCATACGTTGACCCCATATGTAGTTCAGGGGATCTCGGTTGTCATGTGTCGGGGTATCAACGACAGATTCAAGTCGGGTGCGTGCCGGGTTGACCAAAGGGATAGGATCCAAGATTACGGACCAAAACTGTTACTCCCGATTTGGCACTTGACCAGTATAGTAAAGTAGCAAGTCTCAATGCCCCCGAATGACGGACTCCGTGCTTTTACTTGAAGCCGTGGTCCGCGCTTTTTGTTGGGTTATGAGCTCTAATCTGGAGGCGTTTAATCACGACACTTGTGGGCGCGTCGTAGTCCGGACATGGTCCATGTGTCAATTGGCCATAAGTGAACATTCCGGGGTGTAGCTGGAGTCCGTAGAATGAACCAAAATTGTTGTCGTATTTACTTCTTTTTCCATGGTCCGTATTGGGTCCAACGCCCATTGTGTTGCTTTTCACAACCATTTTACGGACTTAGGAAATTATTTTCTTATGGAAAAAACCATGGTCCGGGATCCCACACCCATAATATCGAGTGCATGGCATTCCACTTGACTTAGGTAGTAAAAACGCCTTAGTCCATGGTCCAATGCCTATCAAGCTTTTTGGAATTTAAGATTTAGACATAAATAACACCTTAATTCATAATCCAAAGCTCATAATATCGAGTATTCAGAATCTTTAGATTTGGGCAAATATAATACCTTAATCCATAATTCAAGACTCATGATATCGAGCATTCGGAATCTCGGATTTAGGCAAAGGTAACACCTTACCCGGGGCAATTAGAATCCCTTTTGGCATAGGTATGATTTATTATTAAACCTTGCCCAGGGCATTTAGAATCCCTTTTGGCTTAGGTATACTTTAAAACCTTAGTTCGGGGTCCTATGTTCATCTCAACGAACAAATGACATTCCAGATTTAGGCATAATTTAAAACCTTGGTCCGGGGTCCTATGCTCATCTTATCGAACACATGGCATTCCGGACGTAGGCATAATTTACAACCTTGGTCTGGGGTCCTATGCTCATCTTATCGAACACATGACATTCCGGACTTAAGCATCATTTAAAACCATGGTCCGGGGTCCTATGTTCATCTTATCGAACATATGACATTCCGAACTTAAGCATCATTTAAAACCATGGTCCAGGGTCCTATGTTCATCTTATCGAACATATGGCATTCCGGACTTATGTATAATGATCAACACCGAGGTCTTTAATGTCTATGGCTCAGTGCGTGAATTTTCCTTAAACTTAGGATTTTTCTGCTGCACAACCTGTTTAACATAAGACAACTCGCGGCATGTACAGTAATGGCATAAGGTTACAGGTAAAAACCCTTGAATGCGCTCCTTGACCTAGGGCAATGGTCAAGTGAATTCCCCTGTTTGGCCGTCATATAGTACTGATCCTCTTCGGATATTGTTAAAGTGTGGCAACCTTACGAGTTGTATTGGGCCAAAGTACCAGTGGACTTAAGGTCTTCTGATAGAACAAGTGAGCTTGCTTTGGGCTTTATGAGAAGGTCATCCGTATTTGTTGTGTGGGATGATCTGTTGTCTCTCAGGATCAACTTTTCTTTTATTCTGGAAGACCGGCCTTGTATCCTGTTTAATAGATAAACGATGATAGATGAAAGCAAGGTCAAGCGCAGGTATATTGGAGGACGTCCAGGCAAAGGGGTCTTTGTTTTTCTGTAAAAGCTCCATAAGCTGGCATTTCTCCTGGTCTTCCAGATTTGTGTCTATTTTGGGAGTGGAAGTTCTCCTTCTGGCTGAGGTCTAGTGCCCCGAATTTCTTCTCTGACATCTAGCTCGGTCATAAGGATGTTAACTTAATCCACAACCGGGCTAGACGTATATGCTCTTGCTTTCTTGGAAGTCTTATAGATCCTGAGGTTCTCATTATAACACATGCGTGTTACAGTCTGATCGCCCTTGACCGTGACCACCTCATTATTCTTGTGAAGGAATTTCATGGCTAGGTGATCGGTGGACACTATAGTGGCACTACCATTTAGGGTAGGTCGACCTAGAATGATGTTATATGCAGATGGGAAGTCTGTAGTCCATGATCATTATGTCTACCAAGTTACCCTGATCTATGAAAATACGACAGACCTCGGTGTTAGATATTATTCTGGAGATGACGAGTAGATCATCGAGATCCTGGACAATATCGCCGTAGTCCTTAGTAGTGAAAGAGATCAGTGGTTCTTCCCTTTCCTCAGCACGAGGCCGCAGTCCATAGCGTTTTCTTTCGGGAATTACTGAATGAACCTCCTCCGCAAATAGACCAACCGATCTATTTTGTTCAGCCCCTATCCGAGTACCCGGTTTCGATCTGCTTGGGTTGTCGGTATCACGGCTAGGCAAAGTCCGAGATTTTCGAGTGGGGTTGCGATTTCATCTATTGTCTTGGAGTCGGAATGCGCTACGTCTTCTCTCTCTCCGTATTCTGGATTATCAACTTGTTTTGGACCCGGCAATATATCGTAACCGGCCTTCCTTAATTAAGGACTCAATGACATCTCTGGTGGTAACACTTTTCCCCGCTTTGTGGTCGTAGCTTTTGTGCCACTTATAGTTCTTAGAGTGGTTCTTCACCTTTTTAGGGCGGCCTTTGGATAAGAACTCGATGAAATACCTCTTCGAGAATCGTTTCCCTTGGGGTGTTTAGAGGAGTGTAGTCGAGTACTTAATTTGGTGTGCTTCGCCTTTAGAGGAGCTTCGAGAAAGTTAGAGTTCTAGTTATTTTTCTAGTGAGTGGGCTCACCTTTTTCCAAAATCTCCTTATGCTTAACAACATCTTCCAACTCAATATATTTTAAGCATGAAATTCGTTCATAGTTTTCGCCTTCTTCTTAGCTAAAGATCGGAAGAAGTGAGTCGAAGGAGGCCGTTAGGGCATAACGAATTAATTAAATCGTCAAAGTTTTCCACGTCAATGCAAGCCGTTATGAAACGTCGACATAATCTCGAGAGGGTCTCGTCATTTCCTTGGTGAATTTTGGCCAGGGACTCAATGAATTTAGGTTGCTCCTTGTTAGTGGCGTATTAAAAAAATTTGTTTAAGATTCGACCATTTACCACGGATCCCCTAGGTTGGTTGGTAAACCACTTGAGGGCTCCCTTTTTGAGGGAAAGGGGAAAGCTCGACAAGCATCCATGGACCCATAGAAACATAAATCTTGTTCATAGGCATTTATGTGTTCTGGGGTCGTAGTTCCATCATAAATTTCTAAGTTTCTTTGGGAACTTGAAATTCCTATGAACACGGTATTCCATAAGTTGATCAGAAAAAGGGTGCTCCTGGAATCCGCGGTTGGGATTGTCATTCCGAACATTGACCACGGAAACATTGGCGTGTGCCCTTCTTTGATCGCTTCTCGCGCTAATACCGCCATCATTACGGTGAGATCGGGTCGATTTTCATGCATAGCCGTTGCATATGCCAACATCGATATTACTCGTTTAACATATTAAGCATGTCTTGAAATTGATGTTGGGATGCTTGAGACTGATTTATGCATTGGGAGCAAGATGCACGATCACCAATCTCATGATTAGGCATTCCCAAACACTGATGAACAAGGATTCTGCGCTCTTGAGCATTAAGGTTGCCCCCTGGTGCTGGGATTCCAAGTCTATCTCTTACAGAAATCCTGCGTGATGGGTTTCGACTTTCATCAGAAATCGAGGTGGGGTGCCCATCGCGCTGGTGTCCTACATTGAGTGCCTGGTTTCTCGCAGCAGAGGTTTCAACAGCAGGTGGGGCGACAGATTGAGGATCACATTGCGTCGTCGGGCCCTGTCCTTGACCAAGGGCAGCGCGCACAACACCTCTTCTTCTTGAACGTTGTCTTGTGCTCACCATAGTCGAATGGGAATAGAAGTTTATCGTCCCCTAAATCGGCGCCAATTGAAATTAAGGGGTACCTAAGATAGGCATGTAACAATGAAAATGGCAGCGATGATGATAAAGCGCTCAAAGGCACTCCGAGTTAAAGTGCAGACCTGCACAATGAGGAGATCGTATATTAGAGGAGATGCATACCTTTGAGACTTGACATGGTATTTATAAGCGTTTAGGATGAGTGCAATAGATTATTTAGGATTAGAATCAGTTAGGATTGTGATCCCTTTTAACTAACTTCCCTATTTATGTGGAATATAATTAGAATATCATCAAGGATACTTGAGAGATTTATTTAATAAATGATGATATCTCATCAAGATAGGCGTAATAATATCTGGATATTATTACGGTGGGATCGGGTTGCTCTGATTGATATCCAAAACCCTGGTCGAAACGGATATATTAATTAAAAAATAATTTTAATTTAATATATTTTATTTAGATAATATAAAAAAATTTATATATTAAATTACTAAAATATGTATAGAATAATTAAAAAATTATTTAATTAATAATAAAATGATATTTATATATTAAAATATAAAAATAATTTATAATATAGAATCATAAGTTTTAAAAAGTGTCTAAAAATAGTTGTAAAAATTTGATTATTTTAATAATCGATTATTGTTATAATTAATTATAATAAAATCAGTTTTATATTTAGATATGCTAATTGAAAAACGATTTTAAGCTAACATGTTTGTTGGATAGTATAAAAAAATTAATTTTATACATTAAATTATTAAAATAAGTATAGAATAGTTAAAAAAAATTATTTAATTAAAGATAAAATGATATTTTCATCTCAAAGTATAAGACATAATTCATAATTTAAAATCATAAGCTAATGTGCATGTTTAGCATATGTTGTCAACAACTTTTTTTCAAAAAAACAAATTTTTTTTTATTGTTTAATCATATTTGACAAAATTAGTTTCGATTTTTCTGCGAAATTTAATGTATTATAATTTTTTCTTTTTATAATGTTGAATATTGAAAAGTTTATGATTGTATATTATAGATTATTTTATATTTTGATATGTAAATATCATTTTATCTTTAATTAAATAAATTTTTAATTATTTTATATTTATTTTAGTAATTTAATGTATAAAAATAATTTTTTATATCACAATTTTTTTTTTTTTTTCTAATATGATACTATGAGAAATTTTTATGTGACTAACACATGTGAAAGATTATTTTATATTTACTGTATATTAATATTAAGTATGTATTTAAATTAGTTTATTTTGTATTTAAAATATTATATAATAAATAAATTTAAGAGAGTTTTTTTAAATGATTATTTTTAAAATATAAGTATTACCAAATATATAATAAATTTTTGAATTAATGTTGTCTAAAAGTCATGTATCTATAACCGAAACAATCGAATTTTAAGCTATAACTTAGAGGAGTTGTCATTGACTTTGTTTGGTAAATGAAAAAATAATTTTTTTATAATATTAGAAATAGAGAAATAAAAATAGTTTTTTTGGTTATTATTTGAATTATTTTTAAATTATATTCCTGAATTATTGAAATTTTAAATTTTTAAATTAATTAGTATATATAAGAAGATTATCTATTTATATAAAAGATAATTTATATAAAAAATAAAATATAATTAAAATAATATTTTTAATTATATAAAAATTATATCTCTAAGATAATACAAAATCAAACTTAATTTAATTCTAAGATATATTTTAGATATTCTAATACATAATTTTATAAATCAATTTACAATAAACACATGACACATTTGTTTTAAGATGTTTATTTTAAAATAATTATTAAAATATATTAAAATCACCTTAATTAAACAACAACAAAGATAAATAAACAAATAATCAATAATTAAAACCTAAACTATAATACTTAAAAGCAAAGTTAAAAAATTATAGATAAAATAAATGAAAATTTTAACAAGTCAAGAAATAATAAAAAGCGTAAACCAAATACTAAAGTACAAAAATTACGAGTTTGACTTGATAAAAAATTTAGTCGATAAAAAGTTCAAAGCCACTTAATTTTTTAAAAAATAATTATAAGTTGATTGTCCTTAAAAAAAATCTTGAAAAGTAACATTTTAAACTATAATGTAAACAATAAATGAATGACCAAAATATCAAAATGTCGTCTTACCTGTAGTGCCCAAGCCCAACAACAAATGCAAAGAAAACAACGCTCTAAAGCCCTAAAAATTAAACCATGACTTAAGCTAGCTTCAAAAGCCTAAAGCTAATTGAAACCTACCATTATGTCTGAGACATGGATAAAATATGATATTAATATGTGAATACAATAAATTTAAAAACTATAAGATATGATATTATTAAAATATGATATATAAAATTAATATAATATTAATATAAAAAATACAAATCTTAAATTAAGATAAAGATATAATGTTTTATAAGTTTGTTTTAATCAATATTGATACAATAAAATATTATTATTTATATAATCATTATGATATCTCGTTTGTATAATATAAATTTTCAAAGCTTAATTGAAGGATATAAGTTAAATGTATCTAAAAATATATTAGAAATATTCAGTATGATATATATCAAATATTGATAAGACAATTATTTTAAATTATTATATTATCCATCTTAAAACATAAAACGTTTTCTTGCTATTAAACTAGTCCCTCACTTTGAACTCAAAATACACTTATGCTAACATAATTCAAATGTTAGGATTGACTCAAATTCTTAATTTAAATTTTTTTATTTTATTAGTAAATTTATATCTTATTATTAATATTAATATATGTAAAAGATATGTGATAATTATAAAAAATATATGTAAAAGATTTAATTGAAGAATTGTTTGAGATATGAAAATAAGAGAGAAAAAATTGTGAATAATGTTACAGAAGATAAATTTACAACTTTGTTCCAAAAAAAAGTGTACGGGTGAAAGTTTACAATTTTGTCTACAAAAATTGTATGGTTTGCAATTTTATCTATATAAAAATTGTTAAAATTGTAGTGTGAAGAGATTTACTATTTTATCCTTATAAAAATTGTATTGCTATGTTATTCATAATAGATTCGGTATTTTCTCATATGGAGATATAGAACCGGTATTCCCAATATCATGAAACTCCTTACACCTTTTTTTTAAATGATCATCTTACATTTTTAAAAAAAAAGTGTAAGTATTATTCATATTTTTTTAAAAAATATGATTAAGTGAAAAAATGATAAAAAAATATGTATAATAAATAATATTAGATAAGATATAAAAAATATATATATACTATTTGATTTAAAAATATAAAAATTATTTTCTTTTTATCTCTTATCATGATACCCTTAACAGGTATTTTCTTTTCATAAAAGGAGGACTCGAACTTTTAACCTCCACTTTGTAGGAAGAGTTGAACACTTCATGAGCTGAAGCTCACCGGTAAATGAATGAGATTTGATTTATGTCGTTACTGTATAATAATAATCTTTTGTGTAAGTAAAAGAACTCTTAAAAAAAATGGATGAGATTTGATCTGTGTCATTACTCTATAATAATAATATTTTGTTTCAGTAAAAGAACTCTTTTAAAAAATATATATCTATAAAAATTATTATAAAATTTCATATCAAACAAACATAAAAACTCAATATTCATAACGTGGCGTGAGAATTCTCGAAAAAATAAAAAATTCCAAGCAGCCCCAAAACAAAATTGGACACCATTTCCTCTTGCAGGTGGCGCAGCCAAAACGGCTGCACCTTCGTTTTATTACTATTTTCTTTTATAAAAATTGCGCAATTTCAGAGAGCACCGCTTCCCATTCTCTTCCACAATGGCGTCGCTCAAATATCTTTTGGGAGCTACCAAGTCTTCTTTCTCTGTTTTCAGGCACATTCGGTGCATGAGCAACGTCCCGGAGAACACAGTGTATTCAGGACCCACGCCTCAGACCCCAAACCAGAGAGTGACGCTGACCAAGTTGAGGCAAAAGCACAGAAACTCCGAACCCATCACCATGGTCACTGCTTACGATTACCCATCAGCAGTGCACCTAGATATGGCTGCCATTGATATCTGCCTCGTTGGGGACTCAGCAGCAATGGTGGTTCACGGACACGACACCACGCTCCCTATCACGCTCGATGAAATGCTTGTTCATTGCCGTGCTGTCGCTCGTGGGGCCAAAAGGCCTCTTCTTGTTGGGGACTTGCCATTTGGGTCCTACGAATCCAGCTCCAGTCAGGTCTTTTTTTTTTTGATGTTTGGTAATTTTCAAACAAAGTGAAAATTGTTACTTTTGGACCCACGAATCCAGTTCCAATCAGGCCTTTTTTTTTGGTCAAGTTTTGTAATTTTCTATTAAAGGGAAATTTGTTTCTTTTGGACCTGAAATTGAACTTGTTTGGTTGTTGGGAAAGTTGTAGACATAAAATTTGGTTGAGTTCTTCAAAAGTTCATGAGAAAGTTTGCTTTTTTATTTTAATTTTATTTTAAGTTTTCCGGACAAGAATATCTGGAATTTGTTAAGGGTGTATGCTTTTTGTTTCACTGTTGAACTTCATGTGTGCAGTGGTTTTAAATGTTGCTGTTTTGGTTATAAGCAGGTAGTTGATACAGCAGTTCGTATTTTAAAGGAAGGGGGAATGGATGCCATAAAATTGGAAGGAGGGTCGCCTTCAAGAATTGTTGCTGCAAAAGCTATTGTTGAAGCTGGAATAGCAGTGATGGGGCATGTAGGGCTTACTCCCCAGGCGATTAGTGTTTTAGGGGGATTTAGACCTCAGGGAAAGAATGTTGCTAGTGCTGTCAAGGTCTATCTTTCTCTCATGCATCTATTTGGCATCTGAACTATTTTATTGTCATCCTAAAAGGAATAAGTCTGTGTAGGTTGTAGAAACAGCATTGGCTTTGCAAGAAGCAGGGTGCTTTTCTGTTGTTCTAGAATGTGTGCCTGCACTTGTGGCTGCCGCAACAACAGCAACCCTTCAAATTCCTACAATTGGAATTGGGGCTGGACCCTTTTGCAGTGGACAGGTCAGTTGGCCGGCCTTTTAGCTAATGTTCTATTACTGAGATGTACTTTTAGCAAGAGATGAGTGGCCTACATTAACGGCACTAATTTGTTTAGCTAAAAATGCATGACCATCGCTTTACTTCAAGGCATTTATTCTTCATCAAGTTGTTGTGTGTTGGGCATTCTGTTTCCTGATCAATTGTTGCTGTCAAATGATGTATTCACTTTAATATGTATGTATGTATGTATGTATGTATGTAGATATATATTGAGTTGGAGAAGATGTGAAGATTGGTCTTGACTACCTGTAGCTATGGATGGAATTTCTAATTTGATTGTCGCTCAATTCATTTGAGATAACTAAACAAAGCATTATTTGTGTGTGGGTTTACAATTTTACACCTGTTCTTTTGGGGAAGAAAGGAAGGGGATCTTTTGGGAAAGCTGAGGATTTCTTAGAAGACTAGGAGATTAATAGGGTATATCACTTGGATTTTCACTTATTGAGGGGTGGATTTGCAAAAAGTTTACATGATTTTCAGCCCTATAATTTATTATCATCTGCCAATGAGGTGAGTTGTTGTTGTCTTATGAGTAAATAAGTAAGTCACTTGAATGACTTATCCTTACCAGTAAGCTTTAGATATGATCTTCTGTTAGAATCTTTTTACCTTGTGATTTGAATAGTAGCATTTTTGTACCCATCAATCTATTATTGTAGAAGAAACAATTTTTTAATCCTTTCCTCATGATTCACTTCATAGTAATACTTGCACTTTTCCTAGTAACCAACCTTGGTATATTTTGTGAAACAGTTTTGATATTCTTACTATTAACAGTGTATACACTTCTTTTCACACTCCTCCCAATACTATTCATCATACTTTTTTCTATCACTTTCTCTCACTAAATCTGACACCCTTGAAAAGGGTGTCAACAGTGCATATACTCCTAAAAGGAGTGTATGATGATCTTTTTCCTTTGTGAAATTATTTCACACACTTATGTACTGTATGAATACTTTTACCTCTTGTTAATACTATGCCATTTGCTAGTTTTTTTCATGATCGTCCTTCTTTTTTTGAATGATTTAAAGGTGTAATTGATTTCTAATTTTGCTTTATTGTTCGCGTAGGTGCTAGTTTACCATGATCTGCTTGGTATGCTACAACACCCTCACCATGCAAAGGTATTTCTAACAAATGTTGCCTTGTTTTCCTTTCCATCATTATAGGATTCATTGCTAAAGTTGAGATGATCTATCTTTTGTAGGTTACACCAAAATTTTGTAAGCAATATGCCCGAGTTGGAGATGTTATCAATAAAGCCTTACAGGAGTATAAGGAAGACGTGATAAATGGTTCATTTCCTGATGCTCACCATAGCCCATACAAAATCAGTGAAAAAGATGCTAATGGTTTCTTAAATGAGTTGCATAGGTTAGGTTTGGACAAGGCAGCATCTGCAGCATCTGATGCAGTTCAGAAGCTGGATACAGTCAAATCAATTGGTGAAGGAAACCCAACAAAGTGATAATTTAGTAAAGCTACAGAGTCGCCCTTCTTCTTTTTTCATTTGATGTCCTTCATCTTCTTCAATGACATAAAATTGAAGGAACATAAATGAACCGAAGTTGAGCAGTTGACTAATAGATAGATAGGTAGATGTCATTTCCCTAGGGCAGGTTACTTCAATTGCTTTTCTTGTTTTTTCTTTTCTCCTTTTGGCCATCAATGTCAAATGCACCAACTTTCTTTGATATGTTACGGAAACAATTTTTTGTTGTCCAACATTATATATGGAACCTCAAAGAAACCTAAAACAAGATTACCGAAAGAAATCCTGTTTTGAAGCATTGTAACAGAACAAAATGTTTGAAACCGATTTTTATTTTTTTGTTCTTTTTATTGTTTGTGCACTTTATCTGTCCACCTTCCAGAAAGTGGCTTCTAATGACCAAATAAATCTCTCTTCCCGTGTTTGGAGCACTTTAAAATGTGGAGGTCAATAGATTTAGAGTGAATTATTATATGAAATAAAATCATTCCTAAAACTTGTCTGGATTCATATTGCTCTCAGATGCCTTATGACTTAGAAACCCAGTCGATTTGATCTGATTTGTGCTTATATACTAATCCTATTTAAATAACCTCTTTTGTTTTTTTTTTTTTAAAAATCTGTTGCAAACTAAAACATTATCTCATTGTGAAAAGTGCTCTCCAGACCTTGACAAGAAATTTCAAGGAATTGCCTTATAAAATTATACATATCTCAGGTTTGGAACCTCGTCAACCATCCCTTCATTTGAATCTTTTGATTTTGGATATGAGGTTCAAGGTTTGATTCATGCTTCTAAGGCTCTCAAAAAATGCATGAAACTAATAAACTAATCCTTTATGCACTAATTAATCACAAGCCACAAAGTGGTTATTTCTAGTATCAATATTCAATGCTTACAGGGTCATTATGTAAGCATGGACTCGGTGATCATTTCTGACTTTTAATTTCGTCCATTTCATGTGCATCAATTTATGATCTATTACTATTTTTGACTCGGGCTTTAATAAATATACCGAGACAGTTTTCAAGTGATCTTAATACTTATCTGCAGTAGTTTTTAGTGAATGAATTGGGAATAACCACCTAATGTATATATGTAGGACTTTCATGGTTGTTATTTGTAACTGGTAAAAAGCACGGGTTTTCTTGCCTCGGCAACTCCAACTCTCCACTTTAACTTGCTTGAGTCTAACATACATCTATCACGATAGTTGTAAAATTCAAAATGAATAATTTTGAAATAATTCAAATAAGTAATCAACAAGATAATTAGTGATTTTGATTATTTATGAAGTAATTTTTTTATTATATAAAGTAAGTTTAAATTAGAATTTATCACAATTTATATAAAAATTATCATGTAATGATTAATAAAGTGATAAATAATGATCCTTATTATTTATGTAATAAATTTAAATTTTAATTCATTATGTATAATAGAATAAGATCATCATATAAACAATTAAAATCACTACTTATTTTGTCTCAAAATTATTTATTTAAGTTGTAAAAAAAAACATTTTTCAACAAACATTGGACACTATTCTGAAGTAGATTCAGAGGAAACCTGAAATAGGTAAGTGTGTGGTGGTTCTTTCCTTGAGCAGCAATGGTCGAGCGTGTTGAGATAGGGGATGAGTACCTGCAAAGGGACTTCAATGCTCAAGTCAGGTTGTGCCCAAGTAAGAGGAATATATTGAGTATTTTATTGATACCTGATTGATGTTACTTAACATTGTATTTATAGAGCGTACACAGAATCCTCATGCAATCCATATTGAATGCAAGTATTTTGGGTTAAGATACTTAAAAGAATCACTTTCCTCCTATAATTAGGATCAATCCCTATAAATTAGGAACTCTTAATATAAGAGTTACTTATCAATCTGAGTCTGTTATGGATCCTATAATATCGTAAACAGATGATTGGCAGTCACGGATATTTAGGGATACATCCTTGCACGTATCTATCATTCTCGATATTATGGCCCAACGTCGCTCAGCGTGTATAGTTTAGAGGCCCAACCTAACTCCAAGGCCTTTTAGGGCGGGGTCCTACCACACGTGTATTGGGTTAATCCATCTAACTGGGATCCCAGATCACGGTCCAGAACAGTTGCCCCCAACTTGGCGCTTAGGTGGATAGCCAAATGTCAAGTTTCGACAGGATCATCCAGGCACACGATTATCACAACAGTCCAAAAAATCAACATCAGACCCCGGATGGTCTTCGTGTATTGCTGGTGTTCGCAATGCGTTGTTACTTCCCTCAAATTCTTTGCCCCCAAGCATTAATTCTCAGGATTTCTTTTGATGGATTCCAAACAAACTCTGAATATAACCTCTAAAATTATAGGTAGTAACAATTTGCTATTCTCTAGGAAGTTGTTACTTTGAATTTATTGGGAATTAAATATCCTTTAAAGAGGATCTTAATTTCGTACTGTTTTCCAACTGCCTGATATTCTGTAACAAATCAGAAACTGGAAGCATTAAATGTAGCTACCATCATGCGATCAGATTGCCTTTTGTGGGGTCAATCAGAGCACCTCATTTTCTCTATAAATAAAAAATGTCTGTAGTGGAGTGGGTATCTTTTTTCTTTAGCTTTATAACTCTGTGCGAGAATGTTCCTTCCTGAAAGGGTAGTTTTTCCTTCCTCTTTTACATGGAGGGTTTTGCCCCCTGTAAGGGTTATTCTTCTGATCTTTTCAAAGTTCCTGAAAGTGATTAACTCTCTGTAAGCAGCTTTCTTTCTTCAAGGAGCTTTTCTTTCTTGGCGTAGTATGGAATAGTCATGCATTTAGGGAGGCAGAAGCCTTTCTCTCCTAGCGTACACGAGGGTAACTGACCCAACGTGTCGTTAGAATAGAATGATGCTTCCGTCGACCAGTGCATGGGGACACTGGAGAGCACTCTGTCCCTCTTCCTGCCTCTTTCCTAGGTTATTTGGAGGCAACAGGTCGATCTTCTTTGTAGTGCGGCTGGATATACAGGAATGCCAACTAGAAGGAAAGGAAAACCCTCTGGGAGTAACCTGGGGTGGTCTGCTTTCTTGGACTTGCTTTGCGAAGAGGTAGCCAATGCTGGTCTTTATTTTTATTGTGAAGGAGGCAGGGAAGAAAAAATGGAGTGGCTTCAGTCTGTTCTGGTGAAGAGAGTAGAGGAATTATGGATGTGACTGTGAATATGACAGCACAGCAAAATCCTGTGGTTGTGACATCTCATCCTTAAGCTCTCTTACGGACACTATTTTCACTTTTCTTTTATTATATTTTCTTTTTCTCCTTCCTTGGAGGTTGACGATGTATGACATGAGATTATCAATAAAAACCAAAATTTTACTGATGTTTGCCTTAATCTTCTTTCCATCTTATTGTACTCGTCTGCTTTACGTCTTATTTAATCCAGGGTAGGTCCAACGCCTACCTCGTAACCGTGTTGCCCCCAATTCGGTTGTAGTTGTTGGTACAACAAAAGGGTGAGTTATAATTCTGACTGTTCCTTTTGTATTCCTTGATATTGTTGGACTTTCTTGGGAAACCTCTGCTTCAGCTTTATTGGAAATTAACAAACCCATTAACAGAGCAATGAATTCGTGTTGTTTCCCAACTACCCATTAATAGGGGTGGAAACAGGTCAGGCCAGGCCAGACTTTACCTTAAACAGGCTTGGCCTGTATCCCAATTATAAGGCCTGAGCCTGGCCTATAAGCCTGTAATAGGCTAATTTTTAAGGTCTGACCTGGCCTTTTTAAAAGCCTAGCCTGACCTGAAAGCCTATTTAAAGGCCTACTTTGCAATGAGGCCTTTAAATAGGCTAACGGGCCTATCTTTAAATAGGCCAACAGGCCTTTACATAGATTAACAGACCTACCTTTCAATAAGTCAACATGTCTTACATAGGCTAACAGACCTACATTTAAATAAGTCAATATGCCTTTACATAAGCTAACAGGTCTAAGCATTGAAATAAGCCAACGGGCCTACTCAAAGCTAATAGACCTTTATTATAATTTAACACTCACCTTCTAATTTTATAGATGCTCACTACTTTCTTACTCTAGTCTTTGATCGATGTGGGACTTGGAGATATACCAAATTGCTCACTTTCTTACTCTAGTCTTTCAAGTCCCACATTGACCAAACACCAAAATAAGAAAATAGTGAGCATCTATAAAAGTAAGGGGTGAGTGTTATAGATGTTCACTACTTTCTTACTTTAGTCTTTGGTCGATGTGGGACTTGGAGATATACCAAGTTGCTCACTTTCTTACTCTAGTCTTTCAAGTCCCACATCGATCAAAGATTAGAGTAAGAAAGTAGTGAGCATCTATAAAAGTAAGGAGTGAGTGTTAACTTATTATTTTTATTTTAATAAATATATTATATTAAATATATTAATAAATATGTTATTTCTATTCTAACTTACTAACTTAAGTTTTAATTATTGACTTTTATTAAAATTTAATTAAAAAATATATTAATATATTATAATAAATTAATAATTATAATTATAATTTATAATTATTATAATATTATATATTATATTATATATAATTAAATAGGCTAGTAGGCCTACCAGGCTTAAAAGGCCTATTAAATTACCTGAGGCCTGACTTTTTTAATTAAACAGACTTTTAAAAAAGCCTTGACCTAACTTGTTTAGTAAACAGGCTAGGCCAAGCCAGGCCTTAGGTAGGCCAAGTCATAGGCCCCTGACGGGCAGTCTGACCTATTTTCACCCCTACCCATTAATGAAGTAAAAGGCATAAAAAATAACGTTTATCTCGTTCGATCAGTTCACCTTTCTAGGGACTAATCAGAAAACTCCATTATGCCTATAAATTAGGGGATGCTTGCATTTAGGCTAGTATTCTTTTCCTTTTACTATTGCATTCTGGAACGCAACCCTTCGTGACTTCCTTCTCATTTTGCTCATGTTCAAAGTGGGTTTTGCCTTCTGCGAAGATCATTTTCTTGCTTTTCCTAAAATTTGTGAAGAGGTTCTTCCTTTCGTTAGCCAGTAACTCTTTCAATGGGGACTTTTCTTTCTCAGCGTAATAATGATAGGCACTTTTCTTTCTCAGCATACGGTGAAACGTTTGAAACACGCTTTGCTACTAGGAAAATCTTTGACTCCTGTCGTGTTTGAACTTAGCAGGTGCTTCGATCAGAGCCTTGCTAATTCTCGGATAAGTAAGAGGGACTTACTGGGGAAGTTCTGCTATTCGGGGCGACTTGGTGTAGTTACGAAGCTGGTGGAATAAACTTATTCATGAAAGACTGCACCTCGTCCATCCAAGGAAAGGAAAGAGGCCAATGCTCTACCTTTATACATTTTATGTCTCAGTATTTTTTTTCTCTTTTCAGGATATAAGATGATGTATGGAATGAGAATTAAATAATAAAAATTAGTAAATTATGAACTTTGCATAGTGTCCGCCTCCGACCTTTAACTTTTGTCATCGCTTATACCTAATTTTTTCTTTGCCGAGATAAGTCCAACGCTCATCCCGGCATATAATTGTGTCACTCCCAGCTTAGTGCCTGTTTAGTGCCTATTTTACATAAGCAACCGACTTCAAGCCCTTGATCCAGGATTCAAACAATTTATCACTAATAACACGCTCGCCGGGGTATCAGTATTCTACTGCTTTAAAACTGTGATCCGATATGATAACTCATTCCTGATATAACATCCCGGGTAAAGTTGGGGTCCTCAAGAATAATCATACATGACTTTCTGAAATTGCGTGACGTTTGAATTATTGGGCAACTGTCTCCTCAATTGCTTTGACAACCGTTTAGGGCACGTGGCACATTTTAACTAGAAGGACATGCATAGTGCTTCACGCGCCATGACGAGCATTATTTCAAAAATTGGGTTGGAGGGATGACAATGCCCCCTAACCGCCTAGCCTTTATAAATAGGGGTTTAAAGACATATTGTCTTCATTTCCTTGTTTTCAAAACATCTTCCAGAGAACTCTGCGCAGCAGCGAAGTAGGAGCCCTAGAAGACTTTCCAACACTTAGCTCTCACCGAAAATTTGAGTTCTTCGCAAACGGTAATCACCCTTCTCCTTTCTTATTACTGTAATTAACTATTCGAACAGTTATGCACTCCTTGTTAGAGTATGTTTTTGTTCTTTAATTTCACTAGGTAGATTTAGGATTTCTAATCCTTTTCACCTAGTCCTATCTTCTTTGAACACCATTTCTACCATTGTAATCATGGCAGAGGTGTCCCTCTGAATTTTCAAACTTTGGAGGGAAAGGAGGTCAGTGTGTAGGAGTGCACCATTCATTCGGTTCACCCTTCACCATGTCTGAATCTCATCTTTGATTGATTCTGACAGTTACTTACCGGCCTCTTTGGGTGTTCTCAGGATTTTTATAGTCAGAGGTAGGAGAGGAGCCAGAGCCCAAGCACCTGTTGCTGAAGCTCATCAACCAAACGAGGAGGAGCAAATCTAGATCCTGCGTGATCCGTGGTTGGTATATCCCTAGGTAGGGGATGATGTCTGTGAGCGTGCTTCTGAATTTTCCTTTGAAAACGAGCTCAACCAATTTGTACAGTATTTGGAGTTGAACGAAGGGGGGAACCGTGATAGGGAGTTCCAGGTTTTATGCCCGGAATGGAATAAGAGAGTTTGCTCCTCTCAGGAGGCGGGTTCACACTTCATGTTCCTTTACGAGCCTCTTTTCATCAATTTGGGACTTCGGTTATCCTTCACCGACTTCTAAATTGTCATGCTCCAAACTTTGCGAGCAGCACCTACCCAAATTCATCCTAATGGGTGGGTTATATCATTGCTTTTGAAAGGTTCTGCGGAATCATGGGGCTGTGATATTCAACCAACACCTTCTTTTATTTCTACAGCCGGATTAACCCCCAGAGGTCGTCAAAGCAGAAAAATTGGCTCACAATCTGGTCAAGGCCCGGTCGTAAATCCTTTGATGTTTTCCAAGATAGCGTCAAATGGTTTAAGACTAGATTCTTCAAGCTTATGGCGACTGAGGGGTTCTACCCCTTTTTCTTGAAGGACGACGGGGAGCCCAAGTTCCCGTTATACTGGAGTGAGGACGCCTGCTGCTTCCCCGCTATACTACTTGAGAAAGAAGAGAAAGACCTTACCCCAGACGAGCTCAACTGTGTTAAGTTCATAACTCGGTATTCTGAAAAATATGGGTTCATCAAGATCAGAGACATCCTTAATACTCTTGGTGATGATTTTCTCTTTACTTTGTTAGGTAGAAGCTAGGGTGTTTTTGCCAGTAGTTTATCCCATACTTTCTGTGTTTGAATGTCATTGCTTTATAATTTCACTGGCCTGACTTTCGCTTTATTCTGTTGTGTCATTTCAGTAAGCAATATGACGTCCGGACCTTCCATCGTAGCTCTGCAGGCCTTGAGGTCAAGGAGGAAAGGAATGGGGTCCTCCAGCGCACTTGCTGCTGCCGTAACGGTGCCCCAAGTTGTGGTATCGTTATCTAATAGATCCTAGAGAAGTCGGACTCCGCAACCAAGAACCTTCAAGGAAGAAAAAAAAGAGCTATTGAGGGCTCTCCAGACCGTGAAAACAAAGAGGGGACAGACCCCTTGCCCGTCCTCCTAGGGCAATCTGATGTCAGGCCGTTTATAGATGGACGATTGTTAAGTGAAGAGGTGATGGGACATATTTTTGGGCGGGATATGGCCCTCACCTTGGCCAAGCTTCAAAATTCTGCATTTCAAGCCACCGTCGAGGTCCGTTATATTGAGAATACCATTGAGAAGACGGTGGAAAAGAACAAAAAAAAGAATGAGGAGGCTGCCCGGAAGTTGGCCACGGCTCTTCAACTGAATGAGGACGCCCAAGCCTGGATTACCAAGTTGAAGGCTGCCTTGGCTTCGTCTGACTTGGCCAGGAAGGCACTAGAATCAAAGAGTCTTCAGGCCGAGGATACCATTAGTAACCTTCAAGCTTGAATTGTCCAGCTGGAAAAAGATGTGGAAGAGCTTGACACCATTTCAGGAAATATTGGTGGAGAGCAGTTCCAGTATGTTGTGGCTCAAATCCAACATTTTAACCCTGATGTCACTCTATCCTTGGAGGAGCTCAATTCAGAAAAGATCTTTCGCGAAGGTCAGCTTGTTTGGGCAAGTGAGGCTGCTCAAGTCGGCTCTGGTGCCAGCCAAGATATAGCTCCGGCTTCGGTGGAAAGAGAAACTGAAGCTTAAATCTTTTTTGTTTTTTTTCTTTATTGCCCCCTGCGAGGGATTTCTTGTTTATTGTAAAGACAATTACCCGATATCTGGGGTTTTTTTTTGTTGACCCAACTGTGATTACCATGCAATATTGATGATGAGTTTTGATGATAACAAATATGGAGATGATGAGATGATGAGAAGATCAAGTCCAAGTTGTTCAAGCTTAGCTTTAGGACTTAGGATCTTTCTTGTACAGAGCTCTCATAGGATATCTCAGTGTTTTAGTCAAAAGATCTAAAAACATGTTTTCTCACAAACCAAATTAAGGTTCTTAAATTGATCAAAGAGTTTGTGAAAATTAGAAATCACCTAATCTATTTTCTAAAGGTGTTTATCATGTTTTCAAATAGAGGTATTCGAATAACCTTAGAAGCATTTGAATACAATCTGTTAAAAGCCTTTAAAAAAATGTGTTTTATTCAGAGGTATTCGAATACCTTATAATAGTATTCGAATAACCTGTCTCTAAAATGCCTTCAGAAACGTTTTTCAAGCAGTGGCATTCGAATACCTTGATATGGTATTCGAATAACGTGGGTCTGATCTATTTTTTATATACTGATATCAGTGGTATTCGAATACCTCATAACGGCATTCGAATAACCCAAGCTTAAATGGTTTTTTATATATAGATATCAGTGGTATTCGAATACCACAGTCATGTATTCGAATAACCCACGAGTTTCAGCTTCTGTTTTTTGAAATTGATACGCAAACGGATTTTGCATTTATTATGCATTCAATTTCCCAAATGAGATTTTCTGATCAAAGGCTCTATAAATAGAGACCTTCCCTCACGGCTGAGAAATACGAAACCTTGAATTTATTTTCTGGCTGTGTTAAAATACTGTTTGCATAATTTCTCTTTTTCTCTCTGTGCTCTTTTGGTAAAATTCTGAGATATTGTTAGAGAGCTCTATAGTGCTTCAATTTGTATTACTTACTCTGAGTGAGAGTTTCTCTTCATCTATTTTCTGATATTTTGTATCGAGGGTGAGGTATCCCTCAAGGTTTGTATAAAGGTGAGGTATCCCTGCAGGCTGAGACTTTAGCACAAGGGTATAGTGTCCATGTGTATGAAAAGTGCTCTATTTTGTAACGGTAGCAAGCACCTATTGAAGCTTGTATACTTAGTGAAAAATCTCGGCTTTCGAGAACTGGAAGTAGACCATAAGTGGGTTAGTGGTCGAACCAGGATAAATACTGTGTCTGCTTCTCTTTTCCTTAATCTCTTTATTTTATGCAATTTATTTTATTGCACATTTATTTTTTATTTGTTCTTTATTGTTTCTTTTCTTCTTCTCATTCCTTACGTGCATTTATTTATTAAGCTTTTGATATTCGTTTTAATTAAAAAGAGGTTTTGCGAAAAAGTTTGTATACTCAATTCACCCCCCTCTTGAGTATTGGAAGCCACTTGGTAACAAGTGGTATCGAAAGCTAGACTCTTGTATAAAGAGCTTAGCAGCTTCAAGAGAACATGGCTTCTTCAAATGGTTTTTCAGAAGGATCTTCCATAAACCGACCACCCTTTTTCAATGGGGATGGTTATGCATATTGGAAGGAAAGAATGAAAATCTTCATCGAAACTATTGATCTAGATGTATGGGATGCTATCGAAAACGGTGCTTTTATACCCACACATGAGGTCGATGGTGTAAGGACCGAAACACCACGAAATAAATGGTCTGATGAAGACAAAAGAAAAGTTCAATTTAATTTAAAAGCCAAAAATATTATTACCACTGCTTTGGGATATGATGAGTTTTTTAGAATTTCAAATTGTAAAACTGTTAAAGAAATGTGGGATACTTTGCAAGTTACCCATGAGGGTACTAGTGAAGTTAAGAGGTCGAGAATAAATTCTCTAACTCGTGAATATGAATTATTCAGAATGAACCAAGGAGAAAGCATTCAGGAAATGCAAAAGAGGTTCACCCACATAGTTAATCATCTTGCATCTTTAGGCAAAAGTTTTTCTAACGAAGATTTGATTAACAAAGTTTTGAGGTGTCTTAGCAGGATTTGGCAACCCAAAGTAACAGCTATTTCAGAATCGAGAGATTTGTCCACAATGACTTTAGCCACCCTCTTTGGAAAACTTCATGAGCACGAATTGGAACTAAGTAGACTAAGCCAAAGCGAAGAGAACGATAAAAAGAAAAAGGGAATAGCGCTCAAAGCCACTTCATCAACATTCGACAATGATGATGAAGAAAATGAAGAAAGTTCAGAGAATATCGAGGTAAGTGAAGAAAATTTAAGTTTACTAGTTAAAAAGTTTGGTAAATTTCTCAGGAAAAAGGGAACGCAAAGAAGACCTCCCTTCCCTCCTAAAAGACACACTTCAAAGGCGAAGGAGCTTCATCAACTCCAACTTGCTATGAATGTGGCAAACCTGGTCACATGAAAATGGAGTGCCCAGTTTATCAAAAGAAGAAGGAGAAATTTGAAAAGAAGCCCTTCAAGGAAAGAAAAGGAAGAAAAGCCTACATAGCGTGGGATGAAAACTACATGGACTCAACTGACAGCTCAGATAGTGAAGAAGCTCAACTGTGTCTCATGGCAAAAAGAGATGAAGAAGAAAGTGAAAACGAGGTAAGTTCTAATACTACTTTATTGCCCTCTTACGATGAGTTACAAGATGCTTTTGAGGAACTACATGAAGAATGTTTAAAACTCACAAAAATTATTTCTTCATCTAAGAAAATAATTTCTTCTTTAGAAAATCAAATTCTTGTTTTAAACAAAGAAATAGAAGAATTGAAAATTGAAAACGAGACTTTAGGAATCATTGATGCATGCACAAATCATTTTTTACATGCTTCTACTTCTTCATCTTGTTCTTCATGTCATATACTTGAAAAAGAAAACGAAGACCTAAAGAACACTCTTTCTAAATTCACCTTTGGAAGGGATAATTTAAATATTTTATTAGGAAGACAAAGAGTGGTTTTTCAAAAAGCTGGGATAGGTTATAACCCGAAAAATCAACAAAAATTCTATAAAAATTTCTTTGTGCATTCCAGTATTTCAAGTAGTCCTTTTATAAAATGTTTTTATTGTGGAAGAAAAGGACATAGCGCTTCAACATGTAATGCAAGGAAAAATATAAATACAAAAGTTGGAACAAAAATGATTTGGGTTCCCAAGGGTACTTTACCCAAAACTGACACACAAGGACCCAAGAAAGTTTGGGTAGCAAAAGTTAAAAACTAAACTTGTGTTGTAGGTGTGCTTGAAAGCCAGGAGTTCAAATTGGTATCTTGATAGCGGCTGCTCCAAGTACATGACCGGGGACGACTCAAAATTCACCATGCTTATTCCCAAGAATCATGGACACATCACTTACGGTGATAACAACAAGGGTAAAATTCTTGGAATCGGCAAAGTCGGTAAGAACCCTAACTCCTCTATTGAAAATGTGCTGCTTGTTGAGGGTTTGAAACACAACTTGCTTAGTATTAGTCAATTATGTGATAAAGAAAATAAAGTTATATTTGATTCAAACTGTTGCATAATTGAAGATAAAAATGACAAGCATGTTAAATTCATTGGTCATAGAGTAAACAACATCTATATGATTAGTCTTGATGATATATCTTCAAATGATGCGAAATGTCTTTTAAGTAAGAATGATGATTCATGGTTATGGCATAGGAGAATCGCACACATTCACATGGATCACTTAAAGAAATTGGTCTCTAAAGAGCTAGTAATTGGACTACCTAAGCTTAATTTTATAAAAGATAAATTATGTGATGCATGTCAAAAGGGTAAACAAATAAAGGTCTCTTTTAAAGCAAAAAATATAGTTTCAACTTCTAGACCTTTACAACTTTTGCACATGGATCTGTTTGGACCTTCTAGAACTATAAGCTTTGGTGGGAATTACTATGCTTTAGTGATTGTGGATAATTTTTCTAGGTTTACATGGACCTTATTTCTTGCAAATAAAAATGATGCATTTTTAGCTTTTAAAAGACTTGCCAAAGTTATTCAAAATGAAAAAGACTTTCAAATCTCTTCTATAAGAAGTGACCACGGTGGTGAATTTGAAAACAATGTTTTTGAAAATTACTGTGATGAACATGGCATTAATCATAATTTCTCTGCCCCTAGAACTCTGCAACAAAACGGAGTTGTAGAAAGGAAAAACCGTTCTTTAGAAGAAATGGCGAGAACTATGCTTAATGAAATTCGCTTCTTCCTAAATACTTTTAGGCGAGATCTTTGTAAATACTGACTTGTTATGTAATGAACCGGGCTCTTATAAGGCCTATTTTAAAGAAAACTCCATATGAGTTGTATAAGGGAAGAAAGCCAAATGTCTCACACTTTCATGTTTTTGGCTGCAAATGTTTTGTTTTAAACAATAGAAAAGATAATTTAGGCAAGTTTGATGCTAAGTCTGATGAAGGTATATTTCTTGGCTATTCAAATCATAGTAAAGCTTTTCGCATTTACAATAAAAGAACTATGACTATTTGATGATCATATATTTGATACATTAATAAGCTTTCATTCTTAGTCATTTACACTCTCTATGTACTTAATTGATTGAGTTTTATTATGTTTTGTAAGTTTGGGCTCAAATTGGATTTAATTGAATTTTTCAGCATGATTCATATCTTACACTATTTCTGTATTTGGGCCATATCTTGGGCTGTAGGTGGTATTTAGAGGTGATTCTAGTGGCATTTAAAAGATAAGAGAGATCTCTATAACTTTCATGAAGACCTCAAAGGCCCAATCACACGAGTAGATAACTCAAATTGGGATTGAAGTAAGAACTAGAGTGCTGTTCCTGACAACTTGACCTATGTATACTGTTCATGCCATTGTTCGGGCTAGAAGTTGTAAAATGAGCTAAAATTTGGATGTTGAATAGCTAAGACCCATATCTACAACTTTCATGTTGAACACTTTTCCAGAATCGGACTCCTTAAAGGTGATATTGGGCTTGGAAGTCAGAACAGAGGAGCTGTGACTGAGCCTGGGTAGTGTGCAGTAATTTGAACGTATCTGGAGTTATAGAAATGATATTGGACTCAAACCAAAGCCATTTGAAAGCTAAGATCTAGGCCTAAAACTTTCATGAAGACCACTTGGTTCAAAAATGACGAATGCAATGACTTCAGAGCTGCATGATTTCGGAGACAAGGAATCTCCATAATTTCTCACTCACCTAAAGTCATTTGGCATTTTCCACTCATCCAACCACTAATGACTCAGCCCCCTTGTCATTTTGTATCTCTAATCCTCTATAAAAAGAGGCATTGGCAGATCATTGAGGGTGTTAGGTGTTAGTTACCAAAATGATGTCATTTTGTTACTAGGTTTTCTTGTAGTAATTTTCCTTTGTTCTAAATTAAAGTCATGTTCTTCTTCTTCTTCTTCTCTCTTTCTTTCTTCTTATCTATGAGTAACTAAGTTTCATTTTACTTGGGTGAAAGGGTGAAGCTCTTGGTAATAAACTAAGGTTGGATTTATTCTTCTCTTGTGCTTAAATGATTTATATTTTCTAGTAACCATTATACTTATTATAATTTGTTTCTTATAATTTAGAAACCATCTTTGTAAATAGGAGTTCTTGATTTGTTGTAGACAAAATATTGGCACAATGAATGCTTTAACCCATTTATAAGTGGTGGTAATATTTTTAGGAAATATAATATAATTACGTATATTATTTTAAATGGACTTTTAATGTTGTATTTTTCGATTGGAACCTCCATGTTGTGAGGATTCTAATTGAGTTATAAAAGAAATTAATCTTACCTTTACTTTATTTACCAAGAGTGGATCTTTTAACCCAAGTAAATAATTTTTACCATAGTAACAAAATATTTACTTCACCTTAATTAATCTTCAACAATTCCCTGTGGATCGACCTCGGACTCCCTATAAATTTATTACTTGAGACAACCTGCACTTGGGTTCGCAAAACAACAATTAATCCTGCATCAACTTTTTTAAAAATTGTGCATCAAGTTTTTAGCCGTTCTTGGGACTTGATTTTAGCTGAATTTACGGTGTAAAAAAAAATTTGTATATATACTAACATACTAACTAGTGGGGAACCTCTCCTTTTTAATTTTTAATGCATACTAACTTAGTGGGGAATCTCTCCCTTTTATTTTACGCACTAACTTAGTGGGGGAATCTCTCCCTTTTACTTATTTTATTTTTTTGTAATTTACTTTCTGCACTTTATTTTCTGCATTTTAATTTGTGTATAGTGGGGGTAATTCTCCATTTAATTTTCTTGTACATTTTAACTTAGTGGGGTAACTCTCCCTTTTATTTATTTTTTTTTTTTTGTACTTTATTTTCTATATTTATTTTTTCATCATTTTTTTGTTATTTATTTTACGTCATTTTTTTTTTTGTTTACTAACTTACTAATTCTCTTATTAACTATCTAACTTTTTACTTTTTCTGCTTCTAATATTTTAATTTATCGTATACTAACTTTTAATTTTTATGCTTATTAACTTATTTGGTGGTTGGTTTATACCACACCTTTGTTAATATTTAATGGATGATTTATATTGCTATCTTGTACATTTTATTTTATACTATAAGTTACTTGTTTATGCTTAATTGGTATCGTGATTTAAATTTTAGTCGTTTGGTTAGAGTTAATCCAGGTACTTTACATATTGATTTATTTGAATCACAATCACACACATTAAGCACAATGGCTGAAAACGAAAGTATGCATGATGAACATGAAAATCAACCGTTGCGAACCATGCGTGAGTATTTGCAACCATCCCGAAATTCTAGTTCATCATGTTTTATCTTTCCAGTCAATGCCAACAATTTTAGATTCAAGTCAGATATGATTTCTTTACTTCCTAATTTTCATGGTTTATAATCTGAAAGCCCATATTTACATTTAAAAGAATTTGAGGAAGTATGTACTGCTTTTCATGATCAAACTTGCACTGAAGAGGTTGTTAAGCTTAAATTATTTCCTTTTTCTTTAAAAGACAAAGCAAAAACTTGGCTTAACACTTTGAAACCAAGATCAATTGGCACATGGCAAGAAATGCAATGTGAGTTTTTGAAGAAATTTTTTCCAACACATAAAACCAATGCTTTGAAAAGACAAATCCAAAATTTTTCCCAAAATTCAAATGAAGCATATTTTCAAAGTTGGGAACGTTTTAAAGATTTCTTGAATTCTTGCCCACATCATGGTTTTAAAAAATGGCGCACTTTAAGCTTCTTTTATGAAGGGTTAACACCTGAAACCAAGCAATTTGTGGAAACAATGTGCAATGGTGAATTTCTTGATAAAGAACCTGATGAAGCTTTAGACTATTTAGATCATTTGGCTGAAAATTCTCAATCTTGGCATGGTACTAATCCTTCTGAAAATTCAATTAGATCAAACCTTGCAAATGCTAGTAAAGGAAAATATCATCTTAGTCAAGAAGAAGATCTGAATGCTAGGTTTGCTAGTTTGGCTAGAAAGGTTGAAGCCATGGAATCAGGAAAGTAAAAGAAATCAAATCTGTGCAAAATGAAGAAATTTGTGGCATTTGTGATGAATTAGGACACTCAACAAATGAATGTCCAAAAATTCTGTTTTTAAAGAAGTTGTGCATGAGCAAGTAAATGCAATGAATAATTTTAAAAAGCCATTTACTTCTTCTTTTTCGGATACATACAATCCGGGATGGAGAAATCACCCGAATTTCAGTTGGAGGAATAGCAACCAGCCACAATTCATGCAACCACCACTTCCTCAGGCACAGCAAGATTCTCAAAATCCTCAAGGATATGCACCCTATGTCCTACCATATAGGAAAAACCTTGAAGGAACATTGCATGCATTTATAGAAAAACAAGAGGCCATCAATAGTCAAAACATTCAAGCCATGATTGACATAAAAGACACTCTTGCTAAACTTTCTTCTGCACTTGCCATTCATGAGAAAGGAAAGTTTCCCTCTCAACCTCAACCAAATCCTAAGGGTCAGTTTAGCCTAAATGAGGGTAGTTCAGAAAGTCAAAAAATAGATCAAGCCAACTCAGTGATAACTCTTAGGAGTGGAAAGGTTGTTGAAAAACAAATTCCTGAACTTTTTGAGAAAGATGATGAGTCAATTCCCAAAGATGAGGAAGGAGTTGATAAGCCACCTAGCCAAAAGGAGATCAAACCCTCGTCTTCACCCCCATTTCCTCAAGCATTAAACAATTCAAGTAAAGTGAATCATAACAATGACATTTTTGAAATCTTTAAACAAGTGAAGGTCAATATTCCTCTGTTAGATGCTATCAAAGCAGATTCCTTCTTATGCCAAATATTTGAAAGACTTGTGCCTTTGTTAAAAGAAAACATAATGTGAAAAAGAATGCCTTTTTGAGTGAGCAGGTAAGCTCCATTATTCAAAACAATAATGAGTTGAAATATAAAGACCATGGTTGTCCTACAGTTTCATGCATTATTGGTGAACATAAAATTGAACGAGCTTTACTTGATCTTGGTGCTAGTGTTAATTTGCTTCCATATTCAGTTTATCAGTAACTCAACCTTGGTGAGTTAAAACCAACTTCTGTAACTCTTCTACTTGCTGATAGATCAATTAAAATTCTGAAATGAATAGTAGAAGATGTGTTGGTACAAGTTGATAAATTCATATATCCTGTGGATTTTATTATCTTGGAAACTGAACCTATGGTTGATAGTTCTAAGTAAGTTCCTGTTATTTTGGGTCGCCCATTTTTAGCAACATCTAATGCTTTGATAAATTGCAGAAATGGAGTGGTGAAACTAACTTTTGGAAATATGACACTGGAGCTTAATGTTTTCAACATGTGCAAGCAACCACATGAAGTTTATGATGACAATGAAGAGATTGAAGGAATTGAGGCCATTATAGATGATCATCTTCAAATCAGGAGTTCTTCTGACCCATTAGAAATTTGTTTAATTAATTCATTTGATTGACTACACAATTAGATGATGATGTTTATGAAATATGCTCTTTGCTTGACTGTACACAGGAAATGGAATACAAAGCATGGAAGCCAAGATTCGAAGAGCTAAAATCCATGAATGATGATACCCATGAAGAAGTACCCACACTGGAACTGAAGCCATTACCTGATGGGTTGAAGTACACATTTTTGGGAGAAGGACAAAGCTCTCCAGTGGTAATTTCCTCATCCTTGACCAAAGAACAAGAAAGTAAGTTGATAGAAGTATTTAAAAGGCATAAAAGTGCAATTGGATGGACATTAAAGGATATAAAAGGCATTAATCCATTAATCTGTACACATAGAATACATTTAGAGGATAATGCTAAAACATCTCAACAACCTCAAAGAAGATTAAATCCACATATGAAAGAGGTAGTTAGAGCTGAAGTTCTTAAATTACTTGATGTTGGAATTATCTATCCTATCTCGGATAGCCAGTGGGTAAGCCCTACACAAGTTGTGCCTAAGAAATCTGGAATAACAGTGGTTGAAAATGAAAAAGGAGAATTAATACCTACCCGAGTCTCATCTAGTTGGCATATGTGTATTGATTTCAGAAAATTGAATGCAGCCACTAGGAAAGACCATTTTCCATTGCCATTTCTTGATCAGATTCTAGAAAGAGTAGCAGGACATCCCTACTATTGTTTTCTTGATGGTTATTCAGGGTATAATCAAATACCAATTGCATTAGAGGACCAAGAAAAGACCACTTTTACTTGTCTCTTTGGCACTTTTGCATATAGAAGAATGTCTTTTGGTCTTTGTAATGCTCCGGTAACTTTTCAAAGATGCATGCTAAGTATTTTCGGTGACATGATTGAGCATTATTTAGAGGTTTTCATGGATGATCGACGAGTTTTTGGAAATTCTTTTGAAAATTGTCTTGATAATTTGGAAAAAGTTCTTAAAAGATGCGAAGAAAAAGGATTTGTGTTAAATTGGAAAAAATGTCATTACATGGTTACCTCGGGAATAGTGTTAGGTCATGTGATATCTTCTAAGGAATTGAAGTTGATAAGGCCAAAGTTGAATTAATTGCTCATTTGCCTTTCCCAAAAACGATCGAGAGAAGTTCATTCCTTTTTAGGACATGTAGGATTTTGAGAAGATTTGTAAAGGACTTTAGTGCTATATCTAGACCTTTATGTAATCTTCTAACAAAAGATACACCATTTGATTGGACTCAAGATTGTCAAAAATCTTTTGAAAAATTAATCGGTCTTTTGACTTACGCTCTATCATGCAATCTCTTGGTCTTTGCTTTTGAGTTGATGTGTGATGCTAGTGATTTTCTTTGTTGGTATTTGTTTTAGGCCAAAGAAAGGAAGGTAAGCCTCATGTAATTTATTACGCAAGTCGAACTTTGAATAGTGCACAAATGAATTACACCACTCTTGAAAAAGAACTACTTCTTTGTAATTTTTGCATTGGACAAATTTTGAGCTTATTTAATTGGTTCATCCCTTTGTTGTTTTTTCTTGATCATCTTTTTGTTAGATATTTAATGTCTAAGCACGGGATGCCAAACCTAGGTTGATACGATGGATCTTGTTGCTTCAAGAATTTAACATCACAATAAAAGACAAGAAAGGAGCCGAAAATGTTGTTGCGGATCATTTGTCAAGGTGACAACGAGCTCATCTTTTGATAGCACACCTATCAATGATTCTTTCCACGATGAATTTTTATTTTTCTGTCAATTCTATGCCTTGGTTTGCTAACATTATCAATTTTCTTGTAACAGGTAAGATGCCGCCTCAGTGGACACACCAAGATAAAAAAAAGTTTTTGATTGAGGTGAAAAATTTTTTTTGGGATGACCCATATTTGTTCAAATATTGTCTGATCAAATCTTTCGGAGATGTGTGCCGACAATGAGGTAAGTAGTGTCATTAAATTTTGTCATTCGAGAAGCATGTGGAGATCATTTTTCTTCAAAAAAAAAAATTTGTAAAAATCTTGCGGTGTGGATTTTATTGGCCCTTTATTCAAGGATAGTTATACTTTTTGCAAAAGTTGTGAAAGTTGTCAAAAATTGAGGTTCATTTCTAAAAGAAATATGATGCCTTTGAACCCTATCCTTGTCATTGAAATTTTTGATTGTTGGGGAATTGATTTCATGGGTCCATTTCCATCATCTTTTGGATTTGTGTACATTTTGGTTGCAGTTGATTATTTCTCAAAATGGATTGAGGTAATTCCATGTCGGCACAATGATCATAAAACTGTTCTAAAATTTTAAAAGAAAATGTTTTGAGTCGATTTGGAATTCCTCAAGCTATCATCAGTGATGGGGGAACACATTTTTGCAATAAACCATTTGAATCTTTAATGAAAAAATATTGCATTACCCACAAAATTGCAACCCCTTATCATCCTCAGACAAGTGGACAAGTTGAATTAGCAAATAGGGAGATTAAACAAATTTTGGAAAAAATGGTTAACCCAAATCGTAAAGATTGGTCTTTAAGACTAAACGATGCATTTTGGGCTTACCGTACTGCTTTTAAAACATCTTTGGGCATGTCTCCCTATCGGTTAGTTTATGGAAAACCTTGTCATTTGCCTGTAGAATTGGAGCATAAAGCATTTTGGGCCATTAAAGCTTTCAACTTAAGTCTTGATGATGCTTCCAAGTTACGCAAATTGCAATTGAATGAACTTGAGGAATTAAGAAATGATGCATATGAAAACTCAAAGATTTATAAAGTTAGAACAAAAGCTTTTCATGACAAATCAATTTTCAGAAAAACTTTTGAAATTGGTCAAAAAGTTCTGCTTTATAATTCTCGCCTTCACCTATTCCCTAGAAAATTGAGATCTAGGTGGATTGGTCCTTATATTGTCAAACATGTGTATTCTTATGGGGCCATAGACATTGAGAATCCTAGGAATGATATTGTATTTAAGGTTAATGGACAAAGACTCAAACCATTTCTGAAACATCAAGTTGTTGAGGTAGAATCTATTTCTCTTTCTAATCCTTGTTATGAGTAGAATTTATTTTAATGTTGTTTCTTTCTTTTTGCAGTTCTTTGTGTTCCCGGTTAAATGGCGGATAACGGTACTCGTGACTCTCAAGTCGGTTTGTTTTTCGGATTTCCCATAATAAGCGATTTCTTCTCCTTTCAAAATGGATGTCATTCTCTCAAATCTAAGAAAACATTTTCCTTCTCTCCCTTTAAATGCTCTAACAAAAGTCTATGAAGCTAGGTGTGAAAAGTGAGATTGTTAATGTATAAGGGCATCCCGAGAAGATATACTGTTGGATAATCGAAGCAAAGGCTCGTTTATTTGGTGAATCTTGATTCATTTGTCCCATACATGCCTGGTCTCGGTAAAAGTTCATTTTCAAAAAGGAGAAGAGCAAAAAGAATGAAAGTTTGTTACAAGTGTGCACGATGGAATTGCAACACGCGATGTCACTCTTTGGGGATGGTTTACGTAAATAGAGAAGATAAAATATTCTTCATTAAGAATGGGTGAGTAAGGAGTCATTAGATAATATCTTATTGACTCTTGAGACGCATTCTTGTGGAGTTGTGCGGCGTGAACTTCTTAGTTTGTGGAATCTCTTCAAGGATGAATAAGAGCGTTATAGTCTTGGGAATCGACTCAAAAAGACCACTGTTTGCCAATTTATAAGAAAATTGGATGGGAAGCTTATCCTCGACTCATAGAAGGCGTTTAAGCGTTTACGGACGTGAAACGAGAGGAAGATGTGAGCCACAATCACAACAACATGTATATATTATCTTGTACATTTTCAAAAAAAAAAAAAAAAAAAAAAGAAAAAAAAAAAAAAAAAAAAAAAAAAAAAAAAAAAAAAAAAAACTAAAAAAAAATAAAAAATAAAAAAAAAGGCGAAACTTCGGTTGTACTTGGTCTTTAATTAGATTAGGAGCCCTACCGGTGGAGTGGCGGACCGTCATTGACTCGGGTGGACCTTCGCACGCCGGTCGATAAATAAGGTTCGTGTGCCATGCTCTCTGCAGAGAGCCGCGCAAGCATTCCAGGTTTTAACCAAAGGCTCGCTTATTGATGGACGAGAAAGAAGCGTCTCGTGTTTGCATTCTCGCGTGACAATGCCTCGAAAGTGGATCTTGTGATTTAATGCCATGGGCTCTTGGCGACCTCTCCTTTTGTGGTCGTTGGTGGTGGTATTTGTCGAGTTATGCACTTTAATTAGTGGCGTCGTAGCTCGATCAAAATATCCCACTGGCGGGAGGGAGAAGAATGCCCAGATTGGTGAGCCGTCTTGGTATTCTTGTACTCATGACGTGCGGTATAAAGATACGCCATGAAACACTGTACATAAAGGTATGTAATCATTTGTTATTATTATTTTATCTTTGTATGATTTTGTTGAATTTTGGTTTTGAACAGACGATCCTTTGGATAGGATCCTTGGGGTTTCTAGACTTCTTTACCACGATGGTTTTCTTGAAGTAAAAAAAAAAAAAAAAACAAAACAAAAAAAAAAAAAAAAAAAAAAAATTATTATTATTATTATTATTATTTCAAACTTTTCGATTTTTGACCAACCTACGTATAGGAGCTATTATTACTTTTTCTATTCTCTTCCCTATTTAAACACTCTATTTTCTTTACTTTTCTGCAACTCTTAATCATTCAAAGAAAGTGAGTGTAGAAATGGAGGGAGCTTCTTCTTTAGTTCGTAGATTTCTCAGTATTGGTGTATTTTGTGGGACAAGTTATGGGAATGGTTTAGAGTTTGTAAAGCAGCAAGCACTTGTTGGTAGAACATTTCTTTGCGAGGAACATTCGTGTAGTATATGGGGAGGTTGCCTTGGGTTAATGGGGGAAATTTGTATCACTTTACGCATTTGTAAGAGGTGGTCAAGTTTTAGGTGTCATTCTGAACCTTTAACTCGAAGGAACATCGTTGGAAAGACAATTGAATTTGGAAATTCAAGTATCATCTATGCATGGATGAATGAAAGCAATGCTTGAAAACTCGATGCATTCATTGTCTTACCTGGTGGTTTTGGTACTTTGGAAGAAGTCTTTCAAGTTGTCTCTTGGGCCTGATTGAACATCCACCATAAACCCATAGGTTTGTTGAATGTTAATAACTTCTTTGATAATTTGTTATCTTTTGTTAACCATCTTTGTGGAGCAGAAATTTGTCACACCTTGACAAGAAGACAACTCCTTATCTCTGCTTCTCTTGTTGATGAATTGATTGATAAATTAGAAACATTTGTTTATGAAACTGATCCGATATGACTCGAGATAGATTGGTCGAAGGAAGCGGTGAAGGAAGTGGTGAAGGAAGCAAAATGAAAAGAAAGCGACCAAGACACTCCAACTATTTAAATAATTACAAACTTTGGTTTTATTTATCGTACTTTGTTTCTGTTTAAATTTGTGTGAGATTTTTTTTTTCTTTTTAGTAATTGCAGCAACAGGTAATATATTCTATCCTTTACCTATCTATGTTTTGACATTGAGGACAATGTTGTGATCTGGTTGGGGGGAAGGATGGTTATAAAAAAAACCCAAAAAACCCAAAAATAAATAAATTAGGAAGTATGTTTGTTAATATGTTTATTGTGTTTATCATTAAAAAAAAACCAAAAAAAAAACATTTGTTTATGAATATGTTTGTTGTGTTTGTCATCAATTTATTAACAACAAAAGTAATTAGGGATGGCAGAGTAAAGAGTAAATTATTTACTCTTGAGACGCATCAAAAATTGGTGGCAGAGTAAGGAGTAATTAGGGTAGTAACTAATTTATGTGGAAGTAGCAATTCAAATTCAAGGAAATTTGCATGATTGAGTAAATTGTCTTCTTTCTTAAAATTCACATGCTTGGTTATGGATGTTGAATTGGTGGACTGAGAATGATAGAATTATGCCTTGTGAGATTTTAAGCTTATTGATGAATGGATTGAACATTTGTACCATTCTTTTCTTTCTTGTGTGAATTTTACTCATGGAATTGTTGCTCTAGAACTTGCTTTGATTCTTTTTGAGACTACATTTTCATATGCATACATGAATATGATTGAGGCATTTTTCTTCAAATAGCTACTTTAATTAAATAGCCAGCCTTGTTTAGCAGCATGTTGTCTCAATATGATATCAAGCACTCTTATGACTTCTTGGAAATTCTCTGATTCCTGATAACATAAAGCATTAGAAATGACCTATTTCCCCTTGCTTAACCCCTTTGAGCTTATTTGACTATTCTTTGTTTCGAACTCATTATGTGCCTTAAATGAAAAATCATGTTCTTACTTGACCTTAGAGAATAAGAGAACATTAGTTTTGTCATTCGATGAGTTCTTGAACAAGTGTGGGGGTGTGTGTGTAGAATGGTTACAAAAAAAATGTATATATGATGTTCTTTTTGTAAAAATAAAAAAAAAAAAAAAAAAAATCAAAAAAAATCAATAAAAAAATCAATAAAAAAATTGTAAAAAGAAGAGGGTCAACAAGGTAATAAAGGAAAGGAAAAAGAATATGTAAAGGGAATTTGTATTAGGTGGAGTTGGGATGAATTTTCATACTTGTTAATTGAACTCGAATTTCTCTCATGTATTTTTTATTCTCGGTGTTTAACTTGTCATATCTATATTACCTCCTCCTTTACCTTGACCCCATTACAACCTTGAATAAAGTCCTCATGATTTGTGTGTGCATGTGTTTGAGTAGTGGAGAAGTAGAAGATAAGCAAGCTTATGGTAGTGCAATTTTCATGGGTTGAATTGAATTGAAGCGAAATACCTACCTTTTAAACACTTGAGGGATTGAGAGTGAATCTTGTGAAAATCTATCATTCTTGACTCATGCTTTTCAATTGAAATATCATTACTTGTTAATTTGAGATGTGAAGATATATTACCTCATGAATGTTTTGATTACTTGAATGATTGATTGCTCTACATTTTTTTAAATATTATTAGAAATTGAGTCTTTTAGAGTGTTTAGCTTTTGAGTCTGTTTTTCTTTTTTTTTGTGAGTGATCTTGTGTGTTTTGCTCAGGAGTGCAAAAAGCTAAGTGTGGGGAAATTTGATGATCACATATTTGATACATTAATAAGCTTTCATTCTTAGTCATTTACACTCTCTATGTACTTAATTGATTGAGTTTTATTATGTTTTGTAAGTTTGGGCTCAAATTAGATTTAATTGAATTTTTCAGCATGATTCATATCTTACACTGTTTTTGTATTTGGGCCATATCTTGGGCTGTAGGTGGTATTTGGAGGTGATTCTAGTGGCATTTGAAAGATAAGAGAGATCTCTATAACTTTCATGAAGACCTCAAAGGCCCAATCACACGAGTAGATAACTCAAATTGGGATTGAAGTAAGAACTAGAGTGCTGTTCCTGACAACTTGACCTATGTATACTGTTCATGCCATTGTTCGGGCTAGAAGTTGTAAAATGAGCTGAAATTTGGATGTTGAATAGCTAAGACCCATATCTACAACTTCCATGTTGAACATTTTTCCAGAATCGGACTCCTTGAAGGTGATATTGGGCTTGGAAGTCAGAACAGAGGAGCTGTGACTGAGCCTGGGCAGTGTGCAGTAATTTGAACGTATCTGGAGTTATAGAAATGATATTGGACTCAAACCAAAGCCATTTGAAAGCTAAGATCCAGGCCTAAAACTTTCATGAAGACCACTTGGTTCAAAAATGACGAATGCAATGACTTCAGAGCTGCATGATTTCAGAGACAATGAATCTCCATAATTTCCCACTCACCTAAAGTCATTTGGTATTTCTACTCATTTTCCACTCATCCAACCACTAATGACTCAGCCCCCTTGTCATTTTGTATCTCTAATCCTCTATAAAAGGAGGCCTTGGCAGATCATTGAGGGTGTTAGGTGTTAGTTACCAAAATGATGTCATTTTGTTACTAGGTTTTCTTGTAGTAATTTTCCTTTGTTCTAAATTAAAGTCATGTTCTTCTTCTTCTTCTTCTTCTCTCTTTTTTTCTTCTTATCTATGAGTAACTAAGTTTCATTTTACTTGGGTGAAAGGGTGAAGCTCTTGGTAATAAAGTAAGGTTAGATTTATTCTTCTCTTGTGCTTAAATGATTTATATTTTCTAGTAACCATTATACGTATTATAATTTGTTTCTTATAATTTAGAAACCATCTTTGTAAATAGGAGTTCTTGATTTGTTGTAGACAAAATATTGGCACAATGAATGCTTTAACCCATTTATAAGTGGTGGTGATATTTTTAGGAAACATAATATAATTACGTATATTATTTTAAATGGACTTTTAATGTTGTATTTTCCGATTGGAACCTCCATGTTGTGAGGATTCTAATTGAGTTATAAAAGAAATTAATCTTACCTTTACTTTATTTACCAAGAGTGGATCTTTTAACCCAAGTAAATAATTTTTACCATAGTAACAAAATATTTACTTCACCTTAATTAATCTTCAATAATTTCCTGTGGATCGACCTCGGACTCCCGAGAAATTTATTACTTGAGACAACCTGCACTTGGGTTCGCAAAGCAACAATTAATCCCGCATCACTATTGAAGAATCTATACATGTTGCATTTGATGAAACTGACCCAAATGGATCGAGAAAGGATCTTGTTGTTGATGATGTTGCAGAAATCTTGGCGGAAACACATTTGGACAGTAAAGAAAAGGAAATCAAGGAGAAAGAGGATAAACAAAGACAAGAAGATTCGCAAGCTTTGGAACTTTCCAAAGAATGGCGAACTTCAAAATATTACTCCCTTGATCAGATTATCGGTGATGTATCTAAAGGTGTAAGTACACGCAACTCTCTTAGAAATACTTGTAATCACTTAGCCTTTGTTTCTCAAATTGAACCTAAGGATTTAATTGAAGCTTTTGATGATGAACATTGGATCTTAGTTATGCATGAGGAATTAAATCAATTTGAAAGAAATCAAATTTGGGAATTAGTCGCTAGACCTAATAATCACCCCATAATTGGCACTAAGTGGGTTTTCAGAAACAAACTTGATGAAAATGGGTTAATAACTAGAAACAAAGCTAGATTGGTTGCTAAAGGGTATAATCAAGAAGAAGGAATAGATTATGAAGAAACCTATGCACCTCTTTTTAATTAAAACGAATATCAAAAGCTTAATAAATAAATGCACAGAAGGAATGAGAAGAAGAAAAGAAATTGTGCAAAATCAAATCTAGAATGCTGAAAAGTTACAATTAGACAAAAGGAAATTAAAAAAAATGAAAATATGATATTTGATTTAAAGAGAGTCAAAGTTGTGGTCGGGAGGGATGAAGTAGAAAAAGAAGAAGGTAAAAGTTCAAGGAATTGGGTTGAATTAGAGACGAGAAAATGCTTTAGGCCTTAGTCAGGTAGTCTTCGAGTCTAAGTTGGAGTAAAGTGTCACTAGAATTCCATAGAATGGCTAACAGAGACATTAGACACAGGCAACATGGTTTGAGGCTTTGAACCATAAATTAACTTTGCCTACGAGATCTTTTCTAGAGTGAGAGCATTAAGAGGTTGCACCATTGGGCGTCGCTGATTGAGTAGAAAATTAGTCTTTTTCTTTTTAATGTTTAATTATTGATGTAAGCCATCCTTTAAGCCAAAAGTTGATTGATGCATTGGATGTGTTTAGGGATGTCCGTGAGTTGGGTTGAGTGGGCTTAATAGTGTTTTTGGACCTGACCCATTCATCAGAGCAGTGCATTGAGTTGGGTCGAAGAGATTTTTTCGCTCAACTTGATCCAACCTGATCCGTTCAAGAGTGTGTTGGGTTAGGTTGGGTTAGGTTGGGTTGAACCCGTGATACTTACGTGTTTTTTTTTTAATTCTTGAAAAAAAGTTAAAATATAAAATTTAACAAATTAATACCATAACTCTCAATCTTAAATAAACTAAACATCATAAGTCAATAAGTACATAACAAACTAACAACTAACAAGTCTTACTAAGTCTAAATTAAATTAAATAAAGTCAGTCATATCTCAAATAACAAAGTAGTTTCAAACACATACAATTGCATAACATTTCTACTAATAGTTTGTCTAGAAGGAACTTGGAATTGAGATTGCATAACTTGAGCAAAACTTTTAAAGCCTTCATTTTCAACAAATTTAAATGGAAGCTCATCAATGATAATCATTTTAGCAAGTGCAATCCTATACTCCAAACTTGTTTTTATTCTTCTTCTCCAGCAATACTACATTCATCGTCTACCTACTCTGTTAGTATCCATAACTCTGCTGCCCGTTTTGCCCCTTGTAGCTTCCTTGCCCGTATGATGCAGCTGCACTATACCCAACTGCACTCCCTCTTATGTTCTAGATTTACATGAAAAGAGCAGAGAAAAAAGGTTTACTTGCTGGGACTGCGTGGTGCAGAAAATTGAAAAAACCGCAAGAAGGAAGAGGGACGCATGGCTGTGTGGTGGAGTGACTAGTTGCGGAGAACAATTGAGAGATCGGGTGGGAGAAGAAACAATGGTCACTGACTCAAGGCACAAAAGTTGAGAGTTTGAGAGAATGACTACACTGCGAAGAGCGAGTTGCAGAGGGATAGAACTACTAGCTGCGTTTAGGGCTAGTGGAGAGGGAGTAGATAGATAGAGTTTTAATACATTTTTCTCTTCCCATTTTGGCCTCTATTTGTTAGTGTATTTACATGGTCTAACGCTGTTTCTAATTATATCAAAGAAGATATTTATGAACTTTAAAAATATTTTTCAAGCAAAACGCACATTCTATCTAAGTCAGTTTTTTTTTTTTTTAAAGGTGGGTGGGTTAGGTTAGGTTGGGTTGGAAGTGTTTCAACCCGCTATCCAACCCACATATTACGGGTTGAAGCATTTTTCAACCCGATCCAACCTGTGAACCTAACCCAACTCGCATTTTATGGATTAAATTGAGTCAAAACCTATGAGTTCGTGGATCAACTCGACCCACTGGACACTCCTAAATGTGCTAACTGCATATATATGATGAAAACTGCTCAAGTGGACACTATTTTGAGCTTTTCAGAAATGACTTGCTTCCATGTAAATTAATTTTCTCTATTCGCCTTCATTTGGTTTATTTTAGAGAAAAAACCAATGAAAACGGTTCAAGTGGACACTATATTTTGAGCTTTTCCGAAGCAACTTGCTTCCTTGTAGAATTAATTTTCTCTATTCGTCGTGATTTGGTTTATTTTTCAGAGAAAAAACCACCTGTTTCTTTACTATATACCTTATTAATTTGATACATATAGATCATGATTTTATCTGGGTTCTTTAGTGCCTTCAAATGTTCACCAACCCAATCAGCACACCAACGCCATATTTATTTATTTTTTTAGTCAGAAAAAAAATTCAAACAAATCAACCACGTGCAAAACCAGGCGGCCACAATAAAAAATATTTAAATAAATAATGTAGCACTTGCTCCAATACTTCAACCATAATCAAGGAAATCAGACCCACTTTGATACTTTACATATAATAAGAGTAGGTAGAATAAAGTAGTATAAGATATGATAATATTATGTTTGATAGTATAATATAACTTAAATATTGTATAATTTTTTATATTATTCAATGTTTAATGCATTATGTACAGATGAATACAAAGAAAATAAAAAAACAAAGTTCAAGTTTCGAAATCCACTTTACTTGCAATGAATAATAAAATATAAAGGTTAAAGTACTGATTCATGAATTTTTAGAATCCTGCCATGACATATACCTTTTAACTTATGCTTGCAATGAATAAAAAGAGAATTTACAGTAACTTACACAACTACATTGACCGGTGGTATGGGGGAGAGAGTCGACATGGTTAACAACGTCTGAGCAGAGATGCAGATTCTATGAGAAGAACGCGCGCGACGTCGTTAGGGTTGATTTGTGATTAGAATATTTTATTTTTATCCAACCTGACTTATGAGGTCTTATTTATTAGATCACATGAGGCATGATAAATTTATCTTATAATTATACAATAAAAATGACTCGATTGAATAACTTTATCCTATTAGGTACTACGCTAAATAACTTAATCAAACACTAAAATAAAAAGTATTGTGTACAATATCTTTTTCTATAAAAATAAATCAAACACATATATAAATAACTTAATCATTTGGCTACCTTCCTCGCTCTTCTACAATGGCTTGGCTCAAGTCTCTCTTCAGGACTACCAAGGCTACTCTCTCTGTTTTTATGCACATTCGGTGCATGAGCAACGTCCCTGCTGAAAACATAGTGTATTCAGGACCCATGCCCCATGGTCCTCCAAACCAGAGAATGACGCTGAGCCAGTTGAGGCAAAAGCACAGAAAGTCCGAACCCATCACCATGGTCACTGCCTACGATTACTCGTCAGCAGTGCACGTAGATATGGCTGGTATTGATATCTGCCTTGTTGGGGACTCAGCATCCACGGTGGTTCACGGACACCACACCACGCTGCCTGTCACGCTCGAGGAAATGCTTGTTCATTGTCGTGCCGTGGCTCATGGAGCTAAAAGGCCACTTCTTGTTGGGGACTTGCCATTTGGGACCTACAAATCCAATTTCAACCAGGTTATAATTATACAGTAATATTATTCATACACCTTATGTTTTTACACTTTTATTCTATACCTCCTTTATATGAGAAAAATGTTGAGAGAAATTTATCTTTTTTTTTTTAAACAATGATATTCTTATATTATTTTTTATAATACACTATTTTTATATTATTTTTTAATAATTATGATTAAGTAAGAAAAAGTAATAGAAAAAATAATATGATTAAGAAAAATAATTATCATACACCTCTTATAAGAAAGTATATACCACATTGACATCTTTTTTAAGGGTGTGATTTAGTAAGAGAAATTAATAAGAAAAAATAAGTATGATGAATGATATTGAGAGAAATGTGAAAAGAAATATATATACTATTAAATATAAAAATATAAAATTATATAATTAATGATATGAAGAGTTATATAAAAAGTAATACGAGAAAAAAGTAACGTAAAAAAATCATATTTATTATTTTTTATGTCTTCCTTCTTTTTACACATAAAAGGAAGGTGTAGAGTATAGGTGTAGAATATGAGGCATATATTTGACATTTTTTATACTTGTATGTCGTAGTCAACTCACATTAGATATTACACTATGTTTGGATGATAGGTAATGAGGGGAACGGAAAGGAAATAAGGGGAACGAAAATAACTTCCCTTGTTTGAGAGTTTTAAAATACATGGGAACGGAACGGAACACATGGAGAATCATTTCCCCTCTCTTCCTCTCAAATGCCTAACTTTTGTTCCCCTAAAAATTGAGGTGGAATGGGAGAAACATATAGATAATTCCGTTCCGTTCCGTTCCGTTAATGAAACTTCCAAACAAAAAGAATGAAAATTATGTTTCATTCTATTTCTTTCCTTTCCGCTCCATTCCCATATCTTCCGTTCCGTTCATTTAATGAAAAAACATCTAAACATAGGGTAGAGTAAATAAATTGTTTCTCTCAAAGGATAAATTCTATAAAAAAAAACAATATATTTCGCTTTGAGCTTGAACATAGTTAAAATTTTGGAGTAGGTTGTACTTATTCATAACATTTGTGACTGCTTCAACTCATTTTTTAAACAATTCAAAAATAAAAAGCAGAAAAACTTATATGTCTTTGTCAATTTTTAATTTTTAAATTTGCAAACAATTTTGGTAATTTAAATTAAAGTGAAATTGTTTCTTTTTTACTTGAAGCGCCACCTGCACCTCTTTGCTTGCAAATCGGTTACAAATTTGTGGCTTTTGTTATGAAGAAAAATTCTTAGCTAGAAATATTTTACCATATGTACTCACAAAAATAAATAAATAACTTATATGTCTTTGTCAATTTTTTATTTTTTATTTTAGAAACAATTTTGGTAATTTTTCGTCAAAGTGAAATTGTTTCTTTTCGACCTGAAGCGCCACTTGCCTCTTTGCTTGCGATAAATTACAAATTTGTAACTTTTGTTATGACTAAAAATTTATTGGTAGAAAATTTCTACCATAGCCTCTGATATTAATATTGATTTGTGAACCTATATTAGGTTTTTTTTTTTTTTTACATAAAATGGCATTCTAGGATGGTGGCCTAGATGGCAAGGGCAAGCCTCCACCTATCAGTCAGAGACATTATTTAGGGTTTTCAGACGTGGTAAGTGTCTGGGTTTATGGCTGATCTCTGACTTTATTTCAATGGGAAGCGTAGATACGTTAAATCCTACCAAAGACTTAATCTTAAACTTGTTGAATTAGGACATCCTACAAACTTGGTGTAGGCTGTAGAACACTTCGACCACAACCATCGATGATGTCTCTTTAAGGATGTTACTACTTAAGAATTTTATTATTATACAACAACAACAACAACTAAGCCTTTTTTCACTAGGTGGGGTAATTTTATTATTATAAATTAAGTTTATTAATTTAATGAGTGTTATAAAGACATTTGTTAAGAAATTAAAAATAGTAATTATTAAATAAAAAATTAAAATATTTAATGAAAAAATTTAACTAAAATTAAACTTTTTAAGCCTTTCGAAATGCAAAATTCTTAATTAAATTTTTATAATCAAGTACTATTAACTTATTATAATGTTTCTCTTTCAACGTAAGATTGAAATTAATAAAGAAAAGTAAAATAAAGAGTTAGAGCAAATGAAGAAGGAAAACTTCAAGAGTGAACTTTATAAATTTTAAAAAATGAATGATTTTATATATAGTAAAAAAATTAGCTATTGGGGTTAAATAAATATACATATATTTTACTTGATTGAAAATGAAAAAGTAATTAAATTATTAAGGACGTGGGGGTTTGTTTCCCTGTTGAACTTCATGTGTGCAGTGGTTTTAAATGTTGCTGTTTTGGTTATAAGCAGGCAGTTGATACAGCAGTTCGTATTTTAAAGGAAGGGGGAATGGATGCCATAAAATTGGAAGGAGGGTCACCTTCAAGAATTGTCGCAGCAAAAGCTATTGTTGAAGCTGGCATAGCAGTGATGGGGCATGTAGGGCTTACTCCCAAGGCGATTAGTGTTTTAGGGGGATTTAGACCTCAGGGAAAGAATGTTGCTAGTGCTGTCAAGGTCCATCTTTCTCTCATGCATCTATTTGGCATTTGAACAATTTTATTGTCATCCTAAAAGGAATAAGTCTGTATAGGTTGTAGAGACAGCATTGGCTTTGCAAGAAGCAGGGTGCTTTTCTGTTGTTCTAGAATGTGTGCCTGCACTTGTGGCTGCCGCAACAACAGCAAGCCTTCAAATTCCTACAATTGGAATTGGGGCTGGACCCTTTTGCAGTGGACAGGTCAGTTGGCCTAATTGGCCTTTTAGCTAATGTTCTATCATTGAGATGTACTTTTAGCAAGAGATGAGTGGCCTACATTAACGGCGCTAATTTGTTTAAGCTAAAAATGCATGACCATCGCTTTACTTCAAGGCATTTATTCTTCATCAAGTTGTTGTGTGTTGGGCATTCTGTTTCCTGATCAACTGTTGCTGTCAAATGATGTTTTCACTTTAATATGTATTTATGTATGTATGTATGTATTGAGTTGGAGAAGATGTGAAGATTGGTCTTGACTACCTGTAGCTATGGATGGAATTTCTAATTTGATTGTCCCTCAATTCATTTGAGATAACTGAACAAAGCATTATTTGTGTGTGGGTTTACAATTTTACACCCGTTCTTTTGGGGAAGAAAGGAAGGGGATCTTTTGGGAAAGCTGAGGATTTCTTAGAAAACTAGGAGATTAATAGGGTATATCACTTGGGTTTTCACTTATTGAGGGATGGATTTGCAAAAAGTTTACATGATTTTCAGCCCTATAATTTATTATCATCTGCCAATGAGGTGAGTTGTTGTTGTCTTATGAGTAAATGAGTCACTTGAATGACTTTTCCTTACCAGTAAGCTTTAGATATGATCTTCTGTTCGAATCCTTTTACCTTGTGATTTGAATAGTAGCATTTTTGTACCTATCACATCTATTATTGTAGAAGAAACAATTTTGTAATCCTTTCCTCATGATTCACTTCATAGTAATACTTGCACTTTTCCTAGTAACTAACCTAGGTATATTTTGTGAAATTATTTCACACACTTATGTACAGTATGAATACTTTTACCTCTTGTTAATACTATGTCATTTGCTAGTTTATGATGATCTTCCTTCTTTTTTTGAATGATTTAAAGGTATAATTGATTTCTAATTTTGTTTTATTGTTTGCGCAGGTGCTAGTTTACCATGATCTGCTTGGTATGCTACAACACCCTCACCATGCAAAGGTATTTCTAACAAATGTTGCCCTGTTTTTCTTTCCATCATTATAGGATTCATTGCTAAAGTTGAGATGATCTATCTTTTGAAGGTTACCCCAAAATTTTGTAAGCAGTATGCCCGTGTTGGAGATGTTATCAATAAAGCCTTACAGGAGTATAAGGAAGACGTGATAAATGGTTCATTTCCTGATGCTCACCGTAGCCCATACAAAATCAGTGAAAAAGATGCTAATGGTTTCTTAAATGAGTTGCAAAGGTTAGGTTTGGACAAGGCAGCATCTGCAGCATCTGATGCAGTTCAGAAGATGGATACAGTCAAATCAATTGGTGAAGGAAACCCAACAAAGTGATAATTTAGTAAGGCTACAGAGTCGCCCTTCTTCTTTTTTCATTTGGTGTCCTTCATCTTCTTCAATGGCACAATAATTGAAGGAACATAATTGAACAGAAGTTGAGCAGTTGACTGATAGATAGATAGGTAGATGCCATTTTCTTAGGGCAGGTTACTTCAATTGCTTTTCTTGTTTTTTCTCTTCTCCTTTTGGCCATCAAGGTCAAATGCACCAATTTTCTTTGATATGTTACGGAAACAATTTTTTGTTGTCCAACATTGTATATGGAACCTCAAAGAAACCTTAGACAAGATTACCAAAAGAAATCCTGTTTTGAAGCATTGTAACAGAGCAAAATGTTTGAAACCGATTTTTATTTTTTTGTTCTTTTTATTGTTTGTGCACTTTATCTGTCCACCTTCCAGAAAGTGGCTTCTAATGACCAAATAAATCTCTCTTCCCGTGTTTGGAGCACTTTAAAATGTGGAGGCCAATTGATTTAGAGTGAATTATTATATGAAATAAAATCAATCCTAAAACTTGTCTGGATTCATATTGCTCTCAGATGCCTTGTGATTTAGAAACCCAGTCGATTTTGATCTGATTTGTGCTTACATACTAATCCTTTTTGAATAACCTCTTTTAAAAAAAATAAAAAATCTGTTGCAGACTAAAACATTATCTCATTGTGAAAAGTGCTCTCCAGACCTTGACAAGAAATTTCAAGGAATTGCCTTATAAAATTATACAGATCTCAGGTTTGGAACCTCGTCAACCTTCCTTTCATTTGAATCTTTTGATTTTGGATATGGGGTTCAAGGTTTGATTCATGCTTCTAAGGCTCTCAAAAAATGCATGAAACTAATAAACTAATCCTTTATGCACTAATTAATTAATCACAAGCCACAAAGTGGTTATTTCTAGTATCAATGTTCAATGCTTACAGGGTCATTTTGTAAGCACGGACTCGGTGATCATTTCTGTCTTTTTATTTCGTGGATTTCGTGTGCATCAATTTATGATCTATTACTATTTTTTACTTGGGCTCAAATAAATATGCCGAGACAGTTTTCAAGGGATCTTAATACTTATCTGCAATAGTTTCTAGGAAACGTTTAAAATGCTCTTACCAAAATTTGGAGCATGGATGTTTCATGTTTCTTTTTCATTTGATTTGCAAGAATTTTACTTTCACTTGCAACCTGTTAAACAAGTTACCGTATCAAAATTAATAATTTAGTTTTCAACCCTTCCTACCAACTCCTCTTCCCCACAAGGTAGTCTCCGATGATTCTGACGCTCGCCGTCGTCATCCTCTGCTTCGTGGCTTTCAGCATTGTCTACATGTGCAGGTACTGTTTTGCAAGCGTCATCCACACTTGAGCCTTTTAACGCACTGCCTTTGGTTCCCTCGTTCGTCTTTCACCCAATAGGTCTCCCACTAGGGGCCTTGACCCTTCCCTGCTGCAAATCTTCCCTACCTTTCTCTGTGGCTCCATGAAGGACCACCGCAAGGAGAAGTACAGCCTGGAATGCGCCATTTGATTGGGTGGTTCCGGTGCTTGGCGTTCCGGGTCGACCTGAAAGACGCGGTTGAAACTCCGATCAAGTATCCAAACAGCGAGGACGCCTGTCAGGATCTCGGGATCTCGCAACGGTGCTGGTCGGTGGCAAGAGGGGGTTGGCGGCAAAGGTAGCGTTGTGCAACGACGGTAACATGCAGTGGGGTGGAGAAAATATAAAGATAGAGAAAAATATATGGTGGAATGGTTAAAATTAAAAGGAAAATATACAAATTGAAAGGTTAAAGTTAAAAGAAAATATATACAAAGGTCAAAACATAAAAAACAGAAATATTTTTACTAAATAAATAATTTTAAATTTTCTTATATAATTTTTTTATTAATTTTTTTAATTATTAAATAAAAATTATTGAATATATTTTATGTTTTTAAAATATTAAATATATTTATTTTTTATTAAATATCTTTTTATGTAGTATTAAAAAGATTATTAAGATAAATATTTAAAAAATATAACAAAACTGTTAATAAATATTTATAATTAATCCAAAAGTAACAAAAACTATTTATCTTTTTTATTCATAGTCATAGATTTAAATCTTTTTAAAATCAATGGCTCCTAAGCTTGAAATATCAATGCTCAAAAAATTTTAAAGAGTATTGTAAATTTCTCATAATTTTTAGTGAATGAATTGGGACTAACCATCTAATATATATACGTGGGACTTTCATGGTTGTTATTTTTGTAAGTGGTAAAAAGCACGAGTTTTCTTGCTTGCAACTCCAACTCTCCAGTTTAACTTGCTTGAGTCTAAAAAAAACATCAATAATGATATTTGTAAAATTTAAAAATAGATAATTTACAGATAATTTAAATAAATAATTAATTGGTGATTTTAATTATTTATATGATAATTTTTTATTATACATAATGTGTTAAAATTAAAATTCATTATATATTACACAAAAATTATTATGTGATAATCAATAAGATAATACATAATAATTCTTATTACTTATATGATAAATTCAAATTTCAAACTCATTATATATAATAAAAAAAATCATCACATAAATAATTAAAATTATCACTTCTTTTAAAAAAGTTCATCATTTATTTAAGTTATTTTAAAATTATCTATTTAAATTGTTTAAAAAAACATTTTTCAATAAACATTGGACACATTAAACAGACCGGTACTTGGACATGACAATCTAAATCATTGGACACATCACACTTGCAAAGTAATTGAACGTGAGTGAAAATTCTTATATCCACCCAGAAGAAAATTTCTTCTTCCGGAAGAATCTCAACCGTTCATTTTAAAATGGTAAAGGAGAGAGAAAGGAAGCAAGAATTAGAGAAATTCTTACCTAAATCATAGATATCATAGTTGAATGTACTAAGTCAATCAAAATTTAATATTTGTATTAATTTTTAAAAATTAATTATGTAATATAATTATCCATAAAAATATTAAATTATGATTAGCTTGATACACTTAATTAGGTACCTATAGTTTAGGTAAAAAAAATTTCAAGAATTAACGGGTGAGATGCAATATGAAGAAAGATTTTCTTCCTCGTTTTGTACGGAAGAAACACTCCTTGAAAAAGCTACTTTAAGACACTGTTATGTCCAAGTTACGTTATATTATCAGTTTCACAATCTTATCAAATTGTGCAAAATCAAATCTAGAATGCTGAAAAGTTACAATTAGACAAAAGGAAATTAAAAAAAATGAAAATATGATATCTAATTTAGAGAGAGTCTGAGTTGTGGTCGAGTGAGATGAACAAGAAAAAGACGGTAAAAGTTCAAGGAATTGCGTTGAATTAATGACCAGAAAATGTTTTGGGCCTTAGTCAAGTAGTCTTCGAGTCTAAGTTGGAGTAAAGTGTCTCTAGAATTTGTTAGACATTATTAGACACAGGTAACATGGTTTGAGGCTTTGAACCATAAATTAACTTTGCCTACGAGATCCTTTCTAGAGTGAGAGCATTGAGAGGTTACACCATTGGGCGTCCCTGATTGAGTAGAAAAATATTGTCTTCTTCGTTTTATGTTCAATTACTGATGTAAGCCATCCTTTGTGCCAAAAGTTGATTAATGCATTGGATGTGCTAACTGCAGATATATGATAAAAACTGCTCAAGTGGACACTATTTTGAGCTTTTCAGAAACGACTTGCTTCCATGTAAATTAATTTTATCTATTCCTTTGATTTGGTTTATTTTGTAGAGGAAAAACCAATGAAAACGGTTCAAGTGAACACTATATTTTGAACTTTTTCCGAAGCAACTTGTTTCCATGTAGAATTAATTTTCTCTATTCGTTTTGATTTGGTTTATTTATCAGAGAAAAAAACCACGAGTTTCTTTATTATATACCTCATTAATTTGATACATATAGGTCACGATTTTATCTGAGGGTTCTTTAGTGCCTTCAAATATTCACCAACCCAATCAGCACACCAACCCCATATTTATTTATTTTTTTAGTCAGAAAAAAAATTCAAACAAATCAGGCATATGCAAAACCAGGTGGCCACAATAAATAATATTTAAATAAATAAATTAGCACTTGCTCCAATCCTTCAACAATAATCAAGGAAATAAGACCCACTTTGACACATAATAAGAGTTGGAGTTGATAGTATATATGATAGTATTAAGTTTAATAGGACAGTATAACTTATACATTATATAACTTTTTATATTATTCAATGTTTGATGCATTATGCATAAATAAATGAATACAAAGAAATTAAAAAAAAAAGTTCAAGTTCCGTAATCCACTTTACTTGCAACGAATAATAAAATATAAAGGTTAAAGTACTGATTCATGAGTTTTAAGAATCCTGCCATCACATATACCTTTTGACTTATGCTTGCAATGAATAAAAAAGAATCTACAGTAACTTACACAACTACATAGACCGGTGGTATAGGGGAAACATTGCTAGAAATTCCATTCGTCATGGTTCCCAACAATATGAACCTTGCTAGAAAGGTGGACCTTGTACAATATTGGTTCGTAAGATTCATTGAGCAATTGCAGCCAATCATATAAAAAAATTTAGTATAAAACAACTTGTATTTGACAACGACAAATTTTGTAATAGTAAGTAATTAAAAGCAAAGATGTACCTGAGCAGAAGCCCCGCCAAGTTCAATAATACCAGTTGTATCCAAAGGATCGTCTCCAAGAGTGGCAAGTGCAAAATTAGCAACAACCCATTCATCAGAACCTGTACGACCACAAAGTAATATCATCAGAGACCTAGTCGTAAATCAAAATCATAGATAATTTATTTTTTTCAATTGTTTATTTCAGTCTTTTAGAGAATCATTAAAGCTAAACAAAGAGAATGATCCAACGATTTACACTGACGGCATCGCAGGAGATAAGAGCAACTTGATGGTAGCAATCGACGCATGGTACACATTCTCCCCCGACGATGCCAACGACGCCTCCATCGACGATGACGGCAATCAGAGATCCTGCAGGTTTGCTCCAAGGTGCTCATGCATTTAAAATATTTTAAAATCATCTGCCACTCAAATTAAATTTTTACAATGGTTTACAACTCAACTGTATATTATAATTACTCATAAATTATCATTTAAAATAATTATTTGATTTATTTATTTTAAAAACTGAATAAATTACTAATGATTACAGATGTATGTCATAAATATTACAATCAATAATTCAATAAATTATAATATTTAATTTTATTTTATTTATTTAATTTAATGAATAAATTTCAAAAAGTTTGTTAAAAAATAAAGTCTGAAATTTTAGAGGAAAAAAGGCCTCTTCACTGTATGACATTTGCCAACTTTCTAAGAAACTTTCTCTAATATATATATATATATATATATATATATATATATATATAAAATATAATAGATACATGTGAGAAGTGAGTGAATGTAGAAATTTATTAGGCAATTAATTTTTTTATAAAAAGAATAGATATTTTTATGTGCTATGCAAGCAATTGAAATATGTGTCACATCATATATAATATAGCATAAATTAAAAATATAATTATAGTAAGAGATAATAATAATTTATAAAATTAATGTAACACACATTTAATGATATAAAATAATAAATTTTATTTCTGAGAACACTAAAAATTTCTCAAAAAATGAGATAATTAATATTCAAATATATCTTATTATTATTTTAATTCTTTTGTGCTTTTAATATAATTAATTATATCATTATAAAATTATGGAGCCTTGAAAATTTGAGGCTTAAAGCCCTTTTTTAGTGGCCTTAGGATTAAGCTGATTCTAAATTCTAATTATAAATTGATAGTGTCAAAAAGTTTTACATTATCAATACATTAAAATTAAATAATTAAATTCATAGATTTTTTTTCTCTTGGTATTGTAATCATGTAGTATTTAGATTAATTTACGCACACTTCGATTAATTTACTTCTTCAATTCGATTAAAAATAAGTCATTTATGTTAAGATTAAGGGATTCACAAAGATATTTCTTATAGTCTAATATAAGAAATTAACGTAATTGAGATTAAATTCATAGTAGTTAAATAATATAAACTCTAATCCATTAGTAATTAGAAAAACTCCAAATAAGAAAATAATTATATTAATCTCCTATTTCAAGAGTTTTTTTTTGTCGTAGATAATTGATCCATGAAATCCTAGAAATTTTAATTAGTAAATAACTTTTTTTACATGCACATATTAGTATGGAAAAAAATAAAGGCAGAATTTGATTGGAAGTCTTTTTAATCCTCATAAATTTATTGTAAACTATAATTTATTTTTCATTGGATTGGGTAGGACTTATAAACCCTGACTTTCAAACGTGTCAATTTCTCCTTTATATATTGTTTTTCTAACACAAAAATAAAGATTATGAACTTAAGCTCAATGGAGCTCACGACCCTCTTGAAGCGGTGAGCCATCAAGACTTGGTGTGATGTTGAAGCCTTCAAGATTGGGTGATATGTTGATATCAGAAGTTCCATGCTTCACCAAGCCATACTTCCCCTCCCCTACTCAAATTCTTGCACCTGTTTTGCAACAAAATAAAAATGGTTGAGTTGAGTTCTTCAAAAGTTCAAGACAAAGTTTGTTGTTGTTGTTTTTTTTTTTTTTTTTACTTGCAGAACAACAATATTTGGAATTTGATAAGGATATATTCTTTTCACTTTGAGATTAGAATTGAAATGTGGAAACAAAATGTTAGGAATTGTGGACGTGGGAGTTTCACTACTGAACGTTCTTCACGCGTGTAATGATTTTATTTTATTTTTGGTAAAACCCATGCAATGGTTTTCAAATGTTGCTGTTTCGATTATAAGCAGGCAGTTGCTACAGCAGTTCGTATTTTAAAAGAAGGGGGAATGGATGTCATAAAATTGGAAGGAGGGTCACCTTCAAGAATTGTTGCAGCAAAAGCCATTGTTGAAGCTGGAATTGCGGTGATGGGGCATGTAGGGCTTCCTCCCCAGGTCATTAGTGTTTTAAGAGGATTTAGAGCCCAGGAAAAGAATGTTGCTATTGCTGTCAAGGTCAATCTCTCACTCTCATGCATGCATCTATATCTATTTAGAATAATGTTTCATACATTTACATATACATCATCTCAGTCTCACCTTAATTTTTGTACACACTTACACTCTAATTCTGTCACATCTACTTAATGTGAGATAATATATTCCTATGAGATATTTATCAAGCATTATTGATCTATTTGGCATTTGCACTTGCGAGAAAATCTTAGGTGCTCTTGGACTAAGGTATTTCTCTTGTTTTAGACCATTGAATGAGTATCATATTAGATTTGTGGATTATCATTATCTCCTACTTAAATTACATTTTTAATGTTATCATTAAAGTATAATTAAAATGTAGTTAAAAATATAATTTAAATAGGAGACAATGGTAACTTATAAATTTGATGTGATTCAATGATTCATTCAAAGCAAGAAAAATGTCTTGCTCTGAAAGCGTCCATTGAAAAAATGCTAATTACACATCACTCCCACACACACTTCTCTCACATATGCTTATATGCTAGACTCAAAATGTAAATGCACAGAAGATGAGATGGACTCAAATTGTATTTAGATGATAAAAATTGTGCAAATGTAAAATAATGTATGATTATTAATTTTATTGTCATCCTTAAAGGAATAAACCAATGTAGGTTGTAGAGACAGCATTAGCTTCGCAAGAAGCTGGGTGCTTTGCCGTTGTTCTAGGATATGATCCTGCTCCTGTGGCAGCCGCAGTAACAGCAGCCCTTCAAATTCCTACAATTGGAATTGGGGCTGGACCCTTTTGCGGTGGACAGGTCAGTTGGCCTAACTGGCCATTTAGCTAATATTCTATTCTTGAGATGCACTTTAGTAAGAGATGAGTGGCCTAGATTAACGGCACTAATTTTGTTTAGTTAAAAACACATGACTGTTGCTCTATTTGAAGGCATTTATTCTTCAACAAGTTGCTGTGTCATGATAAATTGTTGCTCTTAATGATATTTTTACTTTCATAGTTTCATATGTATGTATGTGGATATATATTGAGTTGCAGAAGATGTTAAGATTGTTCTTGAGTCTCTTGACCACCCGTAGCGATGGATGGAATTTCTAATTTGATTATCCCTCATCTCAATTATTTTGAGATAATTAAACAAAGCATTATTGTGAGTTTACAATTTTACACCTGTTCTTCTGGGGGGTTAGGGGAAAGTCGGGGATTTCTTAAAAGACTAGTAGATTAATTGGGTTGGGTATATTACTTGGGTTTTCACTTATTGAGGGATGGATTTGCACAACAGTTTTATGATTCTCAGCACTATATAATTTGTTATCATCTGACATCTGCCACTGAAACGAGTCGTTGTCTCATAAGTAATATTTTAAAAATCGGACCAAATCGTTAGTTGAATTGATTGAATCATGAACCGGTCATATTTTCAGTTTAAGTATTTTCTGATCCAACCATGGTTTCAGTCACAGTTTAACTATAAATAAATTTAACTGATTAAACTAATCGAATCATGACCCGAAAACTTTACCAGTTCAATTTCCGGTTCAATTTTTAAAACATTGCTTATAATAGCAAATGAGTCACTTGGATCCATGCCTTTAAGCTTTAGATAACATCTTCAGTTCAAATCTTTTTACCTTGTGATTTGAATAGTATAGCATTATAGTGCTCATCACATCTATTATTGTAGAATAAACAATTTAGTAATCATTTTCTCATGTTTCACTTCATAGTAATAGTTACACTTTTCCAAATAAACAACCTAGATATATTTTGTGAAATAATTTCAGTCACTTATGCACATTATGAATTCTTTTGCCTCTTACTAATACTATGCCATTTGCTCATGATCTTCCTTCTTTTTTCGAATGATTTAGGGTTAAGGTATAACTGAATTCTAATTTAGTCTTATTGTTCATGCAGGTGCTAGTATATCATTATCTACTTGGCATGCTACAACACCCCCTCCATGCAAAGGTATTTCTAGCAAATGTTTCCTTGTTTTTCTTTCCAACATTATAGCATTCATTGTTAAAGTTGAGTTGATCTATCTTTTGCAGGTTACTCCGAAAATTTGTAAGCAGTATGCCCGTGTTGGAGATGTCATCAATAAAGCCTTACTGGAGTATAAGGAAGACGTGATAAATGGTTCATTTCCTGATGCTCATCATAGCCCATACAAAATCAGCGAAGCAGATGCTAATAGTTTCTTAAATGAGTTGCGAAGTTTAGGTTTGGACAATGCAGCATCTGAAGCAGTTTAGAAGATGGATACATCCAAATCTTCCACAAAGTTGCTCGTAATGACCAAATAAATCAATCTTCCCGTGTGTTTGAAGCACATTAAAATGTGGAAGTCAATTGACTGAGAGTGAATTATTATATGAAACAAAATCATTACCAAAACTTGTTTTGGATTCATATTGCTCTCAGATGCATTATGATTTGGAAGCTAAGTATATTTTGGTCTGATTTGGCCAGAAATAGAACCGATTCCAATTGGGATTATACTAATATATCCTACTTGAATACCTACTTTGTACTATTTACGGTTAACTAAAACATTATCATACTGTCCAGACCTTGACGAGATATTTCATGTAAATGCTTTATAAATTTAAATTATCCAGATCACAGGTTTGGATTCTCTTTCAACCTTCCTTTCATTTGAATCTTTTGATTTTGGATATGGGATTTGATGGTTGATTTATTCTTCTAAGTTCTGAGGCTCTCAAAAAATGCATGAAACAAAAAAAAACACTAAACCTTTTTGCACTAATTAATCACAAGTCACAAAGTGGTTATTTCTGGTATCAATATTCTATGCTTACAGGTTACCTTGTAAGCATGGACTTGGTAATTATTTCTGTTTTTATATTTCGTGGATTGGTGATTTGATGTGCATCTTTTTATGATCTGTTTTCGACTTTGGCGTTTGTAAATATACTGAGACAGTTTTCAAGTGATCTTAATACTTCTCTGCAATAGTTTATAATAAATTGGGAATGACCATCTCACATAATATTTATTAGAACTTTCTTGGCTGTTAATGGTGACTGGTAAACAGCACCGGTTTTCTTGCCTCAGCCACTCCATCTGTCCACTTGAACTTGCTTGTGTCTCACAAAATTTGGGCACATCAGATAGACAGGCACGACCATCTAAATATAAGAGAAGACTTGGCAAAGTAACTGAACATACTACTGTAAGACAATGTTGTGTCCAACACCAGTAACTGTAAGTCCAAGTGAAGAGCTTGTATCTACCAGTTCCACAACCTGCTCAAATTGTGCAAAACCAAATTTAAAATGCTGAAAAGTTACATTTAGAACCCAAAAAAAAAAAAAAAAAAAAAAAAGAAATGACAGTGAGTACTTTTGGAGGGATTATGATATCTGATTTGAAGACAGACAGAGTTGCGACCGGGTGGGATGAAAAAGAAAGAGAAAAGGTAAAAGCTCAAGGAATTGCATTGAATAATAGATGAGATGATGGATCATGGATTAGGCCTTGGCCAGTTAGTCTGGGTCCAAGTTGAAGTAAAGTGTTTCGTTCTTGAATTTCATTGAATGGCTAACACAGACATTAGACATAGGCAATGCCATTTGAGCCATAAATTATAAAAGAATTGTTTTTTTTTAATGTTAAATACATTTTATAAAGTAGAATAATTTTAAAGTGTAATTATAAATATTTATTTTAAAATATGACTTTTAAAGTTTTTTAGTTTTGATTCTGTTCTGTGAGATTATTGTTGACACTCCACCGAATACGGCCAACTGCGCCTACCCCACAGGCCTTCCTAAACAATGTTGACACAATCTAAACTCCTCCTCCGCCGCCGCCGCCGCCAGCTGCTACCCTCCACGCATTCCTCTCTGCGCCGCCACAGCTCCACCGTCTGCTATTCGCCCTCACAAAACGACGCCGAATCGATCGTAAACCAAGTCATAGAACTTCTCCGACCCCCCAAGAACCACTGGGACTATGACCAGCTTCGCCCCCTTCTCTTCTTGAACGCCTCACCTCTCTCCTCTCACCATCACCACCACCTCCTCCAAATCACCCTCCGCTTGGGTTCCTCTTCCAAAGCCCTCACCTTTCTCGAATACCTCACAGCCAATGCACCACCCGAGCATCACCCTTCCCTCTCTTCTTCTGTGTTCCAGGGCGCTCTCGAGCTCGCTGCCCAACACCCCAATTCCCAAACCAACCTTCTGAACCTTCTCAAGTACCGAAAATCCAAAGATTGCACCATCCCTCTCACTGCCAAATCTGCTTCCATTCTTATGCAAAGCTTAGGGATGGCCCAAATGTTCGACGATTCGCTTCTTCTCTTCAAAGAGCTCGACCCATCTTCGAAAAGTACCCGAATTTGCAACGGGTTGTTAAGGGTTTTGCTGAAATCGGGTCGTACCGATGATGCACTCCATGTGCTCGACGAAATGCTTGAACCGAATTCGGAGTTTCCACCCAATGATTTCACGGGTGAGATTGTTTTTGGTGAGTTGGTGAAGAGGGAACGCCCTGGAAGAAGTGTTAGTGATGAGGAAATTGTGGGGTTGGTTACCAGGCTAGGGGATCATGGAGTTTTCCCTGATACCTTCAAGTTCACGCAACTGATAGCCAAGCTGTGTGGGAAACAGAAGAACGGCATCGCGTGGGAGCTTTTGCATGGTGTAATGAAGTTGGGTGGTGCAGTTGAAGCTGCATCGTGCAATGCGATGTTGACAGGGTTGGGAAGGGAAAGAGACATTCAGAGGATGAATGAACTGTTGGCAGAGATGGAAGAAATGAAGATACAGCCCAGTGTCGTAACCTTTGGGATTCTTGTTAATCATTTGTGCAAGGCTAGGAGGATTGATGAAGCATTACAGGTGTTTGATATGTTGAGAGGCAAAGGAGAAAGTAAGAGGGTTGGTGTTGAACCTGATGTAATCTTGTTTAATACTTTGATTAATGGACTTTGTAAAGTTGGGAGGGAAGATGAAGGCTTGAGTTTGTTGGAAGAGATGAAAACAAAAAGTAAACATAAGCCAAACACCATTACGTATAATTGCTTGATTGAAGGGTTCTGCAAAGCTGACAACATTGATAAAGCATGCGAGCTGTTTAATCAGATGAATGAGGAAGGAGTAGAGCCAAGTGTGGTCACCCTCAATACGTTGGTTGATGGTATGTGCAAACATGGGAGGGTCTATAGTGCAGTTGAGTTTTTCAATGAGATGAAAGGGAAGGGCCTGAAAGGAAACGCTGTTACTTATACTGCGCTAATATCTGCCTTTTGTGGTGTGAACAATATTGATAAAGCCATGCAATATTTTGATGAGATGTTGAGTTCTGGATGCTCTCCGGATGCAGTTGTTTACTACAGTTTGATATCTGGTTTGAGCATAGCTGGAAGGATGGATGATGCCAGCCTGGTTGTGTCAAAGTTGAAACTGGCTGGGTTCAGTCTTGATACAGCTTGCTATAATGTTCTGATCAGTGGATTCTGTAAGAAGAAGAAGCTGAAAAGAGTTTATGAAATGCTTGACAAAATGGAAGAAACTGGAGTTAAGCCTGATACTGTCACCTATAACACTCTGGTTTCATACCTTGGCAAAGCTGGAGATTTTGCAACTGCCAGTAAGGTGATGAAAAAGATGATTAAAGAGGGTCTTGAGCCCTCTGTTGTCACTTATGGGGCACTGATACATGCATATTGTTTAAACAATAATATTGATGAGGCCATGAAGATTTTTGGGGAAATGTGTTCTACATCTAAGGTTCCTCCCAACACTGTGATATACAACATTTTAATAGATGCTCTGTGCAAGAATAATGATGTAAAAAGGGCTGTTTCTTTGATGGATGACATGAAAGTAAGGGGGGTTAGGCCTAATACGACCACATATAATGCTATTCTCAAAGGGGTTTGGGATAAGCAAATGTTGCACATAGCATTTGTACTTATGGACCGAATGATTGAAGATGCTTGCAGTCCGGACTATATAACCATGGAGATTCTTACTGAATGGCTTTCTGCAGTGGGTGAAATAGAAAAACTGAAACGTTTTGTCCAAGGGTATCAGGTTTCCTCTTGTACAGCATCATTGGCAGAACTTTTTGTGGGCTAAGGGGGGCAGCTGCAATGGTTTTGAAGGAGATAGATTCCCTTCGTGTAAAGTAGCCATGTCTCCTCCATTCATTCATAAAATCACCAAAATGATGAGGTACACGGTAAACGTGCTTGGAATGTGTTTAACAGCTTTTTACTTGAGATGTGTTGTTAACAGGTTTTTCTTTTCTTTTCTTTGGCTGTCAATTCATAATCTGAAGACTTATTGAAAATTAGCTAGTTATGTGCCAATAAGATTAATTGTAATAAGAAACAACTATGGCAGATCATTGAACTATATCTATGCTCCAAACCTTGTTTTCAGCTTACCTAAGATCTCATATGCAACATCTACATCAGCTGGTATTCAACAGCCATTTTTAGTTGGTTTACAATTTGTAAAATACTTGGTGAGCAATCAACTTCTTAACATTTTCCCCTCAGGGTGTGTTTGAGAGTGAGGTCTAGGGGGGGGGGGGGGGGGGGGGGAAGGGGGAGATTTAAGCTATGATGCATGGGTACTCCGAGGTGGTTGTCGTACCCGGTACCCATACTTATTGGGTACACATGGGTACTTTCCCAATACTCACTTGATGAGTAGGTACCCAATATCACTCAAATACAAGTAATTAGTTCATTCAATACACTAAGTTTTGTTCTTAAGTTGTTTGATTTGCCATTAAATGAAACAAACTACTACTTCACTCCCTTCAAGTCATATGCCTCTTTTATATATTTATGCTTACTAGAAATACTTTATGGAGTTTTGTTGAAACCTTGTAATTAGAACATTATGAAAATTGTATTTATTTTATGATTTAAATACTTTATAGTTTATTTTTTTATATTTCTATATAATATATCTTGTCGTACCCGTACCCTAACTTTTAGAAATTTTGTCGTACCCCATACCAACCCATATCCATGCAACTTAGGATTTAAGGCAAACCTTTCTCTTGTTTGGGAGTTTTATAAAACAAGGGAAAGGAATCAGGGATTTTTAATAAACCCTCCTCCTTTCATTTTTACGAGTTCCACCGAATTGGGGGGGGGGGGGGGTTGTGGTTCTAGAGGTGTAATAATTTAATTACATTTTCATACCAAATGCAAATCTCATCACGATCTTGGATTTGAGAATTCTCTCTCGCACACTCTCTGCCCTAATTTTTTCAGGTAACTTCTCTCCAAATTAGGGTTTGTTCATCTAATTCACACTGATTCTCCCTCTATCAGTCACACTGGGTCAATTGAATTCTCCCTCTATCACCGATTTTTGTTCATCTTAATTCACTGACTCTCTCCCTTCAAACTTGTTCGGATTTTACCCTTGGATCTACTTTTACTTTGAGCGTTAGTTTGTTGTGTGATTACTTGTTTAACGGAATTGATTGTGATTGTTTGTCTTGCTGCAATGATCAGGAGCTACTGAGATTGGTTTTACTCTGCACGTAATCTTGGAGTAGTTCTCTTTATTATCTGAAATTCTGAATCCTTGAAATAACACTGTAATTAGTGTTTGAGTCAGAGTTCAGTACTCTGCAGAAGATGGCATTTTTGCCTTTGTGTTGTACCATTATAGAGTCTTGCTCATTTTCTGGATTTGATATCATGATATTGAAGTGTATGCATTCTATTTGATAAAATGCTGAACTCATTCTGCTATTAAGTGGGGTGTGGCTTTGTTCTTTCCATTTCAAGTATTTCATTTGAACAATGAAAGAAGTGGTGTTTTGTTCTGATTATACAGGATAGTCAAGTTTGATTATGATAGTATAGTGTCTTTAGTGATACTCGTGGAATGGGGATGGGAGAGTACATCCTTAATTACAGGCGATAATATGGGGATTGGGGTCTACTGGTTCAATGCTCTGTCTGTGGTCTCCTCTGTGACTGTGACAGTACTATACTAGTATGTCATGGAAATTTCGTGGCTTATTCATCATACCAACTGATTGAATTTTAAAAATAAAGTAATACCAACTGAAACATGAGGTTCACAAACTGTTACTCTGCTCTTTGGCTTTTGCCCCTTCAATCTATGCAAGTTCTTCATGCTCCATCCAGTGTGATGCTGCCACCTAGGCATTGAAGCGAGGGGGGGGGGAAACAGCCTCGCCGCCTCAGATGGCCTGAGGTGAAGTAGGTTTAATGATGTGGCCCTAATGCGGCCGCATGATGCATTTTCGACCAACTTGCTTATTTTTCTTCACTTAAAATGCTCAATAGCCAATATCTAATCTAAAGGGGTATTTCAGTATACTAATACCATCTGAACTTAATATTACCTAGCAATAAAATTAAAAAAAAAAAAAACCTAAAAACAGGATCTGAACTTACCTGATATGTGTGACTTACAGTCTAAAAGCTGGAGCTCCCTTTATCCTCTGATTCTGTTCTCTTATTCACAGCCTCATATCTATTCTTGCCTGAACTTACTGATTTTCCCCCTTAATCTCCCTTTATTATTGCCATTGTGTGTCTCACTTGGCCTCTTGACTTTCATTTGGTCTTATGTGCACTTACATTATTATGTTTCTAGCATTGTCAATATGGATTACATTATGTTTTAAAATTATTGTCTTGACTTAATTTGCATTTAAATCTTGATTAGGTTATGATTTGTTGATATATGAATAGTTTTAGTTATTTTTTTTAAATATCTGCATCACCTCGCAGCATCAAAGTAATGCAGTTTTGTGGATGGCCACCTCAACCCGTTTTTCACCTTGTGACAACACTGGCTCCATCTTCATCACACCTTTCCTTCCAAAGATCAAAACCAAAACGGTTAAGATGTGGTATCTACTTCACGTTCAACTGATTGAGACTCATACTAATGATTCTTTATGCCTGCCAAGTGATACGTTCGTGATACTTTGCTTTCTTTCTTCTTGCAGGATTGCTTACGAGTACGACTGTGAAGTCTTCAGCTTTGTGTGCCATTAATTTTTGTCTTCAGTTCTGAAAGGACCAAACTTTACTATGGACACCTTATAAAAGGACTATCTTGAGCTCTGCTGCTAGAGCTGCTTCTGTTGAAGGTATTTTGAATTTTTTTGTTGTGCAAAGATGCTTAATTCTACTTATGAACATAGCCTTTATGTAAAAGTTACAGCATTCACTTATAAGTTTTATTGATAAGGGTATAAGCATTATAAATGCTGGAAGAGGATGGGGCGTAAAGGAGTTGCTACTTGAGATGGTGCTTGGTCCCCTTGGCCCCTCAAGGTAGTTTATGACTTTATTTCCTTCTACTTTATAATCTACTTTGTCTTAAAATGTCATAGAATAAGCATACTGGCCTTCTTGTTATTATTGTTGATTCAAGTGGGTTTTTGAAAGCCTTGAGTTATCTGCATTTCTTTTTTACTTTAAGTTTCAGTTTGTCTTTTCCTTTGTAATTCAGCTGTGCTGCTTCTGATATCAGTCACACTGATACCAGTAACAGAAGTGAGATAATACAATATACGTTCCTTTCTTGTGTGATCTGGTCCTGTTCTTACCATGGTTATATCCAAAATATATGTTCTGTCTTCTGTCATCATATAAAGTCTACAGTGATCTCATTTCCCTTACTATTCTTGAAGCTTAGGTTTTGTGATTAATCTGGCGGTTGGGTCAACAGCTAATTTACTTGAGTCACTTGGATCCATTTGACTAGCCATTATGTAGAACACAATTTAGGATTTCATTTTGAGGTTTTGTCTTTCTTTGATCTTTAGGAATAACATTATTCCCGAATTTTAGAATTTCCTGGATGAAGTAATGTTGTTCACTTTAGGATTTCAGATGCCTTTCCTGAGTACATAATCATTCTTTGTTTACGTAAAGAATTCCCATTTCCTATACTTTCTTACTCAGTTTATATGAGTTGGCTGCAATAGGCTTTATGGATTATGTTTTACATCCTTATTGATTGTATGTGTTGTCTAACAGCATGTTAGTTAGTTAAGATCCTGGATCCTCTTATTGGTATAGCTCGGTTGTTCTGTATGGGAGCGCACATAAGAGCCTTTATACCCTTTCTGTTTAAGGTAGCCATTTGGCAAGCTAGTGACAGGGTGGATAGCTTGTGAACCTGCAATCACACGAGTTCATTTGCTGCAGTCATGGTACTAGGTAGAGAAACAGTAATTGTCAAATTAACAATTTTTGGCTTCATTTTCTTTCATCATCTCTCTCTGTTTTTGGCCTCAAATTAAATAAGCAGTTTCCTATTCTTTTATCAACATTATTAAACTGTAATTTTTATTTTTCTTCACTTCACATGTATTGAAAAATCACAAAGGACTAGTTGTAATTTATTTTTTTTCACATATATTTTTCTTCTTTCACGTGTATTGAAATTCGTTCTAGTGGTCGAGATGTGATGAGAACACTTGGCATTAGAATAGTTGTTAATGAGTTTTTTCATACAATTTGTAATCACAAAGGAATGAATGCAAAAGGAGTACTTGGAATGTAATTAGGTGGCAAATTTTCTACTAGTAAATGCACTTTTTTTTTGGTACATACAAGAAATTCACTATTGAGTATCCTATATTCATGGACCATCTTGAAAATATTTATCTACTTATAATAAAACTCTGAAATTGATTATGAAAAGAATGAGATTGTTGAAGGGTTTTGGTTTTTTACTGTTTCTGCTAGCTTTCGAGCGTGCCTGCTATATGGGTTGTTTCGCTATGCTCTGCTGTATCGATATGCTGCAGTTTCAGAAGTGATCTTTTGTTGCCTTAACCTGATCTGGTTTAGCATCTTCAGCTCTGTTTCCCAAGCGATTGCCAGCTCCAACACCATCTCACACCATTCTGACGTTGAAATCTATCTTTGTTTGTGTTTGGTTCAGATTAATTTTGGTTTTAAAAGTTTTTTTTTCTTTTCGGTATACAAGCCTTTTTCACTGTTCCAGTTTTGTTCAGGAAATTTTGATTAAATGAAAGAAAAAAAAATTTGTACTGAAGTTTCAATTTGAGCATTATTTCAAAATGAGGATAGATGTTTTTTTAAAAAAAAAATGATTATGTCATGTTTTTATCAAAGTAATCTTAAAACAAAATATTATATAATATAAATAAATTATTTCATTTCTTTTTAGTAATTCATCATAGAAAAATGATTTTTTCAAACAATTTAAATAAAATAAATTATTTTAAAATTATTTTTCAGCTAATATATCTAATTATAAAATTAATTCTATTATAATCAATTATAACAATAATTAAAATTTTAAATTAATCTAAACATACTCTTTGTATCCCCAGCATCTAGTTAGATTGCATATAGTGGTGTTTGTACTTTCTGCCAGTGTTGTACCTGGACCGTGTTGTGCTTGGCCCAAGATCTTTGGTTTGGGAAATGAAAAATCTCTAATCTTTCGAAAAAAAAAAAAAAAGAGGAAGGGTTTTGGTTTTAATATGCTTTATATCTCACCATAGATTATGGTGGATAAATGGGCGTTCCTATCTAAAGAAAAAAATAGAGAATTTTTTGGAGAAAATTTTAGAGAGGGTCGGAGTAAAGGCTAACGTATGGAGAGAGAGAAAAAATAGAGGAAACTTTTTCAGAGAGAAAAATTGAGAATTTTTTTTAAAATGATGAAAAATATATAAACATATTTTGGATTTTTGAAAATTAATTTTATTTATGAAATATGTTAATTCTATTAGTTTTTTTAATAAAAGGGATAATTGTAAAAGCATATCATAAACCCTCAATTTTCTTACCCCATATATTTTAGACATCCAAATAAGGAGAAGAATAAATCCTCCATTCCCATTCCTTTCCTAACCTTTTTCTCTAAACTCCCAAAGACACCTTTACAGGCTTCCTCAAATTCGTGCTTTGGTTGCAGCATAACTATTCAGTCAGGAAAAAGGAGTCGAGAAATTCGAAAAAACTTTATTTCCCTTTCCGTCCAAGTGTATGAAATGAATAATTTTCTATGATTATAGCAAATTTAACTCTTTTTTAAATAAATGATGTCCTTCGTATATAATAGGGCAAAATGCAAAAAATTTCTTATAATTATGGGTCCTGTGCAAAAACTCTTTTTTACTTTAAAATCCACTAACACAACTCTTTGAACTTATTAAACCGTATATAGTAACTCTTTATAGGGTTTTCTTTTTCTTTTTGCACAACATTAATATGCACAATTTAATTAGTTTAAGAGGTTATGTTGATGAGTTTTAAAGTATAGAAGAATTTTTTACAAATGACTCATAATTAGAGGAAATATTTTGCATTTTACCTTATATAATATACACTTTTATTATCAATTTTTCTTTTTCCTTGGCTCAAACAAATTTAGCAAATTAATACATTCAACTAGAATTATTTGAAGTAAACAATTGTTGAATGAGTCGTTTAATCATGATGGTGCCTAAAAATTAATCTCATAATAATGTATATGAGAATAACTAGTGAAAGACAAAAATTACATATGAGATGCCTTGTTCTTTATTTGGAGCCAAGCAAATGGCACAAAAGTGACAACTAATTGGTGTGCCTAGCATGTTATCTTCACGCTAACGTGGCTCTTCCTAGGGATGACATGAGGCAGGCGGGAAATACTTTGCTTCTTATTGACCAAAACAGAGAAGAGTAAATACCATTAGATAAATTAAAATGCATATGCTTGATTACAACCTAATTCCTTAATTACCTTAACCATCGTGTCCAAAAGGGGTCACAGAGTTATTTGTGGTTGAGCATAATACTATTGGAATAACTACCCAACAATTATGAACCCTCATCACACAATATTAATCATTGCCAATAAAAGTCAATGCAAAGTGCTAAGTAATTTATCACAACCAATTTTGAATACAATGAACTTAAACAAATAACATGGACATACAAAAGCTGTTGAAATGAATTGATTTTACATTAACAGAGGTATGGCTAACAATCACTAAGATTAACAAAGATATAAATGCCTAATCTACCATATTACTATACATTGGGAAGAACTTTTGCTCCCCTTCACAAAGCATCGTTTGTTAAGATTCCTCCAAAATGTACCAGTTCCTCTACTGAAAAAACAAAAAAAGTTCCTATTCTCCGTAATGCAAAGCATGAAAACCAATGAGTCAGCTACCACCAGCGGCAGTGGCAGCATTATTGGCCACCCAAGCAGGAAGAGCAACACTAGCTGAAAAGGGGTCAACAAAGCAGTCTCCAGTGGCTGCTCCAAACCCTGTCAGTTCATCTAAACCTTCAAAGAAATCATCTGCTAGCACCATATCTGGCAACCCAAATTCATTTTCTTCCTCATCATCATTCATCAAATCTTCCATACTCTCTGACTTTGCACTCTGGGGTGCAACATCAACATCTTCTTCCACCCCTGAGGTCTCGGGAGAAATGGGTTTTGTCAGGGCTTTGTCAGAGTCCCCGGGTGTGGCCGTTTGGGGTGTCAGTGGCTTCTGGCGTGTGGAGCCAGCAAGAGAGTTTCTATGAGTGGGAGCAGGGTGGTTGTGCTCCCCAGTATAGGTGACTATGAACATTGTTGGGTCGGATCTGTTCTTCTCCACTTGTTTTCGAGCTAAGCACCCTTTTGAGCTGCTACATCTGTAATATCCCCTGTTAATCACAGAACAAACAAAGCTTAGTTAAGCCTTAAAGTTCAAAACTTTAACTTGTTTTTTGCCAAGTTCTTTGAAAAGCAAGTTGAAAATCTTGAAGGCTAACCTTGGATATGGTGACCCTTTGATGGGTTTCTGTCCATATTTCCTCCATGCCCATATGTCTGAGGAGAGATTCTCAGCTGCCACTTGACAAACTTTCTTAAGCTGATTCTTCCTGTAATTAAGAAAACATGCATTTTTTTCACACACAAATCATCAATAAAAAGGCATGGTTTTTAAGAGTTATCCTTATAGCTAGCCTAAATACAAGATCTTTTTTGGTTTGGGGGGTATGGTATCCGATTCCCTTTCGATTGTGAAAAGAAAAACAAGTTCAATTTACCTTCTTTTAGATCGTGGGGTGGTGGCAGAACCAGCATGGTGAGGCTGCTTACTAGGCTGCTGTTGTTTTTGCTGTGTCTGAGTTGATTTGGGTGAAGAGGAATAAGAGAAGGAAGAGAGAGGAGAAGAGGTTTGCAAGGAGGAGAGAGGCTGTGATTTGAGGAAGAAAGGCTTGCAAAGCTCATGCAGTTCTTCAATGGAACTCTTTGCTTCAAAAGGGTTTGAAAGGGACAAAGTTTGGCCTGCTTGTTCACTAGGGAGAATAGAGAAGAAATCATAGGAAGCTGCAGGTTGGTAACGAGTCCCAAAATCAGAGGAGGCAGTAGTAGTGGTGGTGGTGCTGGTGGTGGAGGAGGAGGTGGAGGTAATGGAGGTGCAGCCTCTGACCACAGCGTGGAGATCCCAATCGTCCTCCATAACCGTGGAGACAAGCTCTGCAAATGCCTGTTCTGTGCCTCCTGTTGCTGCTACTCAATTGAGAGAGGGACAAAAGAAGGCGCTGACTTCTTGTGAGGAGAGAGAAATGATAAGATGCAATAAGTGGAAAAAGACAAGTATATATAGAGAGAAAGTGGACATTTCACAAAGTTTAGTGAGAGAAATAAGAATATGCTTATTTCACATTTCTTCTATTTTACATATTTTATATTTGTATATATAACATAATTAAAAATGAGAGTGTAAAAAAGATTTATTCATAATTAAATAATAAAAATTATATAAATATAATTACATATATATATATAATATTATTCTAAAAATAGAGTCTTATTTAAATATTTAATCATACATTAAAAAATTAATTTTTATTTATTGAATAAAAATATTTAAAAATAAAAAAATGATTTTCTTTTTTAGATAGAGATTGGCAATTTGGCATCTCTATGCTTATCTCTTTGGCTCTTGTACTGTTTGTTTTGTGCTCTTTCTCTCTCTTGTGTTCTGTTCACCACACATTGGAAGCCAGTTTTGGTTCTTAGGGGTTGACATTGTGAAAATGTCAAAGGGTAGTGAGACTTGGCTCTGGATTTTGGGGGAGAATCAAAAGGCCACACGCACCTCCCATACGAGGGGCTATGTGAGTTAATTAATACCGACAACGCAGAATGATAAAATAATGTCATTGCCGGCTGTAGCGATAGACATAAGAATATAAGATCATGATAACATGTTCACTGTATCCATTTATCATCCATCCTTTCATTCTTAACTTTTTAAATAGCAGCTATAACCTCATTATTTTTTTAATATAACCTCATTATTGTTTTATAATGTAGTTTTAATACTTAAAATAAGAATTTCCAAATATTATATTTTTAATATCAAATTACTCGATAAGAATAATTTAACTTTTTCTTTTAATAAATATGTGATTTTTATGTGTACAAAATTATTAAATTATATAAACAAATTAAAAAAAATTGATATATGTGCCAAAAAATTGATATAATTTTATATAAAGATACTATGAACTTTTGTACGAACAAAAACAACCTACTAATTTAAAAAATGAATTAAGATAACTAGTTTTTTTCCTAATTCAACTCCTCTCCTCATGCAAAAAGAATAGGGATTGTTTAACTTTCCTTTTGCAATTTGACTTTTTATAAATAAATTAGGCTACAATGCACTTTTCTTGGTTAACTTTGCATCAAATTTTGATTTCATGATTTCCATGCCTTGAAAACTTTTTGTTCAAATCAGTGTCCATATTTTACAAAAGGTTGTTTTATGGTACTAACCAAAGTGAAATGAGCATCCATCCATGCTCAGCGTAATAAGAGTCGTTGATTAGCAACAAAAATGGATCCATGGCAGGAATTTGTCACTCGGAACTTGTTGATCTAGTAAGTTAGGAAACTTAAACTTCTACTTTTCTCTGATATTCCGTTTTATAGATAAATTTTTGGATGGAAGAGAATGCAAGTGTATAGATTTTTGCAAATTCTTGTTATGTAGTTTTATGTCGAAGCTCAGCTTCGAAGAGATCCATGGTAGAAAAATGAAGGAAAAGGGTTCTGTTGTGATGCTCGGGTGTAAGAAGAAAAGAATGGAAAATTGATCATCAGGGTGGATGGGCAACAGATAATCAATGTCAACGCCGCTTGTAGAGATGCGCCGGCCTTGCGATGCGGACTCAGGTGGCCTGCGTTGGTAGCGGAGCGGAGGCAGTGGCAACGACGGAGGTAGCGGTGGAGACCAATGTTTGGGTGGAAGGGAATTACATTTAGAGAGGGTTGAGAGTCATGGTTGGTTGCTAAATGTGATTATTGGAGAATGTGTGAATGTGTTTTGTGCATCATAATCAGAATTTGAGGAAACTTACAATTACGTGTAAAAAACAGTGGGTATCGATGCTCATTTTACCACAATGAGCACCGTAAAATGACCTTTTTACAAAATTATGTTCATTATGTTAATGAGAATTGCATAAATGTCATGACGCTTATGTGACAATCATTTAACAAAGGAAGAAGATAAATGTTAAAATTGTTGCGGACGTGACACACCATTCTTGTATATAGGACTCCAAAATCGTATTTTTGTGTTAACATTGAGCCAAATTTCTAATTTGAATATTGGTATTTATAATTTTCTATTTTATTAATAAAATCATAACTTGTAATTAATATTAAGATCTGTAAATGATATATAATAAATATGAAAGATATGTAAGAGATATACAAGATATAAGGGAATTTTTTTTAAAGTAGGAAACTAAAAAAGTCATAAAAGAGCATAAAAATGATAGTTACTTGTCAAGCAATTTTTTGTGAGTTATAAATACTTGTATTGTAGAATTGATAGAGTTATGAGAATAAGAGAGATGAAATTATAAGTAATGTTGCATCAGAGGATGTGCAACTTTATCTTCAAAAGTTGTATTGACGAGAGTTTGTAACTTTGTACACAAAAATTGTAATAATTAGGAGATGATTTGTAATTTTATCCGTGCAAAAGCTATAGTTGTTATAGTGTGTGAGGGTTTGCAACTTTATCCGACAACAAAATGTTATATTTGTAATGTTATTTTTAGTGAATTTGTTCATAGTAGATTGATATTATCTCATTTGTGAATGTAAACATGTTAGATAAAATCACATTAAATTTGTGTATGATGTGTTTATGATATTTTCTGTAATTTCTGGTATTTATACAAGTATGTAATGAAGAAGATGATGAGGTATTCCCCCAACATCTTGCACTTACCATACTTGTATATGCATTTAGCTGATTGGTCTATCTGTTTCGTAACAATTTTCATATAATGCCATTTTTAGAAAATAACAGTTCTCCAAGAAGAAGCTCTTGACAGATCAACCTAGTTATTTTGTTGCTTTATTTTTTATTTTGATTATTGCTTGAATGACATCAATCCTTTAGCACCCACACCTATACCATGGCCACATCACCAAACTTGTTTGGAAGAGTAGATGTCATATATGCTGATTCCTCTATTTGTGCTATTGAACTTTGATTTGATTTTACTAGAAATTTTCATGTCCGTTGAAGAATGACAAAGGTGCAATATATACTTGGGAATAATGTTCTAAGAATCGGACCACATCAGCTGATTCAACCAGTTCAATCGTGAACTAAACCATTAGTCAATTCGGTCATGCTACTATAACCAATTTCATAAATAATATAACAAAATTCCAGCATCAAGTTCAAACTCAAGTACCAATTGATGTTTCAAGGCATGCTCCACCACTGTGCCATTAGCACTATTGTGTTTAAGTGTTCACATTATATTATATAACCTATAATATTTTTTATAATGTAAAACATATATATTATAAAAACACATAATATTTATATATATAATTATGCTCTGATTTCAAACACGGTCCCACTACAATTGAACTATTAAACTGTGTTCATTAGTTAAATAACTGATATCAATTTTAGAACCTTGCTTGGGAAGTGGGAAGAAAGAAAAGGTGACATTGAAAGGAATAATCCATGAAGGTTTATGGTAAAATTAAAGATATTGGTCAATGGCCATAAATGAGAAGTCCACATTTTTGGCCACCCTTGTCTTCGCCAAGTTCTCATCTTTTAGTGATGGAACTGGGAAAGATTTTGTCAAAGGCGTCCGAAATAACAAAAATTGCGATAAAATCAATGGAAGAAATGGATAACCACGTCCATGTTCAAGCTACAACTTCTCGAGAAAATGAATGTACCCAAGAAAACCGAGGACAAAGTTGCTGCATTTCTCTCTCCCGTTGGTTGGTGCTATTTTTTTCCCTGTAATTTTTTCTATCCTTTTATGAGTTCTTGGATTTTGTTCTTCATAGTTTTTGCTCATGATGTAAATAAGATAGCACATATATAGAATAACGCGAACTACACTATCAATTATAGAGAGCTCATCAATCGTTCGTTTGACAGAGAACAAATATTCAGAAATAGATTGAGTTCATTTCCGGCATTTCTGCTGCTAGTTTTTGAGAAACATCACGAGTTCGTGAAGGATTTGCATATTTGATAGCAAGAGCTTTCCACAATTGATTGGATGTGTCATAGGCAACAAATGCAATCAAGGGCAGAGGGTAGTTGAATTGTAACCCCCCCCCCCCCCAAAAAAAAAAAAAATAAGACATGCGTTTTTACATTTTTTTTTTGTAATTTTATAGAAAAATAAGCATATTCTTTAATTTGGCCTCTTCAATAAAATGTTACTCTTTTTTGCCCCCCTCAATAAAAATCCTCTAGCCCCGCCCCTGAATGCAATGTTGTCATGTTCAATGAGAGATGATAAAAGAAGAGTCAGGATGAGATGGTCTTGACTCTTGACAAATTAAACCAAGTCTCTTGCTCTGGATTGGGAACCTTGGACCAACCAGCTTGGATGATCTCGAAGGGTTGTGGAGGAATGGTGTCATCCATATATGTAGCCAAAGAGCTTCATGCTAAAGGGAGGTGGCCTAACACCTCCAGGCATGATAATTGTTAGCTGAGAGTTTTAAGGTGAGTTGGGGTGCTGGGTTGAAGAACACCATAGGTTTGGACTAAGAGTGAGCTTCAGGTTAGGTGCCGGTGGCAGCAGTGGTTGAGTCAACGGAGGTGGCTATAAGGACAGACCTATATATAAAAGAGTAGGGACACATGTTATTACTCCTTTTTAGAATTTTTTATTATTCATAATAATTATTTATCATTTTTACCTTCTTTATATTTTTAACTTTATCACAGTATGATGAATAAATTTGTAATAATAAAAATTAAAATTCATCTTAATAGTCAAGATCATTCATATAATAGAGAGTGATAGATATTTAATAATATTGATAATAGAAAAATTATTCTATGTAAAGAAAACAATTCTAATTAAATCAATATTTCATTATTTTGTGTCAACATATTTTGTTATTTAATTTTTTTTGTACTTTTATATTGCTTTTACCTCTACTATCTAATTTTTTTGGTTCAGTCACCTCCGAAGATCCAAGACTCGTTAGAGATATAGACTTCTAATACCAAATAAAATAACACATATAGAATGGTGGGGAAAATCAATTATTCATTGCATTAGAGATTACAACATATAGTAGGCTGTGTGAGGATGTCTCATTGTTGCCCTGAGATGTTGGACAAGTCTTGGACACCGTGAGGGGAAGTGGTATAGTAGTAGATGGAGAAGCAACCAGGAGTGCAGGAAAGCACTTGGCGCCGCGGCGTCAATAAGTCAGTGCTGAGGCGTCCAGACACGCACCAGTTAGTTTTTTTTGTTGTTTCTGTTTTATTTTCCCTTCTTCCATATATATATCTGGTTAGCTCCTAGGGTTGGCACGAGAGAGAAAATACAGAGGCACAAAATTAGGGATATCTTGAGAGGAAAAACACAAGAAAGACAAGAGATTGCTAAGGGGAAGGAGTCCAAGAGAGTGAGAGGGTGAGAAAGCTTGATAGGAGGGTGTTCCTATTGGAGAGCTTGTTCCCAAATCATTTGTAATCTTGTTCTAATCTTAGTGGAGGATCTCTAAATGCTGGATGTAGGCTACATTGGCTGAATCAGGGTAAATCAAGTGTGTTGCTCTTCTCTACTCTTCTCTATTTTGTTATTGTGCATTCTTAGTATTGGTTTCTACACTACTTTCCCATTTTCGCATTGTGTGTGCTTGCTGTGATTGCTTGGGGTTTACTAAGTAATTATATCACAACAAATTGGTATCAAGAGCTAAGGTTCAAGGTGGTCAAGTTGGGTTGTTTCTGTGGTTAGAACAAAGGTTAGAAATTTTTGCTCACAAGTGTTTGAAGAAATTCCTGTGAGATGGCAAGCTCAAGTTCTAAGGTGGATATTGAAAAGTTTGATGGGACAAATGATTTTGGCTTATGGAAGATGAAGATGAGAGCTCACCTAGGCAATCTTGGACTCATTAAGGCACTTGAGGGAAAGCTCCCGGAGACCATGGAAGCGGAGAAGAAGAAGGAGGCGCTCGATAGGGCGTACAACACTTTGATTCTTTGCCTTGGTGACAATGTGCTACGAGAAATAGTGAAGTGCAAGAGTGCGGCGGAGGTGTGGTTGAAACTTGAATCTTTATACATGACCAAGAGTTTGTCTAGCCGGTTATATCTCAAGGCAAGGTTCTTTACATGGAAGATGGTGGAGGGAAAAGAAATTCAAGCTCACATCAATGATTTCAACAAGTTAATCATGGACTTGGAGAATATTGGAATCACGTATAATGATGAGGATAAGGCTTTAGTGTTGCTTCATTCTCTACCAAGATCTTATGACACCTTTGTGGAAATTCTACAACATGGGAGAGAAACTATAAGTTTGAGTGATGTTATAGGGGCTATCAAGGCCAAAGAACAGAAACGGAAGAACGACCAAGGCGAGCACATGGGGGAAGGTTTGATAGTTAGAGGAAGACCAATCAAGAAAGATACAAAGGGAAAAGGAAAGGCAAGGTCCAAATCCCGGGGTGGCGAGAAAGATGTCAAGTGCTTTGCATGCCATGAGAAGGGACATTTCAAAAGAGATTGTCCGAAAAGGGGAAGGGACAAAAAGCCTCAAGGTGAAGTTCAAGCTGCCATTGTGCAAAAAGATGACAGTGAAGAAGACGTCGATGTGCTAGTAGCCTCTTCTAGCACTCAAGCTGGACATTGGATCATGGATTCGGGATGTTCGTTCCATATGACTCCAAACGGTGAGTGGTTTGAAGACTACACGGAAATCAACGGAGGTCATGTATTGCTGGGGAACAACAAACCGTGCAAGGTGGTCGGTATTGGTTCGGTGAGGTTAAAGACTCATGATGGGATTGAAAAAGTTCTATTGGAAGTGAGGCATGCTCCCGAGCTAAAGAGAAATCTAATCTCTCTAGGAATGCTTGATGATCATGGTTTTGCTTGGAAAGGTGAGAAGGGTGTCTTGAAGGTTACAAAAGAGTCGCTAGTGGTAATGAAAGGAGTAAAGGAGAGAAGTCTTTACATGTTTCAAGGGAGTACCGTAGTTGGTACGGCGGCAGCGGTAATGGAACCTAAGGAGAGCTCTTTGGCAAGCCTATGGCATAAACGGCTTGGTCACGTAAGCGAGAGAGGGTTGCAAGAATTAGATAAACAAGGATTGATGGGAAGTGAGAAACTTGGAGAGTTGGAATTTTGTGAACATTGCATCTATGGCAAGGCAACACAGGTGAAGTTTAGTAAGTCGTCTCATGTTACAAGGGAGACACTTAGCTATGTCCATTCCGATTTGTGGGGGCCATCACAAAGTGAGTCTCTAGGTGGAGGGAAATACTTCTTTTCGATTGTGGATGATTGTTCTCGGAAGGTTTGGGTATACATTCTAAGGAACAAGAGCGATGCACTCGGAAAGTTCAAGGAATGGAAGAAGATGGTCGAAATCCATACCGAGAGGAAGGTGAAGAAATTGAGGACCGACAATGGGTTGGAATTTCTAAACCAAGAATTTGACCAATTTTACAAAGATGAAGGGGTGGTAAGGCACAAGATCGTCCCCTATACTCCACAACAAAATGGGGTGGCGGAGAGGATGAATAGAACACTCTTGGAGATTGTGAGATGCATGATGATTGAAGGCGGGGCACCTAAAAGATTTTAGGGAGAAGTCGTTAACACGACGGCCTATCTTGTGAATAGGCGTCCTTCAACGACATTGGGATTCAAAACTCCGGAAGAAGTATGGACCGGTCATCAGCCAAATTTTGAGAACTTGCGGGTATTTGGGTGTGTAGCTTATGCACACCAAAAGCAAGGAAAACTTGATGCGAGAGCAAAGAAGTGCATGTTCGTAGGGTATCTGGAAGGGGTGAAGGGTTACAAGCTTTGGTATGAAGACAGTGGATCTTCAAAGTGCATCATTAGTAGAGACGTGGTCTTTAGAGAGTCCGAGTACTATTGGCCTAAGGAGACTCAAAAGGGAGTTGGGGAAGGTGATATGGAGCAAAGTCATGTCAAAGACCGAACTCAAATTGAGGTGGAGCCTTTGGGAGAAGATAGTAATACAAGGGATGAAGACACGGATAATCAGGAGGGAAACTTGGAGGTAGAAGATCAAGGTGACGACCTTGAGAGATACCAATTGGCAAGGGACCAGACAAGGAGAACCCATAGAGCACCAGTAAGGTACGGATATGCGGATTTAGTTTCTTATGCATTGCTAGCTTCGGAAGATCTAGATGAGTCGGAGCCGAAGTGTTACAAGAAAGCAATGGAAAGCAAAGAGAAGAACCTATGGACTCAAGCAATGGAAAATGAGATGGAATCGCTTGACAAGAACCATACATGGGAACTTGTGCACAAGCCAAAAGATCAAAAGATTGTTGGGTGCAAGTGGATTTTCAAGCGAAAAGAGGGCATTGAGGGGGTGGAGAAGCCAAGGTACAAAGCAAGGCTTGTGGCAAAAGGCTGTACGCAAATGGAAGGAGTGGACTACAATGAGATCTACTCACCGGTAGTGAAGCATACATCTATTAGGGTGTTGCTAGCCTTTGTCACTCAATATGACTTAGAGCTAGAACAAATGGATGTGAAGACGGCATTTCTTCATGGCAACCTTGAGGAGAGAATCTTTATGGCTCAACCGGAAGGTTTTATCAAGAAAGGTGATGAAGGAAAGGTATGCTTGCTTAATAAGTCTCTTTATGGCTTAAAACAATCCCCAAGACAATGGTACCTTAGGTTTGATGAATTCATGGAGAAAAACAAGTTTGTGAAGAGCAACTATGATAGTTGTGTGTATGTCAAGTGGGTCAAGGAAGGCTTGGGGGTATTTCTCCTTTTGTATGTTGATGACATGTTGATTGCTTTGCAACTAGGGAATGACTTTGAAATGAAGGACATGGGGCCAGCGAAGAAAATTCTGGGTATGGAAATCATTCGAGATAGAAGACGAGGTACATTGTTTCTTTCTCAATGTGGTTACCTTAAGAAGGTGTTGGCCAGGTTTGGTATGTCAGAGTGCAAGGCGGTGTCTACACCGTTAGCAAGCCATTTCAAGCTCTCCATCGAAATGTCTCCCAAGACTGAGGAGGAAATGAAGAAGGTGGAGCGGATTCCTTATGCTAGTGCAGTGGGTAGTCTCATGTATGCGATGGTCTGCACTAGGCCAGACTTAGCATATTCTGCAAGTCTTGTGAGTAGGTTCATGGGAAACCCGGGGAAGGATCATTGGGAAGCGGTAAAATGGGTACTTCGATATGTCAAAGGCGCTTCTGACAATGGATTACTGTATAAAAGGATGGAAGTAGATGGGGTTAAACTTGTGGGGTATGTTGATGCTGATTATGCAGGAGATTTGGACAAGAGGAGGTCCTTATCGGGATATGTTTTTACTTTGTTTGGGTGCACCGTAAGTTGGGAAGCTCAATTGCAACCGGTTGTTGCATTGTCTACTACAGAGGCCGAATACATTGCAATCACGGAAGGAGTAAAGGAGGCTCTTTGGTTAAAGGGGCTGGTTAGTGAGTTCGGATGTGTGCATGACAAGGTGGAGGTGTTTTGTGACAATCAAAGCTCAATTCATTTGACCAGGAATCAAATGTTCCATGAGAGGACGAAGCACATAGACATCAAACTTCATTTCATCCGAGAGGTGGTCTCCCAAGGTACAGTGTTAGTGGAGAAGATTCACACGGATGAGAACCCGGCGGACATGATGACAAAATCGGTGACAAATGTCAAGTTTAAGCATTTCTTGGACTTGATCAATGTCACTACCTTTTCTACATGACAAGGTGGTGATATGGTGACTTTCAGGTATCCCTATCTATATTTTGCTTTGTCAACTATGAGCCAAGGTGGAGATTTGTGAGGATGTCTCATTGTTGCCCTGAGATGTTGGACAAGTCTTGGACACCATGAGGGGAAGTGGTATAGCAGCAGATGGAAAAGCAACCAGGAATGCAGGAAAACACTTGGCGCCGCGGCACCCAGACACACACCAGTTAGTTTTTTTTGCTGTTTCTATTTTATTTTCCCTTCTTCCATATATATATCTGGTTAGCTCCTAGGGTTGACACGAGAGAGAAAATACAGAGGCACAAAATTAGGGATATCTTGAGAGGAAAAACACAAGAAAGACAAGAGATTGCTAAGGGGGAGGAGTCCAAGAGAGTGAGAGGGTGAGAAAGCTTGATAGGAGGGTGTTCCTATTAGAGAGCTTGTTCCCAAATCATTTGTAATCTTGTTCTAATCTTAGTGGAGGATCTCTAAATGCTGGATGTAGGCTACATTGGCTGAATCAGGGTAAATCAAGTGTGTTGCTCTTCTCTACTCTTCTCTATTTTGTTATTGTGCATTCTTGGTATTGGTTTCTACACTACTTTCCTATTTCCGCATTGTGTGTGCTTGCTGTGATTGCTTGGGGTTTACTAAGTAATTATATCACAACAGGTTGGTTATAAGAGATTAGCGTAATATTTAAATAAAACAACATTTGAATTTGAATAATACATCTGAATAAACACTAAAAAATAAGAGGGATTTGGATCTTCTCTTATAACATGATGGTCCTGTTATAGAAGAGATAAACACAAAAAGATAGTCATACATCTTCTTATGCCTATTATCCTATAATAGAGTCATTCTATTATAGGAGAAGATCCAAACTTAGGAGGGATTTAGATCCTCTCCGTAATAGGATGATCCTGTTACAAGAGGGCTACATAAAATTCGTAGACTTGGTCACTTGTTTTGCAATACATTTCAAAGCTAACTAGGAATCTGTTGCGAGAGTATAACACAAGTTCATGGATAGAGATTTGGGTAATACTTCTTACATCATTTTATATTCAATAATAACACAGAATTAGCACTTATAATGAGAAGAATTGTGAAACGATCTCAATTTTAGTTTTAGGTGTAAATTAATTTAAGGGTCTTAATTTTAAAATATTTTAATTAAGGACTTCAATATACGTTTAATTCAATTTTTGGCATCTGGATACAACCAGAAAATGCCAACTAATTAATTAAAGATTTATTACGTATTTTAAATATTAATAATTATTTTTTTCAATTCAAATAGATTCTGGATTCTTTTAAGTAATTTCATAATTTGAATAAAACATATACAGCTTTTCTCACCATTGCATTATTAATTATTCTCAAAATAAAATATTACTAATTATATGTATAATTAGTAATTTTTCACCAACTTCCAGATTAAGAGCACTATGTTCGATTGGGGAATACAGGCTTGCATGGAAAGATATTTCAATTTGTTAAAACCATGTCTCGGTCAAGTGTTGCATTTTAAATAGAAATTATCATGTCTTGAGAAGTTTTGAAAACTGGTTGTGTGTGTATATGTATATTGTAGTTGGACTGTAGTTGTATAAAAGAAGCACACCAGAAATTGCATTTGAGTTACTTAATTAATTGCTGCCTGTGTAATTAAACAATGGGCTGTTATTTATGTCATTGGAATTGGAATAATTCTTTGGTATAACTATACGTCCCATCTGCCAGCAAGTATTTACTCAATGAATTGCGCTGATATTGTAATACTAAATTAAATTAGACTCTTTAACATAATTTCAGAGTTTATTTTTGTGATATTTTAATTAAAATTAATTGACTAAGAATAAGTCTTGAAATAGACGGTAAAAATGAAATTTTGATTATAATATTATGTGAGATTTTAATTTAAAATTAATTAATATTAAATAAAATAATTTAATAAATATATAAATTACACTTAAAATAATAAAATAAATAATATGAGACTCTTAATAATTTTAAACACTTATCTCCACTAAGCTATTAATGTATAAATAATATTTCTTTTCTAGCTTTCTTATTGAATTTTAGTGGCGATCTAAATAACTAGGAGGATTGTCTCCTTAAAAATTCTTATTAGGTATAGCCTTTATACTTTTCTTGTTGCAAGAGAAACCTCTATCATCAGAAATTACTACAAAATTAAAGGGCCTCCTCGTTGGAGGCTTTGACTGGTATTGTTCAACCATTAAAGAAAGAATTTGGCCAGATAAGTGGGAGAGGGACCTCAACTTGCATTACTTCTCATTATTAAATTAGGAACATAGGAATTAGGAACTATTATGTAGAGTTCTTTACTTTGCTTCAAGCCTGCTTTATAAGGCATGGTATTTAGGAACACTTATAACATAAATAACAGCCCATTGTTTAATTACACAGGCATCACTTAATTAAGTAACTCAAATGTAATTTCTGGTGTGCTTATTTTATACAACTACAGTCCAACTACAATATATATAAAAAAAGAATTATTCCAATAAGGCCAACACTTCTAAGTATCACCATTCTACGATAATTAGTTATTCTATCTTTACCAATTATAATAATAATAATATAAGTTAATGCTAGTCTAAGTGGTCTAAAGTTATTAAAGAAAAATAAAAGAGAGGTGTTACACTTTATACCTTCTTTTATTGTCTTGGACTTCTCCTCTTCTTCTTTTAAAAAAAAAAAATATCTATATTTCTCATTTTTTTTCAAGTTTCTAATTAGTCTTTCAACGAAGCATATGTAGTTTCCGATGAAAACAAAAATTCCCCATCAATATTGTTTTTTCATGTATAAAATCCTTTTTTTATACATTCTTCAACACGTGTTGAGCTTATGAAACCGTAGAAGGCAGAACTAACGCACGCAAGCAATTTGCGTTTGACCAACGCTAACCCGTTATATAGATTCCCTTACACTTATTCTTTTCGTCTGTCCTCGTAAGTTTGAAGTTCCAAGTTTAAATAATACAATTCACTAAGAATTACTCCCAAGCTGTATATCACTATATATTCTTTCTTATATTGTCTAGGAGTTTTCTGTCTCTATCCTTTTATTTCTCATTTTGGGTTAAATTTTTAATTAGTCTTTCAACGAATCATATGTAGTTTCTTTGGAAAATTCTCGCGGCACAATTTCCCTTTATTCCATTGCTTAATTATTTTCTTCAGTCTTCATAAGTTACAAGTTTGAAATAGACTTCTCCTCCTTTTTCATCGGCTACATCCTATGCACTGCCGAATAAATTGTCCCACATTCTCTCCCATTTCCCCTGCACTGCTTTGAAGTTTGAAATTGATTTCTCCATTATTCCATTGTCACTTATTTTCTTCAGTCTAAAGTTTTGAAGCTTGAAATACACTTTTCCTCCTTTTCATATGCTACAATAATCCTATTCACTGCCTACAAATCTAGGAAGGATGTGTACTTCATATTATCTGTCATACCTGTGTCGAATATGTATCTGTATCTATATTAGATATTCAAATACTTAATAAATGTTAGTTTAATTTTTTAACAAAAATCATATTTTCGTACAATACTCGTGTCGTATCCGATACTCATACCCGTATTCATTTATCATAGCTATAAATTATCCTGCATTCTCTCCCGTTTTCCCTGCAATGTTTTGCTAATTAAGCACAAGCCATAGGCATTGGTGCTTACTGCTTAAGCTAGAGTTACCTTACCTTCCAGGCAAATATTAAACATGGGTTTTGAGGAATAAGAGCCTTAAGCTTCTGTCCAAGATTGCAACCACTGTCAAACATGGGGAGAATTCTCCCAATTTTGATGGGTGGAATGCATGTGACACAAACCCATTTCACCCTACAAAAAATCCTCAGGGTGTTATCCATATGGGTGTTGCAAAAAACCAGGTATATATATGGCTGACAAGCTTGCAATTGTTGTTTATACAATTTGTGATATAATGAGAAGCAGTTGTTTGATAATTTGACTCATATGGGTGTGTTCATTTATTTGTTTCCAGCTATGCTTTGATCTGATTGAAGAGTGGATAAGGAATAATCCCAAGGCCTCCGTTTGCACTCCTGAAGAAATTAATTAGTTCAGAGATATACCTGATTTTCTGCAAGACCCATCTGGATAACACCGAGGATTTTTTGTAGGGTGAAATGGGTTTCCATCACATGCATTCCACCCATCAAAATTGGGAGAATTCTCCCCATGTTTGTCATTGGTTGCAATCTTGGACAGAAGCTGATGGCTCTTATTATTCCCCAAACCCATGTTTAATATTTGCCCGGAAGTTAAGGTCACTCTAGCTTTAGTAGCAATGGTTGTGGATTGTGCTTAATTATTAAAGCAGTGCAGGGAAAACAGGAGAGAATGTGGGATAATTGTATCAGATATTTCTTAGATTGATGAAAACCAGTTTATTGTAGCAATGGCCATGGGATTGTTGTAACAGATGAAAAGAAGGAAAAGTCTACTTACACTTACACTTCAGAAGACTGATGAAAACTAAGAGTAACGGAATATGGGGTCTAGGAACCACCGACCCTTCAAAATAACGAAAATGTTGTTTTTCCAAGAGCAGTATTTCGCAATACGCTCACAAAAAAAGAGAGATAGAAATTTGCGTTTTGTGAAATGATATATATCATTTTAAAAATAAAATTAGTTACATTTCTTACAGAACTTGTATATATCTTAATGTCTTCTAATCTTCTCACAAATCTCAATTCGTGATATATAACAGTGCTCTCAAAATAATTGTTGAAATAGTATCCAATACTTATTGTATCGAGTCAGATATTTTTTTATATACTTTTAAATATTTCTAAGCTATCTATTTCTGTTTTTTTTAATATTTGTACCAATATAAGTGAAAAATCACAATAATAATTAGATAATAATATTATTTTATTATATTTATAATAATTAAAATTAATTTATAAAAATATTAATGTCTTTATTTTAATTAAGAATTTGTACTTTAATATTAATATTTTATTAATTTTATATTTTGTATCATAATTATATCCTATAATTTTAGATAAATAATAATATTTGATTATATCTACATATTAATGCCATTTTGTATTAGAAAAAATTTAAGTAAAATTCTTTAAGTGTTTATGGTGTTTATCTCTAATAAAAATATGACATGTATTTTATTTTTTAGTTACTTAATTATTATTTTTAAAATTTTTATTAATGAATTATAAAAAAATATACACATATCATGTTTCTATTAAAAATAAGTATCACAAATACTTAAAAAACTTTACTTAAATTTTTTCCTTTTGTATTCGTATCCGTAGTTCCTAATAATGGGTTGCGTTGGTCAAACGCAAATTGCTTGCGTGCGTTCTTGTGATTTCATAAGCTCACAACGTATTGAAGAAGTGTATATGTGCAAAAGGAAAAATGGATTTTCAGTTATGAAAATTAGCTTTGGCTGTGCATATTTCATATATTCATTCCTTCATTGTGGAAAACCATGAAAAGACATTGTAGGGGGAACTATAAAGAAGAAAAGTCCAAAGATAGAAAAATAAGGTATGCAGCTTGTGAGTTAGTGAACAAGACTTCAATAATGCATTATTCAATGTACGTTACGTTGGAGAAGGTTAATATGGTCCTTAAAACTTAACACGTAATCCAGTTTTTTTATTTTTCAATTGAAATTATAACTTTTGGTAAATTAGTCCTTCTAAGTTAGAAATTATACTAATTAATCCATATAATTAATCCGGATTGGTTCATCTTCACATTGTGGGTCGACCTACGCGCACCCAGGTACAAGCGTACAACCATTGTTAGCTACAGTTGAGCTTCTAGAGCTGTACGCCGTCGCGGTTGGTGGCCTCGCGTCATCGTCTCGTCGTTGCTGGTTGGTGGAGTTGCAAGTTGTAGAGTCGCATCTAACCCAGATCGAGTCGTCTTTACCTCACGGGTTGACCCGCCCGCACTCAAATACAACCATGGTTGGCTGTGGTTGAGCTTCTACAGCTGTCTGCCGTCGCGGTTGGTGGGCTTGCGTCATCATCTCGTCGCTGCTGGTTGGTGGAGTCGCATCTAGCTGTAGATCAAGCTCGCGTGGTGGGAGGCTTGTGACATTGTAACGGGCAGAGGAGAGGGTGGTTTGCCAGGGCGGTCAGAGGTGGCTGTGCCGGAGGTAGAGGGAGGGCTGAGAGTGGGTGAATCACTAGATCAGAACTGGTATGCCATGGCTGGTGAACCACCAACCACCAACACGTTTTTGCAAATCTAGGGACTTATTTTGTAAATTTGATAACTTTTTATTACTTGTTTAGCATGTTGAAGGTAATTCATCAACGCCGTTCATTTAATTAATTATTAGATCAATTGTCTTCATTATTGGTCTATGGATGGACCAAATATTTTTAGGTCCATGTTAGACTAGGTATGAACTGAAACGGGTCGGTCCATTTACATGTTTTTTTTTTTTTTTTAAATTTGCTGTCCATTTATATGTTTAAATCACCAGTTCATCATAAAATATGTGCATTTGAAGATTTGATAAAATCGAATTCTTTGTCGACAAAAAGATTTTGTGCTCAATTCTCTAATGGTAGTATTTTATTGATAAATAATTACATGTAAGTATTATTATAAGTCGCCTAATAAGCTTTGTGATATATCCTGATCTTATAATAAGATAATCTCTCATCCTTCTAAACTATTATGTACCAAAAATAAGACATGTATATTAAATAATAAAAATTATAATTACTTTGTCATAAAACATGATTGTACTCATTAACAATGTTTCTAGCGTCTGCTCTTCATCAAAATTTCCCCATTTCTGTTATGATTAGGTTATGAAACTTAAAAAGCAAAACCCAAAACATTAATATCTTCTCAGTTGGAAGAATAAAATAATAATATTTTTTTAAAAAAAAAAAACAAAGCTTCACAATGATAATACGTGTTCTTGAAGAGAAACATTTATAAAGTAGGGGATGCCACTGCCACCACCTATGGGCAAACATGCAAGAGCACTTCCTGCTGGCGTTCCTCTTGCGTTTTCTGAAATTATGTGGACAAACATATGAGGGGCACTTATTTGATTTATAAGAGTGGGGATGGGGCATAAATACTTTAGTAGATGGGAGCATGTGGTTGGTAGGGAACTTCCCAATGCTTGAAAAGCTTCCTAGATGAACTAAGATTTTCCTGGTCAACAAGATGTTGATATTGATCAAGACATCAAGGCTAAGCTCTGCTATTCAGAGCTTAATGAGTCAAGTGTAATGCGTTGACAGAGACAAAGGAAAGATGAGATGGTGATAAATAATCAGCCCACATCGTGTGACACGGGGCCTTTGAATATCTAAACATTTGTATTGTTTGGAGAGAGAGAGAGAGAGAAAGATAGGAGAAACTGGGCCATTTCAATAGCGACTATAGTGGGTTTGGCATAGAACATGCAAGTGACAGATACCTATGCTATCTGCTATTATTAAAAGAGGTACACTTCATGGAATGGATAACCAATAGATCATAATAAATCCATTTGAGAGGATTTGGCAAAGTCATGGACATGCATGAATGATGCCTCCGCTATCAGAGTAGATAAGCAATCCAGGTACCCAACCTCCACTCAAATTTCTTCATGAGAGAGAGAGACAGAGAACTTTATAGTGGGATGAAGGTGCCACATTAGAAGATTAGGAGGCGTCCCACCACATGTGAGAGCAATTCCATGTGTCTCAATCGATTACTTTATATTTTCTTCCCTTGCCATATGTGATTAATGGACTACAATAGAGCAAACCTGAATTTGAACTCTGAACCCCTGTATGTGCCGGTCCCTCATCATTAACTACTATCATTACTTGTTTGTGCAATGATAAAAAGTTCAAAAAATGGTCATAAGGATGCCAAAACTTGTTCAAATTACAGATGGTATTTCAAACTACTTCCATCAAGGGACTTGGAAGTAAAATTGTTGTCAACAAAGTCAATAGAAAAATTTAAAACAACTGGAGGTCAACGATTTCAACAAACAAGATTAATCAGTTATTTCCCTTCACAGATTAAATCCTTACATATACTGTTGCGCAAAAGAAAATTCTGCAGAGACGCTGATAGTGGTAGAGAGCACAGAAACAAATGTTGCATTTTCATAAACACCATACTGAAACTAATTTATCCTATCATTGACTACATTTACTCTGTCTAAGCATGGGCCACTCTGCACCAAAAATCAATAATAATGTCATTGTTTATCCCCTAAAATTTTAATTTGCATTACACACACATATATATGCACATACACACATATATATATATACCAGGTCCACCTTCCTAGTCATGTCTTCAAATATTCTAAGAAAGGAAAATTGTGTTAAACATTCATTGAATAGACTCCCTAGTCCCTATGATTTTTTATGGCACAATTTGTACAACTGTCTTTGACATCAACAAGTTGATTCAGCTTGAGTGTCGGTGAATGTAAACTCTACCGAGCTTTGGAGGGTCTTTCTAGATCACATGCCCACTTTGGTATCAACTAAAGTTTCACCACAGTGATCTCAGTTTGCCTGAATGTTTTAAACTCTTCTAGTCCTACAGGCTGAATAATTCTGAATAGCAGATAGACTTAAAAATTCATCGTAACAAACGATCAATCACAAAGGAATTTTGTTTTGGTTGGGGGGTGGGGGAAAGGACTGCAAACAATTAAGAAAATGAAAACCAGTATATAACTTGAGAGATGGAAAAGACCATAATACACTATCTGTGCACAGTTTATAGCCTTTAATTAGAAAAAATACCAAAGCAACCTCAATATAATAATAGTAATCAATTTAACAAACTAATCGTAAATATAAAATATTATCATTAACCAACATGCGTTGGTCCGAGTGGAAGAGTTTAGGTCTCTTAAATATGTGATTTTAAATTCGATCTCGAAATTTATATGTATGAAAATAATATTATTAAGAGAAATTTATATTTAAACGTTTGACTATATTTTGAGAAATTAATCTCCTACTTATCAAATTATTTTCCAAACATTGATGCACACCGATGAAGTATGTCTCATTTAAAACACAAAATTTACAACAAAATTGGAAAAAAAAAAGAGAAAGAGAAAGAAACATGCTAGGATCCTGATTTTAATTGCCCTCCCATTGCATTCCTACATTATTTTTCCTTCCTTGGCTTGTACCTTAAATTTTCATATTTTGTTCTTTAAGAATAGCAAAAGTATTATTGAAAAGCATCCAACCATTCTTTATTAATAACAAAAGATTCAATCAATACACAGTTCCTCCATTCAATAGTCTTTTTATTTTCCTTTTCACAAAAAAAAAATGTTTATTCTCTTATTTTTATTATTTTCTAATTCGATAATTTATTTTTTATTTTTGTTTATTTAATTTTTTATCTTGTAAATCGTCATTCAATGAGATTTTATGTCACAGTTTCATCATGCACACTAACCGAAGTGATGGTGTGTCATTAAACGATAATGTCATGTCATAGTTACTGATAATCACATATTTGATATATTAATAAATTCTCATTTTTAATCATTTACACTCTTCATATACTTAATTGATTGATTTTGGTTATATTTTGTAAGTTTTGACTCAAATTGGATTTAATTGAATTTTTTAGCATTATTTACGTCTTACACTGTTTCTGTATTTAGGCCATATCTTGGGCTTAGGTGGTCTTTTTAGGTGATTCTGGTGGCATTTGAAAGATAAGAGAGAGCTCTACAACTTTCATAAGAGCTCAAAGGCCTAGTCACACGATTGGATAACTCAAATTGGAGTTGAAGCAAGAACTAGAATGCTGATCCTGACAGCTTGACCTATGCGTACTGTTCATGACATAACTCGGGCTACAGGATGTCAAATGGGCGAAAATTTTGATGGTTGATAGTTAAGACTCAAATCTACAACTTTCATGTTAAACATAAAACCCAGTTCGGACTCATTGGAGGTCATATTGGACTTGGAAGTCAGAATAGAGGAGCTGTCATTGGGCCTGAGTAGTATGTAGTAATCAGACCATATATTGAGTTGTAGAAATGATTTTTGACCCAAACCATTTGAAAGTTAAGATCCAGGCCTACAACTTTCATGAAGACCACTTTGTTAAAAAATGACGAATGCAATGACGTCAGAGCTAAATGATTTCGGAGACAAAGAATCTCCATAATTTTTCACTCACCAAAAGTTATTTGACATTTTGCACTCATTTTGCACTCACTCATAACTCACCCTCTTGTCATTTTGTATCCCTAATTCTCTATAAAAGGCACCATTGGCAGATCATTTGGGGAGTCTTGGTCCTAGAGGTCAAGATCATGCTATTGTGTTGTTTGTTTATCTTGTTGTAGTTTTCTTTTGTTCTAAATTGAAGTTATCTTCTTATTCTTCTTATTCTTATTCTTCTTCTTTTCCTTTTTTCTTGTTTATGAGTAACTAATTTTCATTTTACTTGGGTGAAAGGCTGAAGTTTTTTGTAATGAAATAATGTTAGATTAATCTCTTTCTTGTGCTTAAATGATATATTATCAAGTGGTCATTATATTTATTGTATTTTGTTTCCAATCAATTTAGAAACCCTCCTTGTAAAGTAGAGTTTTTGATTTATTGTAGACAAGAGATTAGCACAATGAATGCTTGAACCCATTTGCAAGTGTTGGTGTTAGAAACTCTCCTTGTAAAGTGAAGATCTTGATTTGTTGTAGACAAGAGATTGACACAATGAATGCTTAAATTCATTTACAAGTGTTGGAGTTAGTGGATAATTAAATCAACCATAATATAACTAATATAACTTTTAAAGAACTTTGAATATTATATTTTTCGATTGGAACCTCCGTTATGTGTGGATTCTAATTGAGTTATAAAAGAATTAATCTTATCATTAATTTATTTACCAAGAGTGGATCTCCTAGCCCAAGCAATTCCTTTTTATTTGTGAACAATTTTATTTATCATCTTTATTTTTGTGACAAATCTTTTGCTTACCTTAATAAATTTTTCTTCATCAATTCCTTGTGAATCGACCTCGGACTCCTGAGAATTTATTACTTGAGACAACCTGCACTTGAGTTTGTAACTTTTAATCCGCATCAGCCACATTATATCCACATTGACACATTATCACCATTACACTATGTTTTGATGATAGGTAATGTGGAGAACGAAAAGGGAATGAGGGGAAGAAAAATAACTTCATTTGTTTTGGAGTTTTAAAATACATGAGAATAGAACGAAACACATGGGAAATCATTTCCCCCATAGTCTCCTCAAATGCCCAACTTTTGTTCCCCCTAAAATTAAGGTAGAATGGAAGGAACACATGGGTAATGAAATTCTATTCCGTTCCATTAATGAAACTTTCAAATAAAGAAAATGATAACTATGTTCAATTCCTTTCTTTTTCTTTCCAGTTCATCCCCACATATTTCATTTTGTTCTATTAATGAAAAAATATTTAAGCACAAGATTAATGTCACATCAATATATTCCATTAATAGAGTAGGGGAATTGTGATGGAAGACAACTTTAGATGGCAATTTGTAAGATAAATAAATAATTTGACAAAAATAAATAAATAAAGGATGAAATTGATATATATATATATATATATATATAAAGGATCAAAATACCCATTTTGCCATTCTTTTTGGGGGTATTCTTTGAAGATATCTATTTTGATTTTTCAAAGATATAAAGGTCATCAATTTTTTATCTTTTAATAATAAATACATTAAAATAATTTTTGAATAGTCCCTTAGCATTAACAGTTAACACATTTAGACTGCATTTGGTATACCTGATAGTATAAGATAATATGATAAGATCTGATAGTATAAACATGTTGATAAGCTCTTATACTATTAAACATTTGATGCACATAGTATAAACAACTTGATAGTATATGTAATTATCTACTATGACTATACTATCCTTCACCTTTCTCACCATCACCTTCTGCTTCTCACCCTTCACCTACCCTGTGCGTTGACCACAATGTGAACTCCCTGTGCGTGAAGCCATCTCTCCAACCTACAGCAAGACCCAATTCCTCACCCTATGCGTGAAATCCCTACAAAAGTCCAGATCGGTGGTTGCAAATACGGTGATAATCATGGCCACCACTGTCTTCTTCCTCTTAAAAGTGAGTTGCAGCCTTCTCGTTCCAGAGGCAGAGGCACCGCCTCCTTCGACGACAGGCTGCACGAACGACCTGCACTGCCTCCTTCGACCATAGTGGTTGCAAATCCAGCGTTAACAGTTATAGATCTGACCACGATAGACCCCAACTTGCTTGGTCATAGATCTCGCGAATCACGTTGTTAGTGGTGGTGAGGAACAGCAGTGGTGAGGAACGACGGCTGTGGTGGTGAGGCAGAGTGGTGGTGGGAGATGGTTTTCTGATCTTGATGGGTTTCAGTTGTTTGATTGTTTGATTTCTGAGTATGAAATAGGAGGGTAGTGGTGGAAAGAAAACTCTATCAGGTTATATCAGGGGGTCATAGGGGAAGATAGTGTTATACCATTAGAGTGAGATAAAAACCTTTGACCGGATTTGATTATCTTATCTTGTGGACATACCAAACACCTGATAAATCTTGATAGTGTTAACTTATACTATCATGTCCTTCTTATACGACGCACCAAACATAACTTTAATTGTATTGTAGGATAGGCAAATATAGTGTCAGATTCGATCCCCCAAATATACTTGGGTGGCCCCACCTAGAGAGGACAAAATAGGTCGGTTCGGCCCGAGTCGGGTCAAGTATATTTTGGGTTAGTGTTTTGTTAGTTCAACCTAACTCGTTGCAACCTGCAAGTTGGGCGAGCCAGCCACCAATCCGATAACTCTTTAAAAAAAATAATAATGAATTTAATTTTAAAAAAAAAAATTATAAAAAATAGGAAATTTTGATTACTTAGTTTTGGATCAATGATAAATAAATTAAATAACTAGTCTAATTATCAATTAAATTTTAAATTTTCAAGTAAAAAATGGTAATTTTCTTTTAAGTGTATCTTATTATATTAAAAATAATAAAGTGGACTAGCTTGATTTCGAACTAAGTTAGAACAAATCAGGCCACATCGAGCCAAATTAAGTTTGAACTTGAATTTTTCTAACCTAATCTATATTTTTTTATCGAACTATTTGAGTCAGTCCATCAGACTCAATCCACTTTTACAATTTTAGCCCCACCCCTCTCTCCTTTTCTCTCATGGGGCTCTCCTGTGTTGCCACACTTGTTATAGTTTACTCCAGTGGTAAGTTCTCCCTATGACAATTTTTTTTTAATATTATTTTGTCACATTAAATTATTCTCAAAAATTATTATTGGAGGACGGATTTAATATCAAAAGTTAAGATTGAATAATTATTTTAACGTATTTATTATTTACGGAACAAATTCACAAGAACTGTATGATTTTATTTTATTTTTTCAGCAAGAGTTGTATGTTGGACCCTCTAAAAAAAACACATTTAGAGAACTTTATATTTGCTAAATTTAAATTAAAAGTCAATGTGCAGATTCTGACCTGTATTTTTTTAGGGTAAATTGATAATTACATTGAGATCCATTTTGTTTTGATAATTACATTCGCACCCGTTATTATTAACAAAGTTAATACACCATACACCCCTGCACTTAACAGTCTATTAAGGGCAAGTGGGATAATTTACATAGGACACTAACGGAACTTGGTTCCATCTATTTTAAGAGGTGTCTATGTAATTTTACAAATAAGATGGGATTGAGTATAAATAACAATAACTTTAAGATAAATTAGTGTAATTTTTTTTAAAAGACCACTATGCATGTTGCTAATATAAGGCATTTATGCTAAATTATATATGAAATTCATTTCAAATTTTGAATAACTAATGTTACATTTGGTGAAAAGAATGTAATTTCATTAAATAAGAATCGAATAAGAATAGAAATTAGTAAATCGGAATAAGAATCTTATAATTTGCTATAATTAAAAATAAAATAGAATGAAAAGTGATTATGTTCTTTGATGTACGAGATATAATACAGAATAGAATCTAAATTGATTTTAATGACATAAATATTCTAAATAAGAAAAATAAAAAAATAACATTTTTTCTTTCATGTATATATATATATATATTCATATATATATATATATATATATAAATAATTCAAATATCTATTTTTAAATTAATGTTTAAGATTAATTTTTAAACAACATAATGTAATAAATGTTGATAATAATTTTTTTAATGATTTTTTGGTACATTATCTAATGAAATTTTTTATAATTAATACGTTTTAATTATGGCTATATGCTTTTATGATATTGATGCAATATTAATTTTAAGATAATTAAAAAAATTAGGATTAAAAAATTGTCCAACATATACAAGGATTAACTTATGTCATTTTATAAATTAGTTAAAGGTATATTAAGAAAAATATATGACATCTAATTCCACAAAAATACAGAATCACAATCCCACTTTTTTTTTAAGGAATAGAATTTCATGAATTTGTAAAATGTGATTTAGAATAAGAATGTTATTCCATAATTTTTTTTTATTCTTTCACACCAAATATAACTTAAGAACAAAACGAAAAAAATAGTTGGAGTATAAAAAATAAAACAAAATGCAATTAGAAAATGAAATATTAACAAACAATAAAATACCTTTTGATGGAAAAATAGACAAATATATATATATATATATATATATATATATAATGTATTTGATAAGATAAATGTTTATTATAAAAGTAAGATAAGTAAATCTTGATAATTAAATATTATATGAATAATCAAATTATAACACAAATATATGTGATTTTTTTAAATAATTACATAATTTTTAAATAATTTTTAATTTTAACTATTTATATATAATTATATAATTAAAATTTATTCTTTTCACTCTCTTATAATAAAAATTATTTTACTAAATATGTTGCATATGTGTGCGTCTCTATATATATATATATATAGAAATTAAGCACAACATAAGGAGTAAATTAAGCACAACATAAAAATATTACACAATTAATACTAATTGTCTAGGTGACTACTCCAATATGAACAATCATTATTTTTCTACACTAATAAAACAAACAATAATTAAAGGATGGAAAACAGAAAAGGAGAGAGAGGTAAACGGAAAACGAAATCCGATCCCAACTCACAAGTCACAACCTCATCTCCCATCTCCGGTCATTCCTCCTTCCTCCGCCGAACTCAACACCGCCGCACACGTTGGCTCCGTCGCGTGCAATTGCAAAATGCGTTGATTCACTTTCACTCATTCCTTCTGCGAATCCCGATTTGATTTGATGTCAATTGAGTTAATTCAAAACTCCCTTTTATTATTGTTATTATTATTTATTATTGATTGTTAATTATTATTTTTAACCCTGCCTGCAGCGAAATTCACATTTCATCGTCACGTGACATGCACGAGGCCTTTGCAGTTTTTCTTTTGGTTCTCTCTCTTTCCCGCCCTCAGAAAATTTAGTCCTGCGCCACCCAGGTTTTTCAAATTTCCCCTGATTTTCCCACTCCATTTTTCTCGGGAAAACAAAGAAATAGAGATAGAGATAGAGAGAGAATAGTTGATTCAAGTTTGAACAACACACCTCAGGGCTGAGGCGCAAGAGATGGTGGAGGATGGCGGCGACTTTGCGGGCACCATTTGCTCGATCTGCTACGAAGGTCTCAAGCCCATTGCTGAAGACCTCCAATCCATCTCCATTTGCGGCCACGTGTTCCACGAGCTCTGGTAAATCCCCATCATACCCTCTTGCATTTCCTTCCATGCTTTAACTTAATTCAACAAAACACTCTTAAAGTTTCGTTCTTTCTTCTTTGTTTCCGTTTTTGGTGTTTGTTTGGTCTTGTGTGTGCAGTCTGCAGCAATGGTTCGAGTACTGTTCAAGTGCGAAGAAGCAAACTTGCCCCGTTTGCAAGCAGAGTTGCGGGGCCAGGGACGCCTGCAGGCTTTACTTTCAATCGGTCGGAGAGGTGAACGATGCTGTTCTCCCTCACAAACCCGTTGATTTTGAGGAAGATGCTGGGGTTTTGCGCAGAGAAGTAAAGAGATTCGAGGTCAAAGTTTCGGGGCTTAGTTCGCAATTGGAACGGCAAGGAAAGGAACTAGAAGAACTTACCGAGGAGGTATTTTTTTATTTTTGACTTTTGATTTTTGTTTTTGTTTAGTTCTGTTAAGCTTAATTTGTGTGGTAAATGAGATGCTTCAGCTTGAGATTTGATATAATTGTTATTCAGAATTGTAACTGGAACGTTGAACTGATGATTGGTTAGTTCTATTGGAGTAATCACATAATCATCAGTTATTATACGGATATTTTTGCTATAAATATGTTGTACACTTCTTATCTCCTGATTTTTGGAGATGTTTTTAAGAATCAGGAGATGAGAAATGTATAACATATTTACAGCAATAATATTCCTATAATAACTGATTATTATGTCATTACTCCAATAAGTTCATTGCTTGATTGCTGATAAATTTCGGGTGGAAAAGGTATCGGGGATTTGTCAATTTATGGGTTGAAAAGTAAGGCTTAAGAAGATTAAGGTTTTGTTTAAAAGGAAATTGTTCTTTCACCTGTGTACTGCACAAATTTTTTTTTATTATAGATGAGTTTATAGCTGCACAGATGGTTAATTACTGATGATTAGAAATGTAGAACATTAGAAATTCAAGGTTCATGCTTTTTCATATGACTTGTTATTTTAAGCTGTACGTGAAAAAATTAAGAAACCTCAATATGTTGATGCTTGAGCATTTGGATTAACAGTAGAATGAGTGAGTTAGTAAAGTGAAGGAAAAATTGCCTTCAAACCTTGTTCCGTGTAATTTCTACTAGAGAAATTCTTAGTTGCTCCTCTCATGCTCTGTGTCATCAGCTTTGTGTGCTATCACTGTCCTCCACTTTAACTATATTTTTAATCCAATAGATGATGTGGTACACATTCAATGATATAGAGTCAATCCGGGAGCACCTAAAAGTCTCTTGTATTTCTATACATATTTGCAATCAGATTAATTATTAGTTGAGTGACATCAAACTCTAAATCCTAGCAAGGCAATTGCTTTTACTTGGTGTCACGTATATCTCCACAAAAGTTCTCACCCATCTTTTGAATAATAGCGACCAAACATAAAATTTGTCTTTAATATTTATTATAATTTTTTTTAATATTTTTTTTCTGTTAATGCTATTCATTGATTTGATTCTTATTGCTCTTAAATGAATCTGTTTTCAGCTTTGTGCTTGCAAGGAACAGGCAAAGATAGAAATAGCATTAAAAAATGAGGCCTTGAATCAAAAAGCATCCATACAATTCCAGCTTCATATGAAGTCAGAGGTGAATTACTTTGTTTTTTTTCTGTTTTATTTGTAATAAATTAAATTTTTTACAGCCTGAATTAACTTGTGATAATTTCATGTTGACTTAGGAGCTTGAGAAGTCAACTTTGGAGTGTTTTAGATTACAAGAAAGAAATATGGCTTTGGCTAAAGAACTTGCAGCATTAAAATTGTGAGTGGAGCTGTATTTTCATTGAGTATGCATATTTTGTTTATGATATATTATTATTATTATTTTTACTTCTTGCCAAGTTGGTTTATGGCCTGCACTGTAGAGTGGCTGATCTGGACCTTGATGAAGAGGAGGTTTTGAAGCTTGCCACTATGGGTAATGGGGCCAACAGTAAAGATACAATAGACACATTAAAAAAATCTCTAGTCTTGCGCAACAGGTTTGTCCTCCAAATCTTGAATTGTCGTTTGACAAAAAGCTAGGTTATGTTTAGTATTGAAGCTTTCTAAAATTTCTGTATGGATTTGAAATCAATAATATATTGCTTTTGGGCTTTTGCTTCTGTGGTCTATTCATCATGTTGTAGGCATAAAATTTGCATTTAGCCCCTAAATTTGTGCTTGATTAACTCAAACTTTTATTCCTTGCCCTGTAATCCAAATTGTAATTGCACCTATTTTGATAGGAGTTACAAAGAATTAATGGCCAAGTGCAATCTTTTGGGAAGAGGTGAGGCTCGTTATAGTAAAAAGCTTGAGAAGGCTAAAGAGAAGATCATTAAACTGAAGGTAAGCACATGATGTGCTTGCTAGTTGATAATCTCATTAATAGCAGTTTTTTTTGTGGACCATTAACTGTTAGAGTTTTGTGGGCATTGTTAGGCAAGGGTACAAGAACTGGAGACAGCTGCTGAAGTAAAAGAGAATGAATATCTGATGTCTCTGAAAGTTTCCAAGAAAATAAAGTGTTCAAAGACTCTAGAAAGTAGCATCAATTCTAATTCTGATGTATTGACAGCTAGCAAATTTTCATTGAAAGAGCAAAGGAAACAAATTTCGACACCCAAATCCGGAATGGATCTGACTGTGTACAATGACAGTAAATGTTTAAAATCTTTAAAGATAGAGAATTTCAATGCTACCGAAAATAAAGATGCAAGTTTTAGTAACGGAAGTAAAACTACCTTGCTTGTTGATGAAGAGAGAGGTTGTATCTCAATTGATGAAGATGCTTCAGAATTTACTAAAGCTTTGCCTGGACATCCAAAACACAACTGCAAAGATCAAGACAGGGATGATGTTGCTCTTAGCAAGCCTACACTAGCGAAACTAGAGGCAGCATCTGTCATAAAGAGAGAGACAGCAATGCAAGGAAAATGCACTGAATCTTCAAGAATTGATATTGACATTGAAATGCCTAACATTTCTGCTGGTGCCATGAATGAAGATGTGACATTACTAGCTAACGTTAAACAAGTTCAACCCATGGTTAACATTAGAAAGGAGTCACCATTAACACATTCAAATTCTGGTATGCTGCTAGTTGTGTTTTAGAGTGTGCTTTTTTTTTTAATAGTTGGTACTACATAGACAGTGTAGATTTTTTGAAATACTGAAGAAAACTTAAAGCTGGAATTCCTTCTTTCTCCGTCTTAACCTCCAGGGGACATCTGCTTTTCTGGTGGATTACTTGGTCCTGATGGAACTCATCGATACTTGGGTAAATGGTGCAAGCGTGGGCAAAACAGTGAATCAACGTCTGCAAAAGGTTCAAGTAATGGGGATTTGATAGCTGTTGGGGCTGATGGTAGAGGTGGCAGAATTAAAGTTCTAAGGAATCCAAACCAAATTTTCTTGGTGGGTCCTTTACTTTTGTTGAATCCTTCTCTGGCCTACAAATGTTTTCAATCATATCCACACTTGCTTCATTCGTTTGATAGTAGTAGTACTATCTTCCAGTCAATATGCTTGTTGTCTTTGATAAGTTTTAATAACCAATATATAATTTTAATTACTGTAGAAATTGAAGATTTACATCCCACATAGTTCTTTTCTGTTCTGTTCTGTTCTGTTCTATTGTCTTTCTACCTTTGAGTATCATTTTTGTTATGAACTGCACTCACAAAAAGTTTGATAAATGATTGTTGGCCTACTTCTTTTCTTCATCCTTCTTGTATAATAAGGGTATGGGGATTACTCTGGTAACCATTTTTGTTATGAACTGCACTCACAAAAATGATTGTTAGCCCTTTTTTTTTCTTCATCCCACATTTTTTTTTCTAAGTACTTGTATCTTGATGAATTGTTAAACACTTATTGGTTGTTAATTATATTTGGTTGTCTCCAAATATTTGTTGACAAATAAATATTTGAAAACTTAGTAAGGGTGCTAATACCCAGCTAAAAAAATGGTATTTAGCAACTCCCTAAGGGGCTAAGGGCAGATTATCCACATTATCTTGCTGACATTGCTTAAAGCGGTAAACTGACTTCAGAAGTTGTTTGTGTCTTGCAGGATGGTAAGGAAAATTCAGTAAGTTCAAAAAGGTTAAAGTTGGGACCTAAAACAAATAGTTTGCAATCCCAGGGGTGCTTGCAGATAGAGCATTTCTTTGGGAGGGTCAGTCAGTAATTTATTGGTCTGTGCGTCTTGGCCTTGGCTGTGATGTTGTTGCAAAGAGCAAAGGATTTTATACACTGTCACAGAAGGAAAATGGTGGAAGATTAAAGAAATCCCTTTGTTGGAAAGTTTTCATCACTTTGAATACTGTTCTGTGGAGATTGTGGTTAAACGTGTACCAAAATCTAGTGATTGATTCCTTGGCTTCAGCATCAAACCAAATAGCATAGTGGTCTTTTCCTTTCATTATGCCTCCATTCAGGTTCGATCTTTAACCAAATTCTGCCCAAAGGTGTGAAACAATGCAATATAAATGAGGCTGGATCTGGCTAGAGAAACATATATTTCTTGACATCTTTCTATTGTGAAGATAGATTGACCTTAAAAGATGCTTAAAGAACAGTAATAACAGTAAAGATATTTGCATACTTTATTCACACAAACCCCAATATAGGCTCCAAGGTAAACTCATCTTGATTATTCAAAAAAAGTTAGTGGGATCAAAGTGCTATCAGATGACTTGCATGTAAGCTTGTGAGGATAAAATTTGCACAAATAAAAAAGATGGAAGTTAGCATTTAGTTGAGGGCTGGTTTATTTGCTTTTTGTTTTATTTTCCCTAAAAAAATAAAGAAAATGACCATCTACATTGTTACTGTCATGTCCAAAATAGTGTGACATCAAACGTTTCACATTCTCGATTGGATCGGATTTAAAAAAGCCCGGATCGATATGGTCCACAGCCTGTTGGAAGAAACATTTTGCTTGTTGTCATTAGTTGGGTGCAAGCCTTGAAATAAAGAATTCAGTCAATAGCAAAATTAGAATCTAAATCAAAACTGTGGGAAGAGAAAACTAAGATTTTAATGCGATTCAATAAGCTCTACCTGCATTCATAAGCAAATAAGAATAGAGATATTCAATAATTACAAGCATATGCCAACCGCAGGAAACTTGCTCAAGCTCGATGTAGAACTCCATTCTGTATCACGTAACTGATTTTCTACAACCCAGGGTAATTTACACATTCAAAGTTACAATGCAAAGGTCTGAAACCAAAACACAAACGTAAAAGCAAGTGGTTTAGCGCCCATACAAGTGGGGTGATAAAAGTAAATGATGATAAATTATTTAAAAATTTTAGATATGAGAATGAGTACTGATTAGTTGTAACAAATAATTAGTTTTGTTATAATTTCACTTCCAGGCTTCCCTCCACTCCATCAATAGATTTTTTTATTTGGAAATTTATAACAAGTTTTTAAAATCTTTATTTGCAATTTTTTTTTGGAACTATTTACAGATTGTTTTTCAAAGCCAATTTTCTTATAACATATTAGAACTTATCAGCTAAAAATAAAACATAATAGAACTTAATTTCTTAGACATAATCTAATGTTGAATTCAATCTTAATGAGTCTCAGTATTTAATTAAAGCCACATTTCCTACTAGGTCTTAAGACTTCTCTTGTAAACAAAAAAATGAAGTTATTTGTCACAAACAGAAATGATTATTGAAGATAAATATCACAAACACAAGTTGATATAGCATTTTAATTATATGACTTTCTCTTTCAATTAAGAATTGATTTCTTCTCTATGAATTAATAATATAACGGCATAAGTTATAACATTACATTTGTTTTATGGCTGGCTCATTAATAAAGGCGTAGTAATATATTCGCTCATAATGATGTGATAAACTTGTGGCTTCTATTTTCCACAAAGGAATTAACTATTCGCATTTGTTCGCATGGGGTTTTGTGGGTGCTTCTGAGGCTGCGACAGGGACGTGCAAAAAAAAAGACATCCTTTTGGAGGATAATACGCAAAATACAAAGGCTGTCAAGCAAAAGTGACACATGCATGCACCATCCCCATGTTGTCGAGGACAACGTTGGTGGTTTAGCATTATAAGAAATATGCTTGTTTTGAAGTTTTTGCCCAATGTTTTGAAAGTTGAATCTAATTTTTCTGTAGTTTTGATTTTAAAGGGGTTTCTTGACCAAAAACCTTAACTCTTTAAGTTATGTTTCTTGTCCATTTTTATGATTCTTGTTTGGTACCAGAGTTATGAAAATAATATTACATAATTAAAATAGAGTTAAAAAAATAAAATTGACACACAATATTTAATATGAAAAACTCTTTAATGGTGACAAAAAAAAATTACGGACAACAATAGAATATTTTTATTATGTGAAAAAAAATTACAATTTCTTTCTAAATATAAGAAAATAACAATAATACTCTTTTTTTAGATAGAAGAATACACCTTTTTTTGAAATAGGAAAAAATTTTAAGAAACAAGAAAGAAAAATTCTCAAGAAAAACAATGTTTTTTCTCTCGATACAGAAACTATTGGAGGAAGTCTCTATTTATAGGGAGAACCTCCTCCTTGCTCCACCGAATACGAGAAAATATTTTCTCCAACCACCTGTTGTTCCATCAAAAGCAAAGGAAGAAAAAATGTCAGCTTCCCAAGTACTTCATTTACTCTCTTGGTTGGCAATAAAATCTATTGCCTTTTACACTTGTTACATCGAATTTCAAGCCAAAAATTTTTGACTTTAAAAGGCCACAAAGGTGGGTTTACTTCTTGTTTCACAGTCACAATCTCCAACTTAAAGTCACTTTTGGTGAGTTTTCAAAACTTTTCTCATCTTGCTAGTTTCATGCTGCCTACGTTTTTGATAAGCCATAAGAGGTTCTACACCATTTAAACTTGTTAGAACTGATTTATTTTTTCATAACATTTGTTAGGTTCTCTTTTGTATGAATCTTTTGCGTATCCACACTCCCTTCTTCTACTAATTCTCGAAAAAAGTGATATTGAAAGGATGGATTTCTTTCAATGTGCAAGGCACTCTGACTGTCACAACACAAAGAAATCTTTTGTTGTTTGTGCTTGAGTTCCTCCATTAACCTTTTAATCCAAATTGCTTTCTTGTATGCTTGCGTAACTACCATATATTCAACTTCTGTAGTAGATAAAATTACAACTGTCTGTAACTTTGATAACCAGCCCACAGCTCTTCTTGCAAGTGTAAACACATGGTCTATAGTAGATTTCTTTTTATCAAGATCACCTGCAAAATCTAAATCAACATATCCCCTGAAAACAAACTCTAATCCTCCAAAACATAATGCAGCACCTGAGCTCCCTTTCATGTATCTTAAGATCCTCTTAACAATATTCTAATACTCTCTACTAGGATTTTTCATAAATTGACTGATCGTGCTAATTGCTTGTGTAATATCTGGTCTTGTACAAACCATAACATACATAAGGCTTCCCACTACTGTTGCATACGGTACTAAAGATATTTTCATCCTCTCCGCTTCATTGCTAGGACACATACTTGAGAATAATTTATAATTGATAGGAAGTATGGTAGAGACTGGCTTACAATCTTGTATGTTGAAGCGCTGCAAAATTTTCTTTAGGTAGTTTCTTTGAGAAAGCCAAATCTTCCTATCTTTTCTATCTCGGTGACTTTGCATCCCTAAAATCTTGTTTGCTGGTCCCAAGTTCTTCATATCAAACTCCTTAGCCAACTGTGCCTTCAATTCTTAGACTCGATCTTTGTTGGGGCCTACCACCAACATGTCATCCATGTACAACAACAAGATAATAAAATCACCGTCACCAAACTTCTTGTAATATGTACAATAGTCTGAACTCAGTTTGTTGTATTTGAGGCTAATAATGAAGGAATCAAATCTCTTGTACCAACACCTTGGTGCTTACTTTAGACTATACAGAGATTTGGTTAACCTACAAACTAATTTTTCCTTGCCTTTTTCTTCCAAGCTTTCTGGTTGGAGCATATATATCTCTTCTTCTAACTCTACATGTAGAAAAGTTTCTTTCACATCTAGTTGTTCAATATGTAAATCGAATACAACACACATAGTTAAGACTACTCTGATAATGGTAAGTCTGACAACTGGAGAGAATATTTCATTGAAATCAACACGCTCTTTCTGAACATACCCTTTGACTACCAACCTTGCACGATATCGCTCCACTTGATCATTGTCATCTCATTTGATCTTATAGACCTATTTGTTACCAATGGCTTTCCGTCCTTTTGGAAGTTCAACAAGTTCTCATGTTTTATTTCTATGTAGGGTTTCTATTTCTTCTTGCATTACTGTCATCCACAGAGAAGTATTTGAGCTGCTCACAGCCTCCTGAAAGTTTGATGACTCTCCTTCTTCTGTTAGAAGACAATATGCATCGTGACTTACCATAACATAGTCTGAGTGTCATGATGATGCTCTTATCTAGCGCGTTGATCGTCGAACTTCTGTATCATTGGACTCATATAGTTCTTGTTCCTCGTGCTATAGTTCTTGTTCTGCTTCAAAGGAATCTTCTTCTCCACATTTTCCATCTATCTGAACTGTAGTAGTCTTTTCAAAGTGCTTTCATTTTCTTATTCACTTCGTAGTTCATTTTCTACAAATATCACATTTCTACTGACAATAACATTGTGGGCAGTGGGATCCCACAAGCGATACCCCTTAACACCATCAGCATAACCCAAGAGTATGCATTTCCTGGATTTTGGATCCAACTTTACTCTTTCTTAGGAATTGTACTTCACATATGTAGGACATTCGAACATATGAAGAGAAGAATAATCTGCTAGTTTACCATTCCACATCTCCATTGGTGTTTTTAAACCAATTATAGTTGATGGCGAGCGATTTATCATGTAACCGGAGGTTTTGACTGCTTCTACCCACAAAAACTTAGCTAGATCTGCAGTTCGCAACATAACTTTTGTTCCTTCTAGAAGAGTTTTATTCATCCACTCTACTATACAATTTTGCTGAGATGTGTGTGCAACTGTAAATTGCCTTTGAATACCCTCTTACTTGCAAAATGAGGGAAAATTGTCATCTATATATTCTCCTCCATTGTTTGTCCTCAAGCACTTGATCTTTTTTTTTCTGGATTCAATTTCTACTCTTGCTTTGAAGTCCTTGAAGAGTGGAAACACATCTGACTTCTTCTTGATTGGGTACACCCATAATCTCCTGGAGTAACCATCAATGAATGATACAAAGTATTTTGCTCCTCCTAAGGACATTTCTGGTGACTCCCACACATCAGAATGAATCAAGTCTAGTATGTGCTTGCTTCTAGTAGTTGATATATCAAACTTTAATCTATGCTGCTTGCTTGTAACACAGTGCTAACAAAAAGGTAAGTTTATCGATTTGAACCCGGGAAGGAGATCATGTTACGCGAGAATCTTCAAACCACGTTATGACATATGACCCACTTTGTGATGCCACATTATCAATGATTCTTCATGGCCTGCTGATGCAACTGATGCATTTGCCTTTTGTAGTGTATCTCCCACAAGCATTACAGATTTATTGTGATCTTCTCTACTTTCATCACCACAAGAGCACCTCTAATCACCATCAAGATCCCACATTCGATATAGGTCTTTGTGATGTCACATTATCGTTGATTCTTCACGGCTTGCTGATGCAACTGATGCATTTGCCTTTTGTAGTGTATCTCCCACAAGCATTACAGATTTGTTGTGATCTTCTCTGCTTTCATCACCACAAGAGCACCTCTAATCACCATCAAGATCCCACATTCGATATAGGTCTTGCAACCGAGGTCATCTAATTGTCGAATAGACAATAGATTCTTTTTCAAACATTTCACATGTCTTATCCCTTGAATAGTACGAATTGTACCATCATACATTTTTAATTTGACAGTACCAACTCTAACAATTTTCAAGGCATGATCATTCCTCATGAACACAGATCCTTCTGAGATAGGTTCATAAGTACTAAATCAGTCTCGTTGTGAAGTCATGTGTCATGTTGCTCCTGAATCCATTAACCAAACATCAATGAGTTGTTTTCTGCCATTAGAACCAATTGTTACTTCGCTATATAGGATTTCTCCATTATCAGAAGTACTAGCAACACATCCTTGAGTGGTTATTGCTTCAGGAGCTTTTTCTGAATTTTTCTTGTTATGTCAACAATCTTTCTTCAAGTGTCCTCTCATGCCACATTAGTAGCATTTGAAGTTCTTCTTATTCATAACTTTGATCTGCTCTGATTTCGGGTCTCACTAGAGCCACGTTCCATTGATCTTCCTCTCATCATCGACATAGCCTCTGCTTGCTTTGGGCTTTTTCATCTGTCTTCCTTGTTCTTCTGCCTGGATTCTTGTTCAAGAATAGCAGCAACAATGTCATCAAATTAAAGACTATCAGCAATATTATTATTTGTTATGTTGATGATGAGTTGATCATAAGAGTCAGGTAGACTTTGAAGTAGAAGCTCTACACGTTCATTTTCCACCATGTTGTAATTTGATACAGTATGCTGGGAAAAAAAAACATGTTTAGATTATTAATGTGATCTGTTAATCTCATGGATTCACTCATTCGAAGAGTATAAAGTCTTCTCTTTAAGAATATCCCGTTGTGAAGTAACTTGACCTTATACAATTTGGTGAGTATATCCCACATCTTCTTCGCGGTCTTCTTTTCTACAACACTTGACAAAACTGAATCTGTCAAAGCTAGATGCAGGTTGCCAACAACATTGTCATCCATCTCCTTTCACTTGTCATTACGTATCTCAGTGGGTCTGCCTTCAATTACTGCTAAGCAATTGTCCTTCCTTGAGATTGCCTTTATTTTCAGTTTCCATAAGGAGAAATTACTCTCATTGAACTTTTCAATCTCAAATTTTACTGTCATGGTATTGACAACAACCTGTTTCTCAACTGGACCGACTTACTCTATTTCACTGTAAATAGTACCATATACGTGAACAATATTGTATATATATCGGGACAAAACTTCTTATACGTTAACCATACTGCAAAAGTATACAACCACATGTGTGAATAGTAATCATGAACAGTACCCCGCAGTGTGAATAGTATTAGTAACTAAAGGCTCTGATACCACTGTTGAGTACTAGAGTTATGGAAACAATATCACATAACTAAAATAGAGCTGAGAAAATTAGAGCTGACACATAACATTTAACGTGGAAAACCCTCTAATGATGATGAGAGAAAAACCACAGGTAAGAATAGAAGGTTTTCACTATATTGAAGAAAATTATAACTTCTCTCTAAATACAAGGAAAGAATAATAACATTCTCTCTTTAGATAGGAGAATACTTTTTTTTTTTAAATAGGAGAAAATTCTAAGAGACAAGAAGGAAAAACTCCTAAGAAAAATAATGATTTTTCTCTCAGATGAGATCTCTATTTATAAGGAGAACCTCTTCCATGCTCTAGTGAATAGGAGAAAATATTTTCTCCAACTACCTACTGTTCCATCGAAAGCAAATGAAGAAAAAATACAAGCTTCCCAATTACTTCATTTACTCTCTTGGTTGGCAGTAAAATCTAATGTCTTGTTGCACTTGTTACATCGAATTTCAACCCAAAATTTTTTTACTTTGAAAGGCCATAAAAGTGGCTTTACTTCTTATTTCACATTCACAATTCTCACTTAATTTATTACTTTCTAATATGAGACTTTATCACTTATACTTAAATTTTAACTTCCTTTTTTTTGTCGAGTGCTAATTTGAATGAGTTTGTTCTCCCTTCTAGTGGAAGTGTTTTTGAATTACCAAACCATGCCCAAACACACCAAGAACATCCATGGGCTTTGACCACCATTTGATCAATACTCAACCCAGTTTAACCATTAGTTCTCATATCATTTATTGAATTTTTATTACGCTATTGGTATACCAGAATTTGAACATCATGAATCAATGATTTGATAATCGATTTAAAGTAGAGTGTGAATCTTCCACCTATAACTTCTACACTTCATTTTTTTTTTGTATTGCAGTCAGGTGGTGTGCAAAATAGTTTGTAGACATCTCAATTAATCTACTTTCTCGGTTTAGTCAAAAAGAGACCATCCACATTAAAATTAGATAATTCACAAACATAAGTATACCAAATTTTGAATGTCGTGAATCAATGATTTGATAATCGATTTAAGGTAGAGTGGGAATCTTCCACCTCTATATTATACATTTCATTTTTTTTTTGTTGATATTGCAGTTAGGTGGTATCAGGGTTAGGTTGTACGTCCTTGTGGCCTAAACTCAAGAAATTGACATAGGTGGGATTCAAACTCGTGATTGTGCACCTACCCACACATCACATACTCATTTACTACTAGACCAACCTCTTGCGGTTACTTCTACACTTCATCTAGCAAGCATAACTAAGACATTAGAGTAATGAACATACTAATCAATTAGGCTTAAGCCCAATAAACACACATAATGATTCTCAAACTCAAAATAGATCATTTCGTAGTATATAAGCTTTCAAAGTAAATATCTTATTATTCATTTAACTTATGTTATAAAACAAAATAATAATCGATAGAAACCCACCCAAAAAAATTCTAACGGATTAAAAATGTCAGATATCAAAATATGTTTGGTAACTAAGCCTTGGCAACAAGAGAACACCGTTGGTGCATCTAAGCTAAAAGAAACTTCTAAATGATATGTTGCGCAAGTTCGGTAATTTTCTACTCTTCTTTCTATACAAAGCACATGCTTAATTAATTTCTTTTTTACCACAAAAATTAAATATTAGTGACAACTAACAAACTGAGCTCCTCATATCGAAGAGATAAAAGCACCTGCTATATAAGCTAAGTTCAATGAACTAACTTTGTTGCATTACTTTATGTTTTGGACTTTGTTACGACTAATTTATTCTTGTGAGGCAGCAACTTAATTGAACTGTAAAAGAAAAGAGATATAGGTAGGGTCAAAGAGAAACATAAAAAGGTTTTAATTTGGACAATCTTAGAAAAGTTTTATAAAGTTGTTTGATTAATTGACACTAGTTAAAACGATTTATAAATTACAAATTGACTATTATGTAATAGACTAGGTCATACAGGTTCTAAAAGGTTTCAATATTCTTTTCACTAGTTTTTCTTTTTTTTTCCCCCCTAAAATCATGTACGAGGAGATACTTTAAAAGTTATTTGTAATTGCATCAATTACATAATAAGTTTTTATTCATGAATCATAAATGAAAAAACTTTTTCACAAAAATAATTTAGTCAAACAGAGAGAAAATAAAAAATCGTTTAAGAAATTTAAACACCCCCCCCCCCCAAATGTCATTTATGTATTCTAAATCAGGCTCTAAATTGATTTAAGTCATTCAACACAAACACTTCTAATACTAACTTAATTAACATTATCAATTAGTCATAATATTACTACTTTTAAATCAAGCAATCTTATTAACTTGATGTTTAAAGAATATCATACATTAATCACAATTTGTGTCTCAGTTGAAAAACTGATTTTTATGTGCATAGATTTTACCCGCAGGTCTCGAAATCAATTAGAAGTACTTTGCGGCTAAGCCAAGGTGATGCCTGAATCGGAATTAGTCCCAAATGCAAAAAGTGTGAAGACACCTTGTTATAATTGCTGGAGCCTCTCAACTTCTATACTCAAATTTGCTTATCATTTGACCCACCATTATGGGTTAGTAATTTACTATTTAATTATTTTTTTTGGGTACATGCTCTTCAAATTTTTTTTTTAAATTACATAGAAAATCACGTAAACGGTGAGAAAAGGGGCAAACGAAAAAGAATTTTATTATATCTTCCTAAAATATTTTTTTAATAATTTTTGTATTACTTAATAAAAATATATTAAATAAAAAATTAAATACAACTAATATTTTAAAAATATAAAAAATATTCAAAATTTTTTTTATTTAATAATTAAGAAGATTATTAAAAGAATGAATTAAGAAGATTAATCATTTTCCAACGAAACAAGATGGAACAGGAATTAAGTGCTTGTTCTGTTTGCTTCATATTTGGAGTCTTTCAAAATCAATTCTCACGATTATTGTTTCGTTACCATTTCAATTAAAAATCGATTCTAAAAGTGCATCAGGAATAATTTTGTGATTAATAACAAAATTGATTTTGAAGTAGGGTTCGTTGAGTGTTCAAATAGACTTCTACAAGCAATACTACATAAAACTAATATTAATAAGAAGTACATAATAATTTTCATAAAAAAAAACATACAAGTATATTTTGAAATTAATTATAATATATTAAAAAATTTAAATTCTATTTTTTATACTAGTTTTGTATATTATAACTGAAGTGGATCTAAAGTTATGTGATTAAGCATACTATTTTGAGTTTAATTTGGATTTACTCACAGTTTAAAAGTTTTTATACAATTATCAAACTAATCATGTATTCATACATAATGAAAAATTAAACTTTTAAAAAAATTATCTTAATTACAATTATTTAAAAACATTATATAATTAGGTATATAAATTAAAAATAAATTTACAATTCACAATTAATTATTTCTTTCGTTCACTTTTATTTTTCCATTTAAATTAATAAACACAGATTAAAAAATTATTAAATATATTAAATGATAAAATAAATATAATTTAATATAATTAAATTATTATTTTTTAATTAATTAATATTTTTATCTTTTTCTCTATATCCGTTACTCTTATATTCTCTTTCTCCTTCTCACTCTATTAATCTCACCTTCTTTTGACTAAATAAAAGTCACATATTTCACAAATTGAATAGAATAAATGATTTTAAAAAATTATTAAATTTAATTAATATGTATTTATTAAAATTAATAGAAATAATAAAATAATAAAATTAAATTTAAAAAATTCAATAAATATTCATTAATTTTTTAAATAAATAAATTAAAATTCTAAAATAGATTATAAAAGTAAACAAAAGGAGTAAAATACTTTTACCGTAATCAGTGACATAATCCAGCCTTTTGCAGTCATTACCACTCTGCCGCTGCCCACGTGTTGCATAAAAAATGTTAAATGATGGAAGACAGCCAGACGGCGTCTTACAAAAGTCTACAATCTTACTTGAGTTGACCCGACACTCGCACGTCCACCGTTATAGTTGACAGTTGACACTGGTCTTTTTGACCATTGCAATTTGCCACACCTCTCACTCAAACCAATTTTAAATTATGAATAAATAAACAAATAAATAAAACCAAAAGTCTTCTTTTTTTTTTTTTTCCCCAAACACACTGACTGGTAACTATATAAGCTCGTGTGTAGTGCGTAAGGCCTTTATCGGAGAATCTACGCCAACTCTACTTAATGTGTATTGTTTTTAAATTAATTAATGACTTAAATATATTTTTATTTCCTTACAAATATAATACATTCTATTTAAGTTCTTATTAATTTTTTAATTTTATTTCAAGTTTTTTAAATATTTTTTATTTTAATTTCTATCATTAATGAGTCACCATTTAGTATTTGCATGACATACAGAAGTTCTAATCATTAATATCATATATTAGTAACTCTATTTGTTATGTAAATATTTATTGAAGTCTCATTAATACTAGGAAGTAAAATAAAAAATATTTAAAAACTTGGACCAAGACAAAACAAATTAATAAGAATCTAAACTAAAAATATATATATTTTTAAGAATAAAAAATATATTTAAGCCTTAATTAATTAATTAGGATATCATAATTTCTACTTGGTTTTATAGGTCTACGTATTATTAGGATATTATGATAATAAAAAAATAGTTTGTCATATCACTTTTTTACATTTTGCAAGATTATACAATTGAATGTTCATGACTTAATAGTATTAATTAATTTACTTGATCTTGGATGGAATTGAAATATGGCTTTATGGCCTTTACTTTGATTGTTTTCCATTTCTACAAAATACATAAATTTGAAGTGTCTTCCGAGAAAGAGAAAGCTAGCAGGCATGACGAATCTCTTATCCTTGAAAAAAAAAAGGGAGAGGGAATAGTAGCAGGATTTGAATTCTAGCATGTTAGTCAATAGAGTAAATTACACGCACTTTTCTTCAAGTTTGATGATATTATATTTAATTTTATTTTTTAAAATGACATTTATCTTCATTAATTGATCAAGTTATATAATTGTATAAATATTATTAGTTAAAATTTATAAGATTTTTAACATTTACAATTATTTATAAAATATATTTTTAAAAAATATTATTATGTATAAATATTATCAGTTAAAATTTAGTAATATTTTTTATTAGTTAAAATTTGATAATATTATTAGTTAAAAAAATATATATTTTTCAAAAAACTCTTTACATACTCGATTGAGAGAAAATTATAAAAGTTTTTTTTATAAAAAATATTATTATATATAAATATTACTAATTAAAATCTATAAGATTTTCAAGTATACTGTGATTATTTTTAGTATACACAATTTTTCATAAATAATTGTGAATGCTTAAAAACTCTATAAATTTTAAGCGATAATATTTATACAAAAATGAGGTTGATATTTTTTTTAAAAAATTTTTTTATAAATAACTGTGAATGCTAAAAATTCTATAGATTTTAATTGATAATATTTATACAATTATGCAACTTGATCAATTAATAGAGATGAGTGTCATTGTTAGAAAAGAATGGGACTAAATGTAATATCATCAAACCTGGAAGAGAGTAAGTGTAATTTACTCTAGTCAATAATATAAAAAGTTCATTTTAGAAAGAAAAAAAGTCACAATTTTCTTTAAATATAACTAATGAACTTTATAACTAATCATGCACTACTAGAAATTTCTGATTTATAGACAAAAAAAATTTGTCTCTAAATGTTCAAAATTTCATCTATAAATATTTAGATATGAAATCAGAGACAGAAAATAATCCGTCTGTAAAAGTGACGTCTTTGATTGTTGGAGATGGAAAAACTAATTCCGTCTCTAAATTAGAGACAGAATGTTACTGTCTCTAATTATAAAAATTCTATCTCTAATTAGAGACGGATATTGTCAAATTTTTTAAGAAATATAATAATGATTAAATTAGATATGACACTATTCTGTCTCTAAATTTAGAGACGATACTATTCTGTCTCTAATTCAAAAAATTTTAAAAAAATATTATGACCATATTTCGTCTCTAATTTCATCTCTAAAATTAGAGGTAACACTATTTTCGTCTCTAATTCCAAAAAAATTTAAAAAAAATTGAGTGCCCAGGCGCTCCATACGTAGCTCCTAGGCGCCCTAGAGTGCATCAGAAGAAATTCTCTGGACGTTTAGCGCCCAGGCGCTGCAGACTAAGCGCCTAGACACTCATACTTATAGTAAAAACATGCGTTCTAGACAATTAGCGCCTAGGCGCTCCAAATGCAACGCCTAGACGCCCAGACCAAAATATAAATACATTGCTCTAGACGCAGCATAGTAATTTAATATTAATAATACATGTACCACTTAAGAGTTTGCAGCTCAAACCCGAAGCATTTACTATCATCATTATATCAAGCAACACATATAGGACCAAATGATCCAAAATGTAAAACTATTTAGATCCAAAACTATTGCAAGGAGCATATATACAGTATCTCCTACAAAATAAACCTTAGCAGAAATTCAATAATCTCAAGTAGTACATATTCTAATTTGCAGCAGTTCCAGATATGTTATAGACAAGAAAACATCTAAAAATACAAATAAATGATAACATTAAAACTTCATTTCAATAAGAAAACCCAACTAAATCATTATGTCAATCAATATTTTACTAAAAAAAACTTCTATTGATCAATCTCTGCCAAGTCATCCAGCTTACATTTTCCCTAATAAAGATATCAGTCATACATTTCTTGATCAGGTTCCCTCGTCGGTGAAAAAAAAGATCATGGGCACAACACAGCCATATTCATAATTGCATAATCAATCTTACACTTTTAGACCACTCTGGAACTAGTTTGAGTACTCGGTCAGTGTCCAACTTTGATCCTGACACCAAAGAAGAAAAAATGAGAACAAAATGTTTGCAGTATTTTTAACCAACAAGAAGAATAGAAAATTGAAGTGCATAACTGAGAGATTGAGATTACCTAGTACTCAATATTATAGTCACAAAGTTGTAAACAAGGAAAAGAATGTGATTTTCATAAATCTGACTGCTGGATTGCAATAAGTTAGTGTACTGATCTTACACAATTTCAAATGAAGCAGCCATATTTTTTCCACATCAAAGTGTGATACATTTTTCAATTTAAAAACTTGAAGAACTTTAGCTTTAGGTGATACTTACAACATAAAAACCTATTTGAAATTGATATGAAATTTTACAAAAATGATCTACAAGTCAATGGCATCCAACTAAAGATGATTTTTGTGAGAAATGCATCTATGAGAAGTTATTATATGGCATCTATGTCAATCCTTTCTCAAATTTGCAGTCTAAAAACTTTGATAAACTATCAACTTCTTTTCTGTTTTTTTCCCCTTTACTTTGTGTCCGATCAAATATAACCTTAATGGCTCAGACCTCAAAAAAGATAAACCAATGTTTATATTAACGTGAACCTTAGCTACTCCATTAGCTCTCAAGCACGAGGTCAATTGCTCCCCCAAAAAGAATAACCCAATAAACAAATAATCACAAAGCAAAACACCATACTTGGGATTGGGACACATAGAAAGACTACCCCAATTCTAACTCAACATGCCTTAAACACATATAAGCATAACTCATGTATGAGTTGAAATTCACTACAATCAACCAAGTATAATTCTTAGCAATATATAAACACTTCATAGAAAGTAAATGTAGAAAAGAAAAAGAAAAATCACATTCAATCACTGAACATATAACTAGCTAAAGCATGTATGATAAGGGCTTGGCAGAGAAGCAATAATAGATATCCAAGCATAAGGTATGCATGTCAAGCCAGTTTATATAGTAACTCTTGCACATCATGTTGTTTCTAGGAATTGAGATCATATCAATGTTGTTTTCAGCACAACACTATTATGCATCTTGTCATGAACACATTTGTCTGGGAAAAGAACATCCATGTCAGTGCTCCAAAGGGAAAAGTTTATGCGAAATTTACAACAAAAGAATTTCTAGTAAAAATATTTCTAGTTTAGAAACAAATAAGTAAGTCAATAAGTGGTTACTAACCAACTGAGCAGTCAATCTTTGTACTCAATGTCAATTTCTTCTAGAGTTTCAATATGCTCACTGACAAAGCTATGAATCAAGCAAAAGTTTGAAGTTAAACAAAATACTAGTGTCACTTATTCTCTGAGTGGTTTTGAGAGAGAATGGGGGGTGGGGGAGAGAAAGAAAAAAGGAAGCAACTTATTCTTTGAGTGATTTTGAGTAATGCTCGTACAAATCTTATGTTATGTTCATAAACCTGTGTAAATAGACAGGTGGCTTTACCAGTTTGAATGACAAAAGTCTACCATAAGCCAGCTAAACTTATACATGGAGGCATAGCTACTTATATAGTAATGCAAGTTGGTGAATGTAAGAGTTATGCAGTAAGCATTACCAATCCACAATCATATCAGGAGAGTATATATCAAATATCCTAGAAACAATTAAGATCACACAAAGATGGATGGTACTTGCAATTCTTTTCCTAGCTTAGCATTGCTATGCATACCAATATGAGTATGATTATAAATGTGGAAAATAAAGCAAAGGAATACCTTGCATCAATTAGAGAGTTTGTTAAATACATCAAAAGGGAGGTCTATCAGCTACCAAAAGCAAATAAAACAAAATACTAAGTTAGTTGCTATTTTTTACTTCAGTCAATGTAGTTACGAAACTCACAATTCCTTTCATTTCTCCACATTTAATCATATCCCTCAAAAGCCCTCGAACATCACAGCGTGCAGAAAAGTTAACCATAGCCCATCTCTCTATCTTTGTGGTGGAAGATAAGAGATTGGAGAATCGGTCACCCACTTGCTTCTGGAAAAGCTCAAGAATCCGTCCATGGACATCACTTGGTTTCTTCGAATGCTAATTCGGCCCAAAAATGAGCCTTGATTAATCTTGATTATTCCCAAATCCTAACAGATTCTATCATACCCTTAATTTAGATTTCCTAAATCTCTAATGATATACTTGCTAAGAATAAACATAAATAAAATTTATTCTTATCTTATCTTATCTTATCAAGATACATGAGCTAAAACCTCAACACTTCCTACAATAATTGCAAACAGAAAATTTAGACTTTCCAGACTCACCCGAAGGAATATTAGGCTTCCATAAAATCCATAAATATGCCTAGCCAACATATCATTTCTAGAGAAGTTACAAGCAAGTACTTCTAATGAATAAAAGGGCATGCTAATTAAATATCAAATTGCCATTATTCCAAGAAGGCACATGCAATAGCATGAATCATTTAGGACTATGTCTTAATGCATCTCTACTCAGCAATCGGAAGTACATAAGGAACCATATTGTTTACGACTAAGGGGATGAAACATAATGCAAATTTCTACTTTTCCCTATTCCAAACAGAAAATGATCAACATCTTCTCCCTAAATTCTCTCACAATATCTCTAAGTCAAGCAACAATGCAGGCAGCAACCAGCAAGCATAATGTAGCAAGAGCAACATTGCATCTCCCCATATCCTCAATGCCCCATGAAACTTATCTAATAAGGGCAACATTAAAATCAATTTTTTATTCAAAAAATGAAAAAGGACATGGATTCCTAATTCAAATGTCCTTCTGGGTATCCCTTGTATCCCACTATTTTCCACATAAAATAAAGTCAACAATAATAATAAAGCCCCAAAAGCTTAAAACTTTTGACATACCCGAATACGTTCGCTCTCAGGTAAATAGCGAAGTAGAATGTTCCTCATGTACTGAGCCTTAACGTCACGTGAGAGGTTGAGCATGTGGTGAGGCATATACTGCTCAAGGGAGCTAAAGACGAGAGGGTTGAACTCCGATTGCAGGTCTTCGTAGTTGTCGGGCTTGTTGTCAGACTTGTGGTCGCGTTTGGGGCTTGCATGGAGCCTGTTCGAACCAGAAGACACCGTGGGTGCTACAACATTTTTATTTTTATTTTTTGAATTGAGAGAGTCAGAGAAGAAATGATGAGAAAATGGGAAAGGAATAATAGAAAAGGGAAGAAAGAAGGAGTCAAGAGACAACCTCTTTGCTAGCAGAAGAGCCATCGCGACCCAGAACCCCTCGCACTCAAGTCTGTCTGCATCAACCACTAGATCCCAGCCACTTCGTCATCGCCTCACACTGCTGCCAAAGTCGAACCACCACCGCACACCAACCACGAGTCACGAACGTTGCCCAGATCTGCTCTCATCGTTGCGCCATCATTCGTGCCGCGCCATCCTCCATCGTCACCGAAGCCGTGCCATCTTCCAGCACCCCTCCCCCTCTGTTGCTCATTTCTGTGAGTTTTATGATTGAAGAATTGGGTTTTCTGATGAGAGGGAGTGTGATTTATTATTTGGGAAGAATTGGGTTTCAAATGTGGGAATTAGGGATTTGGATAAAAAAATTAGAGATGGAAACAATTAGTTCGTCTCTATCTTTAAAAAAAATAAATTTATTAATTAAATTATATATATAATTTAGAGATGGAAGATATCCGTCTCTAAATATATTTAATTTTTTAAAATATTTATTTGATAAAATAGAGATAGAATTAGAGACAAAAAATTTAGAGACGAATAAATTCTGTCTCTAAAATCTGTCTCTAAACATATTTGAATTTTTAAAACATCACATTGACCAAATAGAGACGAAAAAATCTGAGACAGGTAAATTTTGTCTCTAAATTCTATTTCTAAGTATATTTGACTTTAAATTGACCAAATAGAGACAAAATTAAAAATGGACAATTCTGAGATGGATCAATTCCGTCTCTAAATTTTGTCTCTAAATTTTAAATTTTATTTTTTTTTTAATTCATCAATTCTGTCTCTATTAGAGATAAAAAAAATTTCATCTCTAAATCGAATTTTTTTAATAGTGATGATAGGTCTTTATATATATATATATATATATATATATATATATATTTCTCTCTAATATAATGATCATATTACATGAGAATATCATATTCAAACAAAGTGGCTAACTCTTCTAACTATAATACCAGAAACAAAATAATTGGATACGCTTTGAATCGATCCCAGTGGTTTGATGAGTTGCCAGGATTGGCTAAAAAGAGGTTCATATGATATTCCATTTTTTTTTCTTCTCAATATAAAAAATAACATCTACAGACAATTTTGGTTTCACTTTTAATGTCATACAATTCGCACACTACATACGAATTCGTTCCTAAAATATTTATGTAGAGGACATTTTTTTTTCCAATTTTCTAGATTTCGAACTTCTCTGAATTCAAAACGCTCAATCAGGACAAATATATGAATTCATTTGAACAGATATCTTGACCAACTTATAAAGTTAAGCATCATTACCAGGATCCCAGCCAAGTGGCGTGAAAGAAGCATAATTTGTGTCATCCAGTGGAATACAGTGAAAGACATTTCATCTTTTATTCCTAATAAAATATTTATAATTTATAAACAGTTAACCGTTCAAATAATTATCTATACTAAAATTTGTTTTTATCAAATTTTCCGACCTTATAATTTTCCCAATATTTATCTTCTTAATTTTCTTTTTATTTAAGTACCCTTTGGGCACTCTTGTATATTTGTAATAGAAGTTGGACACAACTCTATTGTTCAGCAAACAGCCTTAATATGACTTCAGGACTATTCGCACTCACGTTTAATCTCTGTCCATATCACGTGCATTGCTTTGTTGTTAAAGTAATGTATATATATATATATATATACACTAGTATTTGAACTGGTGCAATGCACGAGGACTATATTCAAGAAAAAAATATTGAGGATGGAATAAAATTAAATTAAATAATTTGTACTGTTTTGTATAATTTAAAAATAAAATATTTATTGGATATAAGTTTATAACAAACTAAAATTTATTTTTAATATTAAAAATATAATGAGGATAAATTGATATATGTAAAAAATTATTAATAACTGTATCAAAGTTTAATATCATAATTGAGATATTTGTATTTGATGAGACAAATATATTGTTAGAAGTATTATATTGAGTACTCAATTTCTAATATAAATATAATGAGAAAATATTTGAATAAAAAAAAGTGACAATCTGCATCCATTTCACTTTAATCCGGTAACTTGTATTATGCAACGAATCTGTAAGAAAAATAATCAATATACTAATTAGTTAAACTCAGTATTGCAAAGAAGCATTGAAGTTTGAATATACTTAGTGGAAGATTAGAGGCTGTAATAATGAACGAGCGAACGGCTGAGCTTGAGATACTTGAGGCATTGAGTATGAAGCGAGTTGGAAAAAATAATGAAGCTGAAGGTAATTAACATGAGGCTCAAGAATTTGAGTTGTAACGCCTAAGTCCTGTAATGCTACGATCAAGAAGCCATGCAGGAAGTCCAAAATATCACCAGCATCAACAGCCAAAATGAAGAAAAATCCATCGCAGTAAATTGAAAGAGACTTGAAGTTGAAAAGTTCAATCTCTCCTAGTTGTCCCTTTTCTCTAAGTAATAATGTAACTAAATAATGATCATTTGCTTGCATTATGCTATATACAAGATAATACAGACGAGAATAAATCTCAATTAATGAATCCATGATGTTTCTTTTCAAATACCCCTTCCCTAGTGGAAGAAAAGCAATTGGACCATTCATAGAAGTCATGCTGAGAAATGAATATAAGGGTATTGTCAACAAAAGAAAAACTTTTTTAATGAATTTTTTAAAAGCAAATCTTATCGCTTAAAGCCTTAATTGATGTTAGAAATTAAAATATGAAAATAATAACAACAATGCAGCAAGAATATTTTACGTTAAATATTCCACAAACACTATAAGTATATTTAAGAACACCATGATAAAAGTTCCTACATGAGAATCTATTATTTACTAATATTTCAGATATATATGTTCAGTTGTATACCTACAAAAAAAAATTCCAATTAAACTTACTAACATTGACAAAGGTCTAGTACTAATTAATAAAATTATAATACAGCATTAGCAAAGATACATCTACCTTAAGAAGCACATAATATTTTAGACAGCTATAGGCTGTAGTCTTTAAAAGATGAGAGAAGGACTTTAACTGGGAATAAACCATTGATAAAAAGCTTGAACATTAAAGTTGAGAGCAAGGTCCACCCATCAAAGCTTAATTTTATGATCAATAAATCAATGGACTAACATTTTTCACTTTTGCTTAAAAAAGTTGGTTCAGGTGAAGACAAACTCCTAGTACCTACATAAGTGGAAATCGATCTTAAATGTTAGTAGTCTTAATAGCTGTAGCCTAAAGTTGAATTAAGAGTCTCTCCAAATCCTCTAAGCATCTCAATTTTTTCATGGTAATACAAATAATGGTATAAGGACACATTTTCATGAGAGGAGAAAAAAATCAAGGAACTATTGTCTTGGCAACTAAATTTAAATTGTCTTCAATATGTAACAAACATGTCTAGCTTCTGGGATATGTTGAAGTTATGATAACGAAAAAGAAAAAACACACAATGAAAGAAAAAATAATAAAGAGATGTCATCTCCAGCAAACCGGACCCTGAATAGAAATATATATAATGAACATTCAAATGTGCTGCGATTTCATAGAAAAGTGGACAAAATTAGATGAAAAGGCCATGTTTATTTCTTTCATTTCCCTTATAATTCATAGTATTGAACATCATTAAGCTTAGATCTAATACATAGTATGCCAACATAATTAGCAATATACATTCCCTAAACTGAATTATGCGAAATACAATTAATTATATTTTTCTTATCTTGAAACTACGATAAAATGCTAAATCAGCCTTTAAAATCTTATTTTAGCAGCTTCCAATAAAAATATTCAAAGATATTTTCTTGAAGTCATGTAATTACCTTTTGGTAGGAAAATAATTTCGACTTTGAACCATTAAAAATGCCCATTTTGAAAAGTTGTACCACTATCACTTGAAACCTCCAAAAACTGCAACTGTCATAACCTGGTTGCAAGCTTCCTGACCCAAGGTTCACTCTATGATTAGTCATCCTATTTCATAGAGCATAAAAGATAATTAGGTGCACAAGGATTAAAAAAACACTCTAAGATCAACCTATATCAAATCATCAACTTGACTTTAGGCTTAATAAGTTTATCTTTGACAAGAGTAAAAACAGTAACATAAAATTCAATAATTATAGCATGCCAAGTTCGAACAGGTAAGGAAGGAAAATTCAAGAGTTGTGAGATTTTGATGGCAAACCTATTGATCAAATTAGAGTATAGAAAAAGAAAAAGTATTAGAAGAGAAATGTACTTGGTATAGTAGGTGGTGTTGGTAGTTAAATACACAAAGTTCACTTAAATAGTAGGAATGTACATGTTTAGATCCCACTTATATACATACTTGCACAAATATGTTAAAATGTATAAATTAACATAAAAGAATGAATGTATAATAATAATTTTTTTAAAAAAAGTTAATAAACTCACTAAAACTTGATTCAACATACTAAAATTTGTTTTTATCAAATTTTCCGACCTTATAATTTTCCCAATATTTATCTTCTTAATTTTCATTTTATTTAAGTACCCTTTGGCCACTCTTATATATATAGTCTTGTATATTTGTAATAGAAGTTGGACACAACTCTATTGTTCAGCAAACAGCCTTAATATGACTTCAGGACTATACGCACTCACGTTTAGTCTATGTTATATATATATATACACCCTAAGAGTCATATGTTTATTCCTTACATTTATTATTTTTAGAAAAAAATAAAATAAATCTTATTTTTCCCTATTTTCTTTTCTCAACCAAATAATAATAAATATAAGAGAAAATATATAAATTTAAGTTTAGATATAGCATTATTATTTTTCTGATTGCTTTCTGTTTGCCTCGGGTGGTGAAGGGAAGATTGTGGAGGAAAAGAGGTGGCTTTAAATTGTAATTACAAACCTGCGAACCAACGCAGCAAGTAAACGCTTTATGGTACACCTATTATAAGTACGTGTATGCCATACATTAACTATAAAAATTATTAATTTGGTATAAAATCAAATTAACGGTTTATATTGATCATTTGTAATTTAAAATATAAGTTATATTTTATTTTTTTATCATAAATAGTAATAGATACAATTTTATAAATTTTAATTAATAATATTTATATATTTACTCAAGTTTAGATATAAGAAACTTAGATCATTTTTTTTTCTTATAGATAATTATACATATAATTTTTTTATAAATTTTAATTGATAATATTTATGCATATTTTTTGTCATAAATAATTAATTATAAATGTAAAAATCTTTTTTATTTTAATTAATAATATTTATATACAAAAAACTTATAAACAAAAACTTTGAATTTAAAAAGTAATTATGACTTAATTAAAAAATAAAAAAAGAAACCGGATAATCGATTAGCATACGTAAACCCACTTTGTACGTTAAACGCCTCCATGCGGCAATCCTTCTTTTTAACTGTTGTTTTGGACTCATGTAATACACGTAATAAATTAAAAATATTAAAATAAATAAAAAATATACTTAACTTAAAAATATAATATTTTTGATAATTTAGATAAATTTAATTAAATTATAATTAATGAAATTTATAGTAAGATTCACTCAAATTATTTATTTATTTTTGTTAATTGATCTTTTCTATGATATGATAATTTGATTATGTAATTTTTCTCAATAAATAATTTATTTATAAGACTTCTTAAAAAATAATTAGTTTATATAGTTTCAGGTAATTTTATTTTTTTATTCTATTTTTTTAATATTAATTTTTATGTGTTTATTTATTTATTTTTAATGAAACTTTTATGTGCTTATTTATTTAGATGTTTTATCAACTTATTATTAATAATATACAAAGTTAGTCTCTAATGTCAAATTATACTAACAAAATGATTTTAAACGGATAGATATCACAATGACAAATAAAAAGAAAATCTATTAAAAATTAAAATGATCAATAATAATAAAATTAAATGATACTCAATACATTCAAATGCCCTAACATTTTATTATCTATATATTCAGTTTACATAATTTAAGTAGAATAAATAAAATAACACATTAGTTACATTAATTAATTGACATATGACTTCTTAGATTTTTAATCTTATTATCTTTTAAAAATTTAATCTATTTCAATATGATACAGAATTATAGTTTGTCCATTACATATGCTTCATCAATGTTTTTATTGATGTTAATTTCTTTCATTATTTGTTCACAAAACTATATCAACTCTTTTAAATAATTATACTCAAAACATCAATGAAACTTCAATGTTATATGATACGGGTTTTCAATTACATTTAAAAGATCTTATTAAACAAACTTTATTATAAAGTAGAACTTTTTAATTGATTTTTATCATATCTTTTTGTAAAATTTTTATTTCATATATATAAATATTAATTAAAAACTCGTATCTTAGAGAGTTTTTCATTTTTTAATAATATTTAAATGAAAAAAATAAAAAACACTTAATTTTTTCCATTTATATATACAATATATATTAATTTTTTTATTATATCTTGTATATATAAACAAAAAAAATAAAAAATACTTAATAATTTCTTAGCTTCGTTGTGATAAATTATATTTAATTAAATTTATTATATTTTCATGCAAAAGTTTTACTTTTGTGTAATGTATATATTGAAATTTTTTAAATAATATAGAATAAATATATATGAAAAAATATAATAATTTAAAAATATAATTAATTAATTTAAGATGACAATGTATATAAAGCATAGATGATATCGGACACTTACAAAAATTTAAAAATTTTAAGATCAATTCCTAATTGAAACAATTAATAACATAGTCAATTAAAGATAGGTGATAATTTTTTTAATTTTTTTGAATATAGATTAATATGTAAATATATATATGTCAATATAATTAATATGTAATTTAAATTTTTATATTTATATGTGTAAGTAATAAATTTAATTTAAATTTGACAATATATATACACATTCATTTTAAATTGCAACATAAAGTAACACATGACAATTATTATAATCATATGTTTACCATATGATAAATTTTTAAACATGTTATTTGATGTTTTTTCATATTTAATTAAACATGTTTTTTTTGTATTTTCAAATATATTTATTTTTTGGAGATTTTTGATTTATTATTTTTATTAATTTATTATATATTTTTTTTGTACAGGTGACAATATTCATATAAATTTATATGTAAAAAAAATATCATATTAAATTGTACGTGACAAAAATTTAACTATTCTACTTATTATATACTAATAAAATAACACATTAATTTATTGACTTAAAAAATATGTGACAACTTTTCAAGTCTTTTATATATATATATATATATATATATATTATTTTTTCCATTTCGGATCTTGAACTTTCCAGTTTTACACTATTAGCTACGTGGGTAGCATTTCCTTTCCATCAATTCTCCAAAATCATATCCTCATTCAACGTGAGAGATAGAATATCGCTTTATTCACATCTTCGTAGTTAAGACCCATTTATATCATTATTATGTGGCAGAATCAAAGTAAATATATAAAAAAATAAAATTAATTATAATTAAATGATAAAAATTATATAAATATAATACAATTAGTCTATGCTACCCATAAAATTTAAGGGATTTTTTTATCAAGCATTAATATTTTTAATAATAAATTTAATTTAATATTTATATATTTGTTTATTTTTTATCTTAAATAATTTTATTTATTATAAAATATAATTAAATTATATGTATTTGTATAAATTTATAATAATAATCATTGCTATTGGAAGAAAAGCAAGAAAAACATTAATTATAATGATAAAAACGTAATTAAAGTGGGAGATAATGCTACTTTATAAAGTTGATGTGTTAAGTATTTGATGATATAGAGTTAAAAAATTCTCTTATATTTTAATTTTTTAGAGTATCTTTTTATTCGATAAATAAAAAATTAATCTTTTAAAATATAATCAATATTGTTTAAGAATAGATCCCTCTCAGCGCTGTCAGAGAGAGAAGAAATGCTAAATACAAAAAAAAAAGTGACGTATAGGTTAAATAAGTTATATTTTATATAAGAAGTCTATCTTAACATTCAACCCAAAAGAAAAGGAAAAAAAACATTCATTTAGTAAATTTAAGCGAAAGAAATTAATAGTGAAGATCTTGAGTAAATACTAGTTTTTTAGCATCATATTTTTTATAAAATGTTTTTGTAAAAAATAAAATTTAAATTTCTTTAACTTGAATATTTTATTTAGTTTTATTCTATAATAAATGTTACTAATAAAAAAATTAGATAAAATTTAAAAGAATTTAATTGAAATCATAGAGATTAACATTTTAGATAAATTGATAATAGCAAATAATAGAATAAAAAATTATTATAAAATTATAAATAAGAATTTATCAAAATAAAATTTTACATTAAATCTTTATAATAGAGATTAAGAGTATTTTTATGAGTTTAGAAAAGATTAAAAGATATTATTATTATTATATATAAAATATAAAGATAAATATCTAAATTGTAATGATTACATAAGTAAAAATAATAATAATAATAAGTATAAAGAGATAAATATTTACAAAGTAATCATTACTTAATTTTATATGTAGTCTCGTTATTTATTTAAATAAAATATGTTTAATTTATCTAATCTATTTATAAAATTATTTAGTATGTCACAAAATATTATAATTATATGAGATAATTTAATATTTTAAACTAATTTAACATATAATATAAAAATAATAAATGTATTTAATTGTACACAATATATATATATATATATATATATATATATATATATATATATATATATATATATATATAAAGGATAGGTGCAGCTTACACCATTTCCATTGTGCACCAATTTACACCACTAAAAGCCATTTGAAAAGGGTATAGAAGGGGTGGGAAAATTGAAGTTACGTGAAAAAATAAAAGCAAAGTGAAAAAGAAAGAAGAAAAAGTGAAAGTGAGGTGCTGTAATCGAGGGAGAGAAAGAGAAAAGAATGAGAGGAGAGAAGGAACAAAAAAAGAGAAGAAAAGAAAAGAAAATAAGAAGAACGAGAAAGAAAAAAGTGAGAAAGAAAATAAAGTTATATGAGGTAAGAATTGATTTTTTTTCTTAAACAAAATTATGGTAACAAGTAAGTCTATAATTAGTTAGTAATAAGTATGATTATATATTTTATTAGTAATTTAATAATATTAATTAATTTATTATTTTAGTATTTTGTGTATATTGTTATTCCTATTAAATTAATTATGTACATTTAATATTATTAGATTATAGAAACTTAATATTTACTTTTGTACTTAGTTTTAAAATTTTTATGGTATTTGATAGAATTTAGAATTATTATAATTTGAATATTGACTCTCTTATGGGATCAATATTATAATATATAAAAATTAAAATATTATTCAAAACTTAAGCTAAATAAATATTCTTAATTACATTGAGATATTGTTACCTTGACTTGAGGATATTATATGACCTTTGCAAGGAAAGTATTATTGTGCAATGAACATATATATTTGATTTACATGGACTTTCTTACATTTATTTTAGTTTGAAAACATTTTATGAACTTTATATTGACTTTTGCAATGAAAGGATTTTTGTGCAGTGAAAGCACTATTAAGACTAAGACAAACTATAGATTATGATGAAGACTTGATAAACTATACATTATGATGAAGGCTAAACAAACTATAGACTGTGATGTAAACTTTTAAAAGAATAATAATATTAATTTTAAATCAAAGTTGATCCCTTGTAAAATTGACATTTAAATTTAATGACTTTAAGTTTTGTGAATTTTATTTAATTGTCATAATTTATAGACTTGTATATGATAAATTTATTTGTAATATATTAGTGAATTATATTGCTTATATTTGTGTATGATGGCAAGCAGGTGATTCAAAGAAAAGTTTGCACCTAACCGTTGAGAAGATAGAGGGATAAATGTTCTTTTATGTCACCTGCCTTGGTTAGTACTGGTGTGTCTGACTTTGTCATCATGATGTTAAAATAACACCAGAGATATGATGGATTCTGTAACACCCCAAAATTTTCTATCTCTTAAACAGTAATTTTGACAGTTAACAGAATTTTACTATTTAGTAATTTCTGAATATTGTAAAATTATTTTGATTATTCCATCAACGTATTGGATCGTTTTGAGTGATTTACTCTGAGTTAGGAAAATAAAAATTTTTGGGCCAGGGAAAACTTTACGTAATTTAATTTTTACCGTTAGGTTTTAATTATTTTACGTAATCTGATTTGATATTTATGAGTTTTCTAATTTTTGTGATTTTATGTGTGATTATGAAAATTTTTACTGTTTGTGGGACTAGGTGGTCATACGTACGCCCAGGTGGGTCCTGCAAAGTGAAAAAATTTTCTATGCATAGAAAAATTTATACTGTTTAGACAGAGACAGGGGATTTTACTAAACTTGAATCTGAAAATAGTTTTTATAATTTTCTTTTACTGTGTTTTGTACTGTATTTACTTATCGGATGATAAAAATACAATAAATATATTCTTTCATGAAGTTAAAATAGATAAAAATAAAATTCTATACTGTTAAGTCAATATTGGTGGTTTGGATATCCACCATCAATTTAATCACCGTTGGAGATTTAATCTTGATTTAATCAACGGTGGAGATTTGATCTTAAAAGTGAATAGGATCAATTATAACCGTTGAATGGAAATTAAAGCAAGGGTAGAGATTTAGTCTTATAAATGACTATGACCATTATCAACCCTTGGATGTAAAATTAATCGATGGTGGAGATGGATCATTAATGACCATTGAATTTGGATTTAGATCAATGGTAGAGAATTGGTCATCAAAAATGACTACAACCATTTTGGACCCTTTGATGTAAAGTTTGAAGATGTAATCTTGACCCTTCATTTTGGAGACACATTCAATTATTAGGATTGCAAGTCAAAAATAATCCAATGGCTCAAATAAAGTCTTCTATCTATAACTTAAACCTAGTAACTATTTTTAATTCAAACCATTCTTTTAATCAATGGTTAGGATGGCTTAAAGTGATGGTTATGAAATTGTCACATTTGGAGTGCATGAAGAGGGGGGGACGGTTTGGAGAAGCAAGAAAGAAGGGAGACAATTTTGTATAGGCTTTTTAGGCCAAAGAAAAGGATGAAGACAATAGCCAAGTGTCAAGACCATTTCCTATTGATCATTAATGATCATGTTTTTCAAACTTCACTTTACACTTCTCTCCAATGCATGCTACAACAATATCACTTTGGAAGACCAAGAAAATTTATTTCTACACTTCATATTATCACTTTGTCGCGACCGAGATTGTGGTGAAAAATAGCAACTCAAGTGATTTTAAAATATGACAATGGAAAATGGAGTCGCCACCAATTTTATTTTAACTTAGAAAAAATTGGAAAACCTTTCTTTGAAAACGGTCTTTGAAACCAGATTAGATTCGGGAGTCGGCGATGCTTCGGGAAGGGTGGAAACTTAATCCCACTGCACCCCTAACACACCCGTCCTAAGACGGTACCTTAGGTTAATTGTACAAATTATTAACAATCCTTGGAATATTTATTTTACCCAAAACATTGTAATTATTTATAAAAATGAAACCACAAAATTATGAAAATTTAATTTTGGCTTGACAGAAATGAAATTCTGCTCCTACGTATCCCCTGGTGCATTGGGGAACTCAAAGTTACGTAGTTCTTTATAAAATAAGTGTGTGTTAATTGATTTAAAAAAAAAGCGAATCCATTCTTGCACATGATTCAAATTAGCACTAGGCTACTCAATAAACCCTTATGATTCAACAAAATAATGAAGATAGCATTCGCTATTCAATCATCATCATTGGTCATTGCATGGATTAAAAGATTTTTATTTATTTTTTTTAAAAAATACAAGAACAAACAAGTAAACGTAGTTTTCCATGAGCTAAGTAAATACAAAAAAATAAAAAATAAATATAAGCATTACAAACCAAACAACTAAAAACAAATTTTATTTTTATTTTTAACAAAATTTCATATTTTTCTCCATTTTTTTATTTTCTTTATTTTATTTTTCAATCATTTTTCATTTTTTATTTCGGTTTCCTATTAATCACGAGACACAACATAAAATATATCATTAAACAAAATAAACACTATCAAATAAGAACTGAAATATATTTTTATTTTTTTGTTATTATTTTTATTTTTTATGCATATTAGATTCAAAATAAATCTCACAAAATCAAAATTATTATTTATCCTATTATACCCAAACCCAATAACCAACACCAAATGTTTCAAAATGTAAATCTTCACCTTTTTTTTTTTTAAAAGATATTAAACTCTGGTCCACTAAACCCACTAAAACTCTAATGCCCAAACCAAATAAAACAACCCAATCTTATCAACCCAACCTAAACCATTAAAACAACAATAAAAATAATAATGAATTAAAAAAAAGAAAAAAAAAGAACGAAAACGAAAAGCAAACAGAAACAAAGAAAACAAAAATGCAGGGGACCTAGCACGTGGTGTGGAGCTGCAGAACAGGGGATGATACGATCCGGCTGTAGATCCGGTGGAGCTCCGGTTCGATGTGAAGATGGTGAGGATGGCTACGGATTACGAAGTTGCAGGGGTTCTCGACGGTGACGGTAGCTGCTGGTGTAGGTGAAAAAGATGGTGAGGATTGGGTCACGAATCCAATAATGGTGGTTACGGAAGAAGACCCACGGCTATGGTGGTTCACGGTGGATGAGGGTAGCACGGTTTGGGCTGCTACAGTGGTTGTAGGAGTGTGGGTTCGGGTTGGCTGCTACGGTGGAGCAGTGGGGACCGAGTTGACTCGGTTGGATAGAGGAGGTGAAGGGTGGAGTTGTCACGTGTGCATGGGCTGGTATGGGTGAAGGTGATAATTGATGGTTGTGTGAAGATGATGGTTTAACGTGAATGGAGTTCTTGTTTGTGAGATGGGTGAAGTTTGGGTGGTCACGGTTTGGACGTTGGGGAAGAGGTGATGTTAGGATGGTGAGGCTATGTGTTTACGTATGCATGGGGTACGAGTGAAGTGGTGGAAGGAGATGGAGTTAAGGCCGTGGTGGTTCACGGTGGATGAGGGAGTTCACGTGGTGTCTCGGTTTGGAGGAGAAAATGTGATGATGATGGAGTATGGAAGTGGCTCAGTGAAGATTTGGTTACGGTGATGTGGTGAATGCACGTATGGTTGTCACAGAGAAGGATGGAGGTTTTGTGGAAGATGGGTAGGTTTCACATGGTTGAGGAACGTTGGGTAAGGATGAAGATGGTTGTTGTGTGATGGCTTGTGAGGGATGAGGCGGGTTGGTTACGGTTTTGAGGTTTAGAACCTTGGGAGGGTAGTGTGTATGGGTGGGGGTGAAGGAGTGGTGTTGGTTTGGTTGATGATGGGTGGCAGTTGGTTTTGATGGAGGTTAATGGTGGTTTCGGTTGGGAGAGTGAAGAGTGGAGATTGCTCACGGTGGTGAAGGTTTGGAGGTGGGGATGAAAGGTGAGCTTCACGGTTTTGAAGGTTTGGAAGTGGTTGTTATGGGTGAAGGAAGAATGAGAATGGTGATGAAGGTGTTTAAGTTTGGGTGAGGTTGGAGAATAGAGTTGATGGAGGTAAAGGGAGGTTGAGAATGGAGGTTGAGAGGATGGGTGGTTCACGGTGAAACAAGGGATGTGTTTGAGGGGTGGGTTCACGTGGTGGTGCAAGGTTTGGAGGTGGGGATGAAAGGTGAGCTTCATGATTTTGAAGGTTTGGAGGTGGTTCCCGGTTTTTGGAGGATATGGCTAGAAGAATCAAAGTCCCCTGGTGAAGGTTGCAGTCTTCCCTTTTTATTTGTTGATGGTGCCTTTTCTTCTCAAAAAAAGATAGCAAGATAGAGACATTTTTTATGCATGGGTGGTATCATCAGGGGAATCAAGAAAAAAAAGTGTTCTGTGGGTGGAGGAAGGAGTGGGGTGTGCGTGCTGCCCTGTGAGGAAGGAGTGGGTTTTTGAACGTGAGTGGGTGCAATTGTGTCGTGAAGTCAGGGTTAGTGCTAGTAGGGGCAGCAGTGTGTGCTGCGTGAAACGTAAAAGTGAGTGAGTGGATGCAATTGTGCAGGTGAGGTCGTGAAAATGAGTGGGGATAAAGCTGTTTTGTCCCCTGCAGCAGTGTGTAGTGTGTGCTGCTTGAGCTACGTGAGTGAGTCTCTGAAATTGCATGCCCCAGAAAGGAAAAAGACAATGAACAGGAAAAAATGATTTTTTTTTTTTTACCAAAACAAGAAAGACCAACCAGTTACAAACTTTTTTTCTTTTCATATATATGCATTTTTTTATATATTTTTTTGTTTGTTTGTTTGTTTTTTTTTTTACTAGGTGGACTTATGTATTTGGGTTAGAACAAAGGGCCAAAATTGTGGACAACAATTCTTTGATTTTTGTATATATATATTTTTAAAATTCAATTCAACTTTTTTTTTATTTTGTTATTTTTTTTAAAAGAAATAAATAAATAAAAACCCGGTCAAAATATGGTGTTTATAGTTGCCCCTCTTTACTTGTTTCTTATTAGAGAATATGAATAACCACAGTTTTTCATATTTTCGTAATAAGGAATGAGTAAAGATATGAACTCATATTTTGTCCGAAAATACACACGATGATAGAAAAAGAAAAACAAAGCAATGCAAGAATAATGAACTGCAAAGAGCTGATGCGCTCAACAGAAATTAAAATGCATGGAGCCGATGCGCTCAACAGAAATTAAAATGCATGGAGCCGATGCGCTCAAAGAATTTAAAATGCAAGGAGCCGATGCGCTCAACAGAATTTAAAATGCAAGGAGCCGATGCGCTCAACAGAATTTAAAATGCATGGAGCCGATACGCTCAATAGAAATTAAAATGCATGGAGCCGATGCGCTCAAAGAATTTAAAATGCATGGAGCCGATGCGCTCAACAAAATTTAAAATGCATGGAGCCGATGCGCTCAAAAGAATTGACAGGAATTAAAATGCATGGAGCTGATGCGCTCAACAAAATTTAAAATGCATAGTGGGCAACTGAGTCTCGGAATTTAAAGACAAGCAGGCTACTGTGCTCCCGAAAAACAGAGATTTAAAAAGACAAGATAGCTCGATCCAAAAAGATTTTTTCCTTTTCTCTTTTTTTTTTCTTTTTCTCCCTTTTTTTTTGTTTTTGTTTCTTCTTTTATTAAAAGACCTTTGAACCAACGACGACTTTTGGAAAACTTTAACCAATCAAAACCCTTGTTCACGTGTTTTTGCTCGTTGGACCTGACAACCTCGATCTTTCCTCTCCCTCTTCTTCTTCTTTCTCCCTTTTTTTTTCTCTTATAGTTTTCTTGATTCCTCTTCTCTCTTTGGCAGCGAAATCGAATACTGTATTGCAATCTGTACTTTGAGCTACTGAGATCTTTTAGTCCAAGTCAATCATTGAAGGATTGTTGTAGAATTGTCAAATCAAATTGTTAACCACAAATTTATCCTATTTGGGACATAACTTAATAAGTAAGCATGCATTCATGAATGGATAGAAATTCATTGAAAGAACAAACTTCTTTTTATTGCTTTAGTGATCTGATCATACATGAACTTTAGTAAGGCACATGCTTGAAAGATGAAATCCTAGAAACTAAAGGAAGTTACAAAGGATAAGAAAAATTTGCCCCAGTATTGGTTCCTTGTTCCTCATTCAATTGATTCCCTGCAATGGCCTGATAACTCAACTATTGCCTCTGTGTGGTTACTTCCTTCAACACATCTTCTCCTCATTCTTTCAAAAATAATTGCCCCCGTGTAGCCAATTAAAAGTGACCAAAATTGCCCCAGTGTATTCAGTCAAATGCCGATAAGAATTGCCCTAGTTTGGTGAGCCCTTCCAGGAGTTTCATGCCAAGTTTCTTTGAGTTCTTACCTATTTGTTTGCCCTAACTTTTGCTTAGATCGCCCTTTCGGGTTTTTGACCTAACGGGCCCCCTTTTTTTCTCTAGGCATAGAATCTCTTGACAACATCAGTATTTACGGGCCTTGGCAATTCTTCTCCATCCATATTCTGCAAGATTAATGCTCCTCTTGAAAATGCTTGCTTGACTATATACGGGCCTTCGTAGTACGGAGCCCATTTCCCTCTGGCATCCTCGTGATTAGGGAGAATTTTCTTCAAAACCAAATCTCCCGAATAAAATTCTCTAGGACGAATTTTCTTGTTAAAGGCTCTAGCCATTCTGCTTTGGTATAATTGCCCATGGCAAATAGCTGTCAGTCTTTTCTCTTCTATCATATTCAACTGCTCATGTCGAGTCTTCACCTATTCGGATTCTTCCAACTCTGCCTCCATCAAAACCCTTAGAGAATGAATCTCAATTTCTATAGGAGAGACAGCCTCCATCCCATATACCAAAGAAAAAGGTGTTGCCCCGGTGCTTGATCGTATATTGGTACGATATGCGTGCAAAGCATAGGGTAACATTTCATGCCAGTCTTTGTAGTTCACTACCATCTTGGCAATAATTTTCTTGACATTCTTATTTGCAGCTTCAACTGCACCATTCATCTGGGGCCTGTAAGGAGCTGAATTATGATGCTTGACTTTGAAACTCTCACAAAATTTTTGAATCTCAGCACCGTTGAGATTGGTGCCATTATCTGTTATTATCCTTTCTGGAATTCCATATCTGCAGACGATGTCCCTCTTAAGGAATCTCAAAAACACCTTTTGAGTGATATTGGCATACGAGGAAGCTTCTACCCACTTGGTGAAATAATCAATCGCCACTAAAATGAAGCGATGACCATTGAAAGCTTTAGAATTAATGGGTCCAATGACATCTATTCCCCACATTGAGAAAGGTCATGGAGAGGCCAGATTGTGCAAGGGAAATGGAGGTGCATTTACTCGATCTGCATATATCTGGCACTTCTGGCACTTTCGCACATATTCCATGCAGTCTGTTTCCATAGAGGACCAATAATAACCACTTCTGAGAATTTTTCTTGCCATCATATGACCATTAGCATGAGTTCCACAAATCCCTTCATGGACTTCAGACATGATTATGCGAGCTTCACAAGCATCCACGCATCTAAGCAAAGTGCCATCATGGCTTCTCTTATACAAAATCTCTCCATTCAAGGAAAAGGCCATCGCCAGACGACGAATAGTCTTCTTGTTCACCTCACTTGCCCCAGTTGGGTATTCTCTATGTTGAATATACTGCTTGATATCATGGTACCATGGCTTACCATCTGGCTCATCCTCCACGTTAACACAATATGCAGGCTCACTATGCATCTTTACTTGGATAGGTTGAACATTATTGTGAACATCCAATTTGGTCATTACAGCTAAAGTGGCCAAGGCATCTGCGAACTGGTTTTTATCTCGAGTCAAATGGGAGAAGGTTACCTCCTCAAACTTCTCGATCAGCTGGGTCAGATACTTTTGATAAGGCACCAACTTCGGGTCTTTGGTTTGCCATTCACCGTTCACCTGATAAATGATGAGTGCTGAATCTCCAAATACATTTAGCTATTTGATCCCCAAGTCAATTGCAACTTGTAAACCATTAGCACGGGCCTCATATTCTGCAACATTATTGGTGCATTCAAAACCAAGCTTGATAGCGACTGGATATTGTTTTCCAGTTGGTGAAACAACCACGGCTCCTATGCCACTACCATGCATGTTGACTGCTCCATCAAAATATATCTTCCAAATGGACTTATCCTCCTTTTCTTCTTCTCCTTCCACTTTCAAAATTTCTCCATCAAGGAATTAGGATGTTACTAGTTGTCCACCCTCAAGAGGGTTTTCAGCTAAATGATCAGCAATTACACTTCCTTTGACGGATTTCTGAGTCATGTACTTGATGTCGAATTCTGATAGTATCACCTGCCATTTTGAAACCCTTAATGAAACATGAGGGCTTTCAAATATATACTTCAGGGGGTCCATTCGGGAGATCAACCAAGTGGTGTAATACAACATGTATTGCCTTAACCGTTTTGAGGTCCATACCAGAGCACAACAAGTCTTTTCAATAGCCATGTAACGAGCCTCACATTCATTGAACTTCTTACTCAGATAATAAATTGCCTGCTCCCTTTTCTCTGACTCATCATGCTGCCCCAACATTGCTCCCATTAAGGTTGGCAGTACGGTTAAGTACAATATCAGAGGCCGACCAGAGGTAGGTGGTACCAAAATAGGAGAATTCACTAGATAAGCCTTTATTTTGTCAAAAGCTCCTTGACATTCTTATCCCATTTTCCTGGCTGGTGTTTCTTCAACAATTTGAATATAGGCTCACAAGTACTGGTCAAGTTGGCGATGAATCGAGCAATGTAGTTAAGTCTTCCGAGGAAACTTCTCACTTCACGCTCTGTCTTAGGAGCAGGCATATCCTGTATTGCTTTCACTTTATCTGGATCCACCTTTATTCCTTCTCTACTAACAATGAACCCAAGTAGCTTTCCCGTGGATGCTCCAAAAACATATTTAGCAGGGTTCATCCTCAGTTTGTACTTTTTGAGTCTTTCAAACAGCTTACGCAAAACTGCCACATGACTTTCTCCTTCTCTAGACTTGGCAACTATATCATCCACGTATACCTCAATTTCCTTGTGCATCATGTCGTGGAACAATACAACCATAGCGCATTGGCAAGTAGCCCCAATATTCTTTAATCCAAACGGCATCACTGTGTAGCAAAATGTCCCCCAAGGAGTGATGAAAGTGGTTTTTTCTTTGTCATTGACATCCATGGGGATTTGATTGTACCCTGAGTATCCGTCCATGAATGAAAACATGTGGTTCTTAGCAGCGTTATCAACCAACACATCGATATGAGGGAGTGGGAAATTATCCTTCAGACTAGCCTTATTCAGATCCCTGTAGTCCACACACATTCGGACTTTCCCATCCTTCTTAGGCACAGGCACAACATTAGCTACCCATTCTGGGTGTCTTGACACTTCTACAAATCCTACTTCTAGCTGCTTAGTCACCTCTTCCTTAATCTTCAAGGACATATCAGGATGCATCCTCCTTAACTTCTGCTTCTTTACCTCAACATCTGGATATAGTGGGATTTTATGAGATGCTATCTCCAGATCTAATCCAGGCATATCCCGGTAAGACCAAGCAAAGACATCCATATACTCTTTGAAGAGTGCAATCATTTCTTCACATTCAGGATTTTTCACCATTTTTAACTCCTTTTTCTTTTCTTCTGTCCCCATGTTAATTACCTCGGCTTCCTCACCATTCAAGTCAAATTCCTTCTCGGAATACTCTAGTAATTTTTCAAAACTTTCGACGACTTCTCCCTCTTCATCAGATCCAGGGTCTTCTTCATCAAACATCGCATGGGAAACAATTGATGACTTTTCAAGGTCCCTTTCGTGAGGCGAACTTTCTATGAGACTCAAATCCCTGAAAAGTAATTTTTGTGGAGTTGAAAAAGCAAAATAGAGCGGGAATGAATAAAGGAAGAAAAAAAAACAAAATATTATACGAAATGAAAGAAGAAAAAAATGATAAATGCAAGTGGACAAGTTAAAGTGCAACGAGGAGGAATGTTGAATAATCATGCAAATTCATTAAGTTGATGTCTCAAACAGCACAAACATAAGCTCAAAACACAGCTAATCTTAAACATCAGCTTAGTACAAATATGACCAGACAATTACTTGGACACAATCACATCAATCACTGGTTCGGACTGCCAGTTCTTCAGCGACTCCTCATCAGCAGAGGGACGGATTGCCTTGCTTTCTTCTGGGCCTTCTTCATGCAACGCATTAATAGTGGGATGGTATTGGGAGCGAATGACTTCTCCAGACATGATGACCTCGATTGGTGTTGGGAATGTTTCCTTCAGGTAGGGAATATTCATCATCTTGCCCCTGTCATTTTTCTTCCCGAGGGTCATGCTCCTTGTTCTCTCTTCCAGGGATGCTTTATACCCTAACTCGAACTTGTCCCACTTTTTCGGGAAGGACACCGGCGACCGAGTACCTTGCAATTGTGAGCCCGAGCCTTTTCCTTCCTCGTAACCATTACTTGCCATAATCCGAGCCACCACTTGATCCACACTTTGTGTCGGGGATTCATCCTTACTAACTCCAGTCTCAACTATTTCAAAACTATGCCACAAATTCTCTTCATCTTTCTCTGCACTTTCCACATACGACACTGAAACTGGTTTTGACAACATGATCTCTTCCTCCCCATGTATGGTAATGATTGACCCATTTTCAATATATTTAACACTTTGATGCAGGGTAGAGGGAACAACACTGGCAGCATGGATCCATGGTCTCCCCAAGAGCATTGTGTACCCAGGCTCAATATTCATTACTTGGAACAATACTTAAAAGTTACTTGGACCAATCTCCAGCGGTAACATCACTTCTCCTAAGATGCCTCTCTTATTCCCATCAAAGGCCCGTACCACCATTTCTTGGGGTGACAATTCATCCTTACTTATTGATAATGAAGTCAGAGTCGACATAGGTATGATATTCAGTGCAGACCCCCCATCAATCAAGACCTTTGCAACCATATACCCTTTGCATTTAAGAGTTATGTGTAAGGCCCGTGGGTTTTTCTCAGACCGAGAGGTGATCTCTTCATCCATGAATGTGATCATGTTGACGTGCTTTACCGGGTCCACCATGTTGACAACATTCTCAGGAGTAACATCGGGTTTGACATAAGCCTCATTTAGTACTTTTAGCAATGCCTTTCGATGTAACTCAGATGTCAAAATGAGTGACAGGAGGGATATCATTGCTGGAGTCCTTTTCAACTGTTCCATCACATCGTACTCACTTTGTTTCACGATCTTCAAAAATTCTTCTTCCTCTTCTTTCCCTCTCTCCTCTTCTCTTGCATTTTCCCCCTTACTCCATTCTTTAATATTCTTTTTCTTCTCTACCTCTACTGGGCCATAGCATCGCCCACTCCTTGTTATTCCTCCTACCCTGACTATGTTAGTCACTGGGTCTCCCTCTTGATGTATTTCTGCCACTCGGGCACTCGAAGTCCCTTCCCGACTCCCTTTATCTCCATCCTTATTTCATAGCTCCAGGGCACTGCGCGGGTGTCATTACAAGCAAATGGTGTTGGCTTCTTGACCGTCAATACTACTTTCCCTGACGCTGAAGCTTGGTTGAGGGGTGGTACCTTAAGTACAAATCGTTCAATTACATGGACCTCTTCAGAGGAAGTTACCCCTGGTCTTGCTTGTATTACTCCCAAGGTGAGCAACCTCTGGACTCGATCCTTAAAGTCCCAACAGTTCTCAATATCGTGTCCTGTTGCCCCACAGTGGTAAACGCACTTGGACTCTTCATCATGCCTCTCTTCTCCTTTCACCGATGAAGCTGGTGAAGTGATAACATAACCCGCTATCTTCAGTCCCTCCAATATTCAAATCATCGGCGTATGCAGGCTCATGACTTCTTTTATTGGAGGTCCTTCCATCTCCACGGCATTCGCCTCATTCCTTCCACTATGGTTAGGGATTAGGTTGTTGACGATACTGGGTCCAACCTCTTCTTGAATGTCAAGCTTCCTATAAGCAATAAGCTTCTTTACTGCAGTCTTGAAAGCCTCACAATCTTCAATTGAATGTCCTGGGATATCCATGTGATATTTGCAAGTCAAATTCGGGTTATACCACGCTGGGAATGGTGGTTCTAACAGACGTACAGGATTTTCCGAAATGAGGTGAGTATCGAACAACTTTTGGAATAGATCCGCATTTGAAATGGACAGTCTTGGGAAAGGGGATAGGTTTTGAGGACGAAAGCGACCTTGATTTTGAAAGTTTGGCCGAGGTTGTGGGTGATTTGGGTAGGTTTGTGGAAGTGCAGGTGGGTATCGGGTATAGGTTGGGCGAGTTGGCATATATGGTTGTGGTGTGGGAACATTATTGATTTGGAATTACGGAGTTGGGGTAATGTTTGTGGTAGGCATATCTTGGTGGGGCGGGTAATAAGGAAGTGTAGGTGTTTGGTATGGAAGGTGAGGGTTAAGGTTATATGGTAGTTGGCGGCTTGAGTTTTGTGGGGAATATCGGGGTCTGAAGGTCTGCTGGCGTTGGACATAATTCACCACGGGTTCCTTCTTTTTCGACTAGAATCCCTTCTTGAAGGTAGCATTCTCCGTATTACTCACCGGCAACTTCCCAGCTTTGGCCATAATCTCTATCCTTTCTCCCGCCATTATCAAGTCTGCAAAATCTTTATAGGCAGCCCCGACCATTGCCCCGATAAAAGGATTTCCCAAGGTTCCCAGGAAATATGAACACATCTTAGATAGTGTTAATGGGGGCTGAACTTGGGCTGCCAAGGCTCTCCACCTCTGTGCGTATTGTCTGAAAGGTTCATCACTTCCTTTCTGCATCGAGCTCAATTGTTCCCGGGTCGGAGTTGCATCCAGATTAAACTTGTATTGGCCCATGAATAGGTCAACCAATTCTGTCCAACGAGAGATCTTAGAGTGGTTTAATTGAATATACCACTCTAAAGCAGGACCTGTAAGACTCTCGTGGAAAAAGCTAATGAGAAACTTATCATCCTTGGACCAAACAGCCATCTTGGTTCCATAACTGATCAAATGAAACCAAGGGTTGCCACTTCCATCATACTTGGCAAAATTAGGAATCTTGAAGTCTTTAGGGATTACGACATCTGTGGTAGGACACAGTTCTTCTATTCTCAGAGGCCCATAAGCACTAGGGCCCTTGATTGCCTTGATCTGTTCCTCCATTTTCTCCATCCACTCTTCCCTCATCCTGTCTTTCTCAGTCATGATGTGGCTATTCCCAGAGTGAGGTATTGTTGCTTGCCCTGTAATGGACACATGAGGTTGTTCCCAGGTAGGGCCAGCATAACCAGGAACTTCATTATGGGCACCTTCCAAAGTGCGATACCCCTCCCCAATAGGCATGACAACCGGTGTCGTTTGAGGTGGTTGCTCATGGATCCCCACAGTGATGCCTGAGGTAATAGCCGGGAAAGTCGGGGCGGTCATTGATGGCATATTTACGTATGCTTCAACCCCATTTGTACATCTATTCTCGCTGATTAAGTGAAGAGACTCCTTCATATCTTGCAGTATTGCTTCCAACTGTACTTGGGCTTCTGACACCTCATTTATCCTCCCTGATATTTCATCGATTTCTCTGCTCAAATTTCTCCCTGCCTCAGGATTATTAGCAGCTATTCTGGTCCGAGATCTGATATTGTGAACTCGGATTTGATTGGTATCTTCCTTCCTAGGCCTCGCAATGATTCCTGAATCAAATTGATTTATTAAAACAAAACAACATTAAACAAAGAAAAGGAAAGAAAAAAGTTAGCACTATTGTAAGGATGCTTGGTAATTGTGGAAAGATCTGTACGGACATTCAATAGTAATGCAGGATCCCAAATTCTGCACTTCGGGTTCATCATCCCTTAGGCAAGAATATGGTTGACAGCGATCCCAAGGGAGTATTCTCTCCTCAATGGGTGCTATCTTCTTGGATGTTCACATGCAATGCAGCTATCCTTTCACTGAATACTAGGCTTTCTGTACTTTCGCTGAAGGACGAATCGTCTCAGGTCGAGAGCACAATTGACAGCCTATTCAAGAGGGCATTCATCCTTCAATGAATAATGTCCAGGTGAAAAATAATAAAATCAATGTTTGGAACAAAACACTGCAATTGGTCATTCATATTCATTTCAAAATTTCAATCAGTACAAGGTCTCAGACTCCTCAAAAGGCAACATAAACAACATTACATTAACAACTTGGTTTGTTTCTTCCTAAGACCTTTAGCAAGACCTCGCCAATACTTCATGAATTCAGCTATTTTTTATGGTAGTCGTAACAATGGATTCAGTCGAATTTGAAGGTCTGCCTCTTCAAAATGATCAACCAGTTGCACAACATGATATTGCACGCTATCAGACATGTTCTCATATTTTTTTTCCATTCTTCTTTTTCAGCCCTTTGATCTTGTGCTACTGATTGCCACATTTCTGCCCATTTTTCTTTGTGCCTCACTAGTCTTTGGGCTTCGAGTCTCCACTGCTCATGGTCTCGCCCCAACTCTTGAATTTTCAGATTTAAATGTTCATTCTTTCGGTTTGCTTCCACGAGTGCATCATGATATTTGGTAGCTAATGCTCGTCCTTGGTCAGAGCGGCCCTTTGCTTCAGTCAAAGCCTCTTGTAAGGCTTGCATTCTACGGTCTTGTATCCTAGCATTCGCCTCCAACTTTCCTTTCTCTTGCAAAATCAACACCATTGTCTCTTCCTGAGCGCTTATCTTTGCTCGCAATTCACGAACTTCTGTTGTGGCCTTTTCAAATTCTGTCTCCTTTCCTTTCCTTGCCCTTTTTACTCGGCTTGGGGTTTCAGCCATATCTGCACATGTGTCTTTTAAATATTCAACTTCATCAGCTAGCTTCTGGCATCGACTCTGGTGGATGACTACTTTTAACTCAGCGGCTTCCTTTTCTTGTTCCAAGACTTTCATCTGTGCTTTCAATCTTTCCATCTCGGTGGCCATTTGAGGTATGATCTGAGGATGACCTTTATCCTCTGAAACTGTCTGAGAGATACTATTTTGCACCCTTCTTACCTCTCTCCATTGCAAGTATTCAGGGGTACAGACTACCACATGCTTCCCCAATTCCTTTATTCCTGCCATATGAATATTCTTCCAAGCATCTCTAATCTCTTTTTCTCGCTTAGTAGTGCTCCTGTCTTGTTGGTATAAGAAGCTGAGCCCTTCAAGTTGCTTTTCGTTGGGCACATATTGAGTCCATCGGAGTTGTCTAAGTACAAGGATTAGCGCGTATGATACACCACCTCTAGGGCTCATCAAAGGAACATTAGGGAAGTCACCACAGCTGAAAACTATCTCTTCTCCATGATACCACGGGCATACCCATTTGAAAGCATCTGGCCCCATCCTCATGAACTCATTTTTCCATTCATAAGCTTTTTGTTGCTTCACTGGTATGCGACCAAAATTCCTTAACGGGTCAAGTAGGAGTCCCAGGCGATTGTGCACATCCATGTGTGTTATGATCCAAACGTACAACATGTGTGTACAACATCGAATCTTTCTACCACCCTTTTGATGACAGATTTCTAGTGTCAAGAAAGTATCAGCAAGAATAGCAGAGACTGGATTTGCTTTATGCTTCTCAAACTTGAAGAATACATCCATTGCTGCTTGATCTACCATATCTGAGGTAAATGGGAATAACACTAACCCAAAGATGGTTAAGGCCAGTGTTTTGTTGAAGAAATCCCACTTTCCTTGTTGTGCTAGATACTGAAGATGTGCTTCGAGGTAGCTTTTCTTCAAGCCTTCTGTTCCTCCCCTTTTTTCCCTGCCCAATTGACTTGTTTGAGCCCCTATCAGTTCTGCTATCTTCCTTACTGACACATAATACCCTCCATAAAGATAAACATTTGGGTGCTTGCTCATTGGGAGTCTTAACATGATAGCGTACTCTTTAAGGGTCGGTGCAATATCTAGGTCAGGCAACTCAAAACATTTCAGAGAATGGTTCCAAAATTGAGCTAGGCCACTCAAGACAGGCTCTTCGACTGTGATGCGCAATAAATCTAGGATCTGCCTATAATCACTCGAAAACTCTGATCGAGCTTCAAGAGTCATCTGTTGAGTAATGTCTCTCATATGCCTATCACTGCCATTAACTGCAATCTTCATGTTCCTCTTGAGGTCAACTGCATTGCTTATGTTTTACCCACGACACCTTTCTTCTATCCTTTGCTATTGATAAATACCAATCTTTCCACTTTACCAAGCAAACTCACCTTACAATACTAAAAAAAAAAGTGTAAGCATGCCAGAAAAAGAATGGTGCACCCTAAGGGTACCTCTTATCGAGGTAACTCTAGAGAATGTATCCTAACAATCTACATGGAGAAACCCTTATAGGGTTGTAAACCCAAAGGATGATGCATGATATGCAAATACATTTTTTTTTGCTAAAAAAGGCATGACAATGCGAGACGAGATATCCCCTTCTTTTTTTTTTTATGCAGTGAATGACATGAAAATGTAAGATATTATTATTTTTTGAATGAATGAATGAATGATATGTGAAAGCGATAAATAAAGGTTTTTTTTTTAAGAAAGGAAATGAAGATGATGTATTTTTGATGATTTTTTTTTGGAAAAAGAAACTGCAAGAATGAGTGATATGAGAAACAGATAAATAAAGAAGAAGAAGAAGTACGCTCCCTTTTGTGCCCTAGTCAAGTGGAACTTAAGATTTGACAGTCACTATGTTCAATCTATTAGTGCAAGATTTTTCAGGACGGTCTAAACTTCTAAAAGTCATGGTTCCCAGATTGTCCTTATCTATAAAGACAAGGTCCCAAATCATGAATTAATCACAGGTAGAGATAAACCCTCTCAATATGATTCGTCCATGATAATGGTAACAATCTGAGTGGTGTCTCAACAAATGTCAAGTGAGCATAAAGCCCCTCAATAACAAAAGCTGAGACCCCTCCTACTCCTTGGGTTCGCACAGACTCAGGTATAGAGCCCAAAAAGTGTGTGAGGTAAGTGACGGTGATGTGTGTGAGGGAGCATACAAACCTGTTGTCGCGACCGGTGACCGCGGCGAAAAATAGCAACTCGATAGGATTTTAGAATATGAAATTGAGAAAATGGAGTCGCCACCAATTTTATTTTTAACTTAGGAAAAATTGGAAAAACCTCTTATTTGGAAATGGTCTTTGGAACCAGATTGGATTCGGGAGTCGGTTATGCTTAGGGAAGGGTGGAAACTTAATCCCACTGCACCCCTAACGCACCCGTCCTAAGACGGTACCTTGAGTTAATTGTGCAAATCATTAACAATCCTTGGAATATTTATTTTACCCTTTTTACAAAAACATTGTAACTATTTACAAAGCGAAACCACAAAAATTATGAAAATTTAATTTTGGCTTGAGAGAAATGAAATTCTGCTCCTACGTATCCCCTGGTGCAATGGGGAACTCAAAGTTACGTAGTTCTCTAAAAAATATTTGTGGGTTGGTTGATTTTAATTAAAATAATTTCAAAATTTTGAATTAACAAGCCGTCGCGACTCAGTTATCCAAATTAAGGATTAAATAGGTGAAGCTCGCGCCACGCTAGAGACGTCACCCATTGATTATCAAGTTAAAATTATCAATTAATGATTGATTTTATTTTTAATTATTTAAAAAAATTTGATTTAACAAGTTATCGCGACTCAGTTAATCAAATTAAGGATTGAATAGGTGAAATTAAATTCGTCACGCTAGAGACGTCACCCATTATTCATCAAGTTTGTTACGAAATTTTTATTTAAGATTATCAATTAGCGATTTAACTTAAAAAAAACATGATAATAATAATAATAATAATAATAATAATAATAATGTAAATCATCAAGTCATCGTCGCAACTCGGATATTTACAAAATATAAGGGTTAGCAAGTCGTCGCAACTCAGGTAACTCATTTTTATTCCTTTTTAAAAACTTTTAATTATTTCTTTATTTATCATTTTTAACTCCCAAAATCTAGCCCAACAAAGCGATAATAAATGAAATAAAAAAAAAAAAAAAGAACAAGGAAACGTAAAAAGAAAACCAAGAAACAGATAACCCAAAGCGGGAGATATAACAGTAAAGACCTCGTTTACGATCAAATTAGCAAGGGAGGGTGGCTGGCTTCTTCGGTTCGACGGTCGAATTGCTTTCTGAAGTCCGACGGTCGGGAGCTACTTTATGAGATCCAACGGTCGAGCACAAGGTTGCTCAATAAACACTCGGTAATGCAAGAGGTGACTCGTAGGAGAGGGATCTGGTATTGGCAGCCCGACAGTCGGTTGGTTGAAGGATTTTGTATCTGATCCGACAGTCGGTTGGTTGAAGGATTTGGTATCTGATCGACGGTCGATTGGGAAGGATTTGGAGTTCGACGGTCGGTTGGAAAGGATCTTGGGTCGGTCGGTGAGGGGAAAGATTTAGGGTTCGACGATCGAGTTGGAGGTTGGTGGATGGTGATAGAGTTTGGATGGGTTGTCGGTGAGGGGTAGTAGGCCGGTGTGGTTCGACGGTCGAGTGAAGGGATGGATTCGATGGTCGAGTGAGGGGATGGAGTTTGGTTGATGGTGATGGAGGTTTGGATGGCTCGTCGGTGAGAGGAGTGGAACTCACGGTTCGACGGTCGGGTGGAGAATGTAGGTGGTCTTGCTTTTGGGGTCCGACGGTCGGATGTGATGGAGTTTGTGCTTGAGTTCGACAATCGAAAAGGGGAAGGATGTGGCTCTTTGGATTTCGACGGTCGATGTATGTGATGGTGTTTGAAATGTGGTTTGGAGATTTGAGAGGTAGGTGGTCTGGTTTGTGGGATGGTTTCGACGGTCGGGTTAGAGGTGAAGGTGGGCTTTGTGAAAGTTGGTCGAGGGTCACAATGGTATGGTTCGACGGTCGAGTTGGAGGTGAAGGTGGGCTAGTAAGCGGGGTGGTTCGACGGTCGAGTTGGAGGTGAAGGTGGGCTTTGTGAAGTTGGTCGAGTGAGGGGATGGATTTGGTTTAAAGGATTACGGCCCGACGGTCGATTGTAATGTGGTCTTATGGTGGTAAGAAGGTGATGAGAATGGGGTGAAGTTTGGAGGATCCGGGGTTCAACGGTCGGTTGAAAGGCGATGGCTTACGTGCGGTCCGATGGTCGGATGAGAGGATGGATTCGACGGTCGGTGGGAGGTTGATGACGAGAAAATGCTTGGGTGATGGAAGGTGGATGCCAAGGGAGCTTCTTTGCCATGGATGATAGTTTGATGGCGATGGTAGGTGAAGGAGAGGAAGATAGGTGGTTGATGGTGATTTTCACGGTATAGGGGGTTTTTGGTGGTTGATGGGAAGATATGATGAATATGTGTTTGGAAGATGATTATGAGGAAAGGTCACGGTCGTGGCATGGTGAGAGGGGAGTCACGGTTATGGTGGTGTTTTGGTTGAAATGGAGTGAGGGATGGTTAGAGGATGATCAAGATGGTAGATGGTGGGTGGAAAGGTTTTGGTTATGGTGGTGAACAAGAGGCGAGTCCACGGTTTTGGAGGGGTTGTTTGGATGTTGATGGAGATGAAGATGGTCCTTTTTGTTTAAGGATGAAGAGGTGGTTTTTTGATAGTGAGGATGAGTGTCGAGACGTGAATCCAAATCCTCGAGTTGGCTCTTTCCCCGGATAAATAAGTCCTCTCCTCAAGCTATCATCTGCTATCCCTTTATGGTATGGACAACATGGGAGCGTGATAATGGAATGGGTGTGTCTTTGTATAATGGAGTGGGTGAATTAGTGAGGAGTAGGTGCAATTAGTGAGGGAGCAGGTGTGTATTACGTGAGTGAGTGGAGAGCAAAGTAGAAAAAGAAAAGAAAAAAAAAAATGGAGTGAGTGTGTGTTAGTGGGAACATGAGTGTGGTCTTTGCATGGTAGTGAGGGTGGTTAGAATAAAATAAAAAAAAATGAGAAGAAAAGAGTGTTGTGTTAGTGCTACGTGAATGAGTGAAGTGGGGTGTGAGAATGTGAATGTGAATGGAGTGGTTAGAAAATAAAAAATAAATGTGATTTTTTTTGTTTTAATTATTGTTTATTTTTTTTAGCCCGGTCAAAATTGGGTGTTCATAGTTACCCCTCTTTACTTGTTGCTTATTAGATAAAAAGAAAAATTGTGGTTTTTCATTTTATCGTCGTAAGAAATGAGTAAAGAAATGAACTCCAATTTTGTCCGGCAATGCATAAGAGGATAAATGCAACACAAAGTAAGAACAATGACAGGAAGTTAAAATGCATGGAGCCAATGCGCTCAACAGAAATTAAAATGTATGGAGCCGATGTGCTTAACAGAAAGTAAAATGCATAGAATGCATAGAGCCGATGCGCTCAAAGAAATTGACAGAAATTTAAAATGCATGGAATGCATGGAGCCGATGCGCTCAGGAATTTAAAATACAGGAGCCGATGCGCTCAAAAGGTAAAAGACAGGAATTAAAAGACAGGAGCCGATGCGCTCGAAATTTAAAAGACAGGAATTAAAAGACAGGAGCCGATGCGCTCAGAATTAAAAAAAGACAGAGCCGATGCGCTCAAAAGGTAAAAACAAGAATTAAAAGACAGGAGCCGATGCGCTCGAAATTAAAAGACAGGAATTAAAAGACAGGAGCCGATGCGCTCAAAAAGTAAATGACAGGAATTAAAAGACAAGAGCCGATGCGCTCAAAAAGTAAATGACAGGAGCCGATGCGCTCAAAAAGCAAAAGACAGTAATTTAACAGACAGGAGCCGATGCGCTCAAAATTAAAAGACAGGAATTAAAAGACAGGAGCCGATGCGCTCAAAAAGTAAATGACAGGAGCCGATGCGCTCAAAAATAAAAGACATGAGCCGATGCGCTCGAAAGTAAAACGAGAAATTCAACAAAAAAAGACAAGGAGCCGATGCGCTCAAAGTAAAAAGACAGAGCCGATGCGCTCAAAAGTAAAGACAGGAGTCGATGCGCTCAAAGTAAAAGATGAAATTGAAATGCATGGAGGAAATTTAAAAGACAATGCGCTCAACGAAAGTAAAAAAAACAAAGGGCAAGCGAGTCCAATTTAAGGAAACTTAAAGGACAATGGGCAACTGAGTCCCTGAATTTAAATGACAATGGAATAAGCATCTTGATCAAAAAGATTTTTTTCTTCTTTTTTTATTTTTCTCATTTTCTTTTCTTTGTTTTTCCTTTGCTTTTTTCTCTCTTTTTCTCTTTTTTTTTTTTCCTTTTTTTTTTTTTTTTTCTTTTCTTTTTCTTCTCTTTTTTTTCTTTTTCTTTCCCTTTTTTTTTCTTTCTTTTTTTTTTTTTTTTTTTATTTTCTAAATTTTATTTAAAAACATTTGAACCAAGGACGACTTTGGAAAGCTTTGACCACTCAAACTTTATTCACATGCTTTTCTTCCTTAGACCCTTGATTCTTTCCTTCTTCTTCTCTTTCTTTGTTTGCCACTTTCAACTTTCCTTTCAAGGAATGGGATGAACTTGAATGACTCCTTGAGAGAAAATTTTGCCCCAGTGTTTAACTTTAACTCTCATCCAGTTGATTCCCATGGCGCTTGATAACTCAATCACTGTCTGCTTGCTACTTCCTTCAACACAGCTTCTCCTTAATCCTTCAAAAATTTTGCCCCAGTATGGCCAACTAAATGCAAACAAAACTGCCCCTGTGTAGCTGATCACACGCAATTCAAAATTGCCCCAGTTTGGGTGCACCCTTCAAGGTGTTTCAGGCCAATTTCCTCTGAGATTTTGTCCATCTATTTGCCCTAACTTTTGTTTAGACCGACCTTTCAGGTTTTCAGACTAAAGGCTCTTTTCCTTCTTTTTTTTTTTAAACTTTTGTTTAGGCCGCCCTTTCGGGTTTTCAACCTAACGAGTTTTTTTTTTTTTTTTTTTTTTTTTTTTTTTTTTCGGGTACCTCCTCTTCCATCAATTGGGATTTCCAAGATCTCTTCGATCTGAATTGGTCAATAAGAAATTACCATTAGATGGTCAAATCATGGCGTTGTACTCATGTTCACTTTACCTGAAGCATTATGTCACAGACACTCATGAATTCAAAAAGTACAACAGGGAAGAAACGAACAACTTCCAGATTGTTCTTAGAAGTTTGACTACAGAAAGGATGTTATTTACAACGGTTAAAGACACAAGAAGTAAAATAGCAAGAAAATCAAAAGATTTTTTTTTTCGCTCGAGTCAAGATTCGACAACTGGACATCATTAATTATCAAACACCCCCCCACACTTACTCTTTTGCACGTCCTCGGGCAAAACAGAAAAAACCAAAACTAGGGAACAAAGAAAAACAAAACAAACTCAAAAGGTAAAAACTCTAAAAGACTCAATTTCAAATGACATTCAAGAACGAAGAGCAATTAATAATTCAAGTAATTAAAACATTCATGAGGTAACACATCTTCACATCTCAAATCAATAAGCAAGGATACTTCAATTGAAAAACATGAGTAAAGAATGATAGATCCTCACAGAATTTACTCTCAATCTCTCAAGTGTTTAAAAGGTAGGTATTTCACTCAATTCAACCCATGAAAATTGCACTACCATAAGCTTGCTTATCTTCTACTTCTCCACTACTTAAAACACATGCACACACAAATCATGAGGACTTTATTCAAGGTTGTAGTGAGGTCAAGGTAAAGGTGGAAGTAATATGGATATGTCAAGTTAAATACCAAAGAGAATAGAAGAGCATTATGATACAGTTAGAATGGAGAAGATGTTTGAGAACATTCAGTCTAACTTTCCCAAGATTTTTTTTTCTCATACAGGACAATGACCAATATCTAACTAATGTTTTGTTAAAGATCAATTGGTAGATTGAATTTCTTTAGGCTTGAACATTCTCCTTCTATTCCTGTTATTTCCAATCATCCACCCTCATTCTAGGTATGAATATATCACATGGTGCATTCTTTTGATTGTAGCAATAATCAGCTCTTTTTTTTTATATAGAAACATATTTTCTTTTTTTTTTTTTCTTTTTTATATAACCAATCTGCACATGCACCCCCACACTTGTTCAAGAACTCATCAAATAACAAAGTCAATGCTCTCTTATTCCCTAAGGTTGGGTTAGAACATGGTTTTTCATTTAAGGCACGTAATGAGTTAGAAACAAAGAATGGTCAAATAAGCTCAAAGGGGTTAAGTAAAGGAAAATATACAAGGTTGACAAGAATCAGAAAATTTTCAAGAAGTCAAAAGAGTGCTTGATATCATATTGAAAACAAGGTTGGCTATTTGGTTAAACTAGCTAAGAAAGAGGGCCTCAATCATGTTCATGCATGCAAGTGAAACGTAGCCTCAAAAAGAATCAAAGCAAGTTCTAGAGTGATCATCATCATGAGTGAAAATCACACAAGAAAGAAGAGAATGGCATAAATGTTGAATCCATCCATTAGGCTCAAGATCTCACAAGATATAGTTCTATCATTCTCAGTCCACCAATTCAACATCCATAATCAAACATATGATTTTTAAGAAAGAAGACAATTAACTCAATCATGCAAATTTCCTGAATTTCAATTGCTACTTCCACACAAACTAGTTATCTACCCCAACTAAAATGCGTCTCAAGAGTAAAATTTACTCCCTACTCGCCATCCTTAAGCTGGTTTAGAAAATTTGACAAACACACCTTTTTTTGTTTTTTTGTTTTTTGTTTGTTTTTTGTTTTTTTTTTTTTTTTTTTTGTTTTTTATTTTTTGTTTTTTTTTTTTTTTTTTTTTTTTTTTTGCATAACCATCCTTCCCCCAACCAGATCATAACATTATCCTCAATATGATATAGAAAAGAGCAAAACAAACGATAAGAAGTGAATCAACGCAAGCGAAAAGAAACACACGGTCAGTCTGCCGCATCGACCACGATAAGAAATGAATCAACGCCAAGCAAAAAAAAAGCAACACGGATCAGTGTCACATCGACCCTAAAAAGAAATCGAGATAATAAAACTTAAGTACTTCCACAATTTAATACTAATTAATTACTACCTAAAAACACTCCTTACTCGCCACCAATTAAGATGCGTCTCAAGAGAAAAATTACTCCTTTACTCGCCATCCCTATTTACTTTTGTTGTTAATTGATGACAAACACAACAAACATATTAACAAACACACTTTTGAATTTTTTTTTTGTTTTTTTGTTTTTTTTTATATTTAGGCACACAACGATCCTTTCCCCCAACCAGATCATAACATTATCCTCAATGTTAAAATATAGATGAGTAAAGGATAGAATAAATTACCTGTTGGAGAAAGCAGACACAAATTTAAACAGAAACAAAGTACAATAAAATCAAACCGATTAAAGAGAAAGTGTCGATCGCTTGCTTTTCTTGTTACTTCCTTCGCGCTTCTGTTGACCAATCTATCTCGAGCTAATACCTTATCGGTACATACTCAAAAGCTTCCAATTTATCAATGAGCTCATCAATAGTGGAGGCGAGAGATAAGAAGTTGTCTTCTTAGAAGGAGTGATAAATTTGTTCCACGACTTTGTTAAGAAGAAAAAATAACAAAAGGTCAAAGAAATTATTAACATTCAACAAACCAATGGGTTTATGGTGGATGTTCGGTTCGGCCAAGAGACAATTTGAAAAATTTCTTCCAAAGTACCAAAACCACTGGTAAGACAAGAAATGCATCGAATTTTCAACCATTATTTTCATGCGTCCATGCATGGATGTTACTAATTTCTTCTCCAACTGTCTTGCCGGTGATGTTATTTTCACTAAAGGTTTAGGAATAACACCTAAAACCGACTGCCTCCTATAAAAGAAAGAAAGTGAAACAGCCCCCATTAACCCACGACAACCTCCCCATATACAAGATGAATATTCCTCGCAGCAAGTGATCGACCAAGAGTGCTAGTTGCGTTTACAAACTCTAGTCCCTTCCCATAACTCGACCCAAAAAAACACAGACATTTTTGAGGTTACGAATAGAAGGCCCCATTCTATACTCTTTCTCTCTTTGAGTGTTTCTGAGTTGAAGATGAAGGAGAAAATGGAGTGTTTAAATAAGAAAAAGAATGGAAAGGGAAATAATTGCACCTAAAAGGGTAGGTCGGACTTGTTGTCAGAAAAGGTTGAATTTAAGAAACATAAAATCCTTTTTTTTGTGTTTTTTTATGTTTTTTTTTGTGTTTTTTTTTTTTTGTTTGTGTTTTTTTTTTCAAGAAAACCATCAGGGTAAAGAAGTCTAGAAACCCCTGAAGGATCCCATCCAAAGGATCGTCTGTCCAAAACCAAAATTCAACAAAATCATACAAAGATAAAATAATAACAAATGATTATATACTTTTATGTACAGGTTTCATGGCAGATCTTTATACTGCGCGTCATGAGTGCAGTAATACCAAGACGGCTCAGCCAATCTGGGCATTCTTCTCCCTCCCGCTTGTGGGATATTTTGGATTGAGCTACGACGCCACTAATTAAAGTGCGTAAATCGATGACTACCACCAACGACCACGGCCGGTGAGAGGTCATTTGAAGAGCCCATGGCATTAAATCACGGGATTCGGCTCGGAGGCATTGTCACGCGAGAATGCAAACACGGGACGCTTCTTTACGTCCATCGACAAGTAGAGCCTTTGGTTAAAACACAGGAATGCTTGCGCGGCTCTCTACGAGCATGGCACACGAACCTTATTTACCGACCGGCGTGCAAAGGTCCACCCGAGTCAATGGGTCCGCCACTCCACGCGGGGGCTCCTAATCTAATTAAAGACCAAGTACAACCGAAGTTTCGCCTTTTTTTTTTCATTTTTTTTCATTTTTTTCATTTTTTTTTTTTCATTTTTTTTTTTCTTTTATTTTTCTTTTTTCTTTCATTTTTTCTTTTGAAATATAATATATACATGTTGTTGTGATTGTGGCTCACATCTTCCTCTAATTTCACCTCCAGAAACGGCTTACACGCCTTCTATGAGTCGAGGATAAGCTTTTCATCCAATTTTCTTATAAATTGGCAAACAGGGTCTTTTTGAGTCAGATCCCTAAGACTATAACGCTCTTGTTCGTCCTTGAAGAGATTCCACAATCTAAGAAGTTCACGCTGCACAACTCCACAAGAATGCGTCTCAAGAGTCAATAAGATATTATCTAATGACTCCTTACTCAGTCCATTCTTAATAAAGAAAATTTTATCTTCTCTATTTGTGAAAATCATCCCCAAAGTACGACATCGCTTGTTACAGTTCCATCGTCCACATTTGTGACAGACTTGTAACCTTTTTGCTCTTCTCCTTTTAGAATATGAACTTCTTCCAAGACCGGGCATATATGAGTCAAATGAAATTGAGGACTCACCTGCTAATCGGACCTTTGCTTCAATTATCCAGCGTACATCTTCGGGCATACCTTTGTGCATTAACAATCTCAATCTTTCACATCGAACTTTGTAGATTTTTCTCAGAGCATTTTGAGGAAGAGAAGGAAAATATTTGCTCAAGTTTGAAAGAATGACATCCATTTTGAAGGAGAAGAAGGGTTCAGTTATTTTGGGAAACTGAAAGACAAACCGACTCGAGAGTCACGGAGTACCGTTATCCGCCGTTTAACCGGGAACACAAAGAACTCAAGAACTTGGTTTTCCAGGAATGGCTGAGTCTTTGGTCATTAACTTTAAGCGCATTACCATTCCTAGGATCCTCAATATCTATGGCCCCACGTGTTTGACAACCAAAGAACCGCACCACCTAGATCTCAATTTTTCCAAGGAGTAGCGCAGATGATAATCTCAAAGCGAACTTTATTGACCAATTTCACATGACTTTTGCAAAAGGTGTAACAGACCTTGAATAAAGAAAGCCAATAAAATCCATACTGCAAGATTTTTGCAGTTGTTGTCACTGAAAACAATGACCTCCACATGCTTCCGATAAAATTTAATGGCACTACCTACCTCATTATTGGGTACACAGCTGTCTTTTTTTTTTTTTTTATTCATAATGTGGATGGAGAAGGTTCATCACCTTCATTTCTGCATTCTCTGGAAGTTCTTGAAACTGTTTGAGGCGGTGTCTTCTTTCCTTAGTCGCGCAATAGTTGCCGAACACGGTAACATCATACAAGGAATGTCATGCATAAGATGAGATGAATGAAATGAAAACATTTTCTTTTCAAATGCATGGAATGAAATGCATGATTTATTTTTTTTATATATATTTTTAGAATGCTAAAGATGTCATGCATGAATTTTTTTTTATGAGAATGCCTGATTTATTTTTATTTTTTTTAAATGCTAAGGATGGCATGAAAATGCATGATTTTTTTATTTTTTATTTTTAAGAATGCTTGGAGTGTCATGAAAATGCATGATTATTATTATTATTATTATTTTTTAAAAGAATGCTAGGAATGCAAGATGATTTTTTCTTAGGAATGACATAAAAACGCAAGATAATGTATTTTTTTAAGTTTTTTTTTAATGCAAGAATGGATAGCATGAGGAAAGAAGAAGTATGCTCCCTTTGTGTCCTAATGGGATTGCCTTAAACTTAGGACTCTCCATCCTAAAGATCTAAGAGTCCTTCTGATTCGTGAGAACTTTCATTGGGTGGCTCTTCTGTTCTAAAGGTCTCTAGAGCCAAGTCCTATTTCAGAATGTTGACCACGAAATAGTGGGTAAACCACTAGGTGTGGGACATCCATGAAAAAGGCACACTCTAGATGAGGTTTTCGCGATAACCAAACAGGAAGTACATCCAAAATGGCTACCACTACGCAACCTCTACTTAACTTAAGCTTCACTCAGACCCGGGTATAGGGCCCCACTCGATTGTGTGTGCTTTATGTGTAGGTGCGTGGGTCTTTGAGAGCGTACAAACCTGTACAAAAATTTAAAAAGAAACTACCCCCAACCCGCAAAAACATATATACAATACAGCAAAACAATCATCTATCCTAAGGTTTCAACAATTATGCACAAATATATACAAGTAACAATATACATAAGATAATGCTATCAGATATTTACATAAAACAAAAATAAATAAAATCCATTTACAAACAAAAAGAAAACAAAAACGAAGATAAAAGGGGTAAAATAAATAAATAAAAATTATTAACAATTTGCACAACTAACAACAACAGGCTTGACTCTCCAATTCTCCCGATTGGAGTCGCCATCTGTCGCGACCTAGGTGGCCATGGCGAAAAATAGCAACTGGATAGGATTTTAGAATATGAAATTGAGAAAATGAAGTCGCCACCAATTTTATTTTTAACTTAGAAAAAATTGGAAAAACCTCTTATTTGGAAATGGTCTTTGGAACCAGATTGGATTCGGGAGTCGGTTATGCTTAGGGAAGGGTGGAAACTTAATCCCACTGCGCCCTAACGCACCCGTCCTAAGACGGTACCTTGAGTTAATTGTGCAAATCATTAACAATCCTTGGAATATTTATTTTACCCCTTTTTACAAAAACATTGTAACTATTTACAAAGCGAAACCACAAAATTATGAAAATTTAATTTTGGCTTGACAGAAATGAAATTCTGCTCCTACGTATCCCCTGGTGCAATGGGGAACTCAAAGTTACGTAATTCTCTAAAAAATATTTGTGGGTTGATTGATTTTAATTAAAATAATTTCAAAAATTTGAATTAACAAGCCGTCGCGACTCAGTTATCCAAATTAAGGATTAAATAGGTGAAGCTCGCGTCACGCTAGAGACGTCACCCATTGATTATCAAGTTAAAATTATCAATTAATGATTGATTTTATTTTTAATTATTTAAAAAAAAATTGATTTAACAAGTCGTCGCGACTCAGTTAATCAAATTAAGGATTGAATAGGTGAAGTTCGCGTCACGCTAGAGACGTCACCCATTATTCATCAAGTTTGTTACGAAATTTTTATTTAAGATTATCAATTAGCGATTTAACTTAAAAAAAAACATGATAATAATAATAATAACAATGTAAATCATCAAGCTGTCGCAACTCAGATATTTACAAAATATAAGGGTTAGCAAGCTGTCGCAACTCAGGTAACCCATTTTTATTCCTTTTTAAAAACTTTTAATTATTTCTTTATTTATCATTTTTAACTCCCAAAATCTAGCCCAACAAACTGATAATAAATGAAATAAAAAAAAAAAAGAACAAGGAAACGTAAAAAGAAAACCAAGAAACAGATAACCCAAAACTGGGAGATATAACAAGTAAAGACCTCGTTTACGATCAAATTAGCGAGGAGAGGGTGGTGGCTTCTTCGGTTCGACGGTCGAATTGCTTTATGAAGTCGACGGTCGGGAGCTACTTTCTGAGATCAACGGTCGAGCACAAGGCTGCTCAATAAACACTCTGGTAATGCAAGAGGTGACTCGTAGGAGAGGGATCTGGTATTGGCAGCCCGACAGTCGGTTGGTTGAAGGATTTGGTATCTGATCCGACAGTCGGTTGGTTAAAGGATTTGGTATTTGATCTGACAGTCGATTGGGAAGGATTTGGAGTTCGACGGTCGGTTGGAAAGGATCTTGGGTCGGTCGGTGAGGGGAAAGATTTAGGGTTCGACGATCGAGTTGGAGGTTGGTGGATGGTGATAGAGTTTGGATGGGTTGTCGGTGAGGGGTAGTAGGCGTGGTGTGGTTCGACGGTCGAGTGAAGGGATGGATTCGATGGTCGAGTGAGGGGATGGAGTTTGGTTGATGGTGATGGAGGTTTGGATGGCTCGTCGGTGAGAGGAGTGGAACTCACGGTTCGACGGTCGGGTGGAGAATGTAGGTGGTCTTGCTTTTGGGGTCCGACGGTCGGATGTGATGGAGTTTGTGCTTGAGTTCGACGGTCGAAAAGGGGAAGGATGTGGCTCTTTGGATTTCGACGGTCGATGTATGTGATGGTGTTTGAAATGTGGTTTAGAGATTTGAGAGGTAGGTGGTTTGGTTTGTGGGATGGTTTCGACGGTCGGGTTAGAGGTGAAGGTGGGCTTTGTGAAGTTGGTCGAGGGTCACAATGGTATGGTTCGACGGTCGAGTTGGAGGTGAAGGTGGGCTAGTAAGCGGGGTGGTTCGACGGTCGAGTTAGAGGTGAAGGTGGGCTTTGTGAAGTTGGTCGAGTGAGGGGATGGATTTGGTTTAAAGGATTACGGCCGACGGTCGGTTGTGATGTGGTCTTATAGTGGCGAGAAGGTGATGAGAATGGGGTGAAGTTTGGAGGATCGGGGTTCAACGGTCGGTTGAAAGGCGATGGCTTACGTGCGGTCCGACGGTCGGATGAGAGGATGGATTCGACGGTCAGCTGAGAGGTTGATGACAGAAAATGCTTGGGTGATGGAAGGTGGATGCCAAGGGAGCTTGCTTTGCCGTGGATGATAGTTTGATGGGCGATGGTAGGTGAAGGAGAGGAAGATAGATGGTTGATGGTGATTTTCACGGTATAGGGGGTTTTTGGTGGTTGATGGGAAGAGATGATGAATATGTGTTTGGAAGATGATTATGAGGGAAAGGTCACGGTCATGGCATGGTGAGAGGGGAGTCACGGTTATGGTGGTGTTTTGGTTGAAATGGAGTGAGGGATGGTTAGAGGATGATCAAGATGGTAGATGGTGGGTGGAAAGGTTTTGGTTATGGTGGTGAACAAGGCGAGTCACGGTTTTGGAGGGTTGTTTGGATGTTGATGGAGATGAAGATGGTCCTTTTTGTTTAAGGATGAAGAGGTGGTTTTTGATAGTGAGGATGAGTGTACGCAGGCGTGAATCCAAATCCTCGAGTTGGCTCTTTCCCCAGATAAATGAGTCCTCTCCTCAAGCTATCATCTGCTATCCCTTTTATGGTATGGACAACATGGGAGCGTGATAATGGAATGGGTGTGTCTTTGTATAATGGAGTGGGTGAATTAGTGAGGAGTAGGTGCAATTAGTGAGGGAGCGGGTGTGTGTTACGTGAGTGAGTGGAGAGCAAAGTAGAAAAAGAAAAGAAAAAAAATGGAGTGAGTGTGTGTTAGTGGGAACATGGGTGTGGTCTTTGCATGGTAGTGAGGGTGGTTGGAATAAAATAAAAAAAAATGAGAAGAAAAGAGTGTTGTGTTAGTGCTACGTGAATGAGTGAAGTGGGGTGTGAGAATGTGAATGTGAATGGAGTGGTTAGAAAATAAAAAATAAATGTGATTTTTTTTTGTTTTAATTATTGTTTATTTTTTTTTAGCCCGGTCAAAATTGGGTGTTCACACCTGTACAAAAATTTAAAAAGAAACTATCCCCAATCTGCAAAAACATATATACAATAGTCGTGCAAAGAATCATCTATCCTAAGGTTTCAACAATTATGCACAATTAAGTACAAAATATATACAAGTATATCATGTCAAAACAAACGCGGGAATAACGCTATCGATCGGATATTTACATAGAACAAAATAAATAAAATCCATTTACAAACAAAAAGAAAACAAAAACAAGGATAAAAAGGGTAAAATAAATAAATAAAAATTATTAACAATTTACACAACTAACAATAATAGGGCTGACTCTCTAAATATCCCCAGTGGAGTCACCATCTGTAGCGACCGGGATCGCGGCGAAAAATAGCAACTCAAGTGATTTTAAAATATGACAATGGAAAATGGAGTCGCCACCAATTTTATTTTAACTTAGGAAAAATTGAAAAATTTTTCTTTGAAAACGGGAGTCGGTTATGCTTAAGGAATGGTGGAAACTTAATCCCACTGCACCCCTAACACACCCGTCCTAAGACGGTACTTTAGGTTAATTGTGCAAATTATTAACAATCCTTGGAATATTTATTTTACCCAAAACATTGTAATTATTTATAAAAACGAAACCACAAAATTATGAAAATTTAATTTTGGCTTGACAGAAATGAAATTCTGCTCCTACGTATCCCCTGGTGCAATGTGGAACTTAAAGTTACGTAGTTCTTTATAAAATAAGTGTGGGTTAATTGATTTAAAAAAAAAAACGAATCCATTCTTGCACAGAATTCAAGTTAGCACTAGGCTACTCAATAAACCCTTATGATCCAACCAAATAATGAAGATAGCATTCGCTATTCAATCATCATCATTGGTCATTACATGGATTAAAAGATTTTTATTTATTTTTTTTTAAAAAAAATACAAGAACAAACAAGTAAACGTAATTTTCCATGAGCTAAGTAAATACAAAAATAAATAAATATAAGCATTACAAACCAAACAACTCAAAACAAATTTTATTTTTATTTTTAACAAAATTTGAGTTTTTTCTCCATTTTTATTTTCTTTATTTTATTTTTCAATCATTTTTCATTTTTTATTTCGGCTTCCTATTAATCACGAGACACAACATAAAACATATCATTAAACAAAATAAATACTATCAAATAAGAACTGAAATATATTTTTTTGTTATTATTTTTATTTTTATGCATATTAGATTCAAAATAAATCCCACAAAATCAAAATTATTATTTATCCTATTATACCCAAACCCAATAACCAACACCAAATGTTTCAAAATGTAAATCTTCACTTTTTTTTTTTAAAAAAGATATTAAACTCTGGTCCACTAAACCCACCAAAACTCTAATGCCCAAACCAAATAAAACAACCTAATCTTATCAACCCAACCTAAACCATTAAAACAACAATAAAAATAATAATGAATTAAAAAAAGAATGAAAACGAAAAGCAAAAACGAAGCAAAGAAAACGAAAGCGGGGGACCTGGCACGCGGTGTGGAGCTGCAGAACAGGGGATGATACGATCCGGTTGCAGATCCGGTGGAGCTCCGGTTCGAAGTGAAGATGGTAAGGATGGCCACGGATTACGGAGTTGCAGGGGTTCTCGGCGGTGACGGTAGCTGCTGGTGTAGGTGAGAAAGATGGTGAGGATTGGGTCACGGATCCGAGAATGGTGGTTACAGAAGAAGACCCACGGCTATGGTGGTTCACGGTGGATGAGGGTAGCACGGTTTGGGCTGCTATGGTGGTTGTAGGAGTGTGGGTTCGGGTTGGCTGCTACGGTGGAGCGGTGGGGACCGAGTTGACTCGGTTGGATGGAGGAGGTGAAGGGTGGAGTTGTCACGTGTGCATGGGCTGGTATGGGTGAAGGTGATGATTGATGGTTGTGTGAAAGTGGTGGTTTAACATGAATGGAGTTCTTGTTTGGTGAGATGGGTGAAGTTTGGGTGGTCACGGTTTGGACGTTGGGGAAGAGGTGATGTTAGGATGGTGAGGCTATGTGTTTACGTATGCATGGGGTACGGGTGAAGTGGTGGAAGGAGATGGAGTTAAAGCCATGGTGGTTCACGGTGGATGAGGGAGTTCACGTGGTGTCTTAGTTTGGTGGAGAAAAGGTGATGATGATGGAGTCTGGAAGTGGCTCAATGAAGATTTGGTTACGGTGTGTGGTGAATACACGTATGGTTGTCACGGAGAAGAATGGAGGTTTTGTGGAAGATGGGTAGGTTTCACGTGGTTGAGGAACGTTGGGTAAGGATGAAGATGGTTATTGTGTGATGGCTTGTGAGGGATGAGGCGGGTTGGTTACGGTTTTGAGGTTTAGAACCTTGGGAGGGTAGTGTGTATGGGTGGGGGTGAAGGAGTGGTGTTGGTTTGGTTGATGATGGGTGGCAGTTGGTTTTGATGGAGGTTAATGGTGGTTTCGGTTGCGAGAATGAAGAGTGGGGGTTGGTCACGGTGGTGAAGGTTTGGAGGTAGGGATGAAAGGTGAGCTTCACGGTTTTGAAGGTTTGGAGGTGGTTGTTATGGGTGAAGGAAGAATGAGAATGGTGATGAAGGTGTTTAAGTTTGGGTGAGGTTGGAGAGTAGAGTTGATGGAGGTAAAGGGAGGTTGAGAATGGAGGTTGAGAGGATGGGTGGTTCACGGTGAAACAAGGGTTGTGTTTGAGGGGTGGGTTCACGTGGTGGTGCAAGGTTTGGAGGTGGGGATGAAAGGTGAGCTTCACGGTTTTGAAGGTTTGGAGGTGGTTCTCGATTTTTGGAGGATATGGCTAGAAGAATCAAAGTCCCTTGGTGAAGGTTGCAGTCTTCCCTTTTTATTTGTTGATGGTGCCTTTTCTTCTCAAAAAAAGATAGCAAGATAGAGACATTTTTTATGCATGGGTGGTATCGTTAGGGGAATTCAAGAAAAAAAAGTGTTCTGTGGGTGGAGAAAGGAGTGGGGTGTGCGTGCTGCCCTGTGAGGAAGGAGTGGGTTTTTGAACGTGACTGGGTGCAATTGTGTCGTGAAATCAGGGTTAGTGCTAGTAGGGGCAGCAGTGTGTGCTGCGTGAAACGTAAAAGTGAGTGAGTGGATGCAATTGTGCAGGTGAGGTCGTGAAAATGAGTGGGGATAAAATTTGTCTTGTCCCTGCGGCGGTGTGTAGTGTGTCTTTGCTTGAGCTACGTGAGTGAGTCTCTGAAATTGCATGCCCCAGAAAGGAAAAAGACAATGAACAGGAAAAAACAATTTTTTTTTACCAAAACAAGAAAGACCAACCACTGCAAACTTTTTTTTCTTTTTATATATATACATTTTTTTATATATTTTTTGTTTGTGTGTTTTTTTTTTTACTAGGTGGGCTTATGTATTTGGGTTAGAACAAAGAGCCAAAATTGTGGACAACAATTCTTTGTTTTTTGTATTTATATTTTTTTAAAATTCAATTTAAATTTTTTTTATTTGTTGTTTTTTTAAAGAAATAAAAAAATAAAAACCCCGGTCAAAATATGGTGTTCACATACTTCTTTACCTTTTCCACTTAAGCTTCAAGAACAAACCAAAGAAAACTCCATTCTTCCTCCCAAAAGAAGACCATTCGGCCAAGCACTCTAATTCTCTCCTCCATCACTCTTTAATTTCATACAACCTAGTTTCTTGAATCCTTACCTTATTCTAAACAACTTTCATGTTGAAGACTTTCTCTAAATCTTCCATCTTGAAGGACTTTTACTAAGATCAAGTTCTAGAGTTTTTGTTAGTGAAGTGTAAGGAAACTTCATTTATTCTTTTCTTTTTTATGTTCTAAACCATGTTTGACCCATGGTTTTTCTTATTCAAGGTTGATATACTAATTTTCTTGTATTTGTTTCATGTTTAAGAACTTGTGTTGGTAGAGATCTTGTTCAAAACATAAAGCAACAAACTTTTTGGTAGTTCTTCAAGAAGTAAGAGGGAGATCCATCTCACCAACCAAGTATGGTGGTGAGAGATGGAATTATATTTGATGGATGGTGAATCCATGTGAGGATTCCAATCCATGGTCATGTAATAATTTATGTGTGTTTATGAACTTTGATTTATTTGCTTATGCTTGATATGCTTTGTATGATTTTATGGCTTTGATGATATGCTTATAGTATGCATGATAAGTATATGGCATGCTTATAGTATTTATGATGAAATATATATATGTGTATGTCATGATGTGGTGATGAAAAGAAATTCAATTTTTGGCTCCAATAGCCAAAGGAGAGAGTTCAGTTTTTGATGCCCTTGATTAGGGTTTATGTTGAAATTTTTCAAGAACAAGGGAATTGATTTTTGGGTCCCTAGAACAATGAGAATTTTGGCTAAGACACCTCAAAATAGGTGTTCACAAATTAATATTTTCATGAAAAATGAAAATGGATGATTTGAAGAGTATGGAAAATAAACAAAGGGTTTGTTTTTCAAGAGAACAAGAATACGGTCTTTGAGGAATTTTTATTGATTTATTTTATGTAAAAAGATCCTAAGTGTTTTTCTAAATATGAGTTTTGAATGAAACGGGTAAACATTGATTTTAAGGATTTGCAAAGAAAGTGAACAAGGATTTGCGAACAAAGTGAAAAAGGATTTGTAAAGAAAGTGAAAAAGAATTCGAACAAATGAGTTTGATTTTTATAACCATCGATATTTCGATTTTGAAAATAAAATTTTAATGGTTTTGTTTGTGTAAAACTATATCAATTTAGAAGGAAAAATATTTTGATAATTTTCAATAGTCATGTCTATGTTTTCGAAGGCTTGTAATGCATTGATTTTGATGAAACAGAGTGATTTTCTAAGTGGAAATATAATTAATTTAATACAAAGAATTTGGAAAGGGAATCAGAGTATTTTAGCACTTGAGAAATAAATTTTTATGTAAATGAAAAAGAGAGGTTGCAAGTGAGCCTCAATTTGTTTTAAAAAGAATTTATTTTTGTTAAAATTGATGAAGAATACAATAGTAATTTGGTATTTTCTAACGTGTAACTCATCCGTTGGATTTTGGAAAGCATTAGTAATTTTTAAAATTAGAAACATTGATTTAATTTAATGGAATTATGAATTTGTGGAATATACTATGAAAAATGATTTTCTTGAGTAAGAAGATATATTAAATGAAGTAGAAAGTTATATTATTTTGAAGAATGTTGATTTGGAAATGATTTGGAAAAAATGGAGAATATAATAGTATTTTGAAAATTTACTAACGTATAACTTATTTTTGAGTTTTGAAGTGCGTTAGAAAATGTTAAGTTTTGAAACGTTGATTTATATCAATGGAAAAGTGATTTTGTGAATTATATTTTGAAAAAGGATTTCTTGAGTAAAGAAATGTGGAAAAAGATTTTCTTGAGTAAAGAAAATGTATTAAATAAAGTATAAAGTCATATTATTTTGAGAAAAATGGAAATGAAATTTTTGAAGAATGAGAAATATTTTCTATAATGGAATTGTGGTGAAAAAAAACTATTTACGTATCTTAAAAACGTAATTTTTAAAATACATGATTTGAAATATAGTAAAATATTTCTAAGTGTTTAGAAATACAGTAAAATCTTTTTACGCGATTTGAAATATGATAAAATATTACTACGTGATTGGAGATGCGTTGAAACATTTTAAGTGATTTGAATTACGTTTAAATATTTTACGTAATTTGAACTACTGTTGAAAAATCACTATGTGATTTAAAAGTGATAGAATATTTTTACGTGATTGTGAAAATGACATGTTTTGCCTGTGATTGGCATTTGGTGCATTATACATGCATTGGAAAGATATGTCTGTGATTGGATTTGATGCATTATACGTGCATTGGAAAAATATGCGTTGAAGCATATGATTACATTGAACAAATGAAATTGATAAGATTTGGCCCTTTGGGGTTGGATTTGCACTGATATATTCGTGCATTGTATAAAATATAGCTAATAGTTATTATGGCCCTTGTGGTTGAAGAGGGAATGAAAATTGATAGTGAGGTCTATGATGGATCTTGGGGGCGTCGAGGCGCGGATGGTCGACCGATGAGCGGATTGACGAGATCCTGTGCCACTTGGCGATGCAGTCCGTTGCAACGCATTGACGATACCCGACAAGAACATGATTCTTTTCAACGACTGGGAGATTGTCTTTGGGCTAAGGCTGATAATTAACCAGAGCATTCTTCTCAAGATTGTGAAAACCTACATGAAGTTGTTTTTGATAAACTGAGTCTTTGTGCATATGCATAAATTTGAGCATTTATATCTGTGTGATATATTAATTGAGGAATATTGGTTACGACAATTGTTTTGAATACTTGGAAGATGATGATGATGATAATGCTGAGGGCATTATCATAATTATTGTTTATGATAATTGAATTGATAAATAATTGGATGATGATAGTTGATTAATGTTGATGGCATGATCATAATTGTGGTATGATCTATCTGTATGATATTACTGTTTGTGTTATCTCTGTGCTGCCATGTTGGTATTGGTGTAGGTGATCTCACATCTTTGTTATATTATTTTGCTTTGTCTGTATTGTTAAAATTATACAGTAAAAGGAATGAGTTGTCTTAGACATAATGGGTGGTGGATACTGGTGTGGTGTGGATTGTGATTAAATATAATATCAAAAACAGTTGCCAAGTTCCACAAAAAATATAAAAACCTTGCAAACAGTTGTAGTAAGCAAGGGTCGATCCACAGAGAACCAATTCAATTAACACTATCAATTCAATTCCTAAATTAAACTCTGATGAAAAATAAACAGTAAAAGTAAAAGGGGGGTTTTGTTGATTAAAACTAAAAAGAGAAATTAAACTTAAACCAAAACAGTAAACACAAATTGAATTATCAAGTTAAAGATATTGGTTAAGAGATGGAATCCACCACTAGATTTATATGATAATGCCAACTTACATACCCTTTATACCAACATGATCAATTATGTTCTTATGTGATTGTGAGATAAATCCCATGTCTTCCTTAAGTTTCGCTTAATTCAGCAACCGCTCAAATCAAACCCTAACCATTAGTTATTTGTAAAGCAACCGCTCTTACAACTACCTAATGATTGCATTAAGAATTAGAAAACCAATCACACTAAGATCTAATCACACACCGGGATTAAATTACTTAGAACATATATTTCACTAGATCTATTACCGCATATCACAAGCATAATATATCTAGATCTACCACTTTTATAAGCTGCAAATAGCACAAAGATAATTATACCCACATGAACATCATACATTCCGCTAAATTTACTACCGCAACCGCGCATAATAAACCCAGATCTACCGCTTTGAAAGTGGGAACAAGTATAAAAACCTTCATACCAACAATAGATTCAGAAATATATGAATAAAAACATAATTGTATTGATATAAAGAAATATGCAAGATTCACATAATCAAAACTAGAGTTTCATCTTCCCTTAACCAATCAAGAAGTTTAGCCACGCATGGCAAATTCAAAATCACAAGAACAATAGAAGAAAAACATAGTTCAGAACAAAAGTGCAAAAGAAAACTGAAGATCAAACTAGTTTCCAAAGATCAAAGTTGATTGATCTCCAATTGCTCGAACCCGAGACTCCAATCTTTGATCGAATCTTCCTCTTTCTTGGTCTTCGTGTTTCCCTCAGTTCCTTGACGGCTCTCTCTGTCCAGACCTCCTTTAAGGGCTCTAAGCAACCCTATTTATAGGTTTTGAAACCTAATTTAGCATTAAAACTCGAATTTAACTTTCTGAGTGCGACGACACGGGCCGTGTCATATGACACGGCCCAGTGCCCCGTATTTTCTCGTGCCCCAATTCCATGTATTTCACAAGTCAGAGAAGGACACGGCCCTGGCCCCTGTAATTTGACACGGGCCGTGTCGTTTGACACGGCCCACCCCCTGTCAGGTGACATGGGCCCTGTAATTTGACACGGCCCAGGCCCTGTAATTCGACATGGGCCCTGTAATTTGACACCTTCATTTTCAGCCCGGATTCTTTACAAATGCTTTTCTTTCATTGCTTCAAGAGGTGATATTGATCTCCTTAAACATTCATCTCTCTCCTCAAATGGCCATCAAGCTTGGTTTGATGCTAATGGACTCAAACACTCAAAGATATCCTGAAAAACATAATTCATTTATGAGTGTTTATAACCGCATTTAGCATAGTTTCACAATAAACATCCAAAGACAACTCTAAATCAGAAACTTAGCTAAATGTCAACAATTGAGCACATATGGAGTCTAATTAAATCAATCATAAGGCATTTAAAGTATGGAAATAATCGACAGATCAGATACTCAGAGATTGATGGAAACATTGAAAAGTGGCTGTCTCAAGTTCGAAGATGTGTCGGGTAGACAAGGAGTAAAGTCTGATGCATCAAGATGGACAGAAAAAGGAATAAGTGTGTTAAAGTTTCTCATTAGTATTGTACCGTGCTATTAAGTAGGACCTGTCATGGGTTTTGCTACTGTTAAAAAAAATAAGTCTGTTAATTTTATATTTCTCTTTAAATTGTGATATTAATTGGTGTCAATATTGAATAATGAATAGTTGAAATATGATTTTTAATATTACCTAATATTTTCAGTAAATTTACGTTTCAGTAAAGAATAAATTTTGAAACCCATCTTTTATAACTCAAACTTTGTGCGAACTTTTTTTCAGATTATGAGTCGGGAGTCAGAAATGTGATGCCCTAAAGAGGGTGTTACAGATTCCCTATGAAAGTGAAGGCATTCGAATGAGATGTGAAACAAGCAGACATAGAAATAAAAGAAAACTAAAAATGATGGATTTTCTGTGATAAGGAAAACTTGTTTGCTGATGTTTGTATATAATGTTATTTTGTATGATGTATTTAACATTCGTTTAGTTATGTTGCTGAAATCATTTTATTCTTGTCAAACTTTAGTTGTCATGTGATTTTATGTGTACTTTATACAGTTGAAACTCACTATGTGTTTTCAAATATTTTATAACTGTTTATTTTTTATTGAGAATTTTCAATTCTCACTCTGTTCATAGTAATTTTAGACTAACACATGATATATTATAATTATCATCATTCAGATCGATTATGCATAGATTCTAATTCCAAAAGAGAGGAATATATATTAGAATATGTATATATTTACTTTTGAGTAAATACTATGACCGATGTGTGATATTATTTTGAAAAACTATAAATGTGTATATTACGACTTTGTGTTATTCTATATGTCAATGCCTATTTTCTTTTATATTTTGATTATATGTATTTAGTGATGCAATCCTCATGTTTATTTTTGTTAATTCATATAGTAATTTTTAATTATTCACTTAATAAAAGTTAAAAATTTTTGTTATTAATTTAAAATTTATGAAGGGAGTTACAAATTCCATATTCAAAATATGTGGAGAAACCCGTATGGCAAAAAATAATAATAAATTACAAGAAAAAAATGGAACAGTCCTTTTTATTAATAAATATATAATAATTAATTTTAAATGAATCTAAATTTAAATTTTATTTAGCTTTGATTTTATATTCATCTAAATTGGAAAGAGATTTTTTTCCTCAATTGAAATTTTTTACGAAAATAAGAAATAAATAAATAGAATAAAATATAAAGAGATTAGTCATATCTCGAAAGAGAAAAAGAAAGTTTTATGAATACAAAAGGTCACCGTTTAACAGACAGAGAGATATAAAATAAGAAAAAGATCATAATACCTTTTTTTAGAAGTGTATATATTATTAATATTATTTTTAAAAATGTTAAATTTAGTAAAAAAATATGATAAATAATATTAAAAAAATATAAAAAGAAATATATGCATTCTTAATAATAATAATATCAAAACTATATAAAAGTAGCTACAAAGAGTGAAAGACACAGACGTGTGGGTTAGATGAATTATATCTTACATAAGAAGTTTGCGTTAATAACAACACGTGTCTTCAATAAAATGAAAAAAAATAGTAAATTTAAGTGAGAAAAATTAATAGTGAAGGCAGCTAGTAAATATTAATTTTATATTCAAAATGTGTAAAAAAAATATTGTAAGACAATAAAAATATATTAAAAGGAGAAACTATAGCAATTCTGGTATTAATAAATAATAAATAATTAATTTTAAACTAATATAAATTTAAATTTTATTTAGCTTTAATTTTATATTCATCTAAATTGGATAGATTTTTTCAATTGAAAATAATTTAAAAAAATTCAAAATAAATAAAATAAAGTAAAGTGAAAAATGGAAATCAAATTGAAGACAGATTCATTAAGGAAGAAAAGCCACATCCTCTGTTACAAATTCGCAAACGTATTAGTACGTCTCAACATACATATTGCATCTATTAGTTGACATTAACAAAAGGAAATTAAAAAAAAATAAAAAGAGGTAGGTCGCGGTTAAGGAGAGACGGAGAGTCAGGCGTGAAATTGCAAGAGACCGAGAGTAAACTCTTCTAGGCGGAATGGGAACGTCAAAAAATAAATGGGATTAAGGAAAAATGAATGGAAAAAATTAATAATAAATTTTAGGAAAATTTTTTATATTATACATGATGTGCACTTTAGTTTTATTACTTTAAAAATATGTAAAAAGGACTTGTTACTTAAGTTTTGTGCAAAAAAGTACAAAATAATAATAGACGTTACATTTTGGATAGAAATGTGCACGTATAATGTATGTGCACGTCTGAAAATTTGACCTCCAAATGTAGTTTTCTTCTTCCTCCTACTCAAATCCTAGAACTTCACAACATACACCCTTGCACCACTATGGCAACGAATCTCATCGCTCAGCCACCCAAGTCAGCGAAACCAAACTACCATTCACCACCTTATAGCTACTAGCCATCAGTCCCATCACGCAGAAACTTGAAACCCCATAGTAGAGATCCATTAACCACCCCCTCCATTGTCAAAGCCCAACGAACCCAAGACCTTTACCATTGCACACCATCGAACAACGTCACCTGAAACTGTCGTCTGTGTGATTTCCCATCAACCTACGATGTAAGCATAGAAGCGAAGAGACTGGGTCATGTTTGGGTCGATTTTGTCCTACTTGTTGGAATAGAAGAGCGACGATTGTGGGTGAGTGGTGGTTGTGGGGGGATCAACGATTCAATATTGTTGTCGTCGCGCTAATGGTTGTCATCGAAAACCAAATTAGCGACAATGAAGGCGTCTTTATGGAGTTCTAGGATTTGGATAGGAGGAAGAAGAAGACTACGTTTAAGGGTCAAATTTTCAGACGTGCACGTGCATTATACGTGCGCTTTTCCATCTAAAATGTAACATCTATTACCATTTTGTACCTTTTTACACAAAACACAAAATAATAGATTTTTTTATACATTTTTAAAGTAATAAGACTAAAATAAACATTACATATAGTCGGGACGGACCCACGTTATTGGGTTTGGGGCACATGCCCCCATTAAAAAAATATATCTATTAATATATATATAATACATTATTTTTATCTTTCATAAAATTTGAGAAGATTTTACTAAATATAAAGTTAATTAAATAAATTTTAATTTTATTACATAGCCATATTTATGTTCATAACTATGAACTAATCTTAGATGATTTATATGTAAATTCCTCTTAATTAAACTAACACTTATATACATTAAAAAATAATAATAATCACATTAATACTACATATAAAAAAGTATAATAAATATTACAATTTTTAAATAAAAATTATTCATTAGATAAAATAGAAAATTTTGCCCCCACTAACAAAAATTAAAAATTTTGCCCCCACTAACAAAATTTTCAAGATCCATCACTGCATATAGTACAAAGATTTTTTTAAAAAAATTTCCCAAATTTTAATTAGAAATTGGCACGTAACAAGTTGAGGTTATCTAATTAATAATAAGTAATATTATATATATATATAAACGAGCATATGTAATATTTTAATGAGATATTGCATGACCATACAGCATCGCCGTCAGTCACCTACTTCCAACCAAAAAAATTCCTTAATTTTTTAAACCATAATATTTGGGGAAGATGATGAGTTTGGAAATAGGGTTTTGTTTAATTTAAAATAAATTTTCTTCCAACTTTATATTAGATCTATAAACAATCATATAAGATTATAACTAACCAAGTAGGATCCAAGTCAGTATTTTCCATTAGCAAGGTGAACGGAGTTGGATAAAATGATCAAATTGATATAAAAAATGAATATTTAGGATGTAAATCGGGAAAAAAAGGTTTAGAGACTAAATCAACATCTCCGTAAAACATAAGGTACGAAAATAAGGCTTTATACTCTAAAAATTAATTTTTTTTTAGGAAATCAAAATTAGATGTTTCTTGAAACCAAACAAACTCTACAGGCACAGAAAATATTTACTAAATGAAGAGAAAAACAAGATAAAAACAAGAAAAATATATAGAAGATATCATCATGGACGGATCTAGGGGGTAAGCATGAGTTTTTGCCTTCTTTTTTTATCAATTTGTTTAGGTATTAATAATTTAATTTAATTTATTAAAAGATAAAGAAATAATTATATTGATATTTTATAAAGTTAGTATTTATTATATTAACACTCTTATTTAAAAATTATATTTACATCTCTAATTTTATATATTATTATTATATTCTAACACTCTTTTTATTTACAAAATTATATATACAACACTTACTTTATGTATAAATATTACACAAAATTTCATTTAAAATACAAAATAATGAAAGTATGAATAATTTCTCAAACAAAAAGAGTATCAATATTATAAACATTAACTTCAGAGAAAGTTAGCATAATTATATAAAAGATAAAAATAGTGAAGTTAAAAAAATTTATACTTAATATGTATTTAACACGTGATTTATGATTATTTTATATACATTAATATTATAATTTTAACTCATCTTTCTATTAATTTTTAATCTTTATATAATAAATCTACTAGTTCCTATCACTTTTAGTTTCACTCACTTCTCTTTTTTAAAATCTGTATATATAAAAACTTTATTTTACCTATAAATCATGATGTAAGGACAATTATTATTGTGATGTATTTAATATCTAATATAAGTATTTTTTTTTACTTTTTCACTATATAATGAAAAAAATATTTTTTAAAATAAATAAATAAGAGTATATTTATCTTTAATTTAAAATAATACATTTTGATTTTAATTCACTAAATAATTTAAAAATAAATATATTTTTATTTACTAATTTTATTTTTTTATATTTAATAATATAGTTCATGATTTTTGACTCTTTTACTCAATATTTTCTACATTCATCTCTAGATATCATAATTTTTTTTCATTTTTGGGCTAATAAGTTCTCTGACAGAAATGTATAGAGAATATCATAGCTAAAAAAAATAAATTGCTATTTCTACGTAAGTTCTCTGACAAATTATTTTTTGTTTTACTTACATAGTGCAGTAGATGAACTATTATGAGTGTTGTCCTCTTTCTTTCTTCCGTAGTTTCTTATTATAAGTTACTTCATGACTTCTCAGCGTGATTTTTGTGATTGAGAAGCACATTTTGAAAGAAATCAATGCAAAATGAAAAAAAAAAAAAAAGTTGGCCAAGAGAGGGGAAAAGAAAAGTTCGAAACCCTTTTGAGTTGGATAGAAAACAATATATATGACAAAATTCTTTACAAAGTTTAGAGAGGTTCTGAAATAAGATATCAAATAGAACACCTATAGTTGCTGTCACGAGGAATAAGTGAGGGATTCAGAAAATTTTGTTAATGGGGGTAAAATTTTTAATTTTTGTTAGTGGGAGTAAAATTTTTATTTTATTTGATGAATAATTTTTATTTAAAAATTGTAATATTTATTATATTTTTTAATATGTAGTATTAATGTAATTATTATTATTTTTTAATATATATAAGTGTTAATTTATTTAAGAAAAATTTATATATAAATCATCTAAAATTGGTTCATAGTTATACACATAAATATAATTTGATGTAATAAAATTAAAATTCATTTAATTAACTTTATATTTAAATAAAATCTTTTTAAATTTTATAAAAAATAAAAATAATGTATTACATATATATATTAATATATATATATTTTTTAATAGAGGCATGTGCCCCCAAACCCAATAACGTGAATCCGTCCCTGCAGAGGAATTGATGATCATTTTTCACTCCTCTATAATTGTATTTGCGTGATTCACACGTGTCTAGATCTTTATATATCCTTAAAATAGGAAGTATTCCTAAGAAGTGCGATTTTGATCAAAGAAAAGAAACGGCTGCACTGCATACCATAAAAGAAAAATGAATATACGTTCAATTTCTATTTTATACCGGGTTATGAGCGTATAAATATGAAACAACCCGACCTATTAAGTTGGCATTCAGATATTACTATACGTATGAAGTAGCCTATGCATTAGATATAATATGAAATAATATTTTTTACATGTGAAATTTTAACTTAAAATTAATTGATATTAAGTAAAGGAAATCAACAAATATATAAATTACATTTGAAAAATTTGAGACAGATGATGTGAGACTCTTAACACTCTCATATCATATTGCAGGTACCCACTCTCTCGCTCATTGTTGTTACTACTATACCACAGAAGAATCTATTATCTCTTACATTCTCAGATAATCCTCAAAATCTAATTCTGAATAATTTCTTTTATGCTATCTGTTAAGAGGATTTTGGCAAGTATACCAAGTCATGTAAGTAATAAAGAGATGAGTGAGTTATCGTTCCCAACGAGAATCGTGACAAATACTAGCACATAACACAACAATCACTATCTAAACGATGAGTTTGGAAAGAAGGGAGCTCAAACAATAATTAATGAAATAAAAAATTAAAAGAATAAAGTCTTTTTTGTAATTTTCTCAAACACTTGGTGAGCACAAATGAAATTAAATTCAATTAAGATGAAATGCTGGGGTTAGACTCACTAATCTTTTCTCAAATGCAATGACATGACAAACAATATAATCACTAACTTCAATTATGAAAATCAATCCACTATTTACTCAAATCCTAATTCCGTAGATGAAAAGAGCCTAAATCCCCTAATTAAGTCATAATTCCTTAGGTGACTTAAGAAGTGAATTTGCATTAAGATTAAGGATCAAAAGATTACTAATAAATCAATACCTATTCCTAGATTCAAGACCTATTAGGTGATTAATTTCAGATCTAGACCTAGCATCAACTTTCCAATTGTTTACCAAATCAAACATCAAGCCATGGATAATCAAGCCACAACAAGCATTAAACATAGAAATTAATCACTCATAAAGAAGTAGAGAAATATATTGAATGATCAAATCAAATACATAAGAGATTTAGAAATAGATATATCTAACCCCAACAAGTGGATGATTAGCTAGACATGATCAAGGTGATAAAATAAAAAGAAATGGAGATGAGAGATGATGAAAACTCCATGGATGCTCTTCCTTTTTCCCCAGCTTTCTCCTTCCTTCCCAGCCACGTCCATAAAAGCTCTCAATCCCCTTTCATTCTGCGCAATATCCTAATTTTAGGATTGCTTCCAGACGCATTAGCGCTTAGCGCAGCATTATTCACACTGAGCGTGAATTAATTGACTTTGTTGTTGCAACATAAGTAGTTGCGCTAAGCGCTAGTTTACTGGCGCTAAGCGCGACATGTACTAAAATGCACCATGCATCAGTCAATCTTCTGGCTTCTTCAGGCTAAGCGCCACAATCTTGGGGCTCAGCGCTGGCTTCCATATGTGGACTTGGGTTTCAGCTTCCAATTGGGCTTCAAATGGGCTTCAATGACTTGCACCCAAACTACATAAAACACATCAAAACATCGTTAGCTAATCTAAAAACATCAATTAAGAAGATATTCTTACAGACTCAATAAAACACATAAAACATGGACTAAAACGACTTCTCAAGTCTTAAAAGAAAGATAAACAACCTTAATGTATACCTATAAAGGTATGCATATTAGACATTTATCAAATTCCCCAAACTTAAGACTTTGCTTGTCCCCAAGCAAAAGTAAACCCAAAAATAAAGAAAAACAACTCAACACACAAGTTAACTAACAAATGAACAAAATTCAAAAGGAAATGAGATCCATCACAACTCAACAAGACAAAGTAATACAAACTCCACTGATGAGAATCTCACAAAGAAGATTCCATCCATAGCAAACTTGCATCCAGAATTTGCTCACACAAAAGAAGTCATAGCAAAAATGTACAGTTATTTTCACTCTTGAAAGAGCAATAATCATGGCCTCAACAATACAGTCAAAACAATGGAAACTCAGCTCCTCACAAGATGTAGCTGTTTCCCTCAATCACTCTAGTGTATGAAGTATGTGTTCCTCTCAAAACCACACATTAAAACCCTACAACTTCAATTTTGCTTTTCATCTTAATTCTCCTTACACAATTCACATGCATGCATAGTCACAAGGGTCTTTACTTGGGATATAACTTGGTTAGTCCAAAGGAAAAGTGATGAAAGATAAGCAGGCTAAACACCCAAGAGAATAAGAGAATTTCTGCTTTGACATTCTATTTATTTACTTTTTTTTTTTTTTTTCTTTTTTTTCTTTTTTTTTATATATCACTTTTTAAATCTGCATCATTTCTTTTTATTATTGAATTTCTTCTTTGCCATTTTTTTCACTTTTTTTAGCTACTCCCCCAAACTTATGTTAAACCCAAACACAAGAAAATGCTCTCTTATCCAAAAAGGTGTAGGTAGAACATTGTTTTTCATTTTTTTAGGCGTCTAAGTTATCAACAAAAATTAATCATTATCTTTCAGCTCAATGGGGTATCATAAGGGATAAAAAAATTTAGGTAAGCTTTTTAGTCAAAATGGTTATTAGAAAAGAAGTGCCATGATCATTTCTATGACATGCAAGTAAATTTTGAATTCAAATCAGATTCAAGCAAAATCAAGAGTATAAGTTCCAATGGTGCCACTCACAAAGAATTTATCACAAAAGGCCCAAAGAACTCACACAGGTAAAGCTGAATATTTCCATTGAATTTTCCCGATTTCCTTGCCATAGTCATTAGTCACAAGAGTTCAAACCAAACATCAAAGCTATGATATCCTTATGAAAATAAAATCACAGAAGCACAGCAACCACAAATGTCAACTTCAATGGAAGAGAAACAACATGGAAGAAATGTACTACAATGAAATTGCTAAGAGTGATAATCTCAAAACTTTTTTTTAAATTAAAACACCATATAAACACAAGACACTTTGACAAAAATAACAGAAAGAACATGGTAACATTTATTCATTCAAAATTAAATTCAAGCAAAGTAAAGAGAAATTTAGGTCAAGGGTTCCTAGAGGAACCTTTTCCAATCTTTTTCTTGCACGCCTTCACTTTCTTCCCCTTCTTTGTGTCTTCTTTTCCCTCTTTCTACACTTGGAAAGTTTGCTTTTCTTCTTCCACCTCTTGAGGAGGATACACTCGCTCCTTCTCCTTTTTGCACAAGTCCATCAGCGGTTACAAGAATTCTTTGTAATCATCATCAATTTCCTGACCCTCCAAAGTCCAATTCTGATTTGGATTAGTTCTTGCAATTTCAAGACCTTCTTTTACCACATCTTTGTTCATATAATGAACTAGATTCGGTGTGGTCCTCTTAGGTGGCATCTTATCAAAATCCATGAATGAAAATGAACCAATTTTAAAATCACACTCAAATATATTTTTTGTTAAACTCAACCAACACACTGAATTATTTTATCATAACTAAAACACCAAACAGCACATAAAAATTCAATAAACACAAACAAAAATTTAAATCAACAAAGTTTTAACCATAATGATGTCCAAACACAGAATAACAAAATCTAAACAAAATAACCAGGTCTACACAATAAAATGATGACAAAGTCACAAAGTCTTCACAGTAAAACATTAACAATTATTCTCAAAATCAGGTCAAGCAAAATCAAATCAAAATTCTTCAAGCTTTACTCCTCTTCATTCTCCTCATCTGCTAGCCCATCCCCCTCTTGAAAAGCATCCTGGTCCCCAGGATGTTCTGGCCACGCAACATAGGAATCCACCTCACTAGCAGATGGAAAGTGGAATGATCCCTCAGTTGGATTGGGTAAATGGGCAGATAAGTCGCGCTTCATATTTCACATCATCATGTATGATCGGTGAAGAGCATCTAGCTTGCTATGAAGCAGGCTATGAGAGGATTTCAATGCATCTACACTTGTAGAGAGTGATCTGGGTGCAGGAGGAGTCGGTCTAGATGAAGCAGGTGCATCACTGCCCATACAATTTTTCTGAATGAACTTAGCAGTAATTGGGAGCCTGGGCTTAATCTTGGCACCTTGAGGTACATCAACACCAGCAACTCTACACAGTTCAGTAATCAGAGATGGATGACCAAGCTGGCCAACCCCAACAGTATCAGCAGCCTTCTGAATCTCAAAAGAAATTATCTCCCCCAAGTCCATGGTCAAACCAGCCATGATGGCATAGAGCATGAGAGATCTTCTTTCAATGATATTAGAAGTATGGGAGCATGGTGAAATATTGGAATGCAAGAACGTCATCCAAATTTGGGCCAACTGAGTTAAATCACCTCTGAGGATTTTCTGCCTTTGCCCTGATCTACTAGTGACATATTCAGCCGCAGGCTTACAAACAGTGTCTAAAACCTGTTGGGAGTCCTTGTTCCGATTCTTCTAATCAGTGTATCCACAATCCAATGGGGCCTAAGGAGTGGGAGTGCCCAAAAACTGATTTATTGCTTATGCATCAAAGGTAATGGCCTTGCCATGTACATAACCCCTGTGCTGTGGGAAACCTTCCTCCACAATAATGGCATCAGCATAGAACTCCCGTACAATGGTCACATCAGTTGATTCAGGGTAAGTGGACAACTTGAGCCAACCGCGCCTCCTCAATTCAGTTTGAAATTCCTCATATTCACCAGCAGCAAGGATAACTTTTCGCTCAGTCAGAAGGTTCCTATTCTCAATGTCCTTATACCTCTGTTGGTGCTCGAGAGAAAGAAACCTGTCAGCATCATAAGAGGAAGATCATTTTCTTTTCTTTGAGGTAAGCTTTGAAGGTGGAGCCATGACAGAAACAAATCAATTAGCTAGGCTCAGCGCTGTACCACTTGGAAAATCTAGAAACACAGAACACCACAAAATCCCAGATGCAAATGCTTCAAATATACAGGGGAACATGCAAGTCACAAATGCTTCAATCACAAATGCTAGAAGTATAAGCATGCACAAATCCTTGCTCAAATGATCTAAGTAACCTATAGAGCCATATACACATATGTAAACAGTCAAACCCTTGCTCCCCATAGGCAGAATTTCCAAAATTTCAAATCAACAGAGAAGCATTAGCATAAATAAGCACAGATAATAAATCAAATGTGATAAACAGTGCTTCCCCCACGCAGAAATGCCAAAAACACCAACTCAACCAGATAAGTATCACAAAGACAGAGAAAAGCCCTAGACCCCCAAATCCAATGAAAGTGCCAGGTTCCAAGCAATAGGCAGATAACACCATACGGTTTGAATCAAATAACAAAAACAAAAATAAAATAAAAGAAAAGAAAATGAAATAAAAGAAAGAAAGAAAAAAAATACGGACGTGAGTGAGAACGTAGAGGAGTGATGGCGGTGGGTGGTGGAAGTGAAAATGAAGAAGAAGATGGGTAGAGAGAGAGAGAGAAAAGGACGTGCAAGAGGAGGAGAAATGTAAAATGGGAGGAGGAGAGGAGAGAGAGAGAGAAGGGGAGCGAGAGGGGCGGTGGGAAGTGAAATGGGGAAATGGGGAAGTGGGGAAGTGGAAAGTTCCGGGAGGTTGACGCCCTCTGTACGAGGGATCGGCGCTTAGCGCAATGAAAACCGCTCTTAGCGCCGAGTTATTAAGATTTTTTTTAATTATATATATATATATATTTATTTTTTTTTTTTATTTTTTATTTTTTGATATATATATTTATATATATATATATATATATATATATATATATATTTAAAAAGATATATGGCGCTGAGCTCCACATGTTTGAGGATAAGCCTCAATGCTTCAGCCAAGCTACTGAGAAATGGCGCTAAGCGACTTAAAATGGGAGCTAAGCCCCAGAGAATCAGAGAATGACTTAATTTTGGTTCGCAAGTGGCGCTAAGAGCACTTAAATGGCACTGAGCGCAATTGCAACAGACAGAACACTGAAAAATGGAGCTAAGCGCCTTCAAATGGGGCTAAGCCCCAGAGAATCAGAGAGCTGACTGATTTCAGCTCGTGAGTGGCGCTAAGCCCCCTATTCTGGTGCTGAGCGCCACTTTAGCAGAAAAAACACTGAGAAATGGGGTTAAGCGCAAGAAAATGGGGCTAAGCCCCAGCGCCTCAGAGAGCCAACTTATTCCAGCTCGTGAGTGGCGCTAAGCCCCCTATTCTGGCGCTGAGCGCCACATGCAAAAACAGCAGTATTTCAGAAACATCAGAATAACCCCCCAAATCCATACATTTCCATCAAACTCACCCAAAACCCCAAAATAACACTTTAACATGGTGATTCAATCATGAAAGCACTTAGAGAAAGCATGCAAAACTAAAATAAAACAACCTATCTAATAATAAAAAATAGCACAAAAAAGGATAGAAATCCTGGGTTGCCTCCCAGTAAGCGCTTCTTTAACGTCACTAGCTTGACGAATGGCCTTCAAGGGTCACGGAGACGCACAGTTGCAGTTGATCGCTCTAAGTTACCACCCAAAAAGACTTTGAGCTGCTGACCATTGACTTTGAAACTCTTCTGGGAGGAAGGATCCTCTACTTCCATAGCTCCATGAGAGAGAACCTCTTTAACAATAAATGGTCCAGACCACTTAGACTTCAATTTACCCAGAAATAATCTTAGCCTTGAATTGAATAAAAGAACTTGTTGTCCAGGCTGGAATGCTTTTTGGATAATGTGCTTATCATGGTAGGTCTTCACTCTCTGCTTGTAGATCACTGCATTTTCATACGCATTGAGGCGCATTTCCTCCAATTCATGCAGCTGTTGGACTCTTTTTTCACTTGCCAAAGAGGCATCGAAATTTAAAAACTTCAATGCCCAAAAGGCTCTATGCTCCAACTCCACTGGTAGGTGGCAAGCTTTGCCATAAACCATTTTAAATGGAGACAACCCTAATGAGGTTTTAAAAGCAGTCTGGTAGGCCCACAACGCATCATCAAGCTTCTTAGCCCAATCTTTTCTGGAAGTGGCCACAGTTTTTTCTAAAATCCGCTTGATTTCTCTATTAGAAACCTCCGCTTGTCCATTGGTTTGTGGGTGATATGGAGATGCCACCTTATGTCTTACATCATACTTTGCTAAGACATTTTGGAGCTGTGAGTTGCAGAAATGGGAACCTCCATCACTTATAAGAACCTGTAGCACACTAAACCTAGCAAATAAATTCTTCTTGATGAACTTGACCACAGTCTGTGCATCATTCTTCGGAGTCGCAACAGTCTCCACCCATTTTGACACATAGTCCACAGCCAGCAATATGAATTAATTCGAAAAGGATGGTGTGAGTGGACCCATGAAATCAATACCCCAGCAGTCAAACACTTCAACTTCCAAGATGTTTTGAAGGGGCATTTCATCTCTCTTAGTGATGTTTCCAGTCCTTTGGCATTTATCACAACTCTTCACATGATTGTGAGAGTCCTTGAAGATTGTGGGCCAAAAGAACCCAGATTGAAGAATTTTTGCGGTAATTCTCTCTCCATTGTAATGGCCACCATAAGGGGAGTTATGACAATGCCACATGATGTCCTTAGCTTCCTCCTTCATGACACATCTTCTCAACAATCCATCTGGTCCAAACTTGAAGAGGAACGGGTCATCCCAAAGATAATGATTAGCATCCTTGAAGAACTTCTTCTTTTGTTGCCATGAAAAATGCTCTGGGATTACATTTGCTGCTTTAAAGTTAGTCATGTCAGCAAACCACGGTTTCTCTTGCACCATCAGCAGTGCTTCATCTGGAAATTCATCCCTAAGCTCTTGTTCTGTGGCTGTGATTTCCTCATTCACTAGCCTTGAAAGATGGTCTGCCACCACATTTTCACTTCCTTTCTTGTCTTTAATTTCAAGATCAAATTCCTGCAACAATAAAATCCACCTAATTAGTCTAGGTTTTGATTCTTCCTTAGTTAGCAAATATTTAATTATTGTATGATCAATGAACACAGTAATCTTAGATCCAATCAAATAAGAACGAAATTTCTCCAAGGCAAATACTATGGCAAGCAATTCCTTTTCAGTTGTGGCATAATGAATTTGATTCTCATTAAGGACCTTGCTTGCATAATAAATTGCATGGAAAATTTTATCCTTTCTTTGCCCTAATACAACTCCTACTGCATAGTCACTTGCATTACACATGAGTTCAAACGGTAACTCCCAATCAAGGGCTACAATAACAAGAGCAGAAATCAATTTGTCCTTCAAACAATTAAAAGCATGCAAGCACTCATTATCAAAATCAAAAGAAGAATTCTTAATGAGAAGATTGCACAATGGTTTTGTAATTTTTGAAAAATCTTTGATGAATCTTCTGTAGAAACCAACATGGCCTAGAAAACTTCTCACGCCCTTCACATTCAATGGTGGAGGTAGCTTTGCTATCACTTCAATCTTAGCCTGATCTACCTCCACACCGCTGGTTGAAATATTGTGGCCAAGTACAATGCCTTCCTGCACCATGAAGTGACATTTCTCCTAATTTAAAACTAAATTGGTTTCCATGCATCTTCTAAGAACATTAGTGAGGTTAGATAAACAATGATCAAATGAAGTACCAAAAACAGAGAAATCATCCATAAAGACCTCTATATATTTTTCGATCATATCAGCAAAGATAGAAAGCATACACCTCTGAAAAGTAGCAGGAGCATTGCAAAGACCGAAGGGCATCCGTCTATATGCAAAACCTCCATAGGGATAGGTAAATGTTATCTTCTCTTGATCTTCAGGATTGACTGTAATTTGATTATAACCAGAATAGCCATCAAGGAAGCAATAATAGGCTTGTCCGGATAATCTCTCAAGCATCTGGTCCATGAATGGAAGAGGAAAATGATCCTTTCGGGTAGCTTGGTTGAGCTTCCAGAAGTCGATGCACATACGCCAACCAGTGACTGTTCTAGTGGGAATTAATTCATTCTTGTCATTCATCACCACAGTCATACCTCCCTTTTTAGGGACAACCTGAACCGGACTCACCCAAGCACTATCTGAAATGGGATAAATCATTCCGGATTTAAGAAGTTTCAGCACCTCCTTTCTCACTACTTCTTTCATTGTAGGATTTAACCTTCTTTGTGGCTGCACCACTGGCTTGAATTCCTCCTCGAGTTTGATCTTATGCATACAAAAAGTTAGACATTCCTTTTAAATCAGAAATAGTCCATCCAATTGCAGTTTGGTGCTCTTGGAGTACCTTTACAAGCTTCTCTTCTTCAAGTTTTGATAAAGAACTGCTGATTATCACTGGATTTGCATCTTGATCGTCAAGGAAGGCATATTTCAAGTGAGATGGCAAGAGTTTCAACTCTAGTTTTGCTTTTTTCTCCACCTTGTCATTCCTCAGCTCTTCTTTCATTTTACTGATAACACTATTTGCTTAATTTGCTTCTAGATACTGCAAGCATTCCTCAATGATTTCATCATCTATCTCACCATGATTCTCAATAGCATTCACAATCACTCTTTCAAGAGGTGTAGTTGGAGTATTGTGCTGAATAGATTTTGCAACTGTAGTATCAATCAAATCTACTCGATAAGAAGTTTCCTTATCATCCGGGTGTTGCATTGCTTCAAAAATATTAAAAGTCATTTTTTCATCTTGCACTCTCAACATAAGCTACCCTTGTTGCACATCAATTAAGGCCCGACCGGTTGCTAAAAATGGTCTTCCCAAGATAAGAGGTACTTCAACATCCTCTTCCATGTCTAAGATCACAAAATTTACCAGGAAGATGAACTTATCAACCTTCACAAGAACATCTTCCATGATGCCATAAGGTCGCTTGATTGATCTATCCACAAGTTGTAGTGTCATCCTTGTTAGTTTCACCTCACCATCACCAAGCTTGTTCAAGATTGAGAGTGGCATCAAATTAGTACTTGCCCCCAAATCACATAAAGCCTTACCAATAGAAATGTTTCCAATTGTGCAAGGAATTGTAAAGCTTCCAAGGTCTTTAAGTTTTAAAGGCAGCTTCCTTTAAAGGATTGCACTACATTCTTCCATCAAGGCAACGGTCTCATCCTCTTTAAACCTTCTCTTCTTTGTGAGAAGTTCCTTCATGAACTTGGCATAGATTGGCATTTGCTCAAGGGCCTCAGCAAAAGGAATGTTGATTTACAACTGCTTGAATATGTCAAGAAAGCAAGCAAATTGTTCTTCCTTCTCTTTTTTCTTGGTTGGGTGCGGGTATGGCACTTTAACATATGATGGAATCTCTTGAGGTGCACCTCCATCTTTCAAAAGTTGACTTTTGCTCTTCCTCAATATAGAATCTTCATCCACTAACTTTTCTCTCTTTTCATTTTCTTTTTCTTTTTCAGTTTCTTCCCTCTCAATCTCTTTGCCATTTTTCTCATTTGTCTTGCTTTTTGTTTTATCACTTGACTCATTTTTTTCAATATCTCTCTCTTTTTCATTCAAAGGCTCACAACAAACATTCTCAAGGATTTTACCACTCCTCAATGTAATAGCTTTACAATGCTCTTTGGGATTGGTTTGAGTGTTACCTGAAAAACTCCCTCTTGATTATTCTGCCAATTGCTTTGCAATTTGTCCAACTTGAATCTCCAAGTTCTTGATGGAAGCATCTATGTTTTTCTGGTTGGATATAGACATTTGCATGAATTAATTGAGAGTGTTTTCCAAAGCAAAAGTCTGGTCCTGAGATAGTTGTGTGGTTGGAGGTTTACTTGGTGACCGAACATCTTGTTTCCACCCAAAATTCTGGTGATTCCTCCACCCTTGATTGTAGGTGTTGGAATAAGGATAGTTTCCTTGCCTCCCATAATTCCCCATATAATTGGCTTCCTCAAAAGAATTAGGGGTAGCCTCACAATTGCCATTGTCATGATCACCTCCACAAAAATCACATTTCATTACTTGTTGTTGCGGCATATTGGTGCTTTGCATAGCTTGAATTTGCCGTGGAAGCTGCATAAGTTGCTTGTTAATGGCCTCAAGTTACTGAGTCAACAATTTGTTTTGAGCCAAAATAGCATCCTTTGAATCCAACTCCAACACTCCCCTTTTTGAGTTGGTGCCTCGATCATAGTGCACAAGTAATCATTAGATGTCATAGCTTCTATCAATCTCAATGCTTCCTCTGGTGTCTTGGTGTTCATAGAACCTCCAGCTGAGGCATCCAACATGAGTTGGTTGACGGTCTCAATCCATTGCAAAATGTTTGCATTTGGATAAGATCATCAAACCTATGATTTGGACATCTTCTGAGTAATTCTTTAAACTTCTCCCATGTGTCATGAAGAATCTCTCCCTCTTGTTGAACATGGCTTGTGATATCACCTCGTGTCTTCACAAATGTGGATGCAGGAAAGAATCTTGCTAGAAACTTGGTTTCTAAGTCATCCCATGTAGCAATGCTCCCTCTTGGTTGAGATTGGAGTCAAGCTCTAACTCTATCTCTAAGAGAGAAAGGGAACAACCTTAAGCGGATTGCATCCTCAATGGCACCATTGATCTTCACCGTATCACATAATTCAATGTAATTGGAGATATGAGTGTTCGGATCTTCCTTTTCCATCCCTGCAAACTGATTTTGCTGCATAATGTTCAAGAGAGCAGGCTTGATCTCAAAATTGTTGGCAGTGACCGGAGGAGGTATTATGCTAGAGGTATGCCGGTTTGCATTGGTGTTGGCATAATCCCCAAGTGTCCTCTGAGCACTATCACCATTGCCAGTCATCTCTTCCTCCACTTGTTGGATTAAAGGGGAAGATGGAGCTTATTGTTGTTGTTGTTGTGTAGTCTTGGCTCACAACTTGTTCTTCCTTGTCTGACCCCTATTCTTTCTAGCTGTTTTCTCTACTTCCGGATCGTAAAGAAGTTGATCGGCCGGAGTTTTACCTCGCATAAACAACACAAGCTAGAGAAATTGATTAGCACACAATGAGATTATCAAAAGCAAAAATAATAGAACAGAAAAATAAATTTGTGTCTAGATTAGTAACTGAAATGGTTATGCTAATATTGAAACACCAATCCCCGGCAACGGCACTAAAAACTTGTTAAGAGGACTTTGGCAAGTATACCAAGTCATGCAAGTAATAAAGAGATAAGTGGGTTGTCGTTCCTAACGAGGATCGTGACAAATACTAGCACATAACACAACAATCACTATTTAAACGATGAGTTTGGAAAGAAGGGAGCTCAAACAATAATTGATGAAATCAAAAATTAAAAGAATAAAGTCTTTTTGTAATTTTCTCAAACACTTGGTGAGCACAAATGAAATTAAATTCAATTAAGATGAAATGCTGGGGTTAGACTCACTAATCTTTTCCCAAATGCAATGACATGACAAACAATATAATCTCTAACTTCAGTTATGAAAATCAATCCACTATTTACTCAAATCCTAATTTCTTAGATGAAAAGAGCCTAAATCCCCTAATTAAGTCCTAATTCCTTAGGTGACTTAAGAAGTGAATTTGTATTAAGATTAAGGATTAAAAGATTACTAATAAATCAAGACTCATTCTTAGATTCAAGACCTATTAGGTGATTAATTTCAGATTTAGACCTAGCATCAACTTTCCAATTGGTTACCAAATCAAACATCAAGCCATGGATAATCAAGCCACAACAAGCATTACACATAGAAATTAAGCACTCATAAAGAAGTAGAGAAATATATTGAATGATCAAATCAAATACATAAGAGATTCAGAAATAGATACATCTAACCTCAACAAGTGGATGATTAGCTAGACATGATCAAGGTGATAAAATAAAAAGAAATGGAGATGAGAGATGATGAAAACTCCATGGATGCTCTTCCTTTTTTCCCAGCTTTCTCCTTCCTTCCCAGTCACGTCCATAAAAGCTCTCAATCCCCCTTCATTCTGCGCAATATCCTAATTTTAGGATTGCTTCCAGACGCATTAGCGCTTAGCGCAGCATTATTCACACTGAGCGCGAATTAATTGAATTTGCTGTTGCAACATAAGTAGTTGCGCTAAGTGCTAGCTTACTGGCGCTAAGCGCAACATGTACTGAAATGTATCACGCATTAGTCAATCTTCTGGCTTCTTCAGGCTAAGCGCCACAATCTTGGGGCTCAGCGCTGGCTTCCATATGTGGACTTGGGTTTCAGCTTCCAATTGGGCTTCAAATGGGCTTCAATGACTTGCACCCAAACTACATAAAACATATCAAAACATCGTTAGCTAATCTAAAAATATCAATTAAGAATATATTCTTACAGACTCAATAAAACACATAAAATATGGACTAAAATGACTTCTCAAGTCTTAAAAGAAAGATAAACAACCTTAATGTATACCTATAAAGATATGCATATTAGACATTTATCACTATCTCATTTTACAATTTAAGTATTATGCTAATTATAAATACAAATTAATGTGAATATCAAGAGTAGTGAAATAAATACAAAGTAAGTTAGGTTTTATTTAAGAAGTTCTAAATTGTTTGAGATTGGAGCCAAGGAGTTGAGAGCAGGAGTGGGGCAAGGGGAGATATAAGGGAGCCGTAGTCCCCGTAACTTCTAAATTTTTCCAAATATATACTTATTGTTTAAGTTTATAGTCCGCAAAACGTAATACACATTTCATTTGACTTCTTTAGTAAAATAGAAATCTTTATTATTTCTTACTTAAGACAAAAAATAACTAATAAAAATTAACATAAAAGGTCACTTTATATTATATGATTTAGTTAGATTTTCTTTTACTTAAATATTTGAAATATATATATTTTTAAAATTTTTAGTTTCGGCTTCTCTAATATTAAAATCCTTGATCTACTTTATCAATATGTGTCAGTCCAAATAGAAAGAATTTAAGTCTCTTAAGTATGTGATTTTAGGTTCGATCATTAGATTCATGTGTATGAAAATAACATAATTAGAAGGGATCTTTCCTTAAATACCTGACCGTACCTTAAGAGATTAGTTTTTCATTTATCGAATGAGAAAATATTAAAAAAAAAACCTTCCTCCTCTCTTAATGAGGTAGAGAACACACACACACATATATATATATATATATATGAGAGACATATCTAGTGAGAAGAGTTTTTATTGTGAGAGGTTGAGATGAGTAAATATTGACCATTCAACTATACATAGATGATCAAGATTAAAAGTTATTTGAATGTCATGTGATCACTTAAAAAAGTCACATGCATTTATATTCTAATCTTGACCATTTATGAAAAATTCAATGATCAAGATTCACTTCTCTCACCTGAGTAAGATCATATATATATATATATACATATGATTGATGATAAATTTATTAAATGAAAAAATAAAATAAAGTTCAAAATCTTAAATGAAGAGAGAGAAAATTTAAATTTGCATTAAATGAAGATGAAAATTTAATTTCATATTTTAAATTTAGTTTTAGAAAAATGATTAAATTCAACTTTGTTAAAAACAATTATATAATATTTTTATAAAAAATTATATAATATTTTTATTTTAATATTAATATACGGCATGATAATTTAAAATTACTCATTATTTTTTATAAATAATAAAATCTACATTTTCTAAATAATTGTAGCCATACAGTAGAGGAATACCCTTTTAATTGGAATATGCAAGAAGATTAAGAATCCTAACTTCATCAATAATCAATTTATCTAATTTAATATTTTATTTAACATTTTTTATCCAATAATACGTATCACCAGATAAACTTAGAGCTGTCAAAACAGGTCAGCTCAATCAATTTTTGGGTTAGGTCAAATCGATTTATGTAAGTTTCGAACTGATATTTTATCAGTCCAACCTACCTTTTTTTAATGTAAACTGATTGAGTTAGCCTAATTCGTTGTGGGTCGGTCCATTTAAACTATTTTTAATTTCAAGTTGGTATTTATTAGCTTAATTTATCAATTTTATTGAGTTATTCAAGTCGATCCATCAAGTTTAACTAATTTTGATGACTCTAAATAAACCTTTGCATCTCATTAATAAATCTATGCTTGTTCAACGTTCCTCTAGCGAAAGACGTATAGGTATTTAAAAGGTTTTTTTTATTAAATAAGTAATTAATAGTTATACTTTCAATTTTGGCATAAACAAATTAAAAAGGAGTTTAATTTTTAGAAAGCTCTGCTTCAAAGTAATAGCAATCTGTAGGTATATGTGAGGAGCAACAAATTTATTCAAATAAATATAAATTACTTGAATTTAGTAAAAAGATTACAAGATTATAAAAGAATTTTATTAAAGTTAAATTATTTTTATTTTTATTCAAATTAGCATGACGCAGATTTATGAGAATAAAAATATTATATATTATTTTTTATCAAAAAAGTATTATTTTAATCATTTTATTAAAATAAAAAAATTTAATAAATGAAATGAAATTCTTTATCTTCATTTATTACAGACCTTACATTTCTCTTTCTTCATTTAATATTTTAATATCATTTCTCTTTCTTTATTAAATATGATTCTTGAATTATTAGATTCAAATGACATGCTGAGTTGAAATTGAGAGTACTTATATTTTTACGCTAGTATCAATTAATGTAACCATATGTACATGCATACGATTGTTGAGTGTTTTATAATAAATCAATATTTATAAATTTATAATAATTATTTTAAGAAATAGGAAATAATAGGTCATTTATATAAGGACAAAATTTAGGTAAAATTCTTTAGGTATTTGTGATGCTTGTCTCTAATAGAAATATGACATGTGTATATTTTTTATAATTCATTAATAAAAATTTTAAAAATAATAATTAAGTAACTAAAAATAAAACACATGTCATATTTTTATTTAAGACAAGTACCACAAGTATCTAAAAACTTTATCTAAATTTTTTCCTTTATATAAAACAAACTGTTTTAACATGTACTAATTAATGTACATTTTATTATTTTTATAAGAAATAAAGTAAAACAATGTTACAATCCACTAGGAGTGGGCTACGGGTGAATAGTTATGAGATTATAAGTTTGAAACTTAGTACCATTACTTTTTTTTAAAAAAGAAAAGAAAGTAAAACAATGGTACTAATCAAAGTTTATTATTTTTAAGAAAAAGTATGTAAAGGGCAGGAGAGACTACATTATATCAAATTTAAATTTTTGACCTATTAATTAATAACAAAAGATATAATAATAACATATTAATTAATATAAGGTAGCCAGAATTAAATAATTTGAGAGACGTCAACTGTTCAAAATTCTAAATTGTTACTTTTATCAGGAAAAAAAAACTAAACTTAATATCAATTAACTTAATTGTGCAAATGTTTAACTTGAATCGTAAGAGTTAATTAACTCTCTACTTTTAAGAGCTTGTTGAAGAGAATAATAAGATGTGTACGATAAAAGTGAAAATTTTAGTACGGAAAATATACGGACAAAATATTTTCATTAAATGATTTAAAAAATATTATATTTTTGTCTTTAATAAAAATATTTCTATGAATATTACTACGAGACTAAACTCTCGTATATTATTTTTATTAAGAAACTCTTTTAATAATTTTTTTTTATGATATAAACTTTGATCCTCTTTGTCAATGGGTGGCTCTGTTATTACCACATCGAACACATGTTAGTAAATACCATTAATATAATGAGTGAAATTTTTTATTTTTTTTACATCAAGGTATTGGTGCCATAACTTGAATTTATACCTTTTAACTAAATTCTCAGTCACCTTTTAACCACTTGAGTAAAGCGATTATTTAATAATGTCTCATGTGATGAATGTTTTTAACACATTTTTATTTATATGTTATTATATATTAAATAAATACTATTAAATTAACTTTAATATATATATATATATATATATTTATTTTACCACTAAATTAAGTTTTAGATTAGAAAATAGAAAAACTAAGAGGGAAAAGGAAAGAGGAGGGAGATAAAGCTTCTAAAAATAAAAACGAAAAAGAAATTTCCGTCATTTTCTCCCTTCTTTTCTTTTCCTCTTTTATTTAGAATATCTATAGCTTCATGATTGCTAATTCGGTTAATTACCTCTGGTGTATCGTTCAAAATATGTTGTGACCAATGTAACGTTATTGATATATATACTGCCTGTTATGTTTTATAATTAAAACCTTATATATACAAGGTGGGCAATGATTTTATATTTCTCCACTTGGCCACTACCAAGTGGAGAAATTAAGTGAACTCCTTTCGTTCCAGAAAGGAAAATTTTTTATGATATTGCTCTTTTCTTTTTATGTCGACCACTATGTAATAGAAAAATGATTATATTCTCCCTCTTCTACTTATATATATTTTCCTTCTTCTCGATCTCTTTATTTTTGTTGTTGTCTTTTTCACTTCTTTACATGAATGAACTAGAAGGGTAGAAGCCTTAATGCATACTTGTGAGATACTATCTGATATTTAACTAACAAAGCCATTTGGAAGGATTCGAGCAAATACTAAACGCTATACAAATTTTAGCAAGCAGATATATGTGTAGAAGAAACTAGCTAGGGTAAAGCAAATAATGAAAAATTGCCTGGAAACATGGGACCAAATGGAGGAATATGTATTAGTATTTGATATACCTTAATATGAAAAAGATGCTTATCAAGGAGAAAAAAGAAGAGTAAGATTATTCTGCTTTCAGATTGATTAATAGTTCAGGAGATAATTTGTACTGTAAAGGGTATTAGCATTTTTGGTGCCTACAATGATCTGTACTAGCCATTTGGATTGAAAACCAAAAATCGATCTAAAATTGAAATGATCAATGTGAAAACTACAAGGGAAGTTTGGCAAGAATCTCATGTTTCTCATGGCTTTTAATTTCAAAGGAGAGATCATCAACCGCGTGATAATCCTGACGCGCGGGAGAGCTGATGCCCTCAAAGTTTGATTCAAGTACGGTACTCATTTATGCTGAATTGATGAACTATGCCATGACTGACATGTGTCATTTCAATGTGATACACGTCCAAAAAGTTTCGAGATTTGCCCAGAAAAATGGGAACCATGTCGCATTATTAAGCATGTTTCATGGTCATATACTAAGCAGGGCAACACAGGCCTCTACCTTTCTTGGGTATCAAGTGCGTCGAAGCATCATAGCAATAGCAAAGCGAGTAAAATCGGGAAAAATGTGAAAATCAAGTGTGGGGGCCAAACCTTGACACGGTAAGAATTTTTGTTGCCGCCCCACAGGGCAAGGGCACCACTCCCTTTCTCTCTCTCTCTCTACCCTTTGAATTCCTGTGTCCACTGTCTAGCAATAGTTAATGTGGTTTGACGTGTCTTGTTCAGACTACTCCAATTTACTCTTTCAGAATAGAGTCCAAAAACCGGCCAAAAAGTCCTTTTAAGTGTCTTCATATGTTAGAAATTATTATGAGGAAAATTTAACACAATTTAACACAATGAATAAATGGAAAAATGTCTCAAATTATAAAATTTATATTAGATAAAAAAGAAATTAATTTTGCACTTCATTTTTATTTATATATTAATTTCACCTTAAAATTTTGCATAAAGACTATTTCTATGCACAGTTAGTTGTAATAATCGAACCGAGAATCAGATTGACCAAGCTGAAAAAAGAAATTTTGCATACCTATTTAGATGATCAATCCCTGAATCGATTGGCGGTCCAACAAAAACAAAAATAGTCAGATAGCAATTAAAAATAAATTAAAAAATACCAAAACTATTTTTTTACTTGAGTCGTTGAGTTTTTATTCAGTTTAATTTGACCGAATAAAATTGGCTTACTAGGGTTGACCGGAAATTGATACATTTAATTTTTTTTAATAAGAACTAATATTATTTGTGTAAGAATTAAAATAATGTAGATTCAATTTGTACGAATTCAAAATATAAGTATATTGGTTTTATTTTTCTATATTATAATTGCATCCAAATAAAAGTTTTTGGTGCATAAAAATTACACCAAGTACGTAGTTATAACTTATAAGAATCAGATTGACCAAGCTGAAAAATCAAATCACTTGCAGGTTGCAGCACGTTTGGTTAGGATATTATGCAACAAAAATGCACGTTTACATGGTTAGCCATGCAAGTTCAGGCTATTCAGAAATATTTTATAAAAAGAAATGTGGAGTTCCTTCGGATCAACGCAGGTTTGCGTTTAAAAAATTTTAAAATAAACATAGCCTTAGTCTTAGAGTGCGTTTATTTATGTGTTTTTTTTTTTAATAATTCAGAAACTTAAACATCTGTGTGTATAAGATTTTGAAAAAAAACAGAATCTAAAAAAAAATTTATATGTTTAAAAGTAAGAATGAGTTACTTTTTAAAATAATCAATTATAGAAAAATACAATAAAAAATAAAAATAAATAAAAAGTATTTTTTATAATTATATCTAAACATAAAACAATTTCTACATTTTATAAAAATCTCTAAAAAATAATCAATTATTTTTACTATCTTATAATCATTTTTTAAAAAAACATACACAAACACATCCTTAATCATTATGTTTGAAAATTCTGTTTTCTTTTTTAAACTAAAATATGTGTTACCCCTTTAATTTTACCTCATGCATTTAATTCCTTAAACTTTAAAAGCATGCAATTTACCCCAAAAGATTTACTAACCGAGCTTAAAATTTCTTTTCTTCTAAAACCATATTCAAATATGCGCTCTCTCCGTTGACCGCACACAACAAGCAATATTGAAGCCAAAATGAGAATCACTTATACGTAGGAAATGAGATTGATGTGTTTGATATTTATCATTATCCTTGTAGTCTGGGAATACAGGCTCATAAATTGATTTCAGGTTTGATTTGGGAGCAACTCCGTTATCTATTTGGATGGAGTTAGATGAAAAGGGAGTTTTAAGCTCTATAAATAAATTTGTGGGATAAATTGTACATTCTTAAAGTTCAAGGGATTAAATGCACATGAAGCAAAATATAAGGAGCTAATTTATATTTTAGCCTTATTTTTAATCAAACTTAATCAAAAAAAATTTTTTTAATTATCCTCTGATCATTTTTTTCCTCCTAATGCACCGATAGTAAAATGGGTAATCCAACTATTAGACCAAGTCGATCTCATTCCGATTCTTACAACTATACTTTGGTATGTTGAATAAGAGATTTGCTAGAGCCCCTAGGGATACTTAACCCGACTCCTCTCAAATAGTTGAAAAAGAAGGGTTCTACTTCATGGGTAGTATCCATCAGAATCGGACCCACCCATTGTTAGTACCGAGTCCTCTTCTTGGAAAAACTCCCCCCAACTCCTAAGCTTTATTCCTTGAATAATACTTCGGTTTCAAAAGATTTGTGGTTTAGTGTAACTGCACAAGAATTAAGACAACTATAAATGCATGTTTCAATTTGCTTAATTTTAAGAGATTTTTTTTAAAGCTCTCTCAATAATTTGTTTGAAAAAAATTTCAGTAAAATTTTGATTATATATGAACTATTTTGACGTTAAAATAAGTTAATCAAAACATTCACTAAGCATTTTCATCTATAGGAAAAGAATGCAGTTGCACAAATTAAAATATACAAAATAATATTTTTATTAATACTTTTTTATTTCATTTAATAAAAATACCAAGAGATAAAAATAATAATTAAAGCAGTATGCACGATCAGTATAAAAAATTTTACATTGATATTTATTAATATTTTAACATTTGTACTTTTATTTTAATTACTACTAAGAGAAAGATATAACAATAAATATTAATTTATTAAAATATTAGTAAATATCATTGTAAAGCTATTTCACACTAATAGGTAGTGTATACTAATTAAACTCTAAAAATAAAAATTAAAAAATAATTAATACATCTTTAATTTTACAAAATAACAAATAATTAAATTAAAATAAAAAAAATTCTAAAATGATATATATTTTAAAATGGATGGATTATAATATAAATTTTTTGTTTACCAAGAATTTGTCACAAGCTGTATATCAGTATATTTTCCTTTTTTTAATGTCTTGGAATTTTCTCTCTCCCTTTTTATTTCTCATTTAGGGTTAAATTTGTAATTAGGATTTCAAAGCATATATATGTAGTTTCTAACGAAACTTCTCGCGGCGTAACAATTCTTCCCCCCCCCCCCACATTGTTTTTATAATGGTAGTAACATATTTTTTAGATATTTTTTAATATTTATTTTATTATTGATCTAAAAATAAATGTTATAAATATTTTTTAATAATCTTTTTTAACATGTGAAGCGGATAATAGTAAAATAAATATTAAAAATATATTTAAAAGAATATGTTAGTAGCATTTTTTTAATCTTAAACTGGTTTTAACAAATACCTAACAAATATATTTACAACCGAACTAGTTTTCATAAATGAAAATCATTTTTTCCCTTATATGCAAATATACACCTCTTTCCACACGTGGTCATGATCGATTATGAAATCATAAGAACGCACGCAAACAATTTGCATTTGACCACATCTATATTCTATTGCTTATTTTCCTTTATGACTCTTATATTTTTATATTAAATAGTATATTTTTTTATATTTTATTTAATATTATTTATTATATATATATTTTTTATTTTTTTTATTCAACCACATCTTTTAAAAATAATGTGAACATTCATACATTTCTAAAGGTGTATGACTAACATTTTTTTTTTATTCGGTCTTCATAAGTTTTGAAGTTTGAAACTGACTTTTCTTCCTTTTCATCTGCTCTACAATTTATAATCCCATGGCCTTGCCTATAAATTCTCCACACCCTCTCCCATTTTCCCCACACTTGTTTGCTAAGCACAATCCACAGCCTTTGCTACTCAAACAACAGAAACCTTATACCTTCCAAGCAAATATTAAACATGGGTTTGGGGAGTAAGAGCCAACAGCTTCTGTCCAAGATTGCAACCAATGACAAACATGGGGAGAATTCTCCATATTTTGATGGGTGGAAGGCTTATGATAGAAACCCATTTCACCCTACAAAAAATCCTCAGGGTGTTATCCAGATGGGTCTTGCAGAAAATCAGGTATATATACCTACATACATACATACATACATACATATATATATATATATATGATGGCAAGTGTACTTCATACAGTTTGTGCCACAATGAGATGCAGCTGTTTGATAAGTTGACTCATATGCATGGGTGTGTTCAATATTTTTTCAGCTCTGCTTTGATCTGATTGAAGATTGGATAAGGAATAATCCCAAGGCTTCCATTTGCACCCGTGAAGGAGTGCATCAGTTCAGAAATATTGCTAACTTTCAGGACTATCATGGGCTGCCAGAGTTTAGAAGTGTAGGCAACGAAAAAACGTTATTTCACTACTATAATGAATATTGAGCATGTTGTATTGATAATAAGCAATGTTTTTTTCCTTTTTTTTTAATTTTTTGCAGGCTGTTGCAAATTTTATGTCAAAAGTGAGAGGTGGTAGGGTCAGATTTAATCCAGACCGTATATTGATGAGTGGAGGGGCTACAGGGGCAAATGAACTAATCATGTTCTGCTTGGCTGATCCTGGAGATGCTTTTCTGGTTCCCACCCCTTATTATCCAGCGTATGTACCCTCTCTTTCATAATATCTGTGTTCATTCAATGTATGTCACTGTTTCACACACCCATCAAACGTTTAAAGTTGGAAAAGGAAAAAGCACGCATATATAAAGTGTTATAACTACTGTGTTTTGCTTTGATGATAGTGGGAATTCCAATTAATTAACATGCTATTTTGAAAAACTTATATTCAAAATTGAAGTTTCGAAATGATTGAATATAGCTTCCCTTTGCCACTGCTGTCATAAATATCATCTAGTCTAGATTATATAATAATAAAAAAAGACTATTTTATCTACCAAAAAAAAGAGACCAGTTTTAAACCGGAAATAAGATAAATCCTGCATATAAAACCAGATGTTACCAAAATAAAGTTCAAAGTATATATATAACTATATATGGTTTCAATTCTAGAATACTGTAGAATTAGCTGATTGACAAATTATGTTATCTAAGATGCCACGTTTTAAATTTAAGTGATATCAAATCTATGTGACGTGCTACCGAAGGATTTTGGTTGCAAAAACCAAATAGGATGAAGCTTGTATTCATAATCATATCAATCAAACTAATGCATGTCCAACTGAAAAATAAAGTAATTGACTCATTAAAACTGCATTCTTCTTAATTTTTATTATTATGAATTAATGGTTTTTTCGGAGTAAATTATGAAGCTTTGATTCATATCTTTCCCCAAGTTGATGTGGTGTTAACCCTACAATTTCCCATTTATGGTAATGGTACTGAGATCCAAATAGGATATAAAAATGAAAACAAAAATTTAAACATGATTCAGTAAGTTAGGTCAAGCTCAGTCTGAAATAAAAATTAAACCTGCTATCTACCCAAATAATTAATAATAATAAACCGCTACAGTGTGATTAGTCAACGAGCATGTGGGTTGCTTATGTGTGTAATTCCAAATTAGACACTTCATAACTCAAAGCTAAGTGGACAATAACCATTGACCTTTGACAACTGAAACCATCAACACGTCACTGTATGGTCACCATATATTCAAACAGGAACGTCAGCACAACCAAATAATTACACCTCACTACACACACAGCTGTATTTTTGGGAATTTTACATGGTTAGAGATCTTGACAATTAATTCCAAACTTTGATAACGAAATTTCATGGCATTTTATAGTTAATGTTTTACCTTCGTAATAAACACATTAACTTTTGTATTGATTTTTACTTTGATATTTTTAATATTACAATTAATTTGCCTAAAATATTGTATATTTCACTGAAAATAATTATATAAAATGTTCTTTAAGATCCTCATAACTTTTACTTTTACCATATATGCAGAATATTCTCCTGTCTCCTTAATTCCTTTAAATATTCTTTGTCTGGCCACCCATTTATTGCAAGGACCACAATATTGTATAAACAATAAACAATGAGCGACTTGGTTAAAGGAGAGACTTGATTAATACTAGTTGATTAGGCTCATATTATGACTTGATTAAGAAGTGGCAAAATTAATTTATATGTCTTTTCAATGTTTCATCACGTGTTTAGTGATTCAAGAATGAATTGTTTAATTGACAGATAGTGATACATATATTCCATATTTTACTGCAGATTCGTCCGTGACTTGAGTTGGAGAACTGGGCTGCAACTAATTCCTGTCCACTGTGATAGCGCCAACAACTTCAAGATAACAAGAGCAGCTCTTGAAGCAGCTTACAAGAAAGCTCAAGAGGACAATATCAATGTGAAGGGGTTGATCATAACAAACCCATCCAACCCTTTGGGCACCACCTTAGACAGAGAGACATTTAAGAGCCTTGTGAGCTTCATCAATGAGAACAACATCCATTTAGTCTGTGATGAAATCTATGCAGCCACTGTGTTCAGCTCCCCCAGCTATGTAAGCGTCTCTGAAGTCATACAAGACATGGAGTGCAAACGTGACCTCATTCACATTATTTATAGTTTGTCTAAGGACATGGGATTTCCTGGTTTTAGAGTTGGGATAGTTTATTCATACAATGATGCAGTGGTGAACTGTGGAAGGAAAATGTCAAGCTTTGGATTAGTCTCCTCACAGACTCAACATATGCTTGCTGCAATGCTTTCAGATGACAAGTTTGTAGAAAAATTTCTTGCAGAGAGTTCAAGAAGGTTAGCTAAAAGGCATAACATGTTCACAAAGGGACTTGAAGAGGTTAACATTTCTCGCTTTCCAAGCAATGCAGGACTTTTCTGCTGGATGAATTTAAAAAGTCTGTTAAAAGAACAAACATTTGAAGCTGAAATGATGCTGTGGCGTGTGATTATCAATGAGGTGAAGCTCAACGTGTCGCCAGGCTCATCTTTCAATTGCTCTGAGCCTGGTTGGTATAGGGTTTGCTTTGCTAACATGGATGATGAAACAGTACAAGTTGCACTCAACAGAATCCGAGCATTCGTAGGCAAAGAAACAAATAAACCTGCAATGGAAGTCAAACGTTGGCAAAAAAATCTCCGCCTCAGCTTCTCCTCAAGTAGAAGGTTTGATGAGACAGTTATGTCACCTCACATGATGTCACCCCATTCACCAATTCCTCAATCACCCCTTGTCCAAGCCACATAATAATGGAAGCAGATTTACCACATATGAAGGAACCGTCGTCTATCTTATTTCAACCTATAAAATAATGTCCAATTAAAGCTTTGTGTGTTTCCAGTTAATCTAGCTATGATTTCTTTCTTCTTACTAATGGAAGTTCGAACTATGAAGTGTTCTAGAGTGTACCTTAAGATATTTATTAGATGTGTAGGTTGTCCTATATACGAACAGCTAACTGTGATGTAGTAGGGTAACTGAAATTATTTGTGCAATATAATTGAAGTGATATATGATTACAAAAGTTGTTCCATTATTCTATGGCTACAGTTTGTCTACTTTATGTGTTTAGAAAAAAATACATGAAGTTTCATTTTCTGGGTTTGTGTACATGCACGAAGTTATTTCCTTTTGATAGTCACTCAATTATTCTGGGTTAAACCAAAGATGGAATCTAGTGGAAGTTTATCATGAAAGGGTATATCTACGAATATATGCTTTATAACAATAAGTTTAGTTATAGAATTGAAGATTGGTTGAATGATCAAAAGTTGCCAATTTTATGTGATATCATGCTGCATGCGTGGCTTGATAAGTTCCATGGAGCGTGATAAGGAGCACATCTATAATATTGGGTTCATATCTTGCCATGTAGCTTGTTATTCGTCACGGTGATTAATCTAGGGAAAATTCCAAGTCATTCTTTTGTGCCGTATCTCGAGAGTGTGATAATATGATGAGAAAGAATAAGTTTCTTATTCATTCTATACATGTGCATATCTACTCATCCAATCCGATAATGTTCTCACTCTCAAAAATGTTAAAAGTATAATTTTCAACAAATTATTATTGAGGCTGAATTAAAAACTTGGAATTATCTAACAATAACTTCGTCTTGATTAAGCTATATATCATGTATCGTGTAAATTTAAACATGCTTGTAGTTTTGTTGCCATTTGGATTCAATTTTTTTGGAGTACGTGATTGCATGAGCCACATGAGGTGCTCAATAAATTTCCTAGTGAACATTGCTTTCCAAATCTAGTGTAGTGGGTTACAATTTGATCGATCCTCTTTTATTTGGTCGGATGTGATATGAAATGTCTTTTAACTTTCAATTCAGGTCTTTTTCCACTGTGTTAGGAGACAAGGTGACCCACACCGTGGACATATTTTTGTGTTTCCATTGAGTTGCATATCCAAATTCACTTCTCAGTCTCGACAACCAAACCGACCCTGTGCTGTTAATTATTCTGATCTGCTGGGAATTGACTTGTGTGAGCTTTTCTTGCCGTCTGGGAGATGTTTGTTCTTCTGCTGTTCCTTGACAGTGATCTCACAGAACTAGAGCATGCACAATGTAAATTGCAGCTGTATTGACATTTTTCAGTGTATGTTTCATTTGGAATTCTACCCCTTGAGACACAGATTTTATTAAAGTTGAAAGTGCAAATTGATTAATTGATGACAATCTCTTGATTTGTTAATAAGGATCAAGTTCCTCTTAAGCAGCATTATTGATTTAAACAAATAAATACATAAATAATAGTTGTTTTGGCATGTTAGAACTTGAACAACTTTTATATTTTAAGAGTAATGTTAATACAGATGCAAATTCACTGTAAACCTTACAATATATTCACCTTTCATTGCAGAATATTTATAAAAGTTTTATCAACAATCCAAATACGAATAAAATAATTTCCATTTGACAACAAAAACATTCAATGTCTTTCACCATTTTAAATTAATACGTTTTAATTTGGATTCATAAAGAAACTTTAGTGTGATTAAGCATTTAAAAATTTAAAATTATAAATATGTACATAATATAAAATTTAACAATAAATATGTTATCACGTATAGAATTTACGATAAACTCAAATTTATACTAATATTACTCAATTTTTAAAGGTACAAGTTTTGAATAGCAAAAGACATGATTTTAAGGCCAAATGAATGACACGATTTCAAATTTCACAATTTTTACAATACACATGGCAGCTGATTATTTAGCATTTAATTTTAGCTAATACAAGCTCAGGATCTTATCACTTAATTTTGTCTCCGTTCATACCATCATGTTTTTTAGTGATATTTAAAAATAATAATAAAAAAACTCTAAAAGGTTGCTTAGCAAAGGCCTACGTTCAACATGTTTAACCTAAACAAACTGTTCAATGTGTCGAGTAACCCTAGTTATCGCAAGTCAACAAATATCTTTAAAACGCTTTTTGTTTTTATTTTTATGTGAAACAGGTACGTAGATCCACTTCCACTTCATACTAAAATTTAGTTTAGAAAAGTATATAAAATCCTCTTGAAGATTCTGGTTAAATATAAATGTCGTTTAACGTATAAAATTAAGTTTAGAATTGAGTCTTAGAATCGGTGTTAGACTTTCTAATTTTAATTATCTTGTTTAGTTTGTACATTAAAATTGAAATTTCAATTATGAGTCCAAATTTTAAAAAATAACTATTTTATACTATATTTAATTTTTAATCTAGATCTTAAGAATTATAATTTCAAACACAAAAATTTAAAGCAATATGTTACAATTATTATGTCCCAAAAAAAATATGTTATAATTATTCTTCATTATCTTCGTCGCATACTCCGCCAATCATTTTATTGATGCAGACTAAATTGTCAACAACGTTTTCCAACAATTGTCGTCAACAATGCCCTCCGACCTTCGTACCTAGTGGTGCCCTCCAACCACTCTCCCGATCGCATCCACTAGCCATTGTTGTTGAGGGTGCCTTCCGATCACTGTCCGTAGCAGCGTACACAAACCACCATCATTGGTGGCACCCTCCAACCACCTTTACCGATTATGTCCACCTACCACCAACCACCATTATCGACAGTGTCTTCAAATTCAATTCAAAATTGTAATTCTATATCTTAATTCTTTATTTATTTTAAATATAAAAGTTAAAATTCTTAGTCAATCCCAATTATAATAGAATTGAAATTAAAATTAAAATTCTGAACTATAATTTCAATTCTATCATCTAAATGGATGCTAATGTATTTATGGAGACTTATTTGAAGCTTTTATTTTGGGGGGTAAGGAGATGGGGCTACAACCAGTCCAACCAAAAACAAGCAAAAGTAAGGATGACAAAATTACTAATGTTCAAGGAGATCCACAGGGATTATTTACAGTGAGACGAGAGATGAGTACTCGTTTAATAAATAAAAGCAGAGGCATGAATTATAGTATATGCTTCATGAGTATTCACAAACTCGTGAAGTATATTTTTTCATTTAATATATATATATCATATATTATAATTTTTTTCTTTTTATTTCATATATTTTTATTATTTTACAATGAATTTTTATTGAATGAGCATATAATAATAAAATTTGTTAAAATATATATATATCATTCATGTAATAATTATTTATGTAAATTAATTATTAAAAAACATAATTGAATTTATTTTATTATTTATAATATTCTTTTAATTTTATAAAATCTTAAATTGTTGAACTTTTAATTTTATAAAAATATTAAATTATTAAATAAAATTGTGATACGTGATATTATTTTTTTATTTTTTTTATTTTTAAAATTTATTTTAATTATTAATTACATATAGATAACTGTAAATACTTACCTATAAATATCACAAATAAAAACTCATAATAGGTATCCGTCCCGTCCCGCCTTGCTTCCGCTTCGTTGACGTCCTTAAGCAAAAGCACTAAGTAGTGGCCCCACAAAATGCCACACCAAACAAATCATTCCTAAGAATATCAACGATGCGCTGCGGAGACTTATTTGAAGCTGATGAGCGTTAATTGCGAAGGCCAAAAGCTAAAAGTAGACAGGTTTATAAGACATTCTTTTTTTTTTTGACGTGTTTTATAAGACATTCTTGTTTTCACCTGGTATAATTTTTTTTCCCTTTCAATTAAATTACTACTATTAATTAAATTCATATGGATTTCATTGTTTATGTGAATCTTATTCGAATGATGACAATCCTCTCCACCCCATGAACAAAAGCACTTACTCCCAGCAGAAGTGAGAACTTTTCTAGGTTTGTTTCTCATACTCTTGATTACATGTTCGTGAATCAGTTCTATCTAACGGCTTAATCAATAATTGACTGCCACATCATGTGTTCAGACTCAAAAAAAGCCACGTTTATATTTCAATAATGATACTTATAGAATTTTATTCTTATAATTTTTTCATAAACTATCATGCAAGTCATCAAATAACAATTTTATCTTATTATAAAATTTTCTCAATAGTGGCATCGTCTACATGAAACTATCTTAAAAACTGTGATAGCTAGATTTATAAAAATAAAAAATAAAAAATACAAGTATCATTACTTTTTACTATTGGAGCTAGTCCAAAAATCTTTAATGGACCACACCAGTGGATGAATTTTTTCTCGTACGTACTTATCTCAAAAGATCTTTATATATTCTCTCATATCATCATCTCTCTCTAAATTTGATCAAAGATAAATAACTCATATTCAATTGATTTGACTAAATTTACTTGATTCGAAAATAGTGAATTAATTATCATCTTTTATTATTTTTTATTTTATTTTTTTCAAAATATTTCTCTACTCAATATATAAAAGACTAATGAATATAATCAAATCTCTAAAGTAATAATTTTTTATAATAATATTATTTTATATATATAAATTTAAATATCAAATTTAAAATTACATATTTAAAGAATATGAGTTCCTTTCATTCAAATCAACATAGTTGTCATTTTTTAGTTTATTCTATACATTGAGTTGGAGTTTATCAAATTTTTTCAATGTCGATCTGAATTTCCAATCTAGTTGCATCAACAAGTAGAAATTCTAAACTCTTCCCACTCACCAGTGCTACTGGGGTACTGCATTATTGGATACACCATGCGTAAGGATAAGAATCTTACGTGTTTGTGCTTGTTGTTTACGTGTGTATACGGAAGTTAGTTGCATAAGGATTTATATCTTGCACGTATATTCAACAGTGACAACCAGCATTTAGCACTAATGTTTCCTTAATTTACCCAAAAAGATAAAATCCCCAGAAAACATTAATTCAATTTGAAGCAGAAAACTAAAAGAGATAATCGCTCAACCTTTCCTTTTCTTTATTTTTTTTCTGCTACGGTTTATTGTTTTAATCGTTTTGAACTTTACTTCATGCCCCTCTTTCTCTTCACTCTCCCCAACCCCAAAAAAGCTTCTGATTAGTTTGATTTTTGCCTTTAGACTTTGTTTAAAATGTTGGAACTTGGAATGATTATGCTGACGATGATTAATCAACCACTCACCGACCAAATCTTCTAGTCAATGCCTAATATCGTCATCAGTGACTTGGATTGATTAAAACATTGTAATTACCAGATAAATTTTTTGCCCCCCTATAGATGTTGAAATAGGAAAACATAGGCATTTTTCTAATCTGTTCTTCTAAACTAATCATAGCTTTTATTTTTTATCGTTTGGCTTCAATTCTCCACTATTGTTCTTTAAAAAAAGAAGTTAAAAACATGGTTTCACCCCAAAAAAATAGTTAAAAACATGGAAGAGGAAAAAGAGAAGTTAAATCAGACTAGCTCCAAAGTAATACTGTCTATCAATTGGTCAAAGTGAAGTTTTATTTATTTATTTATTTTAAAGAGATAGAGAATATTTCAGAAGGGAGCATGTGTAGCCTAGACAGAGTTCAAATGTTAAATAGTAATCATCGATCATTATAATTAATTAATAATCACATGCTTTTGTGTTGTAGTTACAAGTGCAAATAGTGAGAGGGGTGTCCATGTGGATTGAGCAAAACAAAAGCTATGATGAGCTGCCACCTAAATAAAGTTAAGGTAGCTAAGGTTGCTGTGTCTTTAGGGATGAAGAAGAAACAAAAAGTCATTGAGAATGAGGTGAGGGGATCACTTTAATTGTACACCACTAAGTAGTGTATTAGAAAATGAGTACAGATAAGATCTGATACATGAGCATGAACACGTCTTCAAAATAATCAAACTAACCATGATTATTTGAACAGAAAACTCCATTAGCTACCTTCTTCCGAACAAGGTATATATGATGGTGTGAAGGTCAATAGCTCATAAACACCATTAGAAAAAGAATGATGATGGTAATTGTTACCGGCCAATTATACCCTTGGGACCATGACACTTCAATCATACATTATGGTATATAAATAAACCAATGGGGCCAACGAATCCAATGAGAACCATGGATTTTCACTCCATATTTGTAACACAAATGCAGAGAAAGACAAAGGTCTGAGAAGAAAAAATCTCAGCCTCATGTTGGGGTACTATGCTTTTCAGCCACCATGTCCCACAAGATGAAGGACATGACAATGCTACAGAATAAAAAAAATAAGGAAAACAAAAACCATTTTCTTTATGATTTGGAGTTGTTGAGGATATGCCAAGAGATTGATGCTTCTCCCCCTATTCATATTCTCAATTTTTTACAAAGAATTTTTTAAACAAACAGATTACTGATTCTAGTAGTTGATACATTTAGATAAAACTATTACAGGAAAATGAGTATAAATTACAACTGTGTTCAAAACAAATTCCCCAAAATTTTATTCCTTCTCTCTACACATTACTAATTTCTCAACAACTCGACAAGACATTAACATATTATATACAAGGAGCTCCTATCTTCTTGGCTGCGGCCTCCTGTAGGCAAGAAAGAGAATTGAGTTCATTGCCATGTTGAGAAAGTTTGTCTTTCCCTCATGTTTGGACAGCTTGCTATTTAACAAATGACACATGCATTGGGATTCTCTTCCATGCTTTGAGCATAGTATTGTGTGGTCATCTGAGGATTATATGCCCTATAAGCCTTGACCAGCTCCAAGACAGGGTCAGGGGCTGGCTCTTTCTTCTTCTCCTCTTCCTTCTTCTCTTCTTTCTTTGCTTCTTCCTTCTTGCCCTCTTCCTTCTTTGGCTCCTCTTTCTTTTCTCCCTCCTTCTTGGCTTCTTCTTTCTTAGGCTCCTCTTTCTTCTCAGGCTCCTTGGCTGGTCCTACTGCCACTATATCTGTCTGCCAGTATTTGCGCAATTTGCTCACCACATTTACTGGATCTACTGTTCCTATCACTGTTAATTTCTTCTCCTTCATATCCATGGAGATGGCATCAATACCTAATATGTTGCAGAAGTTTATTGTTAGGTGTTCTTTGCTTTAAAAAAACATTGAGTAGAAAAATCCTTAAGGAGAACAAATATGTTTCTTGATCTGAGTATTGCTGCAGAAGAAAAGATAAACTAGAGCTTCAAATGTCAAGGAAGCCAATTCAATCAGGAACCAACTAATCAAATACGAACTATCTTGCCCAGCAATTTACTTGAAGAATAGTTTATTCAATGTCAATGAGATTAGATATAAATTATAATGTATATATCTTGTCTTAATGTATCATATTCCACATGATTTAAGATTTAGTAATTTTTACCAAAAATATACTCACAATATTAACCGCATCTTTTGGGAGCTAAGTGTAATTATAATGTAAATTATTTGATTCCAGTATATGTATAAGTGCTGTCTTGCGGTACATATATATAATAAATATGAAAGAAGATGCAACAAACCATATCCCCCCACAAATATCAAAAACCATTGCAAGTTTTTTTTAATATAACCATTGGACAATTTGTATGTATAAGACTATAAGTGCTGCTTTGCGGTACATATATATAATATATATGAAAGAAGATGCAACAAACCAATTCACCCACAAATACCAAAAGCCATTACTAGTTTTTTTTTTAATACAAGTATATAACCATTGGACAATTTGTTAACATGCTAACTAATACCTTCATCTGATTTAGACAAAGGTATTAGGTATGCCTTGTGCTCAAGGGGACATTCCAATGGTTGAAAATTGGGCGGTTCATCTTAGAATTTCAAGATGAGATTTACGCGAAAGGTATCTACTCCTTGCGTAGCACTTAGCTTCCAATTGACAAAAAAAAAAGTATCATTCTATTATAAAATACCCAAATATAAATATTCTCATATTTAATATAATAATAGTTAAAATGACTAAATATACATGAAATACTTAAGAATGTAAAGATCATTTTTTTTTGGGTTACCAAACATTCCCTAAACATTCCCTTGATTTGAGCATTCAAAACTGAGAAATTTAGATATTAATTAACATATCTTAGATAAAAATGTGAAGAAGACAGTGAAACAGACGTGCAGCCCTCTAATACTGTCTTTCCTTGACTTCCTCTAATTCATTTTTCAAGATAATAGAAGGCCGTTTAGTGAAGGAACGACCCAAAGTGAATAAAGCATAAGAAAGCAATGATTTGGTACCTGAAAGTGTTGAGACTGTTTTCAGGGCCTTCTGCTTGTCCTTGTCATCATGCAAATCTACCTTGAGTATAAACTTCTGTAAGCAAAAATCAGGAAATGATTTAACCCAGATTCAAATAACCCTCAGGTAACCTTAATCTGTGAAAGAATATTTACAGAACAACACACAAAATCTAAACCAACCAAACAAAAGTGACACACTTTAAACCAAAATTTCTCTACCAACCAAAAGCTCTGTACATATTGGAAAGGATGAAATCCAAACCATCCTACATATAGACCCAGATGTTCAAATCAAATCCAAAACCAGGATTATGATGAGGAATATCAAAATTCATTTCAGACTACCCCAGATCTAAAAGGAGGAAAAGGAAAAGAAAAAACAAAACAGAGAAAAGGAAAACAGAGAAATAAAAAGGGAAGGCATAAAGGTCATGGAGAATCAACAATGATTCAATGTTCAGAGTCAAAGTTAAGAAGTGAAATATCCTTTTTTTAGAAAAAGGAATAAGAAAGAAAAAAGAACAGAGAAGAATCAAAATTAGAAAGTGGGAATCATACCTTCATTTTTTTTTGGTAATTATATGTTAAGCAATTATATGCAGATCAAAGGAAGAGATATGAGAAAAGGTTTGAGAGAATGAAAAAAAAAAAACAAACAAAGGGCTTAGCTAAAGAGGTGGTTGGGAGAAGAGAGACGGCAAGAGGAAATCAAATAATGCTCTTTTGGAAAAGAAAAAGAGAAAGGCTTAGGAAAAAGAACAGTCTGAGAATGTGAAAAGGAAACTATAGTAAAGGTATTTATATGAATATATTCAGTATGTTATAAATATATGTTCGAGAGGTGTAAATGGTGGAAAGTTATAGGCCATTAGGATGAGCCCCCATACGCATGAAGCAGCAACGAACCATCATTCTCGAAACACGGCCCCACGCGAAGCATGGCAGTGGCTGGTGAGATTTTGACTGGCTGGTTAGGGGCTGCTAGCCAACCACACAATTTTGAACTAGGGATTATGCCTTCTTTTTTTTTTTTTTGGTTCCTTTAATTAATTGCTTAAATTAATTTTTATTTTATAAGTGCTTATAATAAATAAGGTTATGCTATTTTAACTTGGAATGCTTTATATCCGGATGCATATCGTGCAAAACATAGTAATAAATTCTATGTACGAGGCTTATTTTCAATTATGATTTTAAATTGAAATTACTGTCAACATTCCAAACTAAACAAGGTTTTCCTAATAAATATGAGAATGAAATATTCAACGACCCATATTATATTAGAGAACATTAATTGAAGGCCTTTTGGATCTTCGAGGAGTTATTCATGACATTTTTCTTTTACCATAGAAAATGATGCAAAAGGGAAAATATCAATATAAATTCTAGAAGACTAAGATGAATATGAGAACATCTTCCATGATTTTTCATCGAAGTTTTAGTTAATTAATCAATATAAGTATTTTTAGTGCACTAATTTTTTGTGCAGTGAATTAATGAAAATAAGCAGTTAATTTATTTATTTTCATTAACTTAATGCATTAACAAAATAAAAAATTATGTAATTTAATAAATCGATTGGGTATATAGACTGATTAAGCACATGCCATATATTCTTCAAATAGGGTACATGTTAAGTAATATATATTGTATCATGTGGCCCATAAAACTTTTCAAATTACCCATATATTCATTTGTGCTTTGTGGATTCTAGTTTTTCACTAATTATTCTCAACTTTGTATATTTGAATTTGAATCACATATTCACATGATCCAACTGTCAAGCAAAAGAAAAGAGTTTTTTTTTTAATCTGACAAGTAAAAGAAAAGAGTTAAACTGAGATTATAATAATGTCAACATATTTGTTTTGGTACATAATGTTAACATGTCAACTAGATGCTATCTTAATCGCCTTTAGGGAAAAATTACAATACACTAATTTTGACCCAGATAAGATAACCATACTATCAAAACTTTAAAAAGGTAACCTAAGACAGTTTTCGAATGCTGCTAGATAAAAAGTTCATACTTTTTTTTTATCAAAAGGGAAAGCAAGAAAGCAATAAAAACAAAATTAAGCTCTAATCCTGGTGATGCCCATGGCATCAGCTAACAGGAACGAATGAATTTGGTGAGGGTTATTGATATCTAATTTTGTCCATTTTTTTATACTACTTAATCAAAGTATGAACACCTAAGTTTGTCCATAAAATTTATTTCTAAACCTTGAAAAAATGAATGAAAATCTAAAAAAAAAAGAAAAGAGAAAAAATGAAAAATGAAGATAGTTGAAAAAACTAAAGTGTCTAAGTCCCACATTGGAGAAATCATGCTCCTTCCCCCTCTCCTCCTCCTATATAAAGGGGTGTTTCTCAATGGTTTGGACATCCAAAAATTTTTACACTTGGGTTTAATACTAAGTATAAGAGCCCGAGACTTTAGTAATTTTTTTTTCTTGCAAGTGAGTTACTTTTCAAGGCTTGATTTGAAGAGAAGCAGCGTGGGACTTCTGTCTGCAATAACTTCTTTGAAAGCATAACAATTTTTTTGTTTTTCGCCTTTAAAGGTAAGCTTGCTTATTCTATTTATTTATTTTTGGTTTTATTATTTTATATATATATGTGTTGTTCATTTTAGCTTATTCATTTGTTAGTTTGATTTGCTTATTTATTTATTTATTTATTCATTTTTTGCACACATTTAAAAAAAGAAATTATTCATTAAAATTTTATTTAATTGCAATAAATTCAATAATTAGTGGGTGGCGTCACAGCGTGCTTGAGCTTCACCTATTCAATTATTAATTTGAATAAGCGAGTCATGACGAACTTGTTAATTCAAATTTTTAAAGTTTTATAAAATCAACCAACCTACAAGTATTTTCTAAAGAACTACGTGACTTTGAGTTCTCCATTGCACCAGGAGATACGTAGGAGCAGAAATCCATTTCTGTCAAGCCAAAAAAATAAATTTTCATAATTTGGTTGTTTCTTTTAGTTCTTTTCAGAAAAATAAAAAATGAAAACATATTAAATAATTACAAGGTCTTTTGTTTAAAGGGGTTAAAATAAATATATTTGAGATTATTAAAATTTATACAACTAACTTAAGGTACCGTTCATGGAACGGATAGTGTAGGGTGCTAATACCTTCCCTACCTGTAATCGACTCCCGAATCCAAACTCATTTTCAAAAGACCAGTTTTCCTAATTAAAAGGTTTTTCTAATGTTTTCCTAATTTAAATAAACATTGGTGGCGACTCCATTGATTTTTCAAATCGAATCGTTTTCGGTCGTCCCGTCGCGATCCCGGTTGCGACAGCTGGCGACTCCACTGGGGACACTTAGAGAGTCAGGTCTGTTGTTGTTAGTTGTGTAAATTTTTAATAATCTTTTATTTATTTATTTTACCCTCTTTGTCTTTGTTTTTATTTTCTTATTTGTTTGTAAATGTATTTTATTTAGTACTTTTATGTAAATATTTGATAGCATGTATATGGTGACTTGTATATATATTTTGTACTTAATTGTTAAAACCTTAGGGTAGACGATTGCTGACTGGCTGTTGTATATATGTTTTGCAGGTTGGGGTTAGTTTTGTCTTTTAAGTTTTTGTACAGGTTTGTATGCTCCCTACACCCACGACACTTACACGTTTATCACACACATTTGAGTAGGGCCCTATACCCGGGTCTGAGTAAAGCCTAAGTTAGGTAGAAGTTGTGTAGTGTTAGTCATTTTGGATGTACATCCTGTTTGGTTATCGTGAAAACCTCATCTAAAGTGTGCCCTTTTCACGAATTTCCCACACCTAGTGGTTTACCCACTGTTTGTGGTCAACATTCTGAAATGGGACTTAGCTCTAGAGGCCTTTAGAATAATAGAGTCACCAAATGAAAGATCTCACGAATTAGTAAGACCTATAGATCTTTAGGATAAATTTCCTCAAATTTAAGGGAATCCCTAGGACAAAAAGGAAGCGTACATTTTCTTTACCTATCTATTCTTCATATCATTCATTCTTGCATTTTTTAAAAAAAATCAATCATAAAAAAAGACAAAAATACATCATCTTGCATTTTCATTTCTACTATTTTTTTTTCTTTTTAAAACAAAAAAAAAACTTCTTCATCTTTATCCCTCATGTCATCCATTATTGCATTCTTTTTCTAAAAAAATAATAATAATAAAATGCATTCTCTTGCATTTCATAGCATTCCAAGCATTTAAAAAAAATAAAAAAAAATACATCATTTTGCATTCTTAGCTTAAAAAAAATGAAAAATAAATTTTTTTTTTCTTATCTGCATAAGTAGTCACTACTTCACATACATGCATATCACCAATTTTGTTCAATTAATACTAATAATTGCATATTCACATCATGAGCAGAGAAGTAGACACTATAGCAGGAAAACAGCTTCCACGACACCCTTACAGGACTCGTTCCCAAGCAAAGATCATGGATGAGATGGAGCAAACTCAAGAGTTGAGGGATGAAGTAAACCAGCTTAGGGAGCAAATGTCCAAGATGATGGAAATGTTACAGTCTATGGAGAATAGAAGGAGCACAGATGGGAATCCCTCAGTGACAAATGAAGGACATCCGGCCACACCTCTTTGCCCGCCCGGTTTCGCTACGTTCCCCCTGCAATACCAAGGCTTTAATCCTCAAGGGATTACAATGTCACTCACCATTTGCCCAAACGGCACCACTCAACCCTCAGTCGCCAGTTCACAGGGAAACCAATGGGCGTCTTTTCCCCCGTATGGCCTCCCTCCAGGTTATATACCACCATTAGCCATTAGTTCCCCCAATAATGACATGCCAACAGTGTCCCCAACTCCAAATCCCTCAAACTCTACCCAAAATCAAGCCACTTAGTCAAATGTCAACGAACCCCCGCCAACACAACACTCATACCCTTTCTTCATCCCGCCATATGGTCTCCATCCCAATTCTGTGCCACCACAAACTGCCAATCCTCCTGACAGCAGCATGCCTGCTTCAAACTCCTTAAGTGCAGCTCAACCACATGCTGGTGGAACCCTACTGGGGCAACATTTTGTTCCCACCTTCATGCCACAATACCCGTTGAATTCCTCTGTTGAAAATCTCCAGTCCAGGGAGAAGTGGGAAATTCTTGAAGAAAGACTACGAGCCATTGAAGGGGCAAGTGGCTATGGTCTTTTGGATGCCTTAGAGCTCTGTCTTGTCCCGGATGTGGTGATTCCCCCCAAGTTTAAGGTCCCAGATTTCGACAAATACAGGGGAACTACTTGTCCAAAGAACCACCTAACCATGTACATCCGCAAGATGGCCTCGCATGCTCATGATGACAAACTGTTAATCCACTTCTTTCAAGATGCCCCTAATGGGGCAGCTTCGAATTGGTACACGCACCGGAGCGTGCCCATATACGATGTTTCAAAGACTTGACCGACTCTTTCTTGAAGCGGTATAAGTATAACATCGATATAGCACCTAGGATAGACTACAATTGCGAGAATATGGCTAAGAAGGATCTTTGAGACCTTCAAGGAATATGCTCGAGAGGTGGAGAGAAATGGTCGCTCAAGTAGAGCCCCCATTGACGGAAAGAGAAATGGTGGCTACGTTCATTGACACTCTGCAATCACCCTTTTATGACAAAATGATAGGGAGTGTGTCATTAAATTTCTCAGACATGGTCATTATTGGAGAAAGAGTTGAGGGGGGAATGAGAAGTGGGAAGATCGTTGAAAGTTCAACAGAACATTCAATGCCAAGAGGCCCCAGATGGGAAAGAAAAGAGAGGGAGAAACTCATGCTTTGTTTCCTTTGACGGAGAAACTTCACCCGAGAGAGATATAGCCAAACACCGTGAACCATCAACCATCCTTCCAGACTCCTTTCGCACCTTACCACCCGTACTTTCCCACTACTCCACCGATTCCATATCCCCAGTCGTATCACCCCCATGTCGCCAACGCTTCACATATTCGTCATCCTCAACCTCACCACCCAATGAGGTCTCACCAAACACCATATCCTAATCAATACCAGACACCCCCTACCTTACCGCCTCAACAAGCTAAACCATGGACCCAAAACCCAAACATAAACCAAAGAAGGCTACCATATAGCCAAGAAAGGAAACATCTTGACCCAATCCCTATGACTTATACCGAGCTGTTACCCCACTCATCCAGTAACTCTCTCTTAGCTCCTTGCCCGATGAAGCCAGTGGAGCCCCCATACCCTAAAGGATTTGACCCAAATGCCAAGTGCGACTACCATGCGGGGGCTGCAGGCCATTCCACAGAGAATTGCAGAACGCTGAAGTTTAAGGTGCAAGACCTAATAGATGCTAAATGGTTGAATTTCAAGGCAAATACTCCTAGTGTGGGTCACAATCCTTTACCAAACCATGGGAATCCCACAGTAAATGCTATAGAGGATTGTTCTGCCCAGCAGCTCATAAGACAAGCGACAGATGTCAAGACCCCCATGAGGGTTATCTTTAAAGAATTGTGTAAATTTGGGATGATGGAAGCTCATATTGAAGAGAAGGGAGGTGACAAAGATGAAATAATGTACAATCTCCATGGGAATGTGGGGCATTCTATCGAGGAATGTGGTGAGTTCAGACAAATCCTCCAAGACCTAATGGATATGCAATTAGTGCAAATAGGTCATATATGGGACAATGGTGGCATAAACATGGTGGATGAGTGTGCTGTTCCACAATCACAAGAATGTCAGGAATCCATAAACTCTCTGGTCCCTTCCATTGCAAATCCGACTATCAAACTGTTGGTTATCTATTATACTGAAGCTGCATATGCATCATCCCCTTGTGGCCCGAAACCTATCACCATTCAAGTTCCCAGTCCTTTCCCCTTCAATGACACTCGAGCCGTGCCATGGAATTATAATGTGCAAGTCCTTAGAAGCAATCCCACGAATGATCAGTCAGAAGTTGCGTCTGGTTCGACTTCTATTGTTACTAATATATCAGAGATTGAGGGAGTGACCCGAAGTGGCCGCATCTACACTCCTGAGGAGCTACGAAAGGACCGAGAAGAAGAAGAAAAGGGGAATCGTAAAGGCAAAGTCAAGATAGGGGAGACTTCCATTGGGAACGAAGCAAAAGAAAAAGAAAGACTGGAAAAGTTGAAGGAGTACAAAAAAGAGGTATCGGATGAAGAAGCTTGTGAGTTCTTGAAGTTTATCAAGCAAAGTGAATATAGAGTGGTAGATCAGCTGAATCGCACCCCTGCAAGGATATCGCTTTTGTCCTTATTAATGAACTCTGAATCGCATAGAAAAGTATTAATGAAAATACTGAATCAGGCTCATGTTTCTCATGACATTACAGCTGACAAGTTAGGTGGTATTATTGGCAACATTACTGCTGATAATTATGTCACTTTTACTGATGATGAGATACCAGCTGAAGGAATGGGGCACAACAAGGCACTGCATATTTCTGTCAAATGTCAAAAGCATATAATGGCTAGAGTGCTCATTGACAATGGTTCCTCCTTGAACGTGTTGCCAAAATCAACCCTGTCCAAGCTGCCTTTTGATGGAAGTTGCATGAAACCAAGTATGATGATAGTAAGGGCATTTGACGGCACCAGGAGAGAAGTCATGGGGGAGATTGAAGTACCAGTTCAAATTGGTCCTTGCACTTTCAATATACTCTTCCAAGTGATGGACATTACGCCATCCTACAGTTGTCTCTTAGGACAACCATGGATTCATTCTGCTGGAGCTGTGCCTTCTACCTTACACCAAAAAGTAAAATTCATAATTGATAATAAGTTGATTACTGTCTTTGGTGAAGAGGACCTGCTGGTGAGCAAGCCATTGGACACTCCTTATATTGAAGCTGCAGAAGAAGCTCTTGAAACCGCATTCCAAGCGCTAGAGATTATCAATGCCACCTATGTGGAGGAAGGAGCTCAAGGTTTGAAGCCCCGACTATCTAATGCATCCATGATGATGGCTAAGGTAATGCTTGGAAAAGGATATCAATATGGAAGAGGACTAGGAATGAATGGACAAGGCATCGTGAAATTCTGGGCACCCTGCGAAAACAAAGACAGATTTGGGTTAGGGTATAAACCCACCAAAGCAGACAAGAGAAGGGTTCTAGAAGAGAAAAGGGAGAGGAGGCTGGCCAGGTTGGAAAATCGGAAGCCTAAAGCTGAGGGGATTCCCATCTGTGACATCCGACGAAACTTCCGAAGTGCGGGATTAGTGTTTCTAAACCAAGTGACCGCTATCGAAGATGATCAATCCATCAATTATGGTGTCAACTTGGTATACCCTTGCTCCCCAGATGCAGAACTCAACATTTGGGAGAGCGTTGATTTTCCCATGACCTGTGAAATTAATTCAAAGTAATTTTGTAATGCTAATCCATTAGTTCTGCCCAAGGCTTTAGAATAATGTGTTGTGAAAGCGGGCTCACACGTTTCTATTTCAATATTTACTATCAATAAATGCATTTTCAGATTATCTTGCTATTTCTTCTTTTTCTTCTTTTTAGCTTTTTGCTCGACCATTTCATTAACCTTTATTCATTACCCTTTTTTACTTGTGTTAACACCAATAAATGCAGATCTGAAAGTGATTCTCTTGAAAATGACAGTGCTATGACCCCATTATACGATTTTGACCATCCCGTTAATCATGTTGATGAGGATAATGATGACAATTGGGAACCCTCTCCTGAGCTAATGAGATTAATGGAATAAGAGGCCAAGGAAATTCAACCCCATGAAGAGCCAATTGAACTGATTAATTTGGGGACAGAGGATGAAAAAAAAGAAGTTAAAATTGGCACTACCATGAAAGAAGATGAGCGAAGCAAGTTGGTTAAGCTCTTATCTGATTATTATAATATTTTTGCCTGGTCGTACCAAGATATGCCTGGCCTAGATACTGGCATAGTTGAGCACAAATTGCCATTAAAACCAGAATGTCCTCCGGTCAAGCAAAAGTTGAGACGAATGAAGCCAGAGATGTCACGAAAAATTAGAGAAGATGTTAAAAAGCAGTTTGATGCAGGTTTCCTCGCTGTTGCAAAGTACCCTCAATGGGTTGCTAACATCATCCCTGTCCCAAAGAAAGATGGCAAGGTGCGAATGTGCGTTGACTATAGAGATTTGAATAGGGCCAGCCCTAAAGACAACTTCCCTCTACCTCACATTGATGTTTTGGTGGACAACACTGCTCAACACGCATTTTTCTCCTTCATGGATGGTTTCTCGGGATACAACCAAATCAAGATGGCGCCTGAAGATATGGAGAAGACCACATTCATCACTCTGTGGGGAACTTTTTGCTATAAGGTGATGCCATTTGGATTGAAGAACACCGTAGCAACTTATCAAAGGGCGATGGTGGCATTGTTCCATGACATGATGCACAAAGAAATAGAAGTTTATGTGGATGACATGATTGCAAAGTCAAAAATAGAAGAAGATCACATAACTGATCTGCAAAAGCTCTTTGAACGGTTGAGAAAGTTCAGGCTCAGACTGAATCCTACTAAGTGCACTTTCGGGGTAAAATCAGGCAAGCTCTTGGGGTTTGTGGTTAGCGAGAAAGGGATAGAAGTTGATTCAGACAAAGTTCGAGCAATCATAGATATGCTAGCTCCTCGCACTGAAAAAGAAGTTCGTGGGTTTTTAGGAAGGCTGAACTATATTGCTAGGTTTATATCCCAGTTGACTGCAACATGTGAGCCGATCTTCAAGTTGTTGCGTAAAAATCGGACAGTAGAGTGGAGTGAGGATTGTCAGGTGGCATTTGAGAAGAGCAAGCAGTATCTGCAAGAACCCCCAGTTTTGGTACCTCCAGTGCCAGGAAGGCCTCTCATCATGTACTTGACTGTGTTAGATGAATCTATGGGTTGTGTACTGGGACAGCACGATGAAACTAACAAAAAGGAGCAGGTCATCTATTACTTGAGTAAAAAGTTTACCAACTATGAGGCAAAATACTCATTGTTGGAACGCATATGCTGCGCCTTGGCATGGGCAGCCCACCGGTTAAGGCAGTACATATTGTGTTACACCACTTGGTTAGTGTCCAAAATGGACCCGATCAAGTACATCTTTGAAAAACCGCCTCACCTGGAAAGATTGCACGCCGGCAAGTTTTGCTATCGAATATGACATTGTCTACATCATGCAAAAAGCGATCAAAGGCGTGCTGCGCGCGATTTCTTGGCTAGTCAACCAGTGGAAGATTATGGGTCTATGCAGTGTGAGTTCCCTGATGAAGATGTAATGGCTTTGTTTAGAGAAGAAAACCCTCAGAAAAAGAAAAATAGACTTTGTTGTTCGATGGAGCTTCCAATTCACTAGGGCATGGAGTTGGGGCCATATTGATTTCCCCTAAAAATAATTTCATTCCAATCACTGCTAGGTTATGCTTCGATTTGTACAAACAACATAGCTGAGTATGAAGCATGTGCCATGGGAATCCAAGCAGCGGTAGACTCAAAGGCAAAAGTTCTTGAGGTATATGGGGACTCTGCCTTGGTCATCCATCAGCTAAAGGGAGAATGGGAAACTCGAGATGCCAAATTAATCCCTTATCATGCCTACATCAAGGAGTTAATTGAACAACTTGACGAAGTTACATTCCATCATATCCCTCGAGAAGATAATCAGTTGGCTGATGCCCTAGCCACATTGTCGTCAATGTTCAAAGTAAGTCAGGATAGGGACTTGCCGCTTATAAAAATAGAAAGTCGTGACCAACCAGCATATTGTCAAATGATAGAAGTAGAACCAGATGGGAAACCATGGTATCATGACATCAAATGCTTTATCAAGAACAGAGAGTACCCTCCACATGCTTCAGAAAATGACAAACCCTTAGAAGACTCGCAATAGGTTTCTTTCTAAATGAGGAAGTGCTTTACAAAAGGAACCATGATATAGTGCTGCTAAGATGCGTTGATGCGACGGAGGCAGAGAAGATCATCAAAGATGTTCATGAAGGTTCTTTTGAAACTCATGCAAATGGGCATGCAATGGCAAGAAAAATACTAAGGGCGGGATACTATTGGTTGACAATGGAGACTGATTGTTTCAACTATGTGAGAAAGTGCCATAAATGCCAGACATATGCTGATAGGGTTCATATACCACCAGCACCTTTGAATGTTTTAACAGCACCTTGGCCATTCTCGATGTGGGGAATGGATGTCATAGGACCCATTGAACCAAGTGCCTCAAATGGACATCGTTTCATTCTTGTTGTAATTGATTACTTCACAAAATGGGTCGAAGCTGCTTCTTATGCCAATGTCACCAGGAGTGTAGTGGTCCGGTTTGTCAAAAGGGAGTTGATTTGTCGTTATGGTTTGCCAAGCAAAATTATTACAGATAATATCACTAATCTGAATAATAAGATGATGAAAGAGATGTGTGAGAATTTTAAATTTGAGCACCACAATTCCTCACCCTACCGCCCGAAGATGAATGGGGCAGTTGAGGCAGCAAACAAGATATCAAGAAGATCATCCAAAAGATGGTTGTAACATACAAAGACTGGCACGAAATGCTACCATTTGCACTGCATGGTTATCGCACGTCCGTTCGTACTTCAACTGGGGCAACCCCTTTCTCTTTGGTTTATGGAATGGAAGCGGTACTCCCTATTGAAGTGGAAATCCCATCATTAAAGGTGTTGATGGAGGCAGGACTAGAAGAAGTCGAATGGGTCCAGACTCGACTTGATCAGTTGAACCTCATTGAAGGAAAGAGATTAGCTGCACTATGTCATGGTCATCTTTACCAGAAGAGAATGATGAAGGCCTATGCGAAAAAGGTGCGTCCTCGACAGTTTCAAGAAGGAGATTTAGTACTCAAAAAGATCCTTCCCATTCAAAAGGATTTTCGAGGAAAATGGACTCCAAACTATGAGGGACCTTATGTCGTAAAAAAGGCCTTCTCAGGAGGAGCTTTGATTCTCACAAACATGGATGGCGAAGATCTATCACTTCCCGTAAATTCAGATGCAGTCAAAATGTACTATGCTTAAAAAAAAAAAAGAGGAAAAGAAAAATGGCTCGCTAGGCTGAAAACCTAAAAAGGCGACCTAGGCAAAAGTTAGAGCGACCTGCTAGGTTGAAAACTCGGAAGAGCAACCTAGGCGAAAGTTAGGGTTAAAAAATGGTACTTGACACATCTGAAGAAGTGAACATACCTCAAGTCACAAACTGGGGCAGTTTGAGAATATCTGGGCGGAACCGGGGCAGTTTGAATATGCTAAGTCTTGTCAGGAGACACTCCCAATATGTAAAAGTTGGGTCAAATCATATTCTTAGAACTAGACAAGGGGATGTTCAAGGTCGCGGACATAGGAAATTAGCACTGATCATCCAAGAGAGCATCACTGGGAGAGTTGGAAAATTCCACCCCAACATTTCTTTTGTAAACCTTTTCAATTCGAAGTCTCATTTGTACTGCCTTTCTTGTACTTTTCCTGTCTATAATGATAATTCCTTTTTGTTGCAACCCATTGTTGATTTAATATGCATTTTTATGATAGTTTTATATTGAGATGTGAAACATGTGACAATATGGCAAAAGCATTTAGATTTACTTTAACAATCTCGAAGGTCATGGGAAACGCAATGAAATCCTGACAAGAGTTGATGAGAAAAGTAAGAATCATCAGGCAAATCATAAGGCCAATCAACGAATGTTACTGTTCAATCTCGATCCTGTTGTGGGAAAAGTCTTTAAGGGTTGTGGAATTAAGAGTGACTCAATCAAAGCTCTGAAAAAAAAAACAAAACAAAACAAAAAAAAAACAAAAAAGGCAAAAAAAAATAACAAATTTTGTTTACTCAATTGGTTCATGAGAATCTTTATAGTAGGACATCCATTGCGGCATGCATCATCTTAGGCGTTACATGCACTGTCTTCAAGCATCACTACTGATATGACATGCATCGTCTCTGGCATCACATGCATTTGCAAAATCATTATCGTTTAGTTTCCGGGTCCCCGCACCCATTGTCGTTTAAATTTCTGGGTCCCCGCACCCATTGTCTTTTAGTTTTCGGGTCCCCGCATCCATTGTCGTTTAATTTCCGGGTCCCCGCACCCATTGTCGTTTAATTCCCGGGTCTCCGCACCCATTGTATTTTAGTTTCAGGGTCCCCGCATCCATTGTCGTTTAGTTTCCGGGTCCCCGCACCCATTGTCCGTTAGTTTCCGGGTCCCCGCACCCATTGTCTTTTAATTCCCGGGTCCCCGCACCCATTGTCTTTTAGTTTTGGTCCCCGCACCCATTGTCGTTTAGTTTTCGGGTCCCCGCACCCATTACCTTTTAGTTTTCGGGTCCCCGCACCCATTGTCTTTTAATTTCCGGGTCCCCGCACCCATTGTGTTTAGTTTCTGGGTCCCCGCACCCATTGTCTTTTACTTTTCGGGTCCCCGCACCCATTGTCTTTTAGTTTCCAAGTCCCCGAACCCATTGTCTTTTAATTTTACGGGTCCCCGCACCCACGTGTCTTTTAGTTTCGGTCCCCGCACCCATTGTCTTTTAATTTTGGTCCCCGCACCCATTGTCTTTTAAGTTTCCAGGTCCCCGCACCCATTGTCTTTTAAGTTTCCGGGTCCCCGCACCCATTGCCTTTTAGTTTCCGGGTCCTCGCACCCATTGTCTTTTAATTTCTGGGTCCCCGCACCCATTGTGTTTAGTTTCCGGGTCCCCGCACCTATTGTCTTTTAATTTCCGGGTCCCCGCACCCATTGCCTTTTAGCTTCTGAGTCCCCGCACTCATTGTCTTTTAATTTTCGGGCCCCTGCGCCCATTGTCTTTTCCTTTCCGGGTCCCCGTACCCCTTGCCTTTAAGTTTCAGCGGATACCCGACTCCGCAAGCTTTTTACCTTTCCTGTTTTTATTTTTGTTACAAAAAAAAAATCAAATTTTCATGGACAAAATTGAATCAATTCCTTTGCTTTCCATTTAGTTTAAATGTAAAGCAAATGGGGGCAGCTGTTGATACCCAATTTTGTCCATTTTTTATACTACTTAATCAAGGTATGAACACCTAAGTTTGTCCATAAAATTTATTTCTAAACCTTGAAAAAATGAATGAAAATCTAAAAAAAAAAAAAAGAGAAAAAATGAAAATGAAGATAGTTGAAAAAACTAAAGTGTCTAACTCCCACATTGGAGAAACCATGCTCCTTCCCCCTCCCTTCCTCCTATATAAAGGGGTGTTTCTCAATGGTTTGGACATCCAAAAATTTTCACACTTGAGCTTAATACTAAGTATAAGAGCCCGAGACTTTAGTAAATTTTTTTTTTCTTGCAAGTGAAATACTTTTCAAGGCTTGATTTGAAGAGAACGCGTGGGGCTCTGTACAATAACTTCTTTGAGCATAACAATTTTTTTGTTTTTCGCCTTAAAGGTAAGCTTGCTTATTCTATTTATTTATTTTTGGTTTTATTATTTTATATATATATATGTGTTGTTCATTTTGGCTTATTCATTTGTTAGTTTGATTTGCTTATTTATTTATTTATTTATTCATTTTTTACACACATTTTAAAAAAAAGAAATTATTCATTAAAATTTTATTTAATTGCAATAAATTCAATAATTAGTGGGTGACGTCTCTAGCGTGACGCGAGCTTCACCTATTCAATTATTAATTTGAATAACTGAGTCGCGACGGCTTGTTAATTCAAATTTTTAAAGTTTTTATAAAATCAACCAACCTACAAGTATTTTCTAAAGAACTACGTGACTTTGAGTTCTCCATTGCACCAGGAGATACGTAGGAGCAGAAATCCATTTCTGTCAAGCCAAAAAAATAAATTTCCATAATTTGGTTGTTTCTTTTAGTTCTTTTCAGAAAAATAAAAAATGAAAACATATTAAATAATTACAAGGTCTTTTGTTTAAAGGGGTTAAAATAAATATATTTGAGATTATTAAAATTTACACAACTAACTTAATGTACCGTTCATGGAACGGACAGTGTAGGGTGCTAATACCTTCCCTACCTGTAATCGACTCCCGAATCCAAACTCATTTTCAAAAGACCAATTTTCCTAATTAAAAGGTTTTTCTAATGTTTTCCTAATTTAAATAAACATTGGTGACGACTCCATTGATTTTTCAAATCGAATCGTTTTCGGTCGTCCCGTCGCGATCCCGATTGCGACAAGGGCAGAACTCCCAGTCAGTGAAACCTTGATCCATAGATGCACCATATTTCGCCAACCAATCAGCATAAAAATTCCCTTCTCGTAAGGTATGAAGAAAGATCAAAATCCAAGACATAGACATGAAACCTTTAATGCGGTTGATTAGAGGAGCATATTGATGAAAAGGATAAACTCCTTTAGTGATAAGATCCAAGGCCATTTGTGAATCAGATTCACAAATTACTGCACGATGGCCTCCTCTCCAGGCATATTCAAGACCATGAAAAATAGCCAAAAGCTCTGCATTGAGATTAGTTGTGATTCCACAAGAACCAGAGAAACCACTAAGCCATTCCCCAAGCCAATTTCGAATTAAACCACCATACCCGAATCTACCCGGATTCCCCAAAGAGCTACCATCAACATTTACTTTGTAGAAACCATCGGTTGGAGGTGTCTAGTTGATCTCCTTAATGCAATGGACTTTAATACTAGCGCCAAAAGCTTTATTAATCAAATCATTAAGACAACCAATACGGCTTAGCACATACCAGTCCTCCCATCTTGTATCTTTAAAAATTTCAACATTCCTTGCTTTCCAAATAATCCAAGCAGTAACAGCAAATAATTGACCACGATCATTAATAATATTGGCCTTTATCCAGCTCTTCCAATCAGCAAAGAAAAAATCCATTTGAGACTAAAAATTCAATAACTCCCATATTTTTTTGGCCCTGCAATAGTCCCTGAGAGTATGAATAAGACATTCCTGCGCAGCCCCACATCTATGACAGCTGCTATCAGTACTGATATGCCTATAACTACGAAAGGTATTAGTTGGCTGATAAACCGTAAATATGTCCTATTTTTACGGTTCAATTTCTTAGTTTTTTATATTCTTTTTATTTGTTTTTAATGAAATTTGTTTGTTAGCTTTGTTATATTTTTAGTTTTGTTTAAATGTGTTTTTATTAAGTATTTTATGTGTTTTGTCAGGTAATTATGCTTGGAGAAATTTGGATGTTCAAAGGAGTTAGAAAAAAAGGAAATTTCACAGAGTCCAGCGCCTGAGCGCTGGAAGCGTATGCAGCAACGGTGAATTAATGTTTCAGCGCTTAAGCGCTGAGAATGAGCGCCTGAGCGCGCAAGAGGAACAACAAAGCATTTGGGCTTAAGTGACTGAGCGCCCAAGCGCCCAGTGACCAGTGCCTAAGCGCTGGTTGCGCAACAGCAGGCCTGACTTTCTTTAAATTAAAGAGTTACACCACACAGAACACATTGAGCACATTGCACAGAAAATCCCTAATTCTGAGAGAGTTGTTTTGCGGTAGCAGACCTTGGAGGGCGATTTCAAAGGAGGATTCTTGAAGGCTTGAAGATCTTAATGTCCATCAAAGGGATTTCTCTTTCTCTTTCTCTTTAGTTTCCCTTTTCCTTTGGGTTTTCTTTCTATGAGTTTGTATTCTTATATGAGTTTATTTTTATTGAACATGAGTAGCTAAACTCATAGCTAGGGCTATGGGGGATCTTGTTTTTCTTATTATTTGGGTTTGATTTCTAATTTGATTATGGTAATTTTTTTTTGGGTTTATCATATTGCTTGTATTCTTGTCAGAATTTAATCACTTTTGACATGTGTTAATTCATTGTTTGACTGGTGACCATCCGCATTCAATGAGTGGATCTATATGGTAAGTCTAGGATTAGATTGGTGAATGATCAAACATTGATTTATCCTATTAATGGAATTGAAGGTATGTTAGTTCATCTCTTGAATTGAAACTTAATGCATTCTTGATTAATTCAACCAAATGAGCAAATAGGTGAATTAAATTAGGAATAGAATATTGTTTCATCCATGACCATTGGGATTCAATAGCAAATAAGAGAATATTGGCAAAAGAATTACCTTAATCATAATTGAAAGAAAATCTGAATAATTGGATTCAAGTGAACCTTGCGCCCTAATATCTTTCTCATTGATTATCTTTTCTTTGTTTGATTGCTCATTATTTTTCTTTATTTGTTATTTTAATTTTAATTTTAATTTCTTCATATATTTTTGATTGTCTGAATAACAAAGAGTTTAGCGAATCTAATAATTACCAATTATTCCTCGTGAGATCGATAACTGGGACTCAAGTCCTATATTACTTGGCGATAGAGTACACTTGCTCTTAGTGTATTTTACGCGCATCAAGTTTTTGGCATTGTTGCAGGAGAATAAATTTGGTAATATTGGAAGCAAAAAATTCTAATTAATTTAGACGCCTTTTTCTTTATTCCTTATTTCATTTTTATTTATTTTTTTATTTTATTTTTATTTATATTTATTTTTTCTTATTTTGATTTTGATTTTATTTTATTTGTATTTATTTATTTATTTTATTTTATTTTTCTCTTCTTATTTTTTGTTTATGCTCACTCGATCTCAATTTAATGATTTAGCTTTTGATCCAGAAATTGAGAAAATAGTTCGCAGGTTAAAGAACAGACTTTTATTGCAGCTGTAACATAAGACATAAGTAGGATGGAAAGACAACCAGTTGTTGAGGCTAACTGAGAAGAAAAAGTTATCCCAGCAGAGCAGACCATGTTTGAATACTCTATGCCCACTGCTGAAGGGTATGGAGGAAATATAATAAGACCAGCTGTGGCGGCTAATAATTTTGAGATTAAACCAGCATTGATCTCCATGATTCAGAATTCAGTTCAGTTTGGTGGATTGCCTTCGGATATCCAAATCAGCATTTGGCCAGGTTCTTGCAGTTGTGTGATACTATCAAGTACAATGGGGTGACAGATGATGCGATCCGATTGTGACTCTTTCCTTTCTCTCTTAGGGACAGAGCAAGTCAATGGTTAACGTCACTATCGAGGGATTCTATCACTACATGGGATCAACTGACACAGCAGTTTTTGGCTAAGTATTTTCCTTCTTCTAAATCTGTTAAGTTAAGGAATGACATATTTTCTTTTGTGCAGTTTGAAATAGACATTCTTTATGAAGCTTGGGAGCGCTTTCAGGAGTTGTTGAGGAGATGTCCACATCATAGATTTCCTATATGGCAGCAGGTTCAGACTTTTTACAATGGTTTGTCACCTGCAAACCGTTCACTCATTGATGCTGCTGCAGGAGGTATTATATGGAGGAAAACACCCACTGAGAGCTAAGCTTTGATTAAAGAAATGGCACTGAACAGTTATCAGTGGCAGAATGAGCGTCAGACTCCTAAGAAACAAGCAGGTGTGCATGCTGTTGATTCTTCTACTACAATTCTGAGTCAACTGAAAGCTTTGACCAAGAAGGTAGAGACTTTGATTGTAACAAATAGTGCAGCTCCACCTATCATCTGTGAAGCATATGGAGGACAGGGTCATTCATGTGCAAATTGTTAAGTTTGTAGTCCTTTTGTTCCCGAGCCTGAAGCAGTGAATTTTGTTAGTAATTCAAACCGGCAGCAGTACAATCCATATTCAAATACGTACAATCCTGGTTGGAGGGACCACCCGAATTTCAAGTAGGGAAATCAGCAAGGCTATCAGCAGAATCAGCAGAGAGCACCACCACCACCTCCTGGTTTCCAAGCATCCGCAGAGAAACCAAGTTTTGAAGATCTGGTCATGAAGTACATGCAGAATTCTGATGCCAAAATGAAGAACATGGAGACTCAGATTAGTCAGCTGACTACATTGATGACAGCGATGGCACCAAGGACATTGCCTAGCACTACTGAGACTAATCCGAGGGAACAGGCCCATGCAATTTTCCTTAGAAGTGGTAAGGAACTTGAGGAGTCCTATCAAAAAAAGGAAATGTCAGAGCTTAGAGATTCTCTTGTTCAGTCAGTGCATGATGAAGTGAAGGCAACTGAAGATGTCAATCAAGAAAGAGAGGTTGAGAAGAAAGCACCGAAGTGGCAGAGAGCGAAGAAGGATTGTGAGCAAAGTGCAGTTTATAAACCATCCCCATATGCTAAGATCCCATTCCCTCAGAGGCTCAAGAGCAATCAGTCAGATCAGCAATTTGTCAAATTTTTGGAGATATTCAAGAAATTACAAATTAATATTCCATTTGTTGAAGACATATCTCAAATGTCCAAGTATGCGAAGTTTCTAAAAGAAATACTTACAAAGAAACGCAAGCTTGAGGAATTTGAGACTATATGTCTTACTGAGGAGTATTCCGTCATTCTTTTAAAGAAGTTACCCCTAAAATTAAAAGATCCATGGAGTTTTACTATTCCTTACACTATTGGTAACTCTTTTTTTGATAAGGCATTATGTGATTTGGGTGCTAGTATTGATTTGATGCCTTTCTCTGTGTTTAAGAAATTGGGGATGCAAGAACCGAAGCCCACCAACATTTCACTCCAGTTGGCTGATAGATCCTTCGCTTACCCGCGTGGTGTAGTGGAGGATGTTTTGGTGAGGTGGATAAATTCATATTCCCAGTTGATTTTGTAGTGCTAGATATGGAAGAGGATGCTGATATTTCTCTCATTCTTGAAAGACCATTTTTGGCCACTTTTGGAGCTGTGATTGATGTACCTCGGGGTGAGCTCATCTTGAGAGTGGATGGAGATCATGTGATCATTAATGTCTTTAGGGAGGCTAAATCTTTCCCAATGTCAAATCTTCATGCTCCTATCAATTTTGTACAAGCTAAGAAGCAGGAAACCTTAGCTATTAAAGACCCCCCGCCATCATACAGTGCTGATGTTGATTTGTTGGAATGTCGAGCTGCTGAGACAGATAAGGGTCCTCCCAAGATCCATGCTTCTTCACAGATCGGCCCTTCATTTGTTGATCGAGTGCGACCACCTTGGCCTAGCGGAGTCAAGGCGCAATTGGGACAGTCAAGCTTTTTTCCAGTTCAGAATTCTGTTGGAAGCAGTCCCAAGGCTATTGATGAAGGGAAGAAGAATTGTTTTGAAAAGAAAAAGATGTCCTCTTATTTCTCTTGCTCTAAGCCTCCTTGATGTATCTGAAAAGTCAACGTCGAGCTAATGACGTTAAACAAGCGCTTCACAGGAGGGAACTTGTGTTTCTTCTTTCTTTATTTTATTTCAGTTGTTTTGTTATTTTTGTTTTTCTTTTAGATTCTACTCATGTGTTTTGGGGTTTTATTTTTCAGATTGTGTTGCTACGCTGACTCTTGTGCTTCTCCTTTGCTTGACATTGTGTCATTGTCCATCAGGTTGTGTTGTTCTTTTCTTTACCTCATTTATTTATTCTTCTTCTTGCTCCTTTGCACATTTAATCTTCTCCCCATACAATTTTGTTTGGTCATTAATAAAGAAAACAAAAGCAAGCAAACATGACTAATTTTCAACTAAGATGCTAAATTTCACTTTACTTCAATGAAAAAGATTGCTTCACACATTATCAGCTCATGATCAATGGAATCCCTTTTAAAAATATATCTCCATTAGCTCAGAATAAATCAAGACATCAAAATACAATTCCAGCTTAATCACCAGCAATACTCAAGTGCTTCAAAAAGAAAAGAAAAAGAAGTGTGAAAAAAAAGAGAAAAAAATGAAAAGAAAGAAAAGAAAAGAATTATTGGTTGAAGAATAATGAAAATTTTAAGTTGAAAGTGAGAAGTTGTTATATTCTTATGCATTATGCTCTATCTGTTATCTTTTCAGCCAGATTCTGCTTTGTATTAATTTATTCATGAGCATTCTGTACCCTATTTTATCCTTTCTTCTTACTTTCTATTTTACTGTTGGCCCCGTTACAATCAAAGGAAAGTCATTTTGATTCTTGTGTTGTATGTGAACTTGAAAGTGGAGATGAGATTGATAAGCAAGCCTATGGTATTGTATTTTTCAAGAGAAATTTGAGTGATCTCTTTGTCCTTTAAACACTTGAGCGATGAAAAGTTGAGTGATCTCAGATGTTTGATGAAGAGAACAGTTGCAAGTTAGACTCAAGTCTTTAATTGTTTAAGTGTTAAATGATCTTGCTTGATTGGATTTGATTGCTGAACTTGAATTTCTTTTAATTGTGGAATTTTCCTTTGATTCATATTTCTTGATGTTGAGTTTGATCTTGTTGTTGATTCCTATTCTTTGCTTGAGGACAAGCAAAGCTCAAGTGTGTGAAAGTTGATAAACCGTTAATATGTCCTATTTTTACGGTTCAATTCCTTAGTTTTTTATATTCTTTTTATTTGTTTTTAATGAATTTTGTTTGTTAGTTTTGTTATATTTTTAGTTTTGTTTAAATGTGTTTTTATTAAGTATTTTATGTGTTTTGTCAAGTAATTATGCTTGGAGAAAATTAGATGTTCAAAGGAGTTAGAAAAAAAGAAAATTTCACAGAGTCTAGCGCCTAAGCGCTGGTGTGTAACGCCTGAGCACTGGAAGCGTATGCAGCAATGGTGAATTAATGTTTCAGCGCTTAAGTGCTGAGAAGGAGCGCCTGAGCGCGCAAGAGGAACAACAAAGCATTTGGGCTTAAGTGACTGAGCGCCCAAGCGCCCAGTAACCAGCGCCTAAGCGCTGGTTGCGCAACAGCAGGCCTGACTTTCTTTAAATTAAAGAGTTACACCACACAGAACACATTGAGCACATTGCACAAAAAATTCCTAATCCTGAGAGAGTTGTTTTGCGGTAGCAGACCTTGGAGGGCGATTTCAAAGGAGGATTCTTGAAGGCTTGAAGATCTTAATCTCCATCAAAGGGGTTTTGATTTCTCTTTCTCTTTAGTTTTCTTTTTCCTTTAGGTTTTCTTTCTATGGGTTTGTATTCTTATATGAGTTTATTTTTATTGAACATGAGTAGCTAAACTCATAGTTAAGGCTATAGGGGATCTTGTTTTCCTTATTATTTGGGTTTGATTTCTAATTTGATTATGGTAATTTCTTTTTGGGTTTATCGTATTACTTGTATTCTTGTCAGAATTTGATCATTTTTGGCATGTGATAATTCATTGTTTGACCAGTGACCATCCGCATTCAATGAGTGGATCTATATGGTAAGCCTAGGATTAGATTGGTGAATGACTAAACATCGATTTATCCTACCAATGAAATTGACAGTATGTTAATTCATCTCTTGAATTGAAGCTTAATGCATTCTTGATTAATTCAACTAAATGAGCAAATAGGTGAATTAAATTAGGAATAGAATATTATTTCATCCATGACCATTGGGATTCAATAGCAAATAAGAGAATATTGGCAAAAGAATTACCTTAATCATAATTGAAAGAAAATCTGAATAATTGGATTCAAATGAACCTTGCGCCCTAGTATCTTTCTCATTGATTATCTTTTCATTGTTTGATTGCTCATTGCTTTTCTTTATTTGTTATTTTAATTTGAATTTGAATTTTTTCATACACTTTCGATTGTTTGAATAACAAAGAGTTTAGCAAATCTAATAATTACCAATTATTCCTCGTGGGATCGATAACTAGGACTCAAATCTTATATTACTTACCGATAGAGTGTAATTTCTCTTAGTGTATTTTACGTGCATCATTGGCAAATTCCCATGGAAAGTAATCCACAAAAAGTGTTTTATGTTTTCAGGCAACTTGAGATTCCAAAGCCAAGTCCAAGACTCATACTGCTCCAATGGAGATATGTTAGCCTGAGTTAACCACTGGTAACCTTCCCTGGCAGAGTAGATACCAGAAAAAGAGCTAGACCAAATCAAAATATCGTCACTGCTGTCATCAATAACATAGCTCATCATTCACATTTTAATATGGTGAGGAATGAAAGTTGCAAGTTTCCCCAGATGCCAAACATTATCAGCAAAAATATCCTTTAGTTGGAGATGAGCATCCTGGATATCCACAAAAGGAACTAGATTACACAAGAGATCATCATCCAACCATTTATGGTACCAAATAGAAATATTCCCCTTGCCAACTCTAACCTTATAACCAGATTTTAGTTGATCAGCTGCTTTCAATATTGATTTCCATATTGTAGAAATGCCTACAACAGGCTTAGCACTAAGGATATGATAACCCTGAAGATATTTGGATGACAAAAGTTGGACCCAGAGCTTGTCTTGGCTATGTATGACATCCCAAACATGTTTTCCCAGTAAGGATATATTAGTTTCCCTAGCTGTGTGAATACCAAGTCCTCCTTTATTCCTCGGCCGAGTGAGAACATCCCAGTTAACCTAATGACAAGCCTTATTGCCCCAAATAAACCTTCTAACACACGAGTCAATGCTGTCACAAATTCCCTCTGGCAGCTAGTTGTTCTGCATAGTATAGATAGTCATTGAGGAGATGACTGATTTAGCTAAAGTAACTCTTCCAGATCTATTCAACAACTTCCCCTTCCACCCAGCTAATCTAGCATTTATTTTGTCCAACATAAAGCCAAAGTCACACTTCCTAGTTCTCCCTGTAATAAGAGGAAAGTCTAGGTATTTTCCCAAATTGACAATTGACCGGAAACCAGTAATGTCAGCAAATTTGGCAACTTTGGAGTGATGTATATTAGTAGAGACTGCAAATCTAGTCTTCTGGACATTGACCTTCAAACCAGAGGCATGACAGAAAGCTTGCAAAACCTCTTGAACTAATCTAGCCTGAGAGGCCTTGGCATGAGTAAAGAGAAGACAGTTATCAATAAAGAACAAATGGGAAATTACAGGCCCATTTTTAGAAATTCTAACAGGCTTCCACTTGCTATCTTGGACTTTTTCTTGGATAAGCAGGGTAAGTTTTTCCATGCACAGAATAAACAAATACAGAGACATGGGATCACCTTACCTCAAGCCTCTCTGAGGAGTAAAACTCTCCAGCTTTTCACCATTCCACTTCAGAGCCAAAGAAGGAGCAGTGGTACAATGCATAATAAGATCAATAGTCCTTTGAGGGAAGCCAAAATTAGAAAGAGTAAGTTTAAGGAATTCCCAGTTGACCCTATCATAGGCTTTTTCAAAGTCCACTTTGAAGAGAAGAAAACCATTTCCCCATTTTTTCCTATGCATTTGATGAACAATCTCTTAGGCAATTAAGGCATTGTCTGAAGTGCCTCTTTTAGGAATAAAACTACTCTGCAAAGGCCTAATAAGATCAGCCAAATGAGGTCTAATTCTACTCACCAACACCTTGGATATAAGCTTCAACATAACATTGCAAAGGCTTATTGGCCTAAAGTCTCTTAAGCCTAAAGGATGATCAACCTTTGAAATAAAAACTATCATTATCTCAGCTAACCTGACATCTATGTAGCCCGTAGAAAAAGCATTGGATACCATATCATAGACATCATTTCCTATAATATGCCAATAAGTCTTGTAGAAAATAGGTTGAAAACCATCAAGTCCTGGTGCCTTATAGGAATTCATAGAGAAAAGAGCACTTCTAACCTCTTGCATGGCCATAGGTTTAATAAGTCTATCATATAAACCTGCATCAATCCGAGGCATAAATTTCAACTGAAGGCTGTTAGGACTGCACGGATCAAAAGATTGAAAAAGGTTCTTGAAGAAAGAAAGGGCCTCCCTCTTCATAGCTTCTGCATCAGTACACCACACACCATCAACCTCTAACCTTGAGACATTGTTCCTTCTCCTCCTAATCACTGTCTAGGTATGAAAGAATTTAGTATTTTTATTGCCAAATTTGACCCAATTCTCCCTTGACTTCTGGAACCAAAGGATCTCCTCTTGATACAATACCTCATTATATTGATTTTGAAGATCCCTCTCGAGTTTAATCATAGCAGAGGAAGGATAAGAATCTAATTGGCAATACACTCCTTTAATTCTAGCTTCTAACTTCCTTTTCTTATTAAATATATTCCCAAAAACATTCTTATTAAAAATCAAAGATTTATCTCTGACCTCTCCAGTCTTGTTAATGGCATTTCCAGTTGTAAGCTACCAAGCACTCCTAACCAAGTTCTCATATTCCGGATGGGAAATCCAGGCTGCTTGAAAATGGAATAACCTATTCTTGGAGGTATGAGACTTCTTACAGCTCAAGAGAAGGGGGTTGTGATCAGAGCTATGAAGAAGAAGAATTTCAACTAAGGCATGAGGGAAAAACATATGCCAGTCCACATCCACCATGCATCTATCAAGCCTTTTTCGAACATGGCCACCATTTTGAATGTTTTCCTCCAAGAAAAGAGCCCCCCAACAGTTCTAAGATCAATAAAGTTACATTGGTGCATAACGTTGGCAAGAAGATTCGCACGAGAGGGACTAAAAGAACCTTCTGCAACTTCTGAAGAGAGAATAATTTCATTTAAATCTCCAATCAGAACCTAGGGGCCATTAATAGTGCTTCTCAGATCAATCAAGCAACTCCATAAGCCACTCCTAATAGTGAAAATAGGAGAAGCATAAACTGCCGAGCAGAACCAAGTAGTGTTCCTCCTTTTGACAGAGAAAGTTATAGCTTGTTGCATACTGTCCACCAGACTGAAAGACGAATCATCAATAGAAGACATAACCCAAATACCCCCAAAATGACCCCGGGATTCTTGAACAAAAATAAGCTTGTAACCCAAGGAGGACCATGGGTTTCAAACAAGAAGAACATGGACGGATGAAATTGATTCACCAAGTCTCTAATATGGCGCTCTTTAAACGACCAAAGGCACCTCTAATATTCCACGAAATGATAGAAATATCTTGGAACAAATCCATAGAAACCAAATATAAGAAAAGAAGAAATGATTCCGAGGACCTAAGTTGCCATACATTGATGAGACAATTGGGTCTCCAGAACCATCTCCAAGCAATCCTCATCCTGGTTTGGCCTATCATTAACCATGATCTCCCTATCCTTGGCACACTCCACCATTCCTTGATTAGGTGTGTCATCATCATGTAATAGAAGAAGTCTATTATTAGATAGAGCCCACATTTTAACTGTAGACTGAGCTCCATGTCCCACATCAAAAATATTTATGCCATTGCCTTGCTTACTAGATCTGTTCTTCAGAGAAGAAGTTAGATTCTCATGTTGAACTATATCTTTAGTAGTAATTTTAAAAAAGTGATGTGTAGAGCTCTCCACGTCTGGCCTCAGTCTTTTGTTCTTGATACTCAAAGAATTATTCTTTGAATTATTTTTTCCACTTAATGGGTCCCCCTTGATCAACAAATCTTTTTTGGCTGTTACATGATTTTCTAGCGTAGCCCGTTGTGCATGGCTAGTATCTCTCTTCTCATTATTACTCATGATTGCCTTCCCCTTTGATTCTTTGCTATTTTTGCTAGATTTTGATGCCCTTGAATTCCGTGGTTTACGTTTAACAATGAGCCAATCACCATGCAAAGGCTCGTTACTCACATTTGTATCAACAACAACCTCCGTATTTAATTCCATATCATCAGCCTTTTTTCCCTCCTTATTATTCTCCACATTAATATCTGCATTAATGACCTCCTTAATTGCTTCGCCGGCGTTTGAATTCACCAGAACCGGAGGAGACGACTTAGGCTTGACGTCTAATTTCTCTTGTTTACAACTACGAGCAAAGTGACCATAACAGCCACAACTTGTACAAATTCTATGGAGACCCTCATATTCCACCTTATACCAGAATCCTTTCAACTAAACTTTACCTATCATTGACTTGTTCAGATCAATTTCTACGCATATTCTGGCAAAATGCCCACGCCGGGCATCAAGCGTGTTACTATCTATCTTCACTGGTCTACCAACAGTAGCAGCCAGCGCCATTAAGATGCTCTCATCATAATAATATAGATTCAGACCAGGGAATCTAATCCACACCATAGTTTTTTCTATCTTTGCCACTGGGGACATGAATTTGGGAGTCCACAACTGCACCGTAAGGTAATGATCGAAGATCATCCACGACCCATCCTCCATTACCTTAGCACGATCAATCTCATTCTCAAACTTCACCATATAATAACCACTACCAATATCCATGATATCAAAACCTGCAATCAGTTTCCAAATCTTCATTAACCTGTCTCTCATTGTATAAAAGCCAATGCTTTTATCAAGAAGGCTTACAACAAGCGCATCTTGCCAAGGAGCGCATAAACCTTCGAAAACTGAGTCTGCAATGTGAACCATTGGTTTCAAAGGATTATCATCTTCATAAACGATCTTTGCAAGGTTCTCCTTGTAAAGATCCACTTTAGGCCTTGGAACATAGGCAATTTTATTTCCCATTACCATATCTTTAAAAGAGATTTTCTTAGGAACGTTACCCTCCAAACTAATGCCACCATCACCACCACAATCCGGTGGTTTCTCATGAACAACCTTATCATCCACACCCATCGCAAAGAAAACGAAATCGCCAGCCGATACAGGGAACTCTGTCTGCCTCCTATCTAAAAAGTTTATTTCTATCAGATTATCAATTCGTATGTGATAAAAAAAAAGTTCATACTAAGATCATGTTTATCACAATAAAAATTAGTTATTTCACTAACAAATTGTAGACCTCAAGTAATTGTCGAATTTAAGCTTCAAATAACGTATTTCAATTGAAGGGGCTAAAATTTTATTTTTAAAAGGTTTAAATATGTTTTTTATTTTGTAAATATAATATTTTTAGTTTTAGTCCCTCAATTTTATTTTTTGATTTGTGTTCCTCTTTTTTCAAAAAATAAATAAATAAATTTGGTCTCTGACATCATTTAATTGCAAGGATCAAATTCACTCATTTTTATGACGAATTTACTCATTTTTTATGACGGCATAGATCAAATTTTCTTCCTTCTGAAAAAATAGGAATATAAACCGAAAAAAAAATTTTTTTGAGAGACCAAAATAAAAAAAATATTATATTTACATGTATCAAAAACATATTTAAACCTTTTAAAAAATATAAGACATTAAAAATGATCACTTTTAAGTTTTATAGAAATAATTTATTATTTTTTCAATAAATTCATATCATGAAACTTGATCTCAAATTGGAAATAGTGAAACTTTAGCAGTAGATTGATTCTAAAAATTAGATTTAGTGTATTTTTAAGTTAAGTTGATGGCACATTTAAGTTGGTCTTAATTGACTCAAGGTTACAATATATTTTACGACATAATTTTTTTAAAATTAAGAATAAATTGTAAATTTTTTTAACTTAAATTAATACATTATGTATAACTACAGATGAAAAAAGGCTAGATAACTTATTAGGACCGACAACTTAGCTTATTCAACAAATGAGTGTGACTTAAGCTTTTAGAAAGATTTATTTAATTAAATAGGCTGAATCTTATACTTTTAAAAAAGCTTATTTGGCCAATCAAGTTAATCTATTCATTTATTATTAAGATATATAATTAAGAATTTATGATACTTATATTATTTTTTAAAAATATATTAATATAATATATTTCTTTTATACATAATATAATAATTTTATTAAATATTATAGCTATTTAAAAACTACAAAGTTTAAGTTTTTTGACCTATTTGAATGCATCATGCTTAAGCTATTTTGCAAAATAAGCCTATACCTATTTAGGCAAAACCTAATTTAGTCCAATCTAACCTATTTCTATCCCTATGCATAAAATGATAATTTTTATATTGATATAATTTATTTGAAAATATATATCATAAAACATCTCTTAGTTTACTTTATTATTTCTAAAATTTTATGACTTAATTATACATAATATCTAAATTTGTATATTTTATCTAAATTTTGGGTCAACCCAATCCTTATCTCGGTCATTAGTAAAGCCTTGATTGGGTCGAGTCCGAGTCTAATAACTTAGTCTAATCAAAGTATTGGACCATAATCAAGTTAAGTTAAACCCAGTCCATGTACATCCCTAGCTTAAATCACAAGTTTAAATATATTGACTTTCAATTTGGATATTAAGAAACTTTTCTTAAGTAAAGCAAAATACATGATGCATTGAAATCTTACCTCAATCAAATTTTAAAAACAGTTGACGACTTATTGAAGTTGGCACCAACCACAATAAGGAGGGATGAATTGTGGTTTTTTTTTGCAGACTAAATAATTCTTGAATTTTAAGTAATTGAGTCTGCTCAATTCTTACTCAAATTTAGAACTTGGTACTGAGTAGACTCATAACAGTTTCTCAGAGATAATGAGTAGACTAAGTACAAATGTACTTCTATGAGACAATTGATTAAGATTGATAGAAATAATATATCAATAGTTAATCTTATATTCTAAAGTGAAACTTTCAAACTTCAAATGAGATTAAAATTGAACTGTGTCACTGTAGGAATTTAGTAAGATTTAAAAGTCTTTTAGAGGTGATAAGATTTATGTGTGTGAAAAGAACTTAAGTTGAGTTTATAAGAAAATGTTTCTTTAGTGGTTTTTCTTTGAAATGCTTTAGAGGATTTGTCACCAAATTAGTTCAAAGATGAAAAATGATTACTGCAACTTAAGTTTTAAAAACAAATGCAAAAGCTTAAATCCAAGAGGTAGGGAAAGAAAAGCTTAACACAAAGATTTATCTTGATTCACCTCCAACCACTTGAGGCTACATTCAGACTCCAGCCACTCCCAAGATTTTCTTCACTATTTTGAGTATTTTTTGTACACCACAGTTGCTAGCTCTCAGTTACAAACCGAGTATTATTTGTTTACAGCAGCCACTCCTGACTTCTAAACTCACTTCTCACCGTGGCTAGCACACATCACTAACTCACCACACTCACCATTGAGGTATAAATGTATAGATAACAGGATTTAGAAAAGATTTATCTCTCACAACACTCTTAGAGTGGATAAACTCAATAGAAACTTAAAGAATAACACCTACAACAAGTTATATCAGAATGCTTTAGTAGACAAAGAATAATTGAGTAGACTAAGAAGGCTTTTGATGAGCAGACATAATTCTTGCATCGTTATATTGGTCAATCATTGTTCTAACCCTTCATTTTTCATTGTGAAGTCCTTTTATAGCCTTCCTTAGACTAATTGTTGTGTTTCTGTTGTTCATGATGCAAGAAAAGCAAAACTAGTTGTTATTGTTGTAGCTTTTCTTGTCTCATACAATTTTGTCTTGTAACGGCATAAGTAGACTGAGTTTAATGAGTTTGCTCAACTCTTGTTACTCAGTCAAACTTCTCCGGTTCTTACAAGTGACTTTTTCTAATTGAACATCATAGATTGATGGATTGTCCATGATGAAAACACTTAGAAAGAGGGTCATTGGAGATGTCTTTCAATCTTGGTGCATTTTCTTAGAGTTATGTAAGGCGAGTCTACTCATCTTCAGATTTCTTATCTTGATCAGTTTGTTCATGAATTTTTTGAGTCTTTTAATGGATGTTCATAGCTTTATTAAATCTGATAGCTTTCTTGAGTCCTTGCATGTCTTCATTGAGTTTTCTTATGATTCCTTTAGAGTTTCTTTACTTCAAAATAAGTTAAATTTTAAATTTTTTATTATTCCTTTTAAAGATCAGTTAAACTCATAATTTATGGATCAAATACAAGCCAACCACAAATCAAGTTAGTTTATCTTATTATTATAAGATCATGTTTTTAAATATAGTTTATTACTCATCAAAACTTATCATAAAAGAGACTTAGATCTAACACTTACTACAAAACTGTTTTTTTTTTTTTGACGGGAAACAAAACTTAGCTATTAAAACTAGGAGTTATTTAAACTAGGCCAATGATATACAATTAAATTCATATATCAGTGCTTGAAATGATTGATGACATAGCCAAACAAAGTTTTGAATATAGGGAGTAATCAATTGGTTATATATTTATCTTTAATATTAGAGAATTTGTTATAATCAATATGTGTGCCTACTATGGGATTTATATTTAGTTATTTGCGATCTTTATGTTCAATAATTTCTCATGCTATGGAGAATGCGTTACTCACATTGGTGGATAATCCGCCAAAAATTTTCTCTACTGTACTGAGTTGAATGCTATTGGTATTTGATAAAAATGACATTCAGTTCGAAAAAACAATTCACAACATACATAAATTACCTATAATAATTCAAGTATAATATTTTAGCACACAGAAAAGAAGTACAGTACTATTATTTTTTGGATAAATGGCATCGGAATGTTAACACTGCATTAAGTGATAAGTGATTGGCATCATTTTCCACCTCTAACCAATGCTAATACATTTTCTGAGATGCCACATCAAGTAGGACCTCCTCTGACAGTGCCAGACTAGTTGTTGACAATGTTGAGTCATGCTCAGTGACGTACTGTACGGTATAGTATGATGAAAATGATAATAATACTCATACATTATTTTTTTTTAAAATATCATTATTTATATTTTTGTGAATAATGATGATTAAGTGAAAATAATAATAAAAAAATAATATAATTAATAATATTAAGAGAAGTATAAAAAGAAGTATATATATTATTTGTGATAAGAATATAATTGTTGTGATGAAAATTCATGAACCATGACTACAAACTTTTTATTTCTAATTTTTCAGCTAATTTTTTCTTTTGCTGATAAAAAGGATAGAGAGGGATGATCAAAACATATATTTTTAGTTTATATAAAATAATAAATTAATTGTAACACTTAGTTATTTTATAAATTTAATTTAAAATATTTATAAATATAGAGCAGGATTGGTAATAATTTACTTGTGTGTCATGTTCAAGTTTTTGTTTTTGATACAAGGGAGGGCCAAGCCCAGAAATGAAAACTACAGGAAAGTAGCCATGACGGGGCATACAAGACCCCACAAAATCATAAAGTAAAACATTTGAGATCCCTTTGGGAGGGACTAGGGACCGTCATGTTCAAGTTTAATTCTAAGGATGCAGAGCAATATTGGGTTGAGTAAAAACTCATTCTTACCCGTTTGCCAAGCTTAGTTGTGAATTTTAAGTTTATCCAGTATAGTATTTTTGGACCAAGCTGTTAATTCTTTATTGGATATAAATTAATTGGGCCATTTTACATAATACCAGTGTCCAATTATTGATATGGAACTCTTTCAGTCCATTTACTCATTTAGGCCCAAAATCACATTCTGAGCAAAGCAATTCGAGAAGCTTCAATCAGATCCAAAGACAAAAAAGAAATCGGATCTGTTATGGACCCAAAACAAAATCGGATCCTATTGAGCCTACTGAAGCCCTCACCATGGCATGCCAATGTAGAAGATGATTGTAGAGACATGAATAAAATCTGTTCACCGAAAAATAAAAAGACATAAATAACATCTTAAAACACAATATATATCTTTAGAGTTTTTTTTTTCTTTATAACCAAAAAAAAGTTTTAGAGTTAATACCATGTAATTACAAGCATGTCTATGAACGAATGTAATTTTTTTAGAAATTTATAACAGAAATTTATTTGATTTTGAAGTTCTTTCATTTTTTATATACTTATAAAAATGTGTTTAAATATAAATAAATTTTTAAAAAATATATTGTTTATTTTAATTAATTAAATAGATAAATTTATCAATTATTGTTTAATCATTTTATTTATGTTATCCATGATTGAAGTAATAAAATAAAATAAGACAAATCGAATTCATCTTTAACTTGTTATATTATGAGATTAATTTTTAAACTACATCAAATGAAATTTATTTGAATTAAAATAAATCAAAATTTTAATAATTACAAACAGCTAAAAACTTAGAAACCTCTGAGTTCTTTTTTTTTTTTTTTAAATTAACAAAAGAGGCCCATCATTTGGTGTGAGGAGGTTTAATATATGGTATCACAAATGAGTTTGTCTTCAAAATAAACAAGTAAGAGTATATCTATTTTTTATTTTTTAGTAGATTGATATCTCAATATACTTTATGAAATCAATAGTAAATACACATTTATTTTGTTCACTTTAGAGGGAAACTATTGTAAGGATAAACTTGCAAAGCATGATCTTAGCCCTGATGCTGCTCTTGGTGTTATAGTCCTTTCTTTAAACAAGCACATCTCTTTTTACACATTCCTTTGTTAACCAACATGGTTGGTGTTAATTTTGATAAATTTAGTTCTGCCTAGGTTTTTTTGTTTGGGTCTTTCACCCCTCTGGTTTTTTTTTTTTTAAAGTAGAGATAAAGTAGCTTTAGTAAAATTTAAATTGAGATAAACAATTTCTAAAGAAACTTGATGTCTATTGAGCCTATGTAAGTTAATTTTAGGGCAAAATGAAAAAGAAATCCTTCTAGCTATAGGTTATTTACAAAAAAATCTCCATGTATTTTAAAACTCACTTAACATGACCTTTTGAACTAATCAAATTGTGCATTTTAGTGTATATTTATCTCTGTATATGTGAAAAAACTTTTTTATAAGAAGTTAATATGCACGGTTTGATAAGTTTAAAGAATCATATTTGTGAGTTTCAATGTACATAAAAATTTTATACACATGACTTATAGTTGGAGGGAGTTTTTTTATACTTTTTCCTTAGTTTTATTGATAGAAAATAAAAGGCAAATGTAACCGTAGCATAACAGTCATTGTGTTGTTCCTATACCAATACAAGCTTAGTGACAAAAGCCAGAATACCTTTTCCGTTTATTGCACAAAAGACGCGTGTCTAATCCTTCTTCTTCTCTAGGGATGGTTAACAAGCTAATTAAAATTGAGCTTGGCCAGGCTTATGCAAGAATTGAATTCGAATTAAATAGAAAAATAAGCTCATTTTGTTAACTTGAGCTTAGCTTGCTACGAGCTCACGTGCAATTCAAGCTCAATGAACCGAGCTTTAAATTTTTATTAACACGTCATAATTTAATTATAACTCATTTTTAACCCTAAAAATAAGCTATAACCGACAATAACAATTGTATTGTGACTAGTTTCAACCAAGCAACCAATAACCCCTAATAAATTTATCTCTGTGCTTCTCGGAAAATAAAGATTTAACAAGAGAGATAAAGCTATTCCTAGTGACTTATATATGGTTTACATTTTTTATGTATTATTAATTATTAATTATTATAATGTAGTTTTTTTATTATCTGAATTTAGCTTCATGTTTCAATTACGTAAACTTTTTTTTTTATACTAGACTTTTATATGTTAATGTTTGTACGTAGTTAGTGTCATTGAAAATATAATATTGAATAAAATATTAGATAATGTGTTAAATATCTAATATATCAATCTATATACATATGATTAATAAAGGTGTTGTATGTTTAATGTTTCGGTTGGCTTATTCAATTGATATTAATGATGCATCAAATTATATATAATTGATAATTGTATTTTTATTCTTCATTGTAGCAATTATAATGTAATGGTTATTTGTTTTAAGGTATCACATCACCGCCTAATAAATAAGAGAAAGTGGGGTCATTTCTTTTAAAGAAGCCATATGAACAAATTAGATGAGATTTGATAATACAATTTACTGGAGTCAGATTTAATTATATGTATATATAAATACATTAATATTATTTATTATTTTTTATTTTTTAAAATATTTCTTCATCGATAAGAGATTAATATCTCATTATACGATTAGACGTTTAAGTAAAGATCTTTTTTAATAATATTATTTTATACATATGAATCTTCAAATCAAATTTAAAACTACATACTTAAAGGATTCAAATATCTTTAACTTAGACTAACATACGTTAATATACTAATATTTACTTATAATTAATAAAAAATTATTTACATATTTTTATTAAGAATTTAGTAAATATAAAATAAAATAAAATAATTATATGTCGAATCGATAAAAAACTTGATTCTTTTACTAACCAAAATTTTCATCTTAAACTCACTTATATCAATTGATAAACCTAACTTATTAAACTATTAGCAAACAGCAAACCAAGCTTTGATAAGCAGGCAAGCTAGGTTGGTTGATTGACAGCCTTGATCTTTTCCATCTCACTTTGATATCCCCAACACACCTCATGCGCTAAATTTGCCTCTCACCTTGTCTAACTCCAAAACCCTTGTTTCTCCAAATCACTTATTTCATTTACCTATTTTTTTTAGTTAAACCCTTTTTATTTCCCGCAACCTGCTTTCTTTCTTGTCATGGAATTCAACAACTCCCAATCCAACTCTTCATTCCCTTCAACATCCAGATTCAATAAATTTCCACCCCAAATTCATAAATTCCCATTTAATTCATAACTTCTGGTCGACGAGCCTTCAAAGTTGGTGATGTATGTTTGCAACGACGACGTTCAAGTTTATGGGCAGTATAATGGAGTTTGAGGTGTACGAGGAGGAGGGGTTGTTCTTGTTCGGGTCTTTGGAGCACACGAAAACGTACTACTGATTTCGACAATGTGAATGGTGGTTGGAGCATAGATTGCCACATGAAAATAATTATGATGAATAATATTAAAAAGAATATAAAAAAATGTATATATTATTAATAAAAAGAATATCATAACTGTTTTAAATTACACAAATAAAGGTATATATATATTACTGATTGAATATAAAATATATTATACTTTAAATGTTCATTTTAATAACATACTCAACTCAGATTAAAAGAGTCTTATCCCTCAATTAAACTTAAGAGAGTACTTGTAAAAATATTGCCACTCATGAGAGTAGGTTATGTTTGCTATGTGTTCCAACTTCAGACAACAATTCTATTTTTATAATTATATTTATAGCAAATGAAGTAATGAAATTTGTAGATTATTTTTTTATATAACTTTTGGATCACACTTTTTTAGATATTAAAATATAAAAACACACCTTTCAATATATTTTCTCTATTTTTATTTTTTAAGCGTAAATATTATATAATTTTTTATGTACAAATATCATTTATCTTCCTAATGTTAATGTGTGAACTTATTAACGATAGTTGTCTTGTCTATATATCACTTTTGGTTACTTCTAATTTCCACGGTTTGTTTTGATTTATTTACTTTGTTTTATATAGATAAATGCTATGTTTTATCCAATATGTCTTACAAAACCCTACATTTGAAGAGGTGAGACTATAATGAACTTTACTCATAGTGATGCAAATGAGTGAAGATTTCTCTCTCTCTCTATTTATTATTATTTTTAAAACAAGGTGTAAACATTATGTATTTTTTTGTGTAAAAATAGCATTTCTCTTCCTAATGTTAATGTGTGAACTTATTAGGGACAATTGTCTTGTCTATCGCTTTTGGTTAGTTCTAATTTCCATTTGTTCTTATTTATTTACTTTGTTTTACATAGCATTTTGATTTATTTACTATATTTGATATAGATAAATGATATATTTTGTCCAATATATCTTACAAAAGCCTCTACTCGGAGAGGGGAGGTCATAATCAAATAGATAAATGTGAGATTTGATTTTACTTCACAATTAATTACAAAATTTTTACCATGTAAGCTAGCTAACACCTTTATGCTACTCACACAATTATTTAAAATAAAAAAGTGCTTTTTATCAGCTATAATCTCCTCGTTCTTAATTTAAATTATATCAATTGTCATTAAGTATTGTTCTCTTAATTTATCAATTAGTCTTGTTGTCTCTTTGAATCTTGTAAAAATTTCAAAAGCACGTGACAAATTGTTTATTCCTAATTTTTTTGGTAAGTTTTTCCTTTTGCTAATAAAAAAGGGTAGAAAGAGACGATCAACATATTTTGAATTTTAAGTCCAAGGCCAAAAGATGCCTACCTAACATGAATGGATGAGTGGGAACCACTGAGGCCTAAATGGGCCTTAAACCTTGGAATGTTATAGATTATCCAGTATAATAATATTATTGCCGAGCTAATTAATTCTTTATTTTATATAAATTAATTAGGTCTTTTTGAGATTATACTGGTGTCCAATTATTGATGAGGAATCCTTTCAGTCCATTTACTCATCTAGGCCCAAAACCACATTATGAGCAAACAGAGATGCTTCAATTCTATTGGGCCTGCAAAAGCCCTCACCATGGCAGCTTAATGTAGAAGATTATTGCAAAGACATAAATAAAATCTTGATCTTGGTGACCAACAAAAAGAGACATAAAAAAAATCTTAAAGCACCAAAAATAAATATCAGAGTCAAGACCATATAATTACAAGCTTGTCTTTGAATGAATGAATTTTTTTTGGAAAGATATAAATAGAAATTTATTTGATTATGAAGTTCTTTCATTTAATTATATCTAAATATAAAAATCAGTTTAGATATAATTAAATTAATTTTTTTATTTTAATTAATTAAATTGATAAATTTATCAATTGTTGATTAATCATTTTATTTATCTTATCCACGATTGAAGTAATAAAATAAAACATGATAAATTAAATTTATCTTTAACTTGTTATCTGAGCTTCAACATTAGGATTAGGACAGTGAATGTTTCCTTTTGGTATAATAATTGGATGGAGGAGTGTCACTTATGTTCTCAGGTTCCCTTCAATGACATTTCTGATACTAGCCTTAGATTAAAGGATGTATGGGTATATACTGGTTGGCATTCAACTTGTTACACACATATCTTCCTGTTGGAGTTATAAATCATATGAATATTATTGCTTTGGACGTTTTTGGTGCATTAGACTATTGCTTTTATTGAAAATATTACCACTCTAGAGGCTATATGTCTGCCTTTGCTTATAAATGGCTAATCATTATGAGTCGCAAGAACCTTTCAATGAAGTCATGGTCTTGGGTATGGAAATTACCATCACCTGTAATTCTAGTCTAGCTCATGCTACATGATGTTGTTCCTATGAATGGGTTACAGGATTGGCTGATGACCATCCCTGTCTAGCAAAAGTTTGGTTTCATAGTGTATTTGAACTTTTTCGCCCCTATGGCTAAGGAGTAGGTTCATTGACTCTCTGATTCCCATGACAATCTCTTCATTGTAGCTATGTGGGAAATATAGTGCAGTAGAAATAGAGTCATGTTTGAGGGGAGACAAGTCCCTTTAAACGAGCTCATGCGAAAGTTATTCTCCATTTACAATTCATTCCGATAGTTGTTAGTTGTCAGAGACAAACCTACACTTCAGCATTTAGTTTCTTAGTTCCTTTCTCCAATCGGGTTTTATTATGAGATTAATTTTTAAATTAAATCAAATGAAATTTATTTATATTAAAATAAATTAATTTTTTAATGATTACAAACAGCTGAAAAACTCAAAAACCTCTATATGAGTTTTTTTTAAATCATAAAAGAGGTCTATCATTTGGTAGGAGGAAGAAAAAGATAAACTAAAATGTATAAATAAAGCAGTTTATTAAATTTTAAATTGAGATGAAACAATTCCTAAAGAAAATGTCTATTAAGCCTATGTAAAATCAATTCTATTGATTAAAAAAAAAAGCAAATGTAAACATAGCAATTGGTAATGTGTTGTTCTTATACCAATGCAAGTTCATTGACAAAGACAAAGTACCCCTTTCTAATGATTACATAAAAGACGCGTGTATGATCCTTCTTATTTTTTAGGGCTGATAATGAGTTGAATTAAGCTAAGTTTGGTTAGGCTTTGGCTTGTCAATTCAGCTCGAGCTCAATAAGAAAATGACTTCATTTTGTTGGCTTGAGCTTAGCTTACTATGAGCTCACGAGCAGTTCGAGCTTGATGTGTCAAGCTTGAAATTTTTATCAACACATTATAATGTAACTATAACTGATCTTAAAACATAAAAATAATCCATAACAGGCAACATCAAAATATGTTCTTACAAGTTTCAACTAAATAACCATTAACTATTCAATAAATTTATCTGTGTTTCTTAAAAAGTAAAGATTTAATAACAAATAATACTTGGTAGTGACCAGCGTGTGTTAGTTCGAGTAGAAGGGGTTTACGTCCTTTAAGTATGTTGTCCTGGGTTCGATCCCATGATTTATGTATATAGAAATAATATTGTTAGAAGAAATCCAAAACAAGAGACACTCTAAGAAACTAAAACAAAAAACTTGATAGTGATACAAAGAGAACACCAACTACATAAGAAATTAGTGATTTGTTGTTACCTTTTGCATGTTAACACCAAGTAACAAAGCCTGTGTTGTTGCGGTTTGTTGATATGTGGGATACAGAAAGGAAAAAGAGCTAGGTTTTGTTGTTGACTTAAAAGTGAAAAGGGATAAGATAAGACATTATTTTTAATGGAGTGAATTATATAAACCACATAGTTGTAAGTCAGAACACTGTGTATGTGAGAGATATATATCGAACTAGGTCACTAACTAATAAGTTGAATTTATAAAAGCCCATTGAAAAAATATATGTACTAAATGGTCAAAAATTCTAAATTGATCAGACTATTGATAAATTTCAACGCTCAGAATAAATGAGCAATTTTTTTTACTCAAACAAAGTCCATTAACTTAAAAACTTAGCTTATTGAATGGTTAGTAAGCCAAGCTGTGAGCACTGAGCACTGCGCACTGAGTAATGGCTTGGCTGATTGCCAACTCTATTCTTCTCCATATCTCTTTGCCTCCTTCCTTCTAATAATATCTCCAACACACGACACACCTCATACGCTAAATTTAGCTTTCACCTTTTCTAACTCCAAAAACACCTTATCTTCCAGTTAATTACCAGCTTTTTCAGTTGAACCCTCTTTTCTTTCTGCACCTGCTTTCTTTCCTGTCATGTAACTCAAGACTCAACAACTCCCAATCCAACTCTTCATTCCGTTCAACACCCATATTCGATTTTCCACCGCACATTCATAAATTCCATTTTTTTCTTGGTGGGTATTCAATTTTCTATCACATACTGTTAGTAGTAGTAGTACATGGATCAACAAGAGGATGAAGCGATTGCAAAGAGCACTACAAACTCGTTTCGACCCTGGAACCATCTGGCATCTGTTGATATTAGGTTGAATCTCTCCATGTGTCATTGACAGCGTCCTCGACCACCTGTCATTGTGTTGTCGACATCAAGGTGTACAAGGAGGAGAGGTTGTTCCTATGCGGGTCCTTGGAGTGCACGCAAATTGCTGATTGGTGGAGGATTATGAATTCGGGTTGGAGCATGGACTGCCAAGTGGCAATGCCAATGGTGTGCTTTGGTGGGAGTTGATATGTCGCGAAGGTGGTTTGTGCAAGGTCATTCACACGAGCCACAGGATCAAAGAACGTAGGCATGTCAGTCTTGAAGACGAGGGAATGACGGCGGAGAAGGAGGACAATAGTATGAGCGGGTTAATTTGATGGTGGAAATCATAGGTATTGCACAGCTATTTTGTGTTAACAATTAATTTCTAGCTTAAAAATAATAAGTTCTTTTTACAATTCCTAATCCAACTCTTATGTCTATTTTGTGTCACAATTATATTTCCTTTTTTTAAAATAATGTAATGTACTTGTCAATTGTCATTGTGAGTGTCAATTCTCAATTTAATATAGTTTGCTTTAGGATTGAAAGTGTGTCTTGCAGAAATTGAGAGAGAAGGAGAGAAGAATAAGTTCAGAAATTAAGATCAAAACTTTGAAACCTCAAAGAAAAAGCAGTGGCTCACGTTCTCAGAATTGGGAAGTTTGAAAAAGAAGAAGACCAGAACTAGAAAAATCCTTTGGATTTATAGACAAATTCAAATGTACAGGGAGTTGGGAGAGAAAGCACTGAAAGGAATGATATAGGAAAGGAGAGAATAAGATACCACGTGTCCGTTAAACGAATGGTATAGGAGTCTTCATTACCAGTCTCTTATGAAGATGTGGTAGGGGATGAGCAATTAGGATCAAAGAAAGTGAAATCGTACAAGCGCGCGGTGGTGGGAGAGGTGGATGAAAATGAAATTCATTCCAAACAGATGTATCCATGATAATATAGTGGTGGCCCAGGAAATATGCCATTCAACGAAGAAAATGAGAGCAAGAATGGGGTACTTTGTAGTTAAAGTGGACTTAGCAAAGGCCTATGATAGGCTTAGTTGGGCTTTCATTCAGACTGTCCTTAGCGAAGTGAGAATCCCACAGAGATCATATGGTGTATTTCATCAACTAGCACAAGCATTATGTGGAATGGATCTCTTACTGAGGCTTTTTCACCCCCAAGAGGAGTCCGCCAGGGCGACCCGATCCTTTATCTCTTTACATATTTGTTTTATGTATAGAGAAATTGTCACACATTATCACTCATGAGGCTAAAAAGAGGTAGTGGTCTCCCATATGGGTGGGGAAAGGTAGCCTAGCCATATCTCATCTAATGTTTGCTGATGATTTGTTGTTGCTTGGCTAGGCCACCGTCGAACAGATGGAGTGCACTATGAAGTGTCTAGAGGAATTCTGTATGATCTCTGGGCAACTGGTGAATAAGAGGAAGATCAGCATATACTACTCTTGTAATGTCTCTACACAAGCCAGGAAACAACTTACACACTTAGCAGGATTTGTAGAGGTTCAGAGTATCGGTACCTACCTAGGAATTCCCTTGATGAATGGTGCACCAAGAGCAGGCTGTTTCAATATGTGATTAATAAGGTTAGGAAATGGCTACCAGGATGGAAAATTAATCACCTATCTCTGGCTGGATGTATAATGTTAGCCAAAGTAGTGATCGGTGTAATTCCAATTTACCCCATGATGACTACAATTTTGCCACAAAATGTGCTACAGGAAGTTGATAAAGTTCAGAGGAACTTTATATGGGAACATGAGGATCAACAACGAAAATGTCATCTCATTAATTAGGATACTCTGCAAGCCAAGAAAGGATGAAGGATTTGGGATGAAGAAACTGGCAGTAATGAATGATGCATGTATCCTGAAAATGGGATGGAAATTGAGGTGTAGGAGTGAAGAGTTATGGGGCAGAATATTGAAGGCCAAGTATTATAGGCAGAATGATTTTAAGCATGCTATATCAGTCAAGGTAGATGATTCTACTATTTGGAAAGGGATGGGTAGGGTCTGCAATCAAATGGAACATTATAGCTGGTGGGATGTAGGTGATGGTTTATCCATCAATGTTTGGTCAGACCAATGGTTGGGAAGAATATAAGGCTAAAGGATCATGTGAGCCTTGTAGATCAAGATATGGCAGATTGGAGAATGGCAAGATTAGTGGCAGGTACTGGTGATTAGAATTGGAACATGATCACTAGGCTGTTACTTGAAGACTTTATCCAGAAACTCTATGCGATAGTGCCTACAAATGCTGCTCATGAGCCGGACAAATTGGTATGAGCTGGGGAGAACTCGGGGGAGTACACCGTGAAGAGTGCTTATAGACTTATGACTAAGTGTAGAAGATGTCTAACTTGTGTGGGATTTAATCTGGAAGATCACTGGACTTGAGAGGGTGAGGTGTTTTATTTGGCTAGTTGCTCATAATAGCCTTAACACCAATCTTAGGAAAATTAAATGGAGCGATGAAGGATGCTCAAGATGCCATGGAAGTGTTGAAACGGTATTGATGATCACATATTTGATACATTAATAAGTCTTCATTTTTAGTCATTTACACTCTCCATGTACTTAATTGATTGATTTTGATTATATTTTGTAAGTTTGGACTCAAATTGGACTTAATTGAATTTTTCAGCATAATTTACGTCTTATGTTATTTCTGTATTTGAGCTATATCTTGGGATGTAGGTAGTCTTTGGAGGTGATTCTAGTGGCATTTGAAAGATAAGAGAGAGTTCTATAACTTTCATGCAGACCTCAAAGGCCTAATCATACAAGTAGATAACTCAAATTGGGATTGAAGCAAGAACCAGAGTACTTTTCCTGACAGCTTAACCTATGTGTACTGTTCATCACAGTTTTCGGGATATAGGTTGTCAAATGGACTGAAATTTGGATGCTGAATAGTTAAGACACATATATACAACTTTCATGTTGAACACTTTTCTAGAATCGGACTCATTGAAGGTGATATTGGACTTGGAAGTCAGAACAGAGGAGTTGTGACTGGGCCTGAGTAGTGTGCAGTGATTTGAACGTATATGGAGTTATAGAAATGATATTGGACTCAAACTAAAGCCATGTGAAAGCTAAGATCCAGGCCTACAACTTTCATGAAGACCACTTGGTTCAAAAATGACGAATGCAATGACTTCAGAGTTACATGATTTCGGAGATAAGGAATCTCCATAATTTTTCACTCACCAAAAGTCATTTGGCATTTTTCACTCATTTTCCACTCATCCACCCACTAATGACTCACCCCCTTGTCATTTTGTATCTCTAATCTTCTATAAAAGGGGGCCTTGGCATATCATTGAGGGTGTAAGGTGTTAGTTACCAAAATGATGCCATTTTGTTACTAGGTTTTCTTGTAGTAATTTTCCTTTGTTCTAAATTAAAGTCATGTTCTTCTTCTTCTTCTTCTCTCTTTCTTTCTTCTTATCTATGAGTAACTAAGTTTCATTTTACTTGGGTGAAAGGGTGAAGCTCTTGGTAATAAAGTAAAGTTAGATTTATTCTTCTCTTGTACTTAAATGATTTATATTTTTCTAGTAACCATTATATGTATTATAATTTGTTTCTTATAATTTAGAAACTATCTTTGTAAAGTGGAGTTTTTGATTTGTTATAGACAAAATATTGGCACAATGAATGCTTTAACCCATTTATAAGTAGTGGTAATATTTTTAAAAAACATAATATAATTACGTATATTATTTTAAATTGACTTTTAATGTTGTATTTGCCGATTGGAACCTCCATGTTGCGAGGATTTTAATTGAGTTATAAAAAGAATTAATCTTACCTTTATTTTATTTACCAAGAGTGAATATTTTTACCCAAGTAAATAATTTTAATCATAGTAACAAAATATTTACTTCACCTTAATCTTCAATAATTTCCTGTGGATCGACTTCGGACTCCCGAGAAATTTATTACTTGAGATAACTTGCACTTGGGTTCGCAATGCAACAATTAATCTCGCATCAAGTTTGTAGACTTGTTTGAAACTAAAAATTGTGCATCAGGTATCACATGTTGTAAGAGACTACTGCTATGCTGTCCAAATTTGGAATACTCCCCTTGCTCCCCAAGAGAGAGTCCTTTTTTTTATGCAGGGGATCTTAACCAATGGGTTGTTCAGAACATAAAGCCTGTTGGTTAGGGAAAGGAGTATGAAAATTGGACTAGTGTGTGGAGTACCACGTGCTGGTTAGTATGGCAATAGAGAAATAAGGGGATTTTTGACCCCCAGTTCAAAAGGCCTTTTATGCTAAAAAATGTGATCCTCTGTTGGGTTAAAGTTTTCACCCAAACTGTTATGACTGGTCAGAGGCAACTTTAAGGAATAGAACAAGGAAGAGGAATGATAAAGTGGTTTCCACCAAGCCAGGGATGGGTGAAGATCAACTCTGATGGGGCCAGTAAACAGGGTCGTATGCTAGCAGGGTGTGGTGGGTTTATACATGACTATTTGGGGTGCTTAGGAAGGACTCAAGTTAGCTTGGGAGAAGGGGTTTGGGAGAGTCATTATTGAGTTAGATTCGGCAGTGCTGGTGCAGGCCCTCAATAGCCCTGACTGTAAGAAGAGATATCACAGAAAGTTAATTACATTAGTTTGGGAATGACTTAAATGGGATTGGGAGGTGCGAGTCCAACATATACTGAGGGAGGGGAATTTTTTAGCAGATTTTTCGCCAATTTGAGTATGGAACAGGACCAGGTCTATATGTGTGGGAAGAGGTTCCTGTTAGGGTTAGAGGGATAGATTTGCGTGATGCCATGGGAGTTGCTACTCTCAGAAACTCTTCTATGTAATTTCTTTGTTTTGGGCTCTCAAAGCTCGTCTTTCACTAATCTTTTTTTTTTTTGAATAATTTCCATCATTTGCTTCGATTTATTTCCTTCTAGTTTTAGATATAAATATATATATATATATATATATATATATATATATTATAAATCAATGTTATATTTTGTCCAATATATCTTTCACACTTTTTCTCATATGCTATTCACACAAATATATATTTTTTTTCAAAAAAATTTTTCATTTATCAACTATAATCTCCTCATTCTTAATTTAAATCAAATCAATAGTCATCAAGTCTTGTTGTATTAGTTGAGTCTTCCAAAAATCAAGTCTACTGTTTATCAATTTCAAAAACATGTCACAAATCTTTTATTTTTAAATTTTCTTTTGCTGATAAAAAAGGTGGAAAGGGACGATTAACATACTGTGAATTTTGAGATTATCCAATATTATTGCCAAGCCAATTAATTTTTTATTTAATATAAATTAATTGGGCCTTTTGAGATGATACCGACATCCAATTATTGATGTGGAATCTTTTCAGTCCACTTACTCGTGTAGGCCCAAGACCATCTTGTGAGTAAATGGAGACGCATCAATTCTATTGGGCCCAAAAAATTTCTATTGGGCCTACAGAAGCCCTCACCATGGCAGCGAAATGAAGATGACTCCTAAGAAATAAATAAAATGGGTAAACTACATTTTACACCCTTTAACTTTGTGTCATGTCTGAATTAGATCTTGACCATATGTTTGTAGGATAAGTAATGAGAGGAACAAAAAAAGAATGAGAGAGTTAAAAATAATTTCTCTTGTTTAAAGTTTTAAAATATATGAGAAATGAACAAAATATAAAATAAGTTAAATTTTTTTTCACCATAAGCGAAATGAAGATTAAGAAATAAATAAAACGGGTAAACTACATTTTACACTCTTTAACTTTGTGTCATGTCTGAATTAGATCTTGACCCTATGTTTGTAGGATAAGTAATGAGAGAAACAAAAAAAGAATAAGAGAGTTAAAAATAATTTCTCTTGTTTAAAGTTTTAAAATATATGAGAAATGAACAAAATACATAGGGAACCATTTCCCTACTCTTCCATTCAAATGACTAACTTTTATTCCCCCCAAAATTGAGGTGGAATAAGTGAAAACACATGTGTAATGAAGTTCTGTTCTGTTCTGTTAATAAAACTTTCAAATAAAAAAAATGATACCTATGTTCCATTCCTTTCTTTTTCTTTCCAATCCATCCCTATTTATTCTGTTCCGTTCCATTAATAAAAAATCATTTAAATACAGAGTAAGATTTGAAAAAGTTCAAATTAACCCTAAACTTTAGGGTTTGGATGCAAAACCCTCGTTCCATTGAGTTATTGCCTACCAAAAATGTCATGCAACTTGTAGGCAGAGTAATTATTAATTAGCTACGGTTTATAATAGATATTTAAATTACTATTTTACATGTTTAAGATTGTGGATCTATAATAAAAATATATCTATTATTAATAATATTTTTATACATATTAAATAATAATTAAAATGCTTAAAAAATAATATGATTGATCATACCTACCTATGAATCTCTCTTTATAGGTAATGTCCTTAAACCATATTTTAATCCTCAATCATATCATAATTATATGAGAAAAATATGCCAATAAAGTTCACTCACGTGATCAACCTTCCATGTATGATAATTGCATGACTTAGATTTGAATCCAGAATCTTACTATAAATCCTTCTCAAAATTAGTTTTCACTTAACAGTACTGATATTCTTATCATTAACAGTACATATATTTATTTTTACACTCCTCTTAATATCATTCATTATATTTATTTTTTTATTACTTTTTTTTATTTAATCATAATTCTTTAAAAAATATGAAAATAGTAATATACTCTTAAAAAAGAATATAAAACTATTATCATTTTTTTCACTTAATTATGATGATATTATATGTTAGTACATGGTTTTAATGGTGTGACGTACTAGTCACGACACTTTTCTTAGTTTTGTAATAGTTTGCTTGAGCAAAGAAATTTTGTACACACATTATAAAGTTCAAGGAATCATTTACACATTTCTAAATCCTAAAGTCTAATATGCACATGTGTGCCAACAAAGAAAATAAAAAAAATCTACTATGCATATGATAAAAAATTTAAAAGTATAACATATAATTTACCCAGTTTTAAAATCCCCGGTTAATTAAAAGCTTTCAAATTAACTTCTTTAAAAGATAAATAAAAAATGATTTGATTTTAAAATTTTTTCAATTTTAAATATGTACATATAAAAACTAGTTCAAATATAATTAAATTCAAGTGAATATATTTTTTTAATTATCTAAATTGATTACTTTATTTTTGTTGATTTAATCATTTTTCTTATATAATCCACCATTAAATTTGATTAATAAAAAATAAAATTTAATTTATCTTTAATGTATTCTCATTATAAATTTAAATTGACAAATCAATTCTCATCGTATTTGACAATGTTATAAATAAGAAGATTATTTTTTAAATAAGATCAAATTTATTTTTATAATGATTAAAACAGCTCAAAACACAAAATCCTCTCTACATGGGTAATTTTATTTAGAAAATACAAAAACAAAAACAAAAGCAAATGAAAGTCACTCATTGAATAAGAAATCTTTTGGTGGCAGACGTTTTTTATTTTTTAATAAGTAGTTGATAATGTTTTTTTAAAATAAATTTATCTTTAAAATAAATAAATAAAAACATATTTATCATTAAATTTTAATAAATTAAAATTAAAATAAATTTTAAATTAAATAAAAAAAAATAAATATACTTATTATATTCTCATTTTAATAATAATCACACCTTAAATAAATATATTTTAACCACCCCACAGTCAAAATATTTATAGCAAAAAATAATTAAAATTTTATTAACAAATGCGTAAAAAAAATACAATAAAATGTAGCCCTAGCAAGTTGGCAAATAGCAGTCAGTGTGCTGTTCGAATACCAATACGAGCAGAGCGACGGAAGCAGAGCACCCTTCCCGGTGACTGTAACAAAGGACGCGTGTCCGATCCTGCTTCTTCTCCATCTCCCCTTTGACTCCTTCTTTCTATGAATAATCTCATTCCCCATATTTACCTTTTCCATCCCCAACAAAACCCTCCATTCTCCATAACACCCTCCTCTTTCTTTTTACCTTTTTTTTTCAGTTCAGTTAAACCCCCCCTCCCCTTTTTTTCCGCACCCGTTTCTCTCCTGTCAGGGAAAATTCAATTCAACAATTCCCAACCCAACGCTTCTTTCCCTTCAACACCCAAATTCATAAATCCCCCCTTTTTTCTTGGTAGGTTTCCAATTTTCCAAAAAAATAAATAAAAAAAATCTCCATCACCACCACCTGTTGTTATTGTTAGTACATGGATCAACAGGAAGAAGCGATTGCGAAGAGCACTGCAAACGCGTTCAACTTCCCATCGCTGAACCACTCGGCGTGGCTCGAAATCAGGCTCTTCTACGTTCGCATATCCCCTTGCGTCATCGACAGCGTCCCCGACCACCTCACCCTCCGCCACCCCAACCGCCAGATCGGCGTCTCCCTCGAGATCAACGGCTCCCGCGTCCCCGCCGCCTCCGAGGCCGCGCCCCTCACGCTGCGCCGCGACCGCGTCGACAAGGAATCCGCCGAGGTGACTTACGTCAGCACCGATACCGTGCGCGTCACCGGAAGCCTCGAGTTCGAGGTGTACGAGAAGGAAGGGTTGTTCCTGTGCGGGTCTTTGGAGCGGTTGGAGGCTGATTGGGGCAATAATGGGAATATGGCGGGTTGGAGCATTGACTGCCACGTGGCGGCCGGTTCGATCGGGTCGGGCTCGTCGGCGTTTTTTCGGCCGAAGCTTGGGGTTTCGGCGCCGTCGATTGAGGTTTATGTTGCGGGGTGTTGCTCTGGCGTGCCGGTGATTTTGAGTAAGACCATTCAGATGAGCCCCAGGAGGAGAGTGCCTAGGCATGCCACGCTGGATGCCATTCCTGAAGATGAGGAAATGATGATGGAGAAGGAGCACAAGGGGATGAATGGGTTGATTCGACACCGTAAATTGCAGGTATTAATTTCGTTTATCGATGAATTCAGAATTTGTTAGTGATTTGATTGAGAGTGTTAGCATTTGGGATAGTGGTATGGTATGTGTTTTTTTCCCCCTCAATTTAAGCAGTTAATACTTATTGTGCTGATTTGATTCTTTCTGTTCTGAATGGTGTGTTTGAATCTGTTTCCAACAATTAGTTAGCTCTTTGAAAGGATTTAGGAAAAACTCATGGGTGTGAATGTGTGATCACGCAGTGAAGCCTTTGTGGTTTTGTATGTTTTTTTTTTTACATGGAGTCATGGCTTTTTCTAATGTGTAACGTCTGAATTATGCATGAAATCTGAAGGACGTGTCATATGGGGCATGTTAAGGTCATTGCTCAGAAATGTCACCCTGAAAATTTTAATATTACACTATATACATCTTCCTTACTGATGTAATAGTTTTATATATGTGTATATATATTTTAATATGCCTGCTTAGGAATGAAGGGCCTGTAATTGTAGTTTGTTAAAGAAATTAAATTTGATTTTTCATTTTCAATAAGCTGTATAAAATAAGAAGACATTCTGATGGTTTTGAAGAGAGGCCAGTTGATAGCCCTCTATTACCATCAAAAAGTTTGATTATTCTATTGTATCATAATTAGACCTTTCTGGTTATATTGCTAGTTTTTGAATGAACCCCTTTAGGATGCAAGGTGCGTCTAGCATTAATACTTAGTTTGGGAACTAGGCACCTCCCTTGGTTAACGAGGTACTATTAGTAGATGGTTAGGTATCACGCTGATAAATGATGAAAGTTGAAGTTATCCATTGCTGATAAACTCAACCATGTGTCTTATCCAAAAAAAAAAACACTCGATCATATTATGACAAGTAATGTCTGCTAAACTGGTTCCTATCTTCTATTCTGATTATTTGCAGCATTATGGTTGAATGCACGCAAATAACTTTCAGCTATTCCTTATGCTTTTAATTTGAAGGCCAAGGATCTGACTTGCTGTATGCAATTATATCATAATGCTTATACTTATCCCACTTTTCCATAAAAAAATTTCTAGTTTTTATTGATTGCTAAACGCATTGATATTTTTAATACAGTTGGTCAAGATATGGGTAGTAGAGGTCTAGCTTCACTGTCTGTCTTACCTGAGCGTTAGGATTTTCAAAATTTTACAATTGTTTTTCATTGATGATATGGTGCAGATAACAGGGTCGGAAGTTGATGATTATGATTCTGATGAGAAGATGGGACATGGTTTCTACTCTCAAGACATGTATCCTGGTGAGGACGGACAACTCTCATGGTTCAATGCTGGTGTAAGAGTCGGTGTTGGCATTGGCCTTGGGATGTGCCTAGGGATTGGGATCGGTGTTGGCCTGCTCATGCGTTCATATCAAACGACAACCAGGAACTTTAGGAGGAGATTTTTCTAAGCGGTAAACAGGAATTTGTTACTATAGTTTAACGGGAAGCACAAGAAAATATTGGGTTCGATCCAGAGTCCTGGACGAGGATTTAAGGAACCCAAAATCCGATAACTTGAATGCGTGAAGCCAAAGTTTTGTAGATGAGTGGGGGTTGTGCATGCTTTTGTTTTGTAGCTTTCTTGCAGATATGTTTACGTATCACGTAGATTTGCAGATTTGCAATTGATGTAAATTCTATCTGATCCTCCGACAGCAGTACATAACAATAAAAGAGCAATACAACAGCTTTGAGGATGTGGTTCCAATGTTCAATGGCCAGCATAGGCTTGCGTGAGGTTTTGACTGGGAACATGTGCCGAGATTTTACTGTCTATTATCATGTGGTAGCTTTTAGCATAGACCCGAGTTTGGGTCGATCGGTGGACCCGGTAAAAACTTGTGAAAATAGGTTTTATTCATTTATAAAATAGTTCATTGATTTATTTATTATTAAGTCATATTATTATTAATTTTTGTAGTTTAGTATCTAATTAATTTTGATATTCACCTTTACTTTCATCCTTTCATCCACCTTCCACCTTCCACCTTCCACCTTCTGGCTGCCACCCTCTTTTCTCTGTCGTTAGAAAATCAGGTTCCCCTTATTTTCAAAATCCAGAAAACGAAACAAGAGACACAGTGGTACCATCCTCTTCCTCTTCCCTTCAAAAAACCTTCATAATGCTTCTCTTCCTTCTCCTTCTCCTCATCTTCTTCTTTCTCTCTCCTCTGCCCCTCACACTCTCTCTCTAAACCAAGATGGCAGCTACCTCCACCATGCCAGGCTTCAACTTCTGACCCCAGTAACTTCCTCCCACCTGTAACAACACTAATGCCAGCCCTGCTGCTGGCATGGCATTATCGACGAAGATGGAGATTACTCCAAAATTGTTAAATTCTTTTTTGGCGTTTTTTTTTCATGAGTTAGTTGTACTGTGCCGGATCAGGTCTGAACCGCATCGGCAACGGATGCGGTGGCACCATGTACAAGGCCCTCTGCTAGATCCACCCCGAAATTTAGATCCTACGAGACGTGGATGACCCTTACCAGAATCTAGGTGCTACCAGAGTTCTTGGACGGAGGCTCCCTCGAAGGCAAACACATCCCCCACGAGCAACGCCTCGTTGACCATGGCCACTAGACAGAAGGTGGCAGCGGCGACTTAGTCGAATCTGTGAGGAGCAGATTATGCAATAATGGTGGGTTTCATTTGAGTTGTGATTTTTGTCGCTGGATGTTGGTGAGAAGATTTGCTTTTTCCCATTTATTATTCTTTGAATGAGTTAGAATCCGAGTTAAATTGAGTTATATTTGTGATCCTTTTTAGTACCCAAGAAAGTACGGACACATCAGTCTATGTGTCGGACACGTGTTCGATATAAATACATTTTGACACGTATATGATATTTGTGTGTTTTACGTGTCTGAGTGTGTCTAATTAAAAAAAATATTTTTTTTTTGACTCAGATAAGGCTTGAATACGGTTAGAACACACCGCAGACACATATTGCACACAGTCAATTAAAATTTAAAAAAAAATTATTATGTAGCAGTATACTAATATCAAGAACCACAAATCTAATATCAACCGACCCATGTTCAAAAAAAATCTTCTATTCTTCTTTAATACATTGTGTTCACTATGTACTAATAGTTTAAATTTTAAGTGAATTTCACTCTGATCTGGTGGTTTAATTTTTAATTATTATTGATTTTTTCTTTAGTTATAAATGAAGATGCTTGTGTTGTCATTGAAGAATTGTGTTTGAAAAGTTTATAATCAAAATTATATATACATATGTCACATCCGTATCGTGTTAAATCTTAAAATTTTGAAATTGATCCTATCCAGTATTAGTATCGTGTCCTGTGTCGTTTGGTACCCTCTGGGCCATTTTTGGTGGATTTCATTACGTGTTTGACAAAGTGGCAAAAATGTGACGGTTACAGTTGCTCTGGCCTCTGGCACCTTCGACAAGGTCGCCGAAGAGGTGAATTGTGCCGGAGGATGCTCTGGTGTGCTTGGGACATATGGAGTCCTTTTTACAAATAACTTTACTTTTAAGGACTAATTTGAAATTTAGATTCTTTTATAATTAACTGAGCAAGTGAATGATCTACACCATCCATTTAATTTATTATTAATCTAATGGCTATTATTAGGGGTCTATTAGATGGAACTCATTTCCGGTCCATGTTAAATGCCACCATTGTAATGTAGATATTTTTGTCATTTGATACAACTTTTGGTTAGTATATATATTGTCTGGGAACATGCTTGTTTGTAGTGCTCTATTCTTGCTAGAATGCTGGGCCTTTGGCCCCATCTTGTTATTGGGGGAGGAAAAAAAAGAATAAATCCTTAAATTAGTTTTCTAAAGATTAGCGTATTATTACATTATTTTTTCAATTTTTTTCATTAAATTAGTCCCTTAAAGAGATAAAAACATCGCTAAATTTGTCTTTATGTTACCTACCAAATAAATCTACGAAAGATGAATTTGTTAACAATTTTATATTTAAGGGACTAATTTGGTGAATTTGTTTTTTTTTTGTATAGCTAATATAATGACAAGTTAATCTTTAAAGGATTAATTTGAGGGTTTATTAAAAAAAAAAAAAGAGGAAATGTATTGGCAACAGCCAACAGTAGATGGAGATGGAGTTTCTCGTTGGCTTGTGCTCTCTGTAGAGTGATTTCAGGCCTGTGTTACTTTTACTTCAAAATCATAAGCTTGTAAATCATTCTTGTTCCACAACTAAATGATCTTCCAAATTTATCTTTATGGAATATTGGAATGTATTTTTTTTTCCTGTAGAGCAGAAGTAGAATTATTCTTTGTTTCTACGATTAGATGAAATTTAATGAGATTCCATTTGAGTGATAAACTTAGCTTTCTTTCGAACTTGCCTCGCCCCGGCTTGACCCGTAATGGTGTTATTATGCATTCTAAGCTGCCAAACTGCCAAGGAACTACAAATAACAAACGAGTGTGTAATAAAATTGGGTTTAATAACACTTTTAATCCTTTGAGTTTCATTGTAATAATGTTGTTCATGTAATTTTCAAATTGATGCAGTTAAGTATCTTTCTCGTGTGGTATTGTATTCTTTATCAAAATTCATTTCATATCAACAAAAATAAGGCTTTGTTATGTTAGCAAAAACATTATCCTGTATTCATGTTAACATCAAATTAGCAGGGAGCTTTGATTGCATCAATTGCAAACTGTCCTCATCGTAAGATTGTTGGTTTTTTTTTTTTTTTTATAATCAGATTCGATTATCAATATTTTTATACTTTGACATATTAAAAGAAAAATAATCATTTTATATTATTAAAAAGAGTGTAAGTATTATTTATATTTTTTAAGAGATGTAATTGAGTGATAAAAAATAAAAAAAAATATGTATAATAAATAATATTAAATAAAATATAAAAAATATATATATTATTTGATATAAAAATATAATAATTGATATCAAAAGGATAATAACTTTAGATGTTCTATTTCACGGGACATTGCTTTACCGCAAAGAAATGAAGAATGCTCCAAGAGAAAGGCGCAATTGTGAAGCATGTGGTCAATGTTAGGGCCATCCAAAGTTGTAATCTCGTGATTGATCTGACTTGTGCTTTGCCAAAACCTGAACCCGTTGAGGTCCCATTACAGACATACCCTATTGGTTAGTGTCAACTCAAAGAAATTCGCATTATTCAAACTCTCACCCTTTGTTTGGATGTGGAGAAAAAATGAAAAGAAAAAAAAATGAAAAGAGAGAAAATAAAGAGAAGAGAAAATAAAAAGCTCTTATCGTTTGGATGAAGAGAAAAAAGAGAGAAAAAAAATGAGAGTTGAATAAAAAAAAAGAATATAATATATAATTATATGAAATGACATTTATCTTTATTGAATATATAATTGAATATAAATATATTATTTTATATTTTTAAATTAAATATTTTTTAAAATTATATTAAGTAAATAAATACATTTTATAAAAATATTAATTTAAAAAATAATTATTAAATTTAAATTATAAATTAAATATAGAATTTTTATTAAAAAATTCATTTTCCCAATTTTTTTCCTCATTTTTCCTATACATTTCCCCCCCACCCACCGACCCACTCCCCAAACGTTTCCCCTCCTCCTTTCTTTCTTCATCCTCATCTCTCCCCCTCATTCATTCCCCCACCTACCCCACCAACCCTCAAGACGCTCCCCCTCCCCTTTCTTTCTTCCTCCTCATCTCTCCCCCCGTTGCCCTCTCCCCCAAAACCAACCACTCCACGCACTCCCTCCACCACCCACCTTGCTACTACCTCCCCCACCAACCAGCAATCACTTCAAGTCTCTGCAACAAGCAAAACGAAAACAAAGAAAAGGGGGGTTATAGTGGAGTTCGGAACAGTGGAGATCGGATCTAGGATTTGCAGTGGTGGGTCGTGATCAGCGGTGGCTAGCGGTGCTACAACAGTACGACGAAAGGAGGTGAGAAGTTGGTACGGCATAGTGCGATTCAAACTCTCAATGTTACCGTGTGTACTCTTAATTGTAGCAGGGATAATGGAAGAAAAAATCTCTCAATCTCCCCATTTTCTTCGTAGTACAACATTTATATTATCCACTTTTTCTGGAGAAAATGGAATAATCTCTCATTTTTATTATTTTATTATATCGTCAATGTAATCTACTCTTAATTGTATAAGAAAAAAAAATCTTAATTTTATCTATATAATTTTATGTTATCTACTCTTTTTTATAAAAATATTATCATTATTATTATTATATATTTAATTAATATAAATAAATATTAATATAATTAATTATCTATATATTTCACATTAAAATAACACATGTCCAACTCTTATGAATTTTTTATAATATTTTATTATGAAAAGTTCATAACAAAACAGTTTGTTATTATATGTTGTCATCTATTTCATGATTTTAATTATGATATTTAGTTACTATTAAGCTTTAGACATTATTAATTCATTATTATTGAAAAACATAAAACGAGTCAATTTTGTTTATTTTTCAACTTTTATCTTTTGGTTTATCCTTTGACTATTACTTTCATTACTGTTTTGCCAGTACACCTTCAATTTTTTATTATTTGATATATGATCATGTGCCACAATGAATACAATATAGAAATGTAATTTTTGATGTGATGAACTGTGAATTTAAAAATTGGGGATAGGATAATTGTCTTTACGGGGTTCGAGAATCCAGTTCTAGACCAAACTAGAACTTCCCACGTAAAGACGTAAAGTAGCTTTGTTCGGCCACTCCTAGATACAGGTACGGGTTTGGCGTCTCATCATTCGTGTTTGTTCGCCGTGTCCATTTAACTCACATATCCATACGCTACCGTACCCTCTTTAGGACAACACTGCCAACTTCTACAATATTTAAAATTTAAATAGACTTTGTAGCCTTTTGTAGGTGGAGGAGTCTATAATGGATTTAATAAGTTTGAATTAATGGATAGATTATTATTATTTTTAATTTGATAATATTTATAAATAAATTTAAATGTATAAAAATTATTAATTAAAATTTATAAGTTATTTATACATATAATTATTTGTAAAAAATAATTTAACCAAACTTTTATATAAATTTAAATATTACAAATTAAAATTTATAAAAATTTAACTTTTATTAATTTATTTTTATAATAAATTAATTGACAAAACATCAATGATCTATCGGTAAACTGTTGATCCATATTAGACTTTCCCTTATTATATACAACCTTCCAAAGTCCAAACCTTCCACCCCTAGAAAACCTAAAATTGCTGCCTCTCTCTCTCTTTTAATGGCACGTTGCTTAATTAATGGTAACTTAATAATGCAACATAGACTATGTTGTTTTTCTTACTGATATGGACTAGGTTGTTTTATAAGCTAAAAATTGATCGAGCCCAGGTTAACCCTTCTCAAAGCTTATGTGCTATTGCTCCTTGCATTTTACCCTAAGTTTCACAGAGAATTTTAATATGAACTTCTTAAAAAGAGGTTTATGAATGAATCATAATTTTTGAGTCATTAATTTATTATTAAAATAAATAAATAACTCAAATTAAAAAATAAATTTTAATTAATAATATTCATATTTATATAAAAATTTAATTAATTATTCTTTTTTATAAATAATTATATATATAAATAATTTATAAATTTTAATTAATAATTTTTTATACATTTAAATTTATATATATATATTGTCAAATTAAAAAAAAAAGTTTATTAATGGACCCAATTTGAATCCATATTAACATCCTCCAAGTTTCACTCATTGTCACAATTTCTATCTGCCCCTTCTCTCTTCTTATCACTTAAGATTTAGTAATGACTCATGGATATCCCATCATTTCCGTATAAATAAAAGTCAACTTAAGATCTTTGAAGCTACCCTTCTGCTCTTTTTGTCCCCAAACTTTCGGCCACGGTTGCAAAAACATATTAAGTTATTAACTCCGTATAATAAAACACAAAATATAGTTTGTACCGAAAAAAAAAACACAAAATAGTATATTTAACCGCCATTGTCACATGCACCATGTAGGTACAGCCGAGAACGGAGGACAACACCGTCATTTTACACTCTTTACCATTTCTATATAAAAGGTGGACTATTAATATTAACTGGAGAAGATTATGAAACCAACGAAACAAGAAGAAACAGCAACAGAGTGAGGGTGGAAAAACCAGAAACAAAGTTGACACCAACACGAAACCATTAACACAATCAAGGTTCACTTTTGGTGCTGATTCGATTCTACGAATTCAGGGTCTTCTTGATGGTGTCCGTGAACCCTAATCCAGCTCAAGGCTTTTACTTCTTCGATCCTTCCAATATGGCCCTTCCCGGCGTCAAACCTCTGCCGCCTCCACCGCCCCCTGCTCCCGCAGCCACTTCGTCGACGACAGCAGCCGCATCAGCCGTCAACGCGTCGGAGGATCCGAATAAGAAGATCCGAAAACCCTATACGATTACCAAGTCCAGGGAGAGCTGGACCGAGCAGGAGCACGACAAGTTTCTAGAAGCTCTCCAATTGTAAGTTCTTTTTCTTTTTTCTTTTTTAATACGTAATCGATTAATGGTATTGAAATTTATGCTTGTGAGTTAGGCACTGTTTTGATGCTCTTTTTGGGTGAATTTTGGATACTGATTAATTCAAGGATTAGGATTGTGAAAATTGGTGATTGCTTTTGATTTTATTCTAGTTTATTTTCCCATTTATTGAGTTTTATCGATAATTAAACGTGATTCATTGGTCTTGAGTTAGGATTTTTAACCCGTCAAGTAAAGAATAGGTGACTGGAGTGTAAACCTTTTTGGGTTATGTTAGATTCCTTTTTTAATTGGGGATTTGCTGATCTCAAAATTCTTTTTCTTTATTTTTCTAATTTTTTTATATAGTGTGATTGCTGGGATTTTATTCATAAACTTGAGGTTTTTAATTTTAAGTAAGAAGAGGGTTGAAAACAGGAACTATTGTAAGATTGGAGCAATAAATTTTTTTCTGCGTTTTTCTTTATAATTTGAATAACTGTAAGATTAGCTTCATTTTGTTAAGTTCAACACTGGTAGGGTTAATGATTTAATGATTTGAACTCCAGGGTGGTAATCCCCCTTAATTCTCAGTTACACGTTTAACATTTTGTATGTGGTCATGTTGCATACTTGCAATTTTATGTGAGTAACTGAAGTCATGAAAGAGTAGCATCCATATACATCAGAGAGGAAAGTACTCTGTTTCATCCATATACATCGGAGAGCAAAGTACTCTGTTTTAAGCTATCACTTTTCTTTTGGCACGTGTTTATGGTTTATTTACATGTTAACTTTTCATTTTTCAACAATAGTAACTTCTCATGGATTTTTTTTTTTTTTTGGATGATGATCCCTCAACAGTCGGCACTCTAAACAAGTCATAAAACTGTGGAACGTCCCTCATCAAACAAGTGTCACTGCTTGAATTTAATACCTGAATTTTAAGGCTGCCCTTTTCCACTTTAAGAACAAGCTGCAGAGTGCAGATGCTGTAATGGAATGTTTTTTTAGAGGGAGGTAGATGGATTCTTAAACAGTTTCTTTAGACCATAATTCTGAATATCGTAACAATGCCTGAGGGGTTACTCTCATGGTAATGCCTATGGGGATACCCTGGTCAAAGACCAAAAAAGACCATAATTCTGAATTTGTGGATACATTAATGGAGTTGTGGGGAACACCTTATCTAATTGTGCTACAAATTGTTATTATTATTTTTAATTTATCGATTTTTTAAGTAATGAACATTATTTCATTAACATCTACATTATTTTTTATAGCTTGTAGATTCTATTAAAATAAAGAATTGAAAGAATTAGGGTTTAGAAACTCCTAGTTACAGAATCCATCATCTTGTGAAAAGTGTCAGAAAAAATCACGGTTGGTGATATGAGCTTAGGACAAGCCATATTTTGTGAGTTTACATTGTACTCTCCAGAAAACACAATGCCATGCTTTCTGTATAACATCACCTGTGCCCCAAAACAAAAACAATTTTTTTCTTTTTTCCCCTCTGTTGATTTGTTTAGTTTTGCTTATTTCCTTCTGTGTTTCTCTTGACTGATTTCAGATTCGATCGTGACTGGAAGAAGATTGAAGCATTTGTTGGTTCAAAAACAGTTATCCAGGTAATTATTATACAAGTCAAAGGGAAACAAAGAACAAGTTACTAGTGGACATTAGACAATTTTGGTTTCTTTTAAAATAGTGAAAAATGACAATAAGAAATTTATTCGATATTTCACATTATTTTTGAATTTTGAATTCCATATTAGGTATTTGGTAAAATTTATTCGTTGTCATTATGAATATCTGACTTGAAGATGACCTTAAAACTTGCTTTATTAGAGGCTTCTTGAAATGAGTAAAGGGTGACATGATAGTTTCCAAAAGACTGTCAATTGAAACCCCAGACCTGAGTTATATGTGATGATTGGAGTTAGTTCTACCCATTGATTTTTTACTTTAGTTCTTTTTGATATCAACCCTTATTATCAAACCAATATATACATATTTTTGTCTGGATTTTCTTGCTTTGTAATGAAATGCAATTTATTCTTCCCGTGTTTTTCTTCGAAAAGTTGAGGGTTGATGATGGGATTAAGAACATAAACTTGTAGTTTGTCGCTTTTGTTGCATAATTAATTAAGTAGAAAAGAAAGGACATAAGTTATTAATTCATCTTTTGGATTACATAAAGATTGTAGTGTTTATTTCATCAATTTTCTTATGGTGAATTTCTAAACATTCATTGCATGGTCGTCTAACTATCCCTTCCTCATCCTTCTATGCAAAACAGTAGAATTTATTTTTTTACCATACTTCCTCTTTTTGGCAGATACGTAGTCATGCGCAAAAGTATTTTCTTAAAGTCCAGAAGAATGGAACAAGTGAGCATGTACCTCCTCCTCGGCCAAAGAGAAAAGCTGCTCACCCATACCCTCAAAAAGCTCCTAAAACCGGTTAGTATAGCCCAACCACATTTCATGTATCTGTGGGTTTAGTCTGATGTATCAATTTTTGAATAACACTGGTTTTATTTTTGCATTTTATCAGTTCCTACCTTATCCCAAGTCACGGGGCCATTGCAATCTTCATCTGCTTTCATTGAAACTGCATACATTTATAGCCCAGATTCATCATCTGTGCTTGGAACTCCAGTTACCAGTGTGCCTTTATCATCTTGGAATTATAGTGCTATACCGCCAGTCAGTGTGCCACAAGTGACTAAAGGTTTTGTTTGTCCTGAACTTCATAATGCTTGTTTTGCATTTTTTAATATTTAAGTCTGTACCTTTTCCAATCTATTCTATGAAGAATTTAGATATTGGGAAAGCTCTTCAACCAAAAAAAATAAAAAGATATGAGGAAAGTTCTGCTAACTCAGAAAGTTTTTGGTTGTTTGTTAGATGACATGGGATTTACTGGAGCTGGACAAGCTGTTCCTTTTAATTGTTGCTATAGCAGTAGTAATGAGAGCACCCCTCTGGCTTGGCCAAGTAGCAAAGGGATTGATCAAGGCGACCAGGGCAAGCCACTTAAAGGTTGGAATGCTTCTTTATCTCTAATATTTATTTGATTCAGCTTGAAATTGACATAATGGCATATCCACAAAATCTTTAATTGGATCTTATGACAAAACTTTGAGAATATAGTTTCTAATAGTGGGGTGCTTGGTGGGTTTCGATTCAATTAAAACAAAAATGAAGTCATGAAAATCATAGTTCCAGTTATCAAGACCATGTTTCCAAGATGATTTTGGTTTTGGTGTTGTCTGATTGTCTCCACTGTTTTATTTGGTTGTGTAGTTGCAGAAGTTCTCTATAGGAATTAACTAGTAAAAAATAAATCTTTTCATTCATCAGGATATTGAAGAAACAACTGAAAGAAGGAATTCATGCATAAGGTTTTTACCTGTTAGAGTAGGCTTATTTCCCCAAAATCTAAAATACCCATTCTAAACCTTAGCCGTGCTTGGCCAAAGAAATTGCCCTGACTTTTAAGTCCCAACCTTGCTCAACAAATTTAACAGTTTTATAAAACTATAAGGGGGAGGGTAGGGGGAGCTTGAAGTACTTATTTTTATGTAATTTTTTATTTTATTGTGAAGTTCTACTTGAGGATGAAATCTGAATGGCCCAAAATATAGGCCAAAGATGTTACGAAGTTCAATTAAATCTTGCTAAGATCAGGAAGAAAAACTATTGTTGAACTATGAGTTTTTTAATCAATTTTGAATAAGTTTATAGCAAACATGCATAAGGAATGTGATGGTGTTCCTTGAAACTTTCAGTTCAGTGAAATAAAAATCATGTTAGAATAACATATTTCTTTAGGTTTCCATTTGTTTACTTACAATTATTTTCTAAGAAGCATAAGAAGCAGAGCCAGAGACCCTTATAAACAGTTCAAAAAGAAATGAAAAGAAATGAAATTAAAGAACCCCTAGAGCTATTATATCGAGAGGGGCGGCAGGAGAAACAGTAGAACTATAACATTTGCAAACCGGTACCACTGCTCACATAAAATGAAATACCTTAAGTAAGAGCTGGTTTAGGGTTGTCTACCTAGCAGTTAGGACAGGGCCCTCAATTCAACTTATGCATTTTGATGTGTTGTATTTGTCGGGCTTCAAGAAATGAGAAGGGCTGGCTAGAAGTATTTTACACAACACATCTGGACCTTATAAAATGAAGAGTACAATTTGTTCTCTATTATGCCAATTTTCCTGACATTGAATTGTGGTGGTTTGTTTTATTCATTTACATCACTCTTCAGCTTATGCATCCTCTTATATGTGTATAAATAGTAATGTTTATGAATAGTATTAATGTTATGAAGTTTGTTATTTTGTGGCATGCTAGATGTCTGATGTTGCGATTGTTTAGCATATGTTTTTTACTAGTATGTTCATGATTCTTGCCATGCTCTTGTTGACAAGTTCACCTACTCTATGCAGTAATGCCTGATTTTGCACAAGTCTACAGCTTCATTGGCAGTGTATTTGATCCATATTCAACTAATCACCTACAGAGACTGAAACAGATGGACCCAATAAATGTGGAAACGGTAATTAATCTCAGATCCTTCATTTTCTTTACTTCCATATCATTCTTTTTTCTATTTGGAGTGAGGAGGTCCAAGGTTTGAAAGGGGAGTCTAATGTTTATGGTTCAAGTTCATGGCTTGTCCACCTGGGTAATTTACATGGTCCTGTTTTGCAGGTATTGTTGTTGATGAGAAACCTCTCCATCAATTTAATGAGTCCTGAATTTGAGGATCATGTAAGTTTTGTTCCCAATAGATGGCACTTCTTCTCTTGATATTTTTCCAACTGACAGTTACTGTACACATTAATTTATTTAGATGCCTCTGTCATCTTTTAATTTGCTATTGCTTTTATTAAATAATATGGCAAAAGATATGAGATGATATTAACTTGCTTTCAACTGTCTGGATTATTTTAAAGCAAGCAAACATGTTGATTTTGCTATCTGGTTATTTTGTTGCTGGAAGCCTCGTCAAGCTTAAGGCCTAGGTCTGGGACCATAGAATTTTGGCTCTAACATGGCACTTCTGTTTGAAACTGTGGGTGTTGCTAAGTTGAACTTTGATTTTCCACATTATGATATGGGATTTCTGATTTGGATACTCTTTTTTGCAATAAGTTGTCAAATATATTGTTTCAACATTCTTGCTGTTCCTATGTGCTTGCCTATAATTTAGTGTTTGCACCATCATTTAAAGATGCTAGTAATAAAATAGGCTCTTTTTTATTCCTATTTCTGAAGTTGTATATCATATCTGATCCAGCAATCTGATATGCAAAATTAACACCCCCATGATGTTAAGAATCCATTGGATATGACTATTTTCACATACACATACCCATGCAGGAGTATAGAAAAGGTACCCAGGCAGGGAATTAAGTGGAAGATGAGTTATTTTATTTGTTTTTGAATTCCATGTATAGTTCTTCAGCTTCATTCTTTTCTTATTCTGATAAACACAGATCTATTCTCAAATTTAGCATATTGTATGCTCCATGCTGTCGCTACAAGTGTAGTTCTATCAATCTGCTGGACAAATTCCCAGCATCATTTATTTCGTTTTATTTTTCATAATATGGACTGCATCATAGCCTACTGAATGATTCTCTTTTTGCCAAACCTTTGAAATTAATGCAGAAGAGGCTGCTTTCATCATATGATGCTGACTCTGAGAAGGCAAAGTTTGGTAATCTTTGCAGCAAATCCCTTACTGATAAATCTGAGAGTGCTGTTCTATCTGCTTAGGGTGTTACCAGTGGTTTCTCCTGAAGAGAGATTTTAGATATATTTCCTGAATGCACATAAGTTGGACGCAAGAGGGGGAAAGGACAACAGGTTTTGCTAAAAGTAGTAGTAGGGTGCAGATGCTTGCATGTGTATATAATACGTATATATACCTTTTGGATTGAGTTTTTGTTTGTTTTAGGCACAGTTAGGTTCGTAGATATCCTTCTGTTTTTAGGCTTTGTGTATATATTATGAAGATGATTTGTCCTTGGAATGCAGGACAATGAGAGTCCTGTTTAGGTCACTTCTGGAGGCTATACTGTACAGTCTGTTGAGTGCTTGTGTGTTATGCTGTGAAGCATCTTTCTAGAATTTAGTATACAAGAGCGGTGTTAGGACTTTGGAGGTGCCGTTTGTGTTGTATATAAACTAATAAAACAGTGAAGTTTTACTTTCTGTTTTCACGCATGTGTATTCAAATTATAAAACCTGTCTTGCTGCCTGGTCTCAACGTGTCTGTGTTTGGATTAGCTTATTTTATGTTTAAAACAGTTTATAATCAAAAGTACTAAAGAGTTTTTGAAAAATAAGTGATTTTTTCCCCTTAAAACAATCTAATTCAAACATGCCTTTAATGTTGGAGAAGATCAAGTTACTCGTGGTTTTTAACAAAATGGTCATAATTTCCCCGAGAATTGTTGTTGAATGGAACTCAGCAATTTTCACTATATTAACTTTCGCCCATCAATCTTTTGGTTGGGTTAATCATAATATATAGAAGACACTCTACTATTATTCTTTAATCCTTCGTAACAAAAAGATGGAAGAAAATAAAAGAATACTTCCTTTTTAACTGGGAAAATTCAAATTGATTTTGGTTAAGACTGACGAGTTGGTCATTTTAAAATTTCAGTCTAGACCATTTTAGGAATTATTATTCCTCTGGAATTTGTGAAAAATTGTTTGAAGCATTTTAAATTATTAAAGATTTTTGCAGACAAACCGTTGGATAAGTAGTGTATTGCCATTGTAAAGTCATGGTCTTTTCTAAAAAGCGACAGATATTATATTAATACAAATTCTTTTATATAAATGTAATTAGGAGGCATTTGATGCGTAAATAAATGACTCACAAGCATCCTAAATATATAGGCAATGTTCATACTTGGTGCAATAATATGGTTATGACAGGCAATTCAAATGCCCTCTATTAAGCTAAAATGTAAACTGTGAGAGAGGGCCGTATTATACCCTTGTAAAGCATAGTCGTTTCATCGATTTTTCCTTTTATAAATAGATTTATTGACAACTTGCCTCATTTTTATAAATTGATAAAAAATAATAATAATAATGACTATTATTAATTTTGTTAATATTATCTTTTTTTTTGTTATTGTTACCAATCAACAATTCAATGTTTATTGTTATTACGTTATTAAAAATTCATAAATTGCATAGTGCTATAAATTGTGATAAAAATAATAATTTTATACATACAAAATAGAAAGAATTAAAAGAAAAGTTAAATATACCTAAAGAAAACTAAAACAACACACATTAAAGCATCTAAGATATTCCAAGTGTTATAATCCTAAGCATCCAGACCCCTATCTATGAGAAATAATTCCCAAAGAGTCATCGAGAAAATATTCCCACGTCACTGTGTTGTGGCTATCCTCCCTCCTCTCGTTTCACCCCATATTCCTCATTTTCTTTCTCGTGTTTCTCATTCCTTTTAGAGCCTCAGGATGCCATTCAACATAATGACTATTGCCACTTGTGGCACCAGTAACCGAATGCCATCTCTGTATCCTCCTCCATGAAATCAAGCGTACACACATCACACTTATCATGTAAAAATATCACTTATTTTGAGACAATTAAACCTGCTTTGAATTTGCTTTAAAGATTCTGAAAAGGAACAGCTATATTGTTCAATCGTCAGTTCTATTTCATGCTTTCCCACGTGAATTACAGTCTAGTCCAATGAAATTGCACCTAAGATTGGAAGATTTGAGCAACATCAACACGAGGTGGAATACAATCATGGAACTACAGCAAGAATGGCGCAAGAACTTAGCACTACAATGGAGAGACAATAAGATCAAATGTGAAGGCTCATAACTGGTATCTTTTATGCCACAGAACCATGTCAACAACCCACTCACAAAACAGATGTTTCTCCTTATCAACTTTCCCTACAGCTTCAATCCCATGCCTACTATCCCCAACTTCAAATCATATTCCTCCTGCATACAGTATCAGTCTTTGTTCGAAACCCATATCTTGGGAGAACTTTGACTTTGTATGTTAAAACAAGGCAGCAAATTGAAATCCCAGAAAAATGACCATAAGAATTCAATAATTACAAAAGCCAGCTAATTTGGCAAATAAAAGGATCACATTAAACCCATCTTTCATGCAGGAGTTGCAGATCAGCACAACAGTAGATGAATACAATGCAGTATATACATCAACAATGACGATACACTATCTATACCCAAAACCTAGGTCTAGCTCTTGACCTGAGTTCCATCTCAAAAAGCCTCTGAAGTGCTTCTGGATGATTTCTTCCACCAGCAACATCAGATGCTAACAAAATAGCCAAAAAAGTATAAATCAGGAATTGAAAATAGAGCAAGAGAAAAAAAAAATGATGAAAATTTGGTTGTGTTTGCAAAACAAGAAAATAACAACAGACTGTAGTAAGATAAGGCACGGTATCTTCCAAATAATTTTACTAAATTACTAAGATTACATGACCTTGAATATTGTTACTCAAAGCTAGAAACAATTACGTAAAAATGAACACAGCAATCACAGTTAAGACTAACACACTTCATCTGGTAGGTCAGTTTATATGTGGAAGTGCGCATGTACATGAGTATGTGCACGTATGTGAGCATTGTGTGCACACATACATTGGTGGATGTATGTGTTAAGTGTGTGCACCAATGCACCCATTTCTGGGGGAAGAGTGATTGAACTTGCTCTGATAAACCCTTTAGCCATCAAGGACAATGAAACAAGTGTAAGCCAGAAATTCATCAACCAATAATATGATTATGTAGTAAAAGTGGGGTAAAAGTGGGGCAGCATGATTTTAAAATGACTAACAACGCACTCATAAGCCATGCAATCTTTGGCTAGAAGAGTAAAACAACATTTTTGTAGAGAAATAGAATGCTACAATCTAACTACAATTGATCAACCCAATAAGCATCAATTACAAACATCAAAATTCTGAACTTTCATTTAACTCATTTAGCATCCAAAAATGAAATTGCACAAAAAATGAAATATATCTAAACCTATGGTGTTTGAGACCATGCGCAACAAACTTTAGCCGTAAATAGTTTATTTGCGTAACACTATTATGTGGCAATTATCATCAAAGATCATTGGAAAACTATCCCTAATTCATTATCATCAAGTAACTGAAGGAACAGAAATATATTGCGCATTAAAGTTAGCTACAATAATCAAAAGACCAGGATAGTAGTAAAGTACATCAAATATTGTTTTACCTTGCAGTGGCATTCCAGGGCCACCAAAAGTAGACTGCTGGTGACCACTAAATGGGAAGCCTTGCATTGGGTTTGGTTCCTGCATGAAACCAGTCATCGGATTACTGGAATGAGCTGGCAGAGGTACACCCCCTGTGAATCCTCGTAATAAATCAGGTGGAGGAAGATTCCCTTGCATATGCATCTGCTGTAACATAGAATGGTGAGCAGGAGGATCAAACCCAGTTAGACCAGTACTTGGTTGACGGAAAGGAGGAAGATGCATATTTCCGGGAAATTGATGATTTGGTGGAGATTCACGATGAACCATACCCTCAGGAGTCATGAGTTTCATATAAGAACTAATATGAGGAGGATGAGAATCCAGTTGATTGAACATTGGACCCATGTGATTCAAATGAGGGGGCTGGAGATGAGAGGATCGTTGGACATTAAGATTCTGATATGGAATACCTGGTTCCCTCGTATCATAAGGACCATGAGAGTATGCTAGACCTTCCTGATTTCCCATAATAGGTTGTTCATCTCTAAATGCAGGGCTCAGAGCCACCAGTTTTCCAGTAATGTCAACTGGTGTGTCTTGGGACAAATCAGTTTTAGCTGAATTGCCAGCAGATAAAAAGTTTTGGAGAGGATCACTAACCCCAATCAAGCTATCTTCTTCAGGAAGGTGAATATCATTAGGCCCATTGAAACAACTAGCCATGTTGAATTCACTTTGAAGTTGCGATGAATTAGCATCTCCCTGAGGGTCACCATAATCTAACCACTGCTCTTCAAATCTATTTGGTTTGGGTTGATGAGCTTTTTCTGATGGCAGGATACTGCTTCCATGTCTATTCAGTGCATGTCCGCCTGCAGAAGGAAGACCATTGTCTGAGGTTGGGAAAAGAGACAGAATAGAGTCTGAAACATCAGCCTCTGCAGATCCAACTGAACCCCTTTGAACAGAAAGGGGTGCTCCAACTGATTGTAGCTCCTTCATAAAAGCTGTCCCAAAAAGTGTTTCCAGGGTCAATTGCTTCAATGAACTGGAAACATCTGCATTTGCCTCTCCTGGATCATCAAGTATGTTGCCAGCAGTGACTCCTTTGCATACCTTGTCTGTAAAATCCACATCTAGAATAGAAGATTGTTCCATATCTTCATGGCAGGTTCCTTTCAGTAACAAAGAAAGGAGGTGTTGGGATGCATGATTATCAATATTTGAATTTGACTGCTCAGTCTTTGCATAAAAATCTTTGTCCTGCATGGGCTGCTTAAGTGATGAACCATTTTCACTAACTTGCGACATAATTGATTGTTCTAGATCTTCACATGTGAGAACTGCCGGTACAAGCTCAGGTTTATCACTCTTGTATGATTGCTCAGAGTTATCAATAATGGTATGTGCTACATTTGATGTGATATGCTCATCTGCAGGTTCAGCGTATTGGAAAGGAGAAGCAGGTGCAACACGCCGGGTTGTCTCCAAATCAGAAACCTGCAACCCACCTTTTTCACTGCCAACAATCAATGAGAGCAAGTCATTTGGCCTATGTGTGAAGTCATCCAATGGCCTCTTTTCTGCAGCAAAGTAAGCGGATGAACAACATAATTTAAGTCACAGAGTATTAACTTGAAAAGCCTACAAACATTGAAGCACTAAAGCATCTTTATAAGTACCTTCTTCAACAAACCAATGAGCAAACTTAGAAGATTGGAAGGCATGTGGACTCCATGTCTCATCTGCTTTATGATCAGACTGCTATCAAAGCAAGAGCTTAGATAGTCAAATCAATAGGAACATTGTAGAACAGAAGCTCGAAATAAAACACTTATCCAAATCACAATATATGTAGGTATAATATCCAAAGTCAAAACCTAACCCTTACTCAGGCACAAATGAATTATCTATGGAGGCTGGACAAAATCCAAAGATCAATCAATACTCAGTTGTTTCATTGATAAATTACACCCATATTTTCTGATTTTCTAGACAATAATGACAGGAAATTCTAATTAGTTCCACAATTACCTCAACAAGACCAATTGAGTTGCCACTGTTTAATGATAGATCATTGACAAAAAGCTTGTGTAGTATAGAGTGTGAATCATCCTGATTGAAGGCTCCTATGGCCTCCGTCCTTTTTACTTCAGCATTAAGTTGAATAAATTCACTGTTGTTCGATGCTCCCAAGGTTTCTGAAAGAGCAGATCGCTTCCCCAATTGATCAACGATTCCAATATTAATGTTTGGAATATCCACAGCTGATGATAAATTTAAAATATTTTCTTTCTCATTATTAATTGGAAGATTTAAACTTGTAATTCGATGATGCAGTTGATCATCATCTGCTTGCTTGGTTGATAATTTCCCTTCATCATTTTCAGAATTTATATTGAATATATGGTTACCTCTGGTATCCCCAGGCTCAGGTTGTCCAACCTAAGTAAGCACCAGAAGATTCAAGAATGTATTAAAGGATAGCCCAGAAGAACAGCATATATCTCAGGATCAAAACATATTAAAGCACACTTCAATTATCAGTGTTAAAGTCATCCAGCAAGCAAAACAACTAGAGGTCGTCAGGTGTCCACATGCTATGTTGAATAATTGGCAACATTGTATGATTTTGAAGGTTAACTTATTAAAAATCCAGGAAGAAATTAGGCTTTTCTTTTCATTTAAAACTAAGTTCTTAATTTCAGGGCTTTTGATCTTGATGGAGAGAAGAACATCTGCAATGCAAGAAATAATGCAGTGAAATACTACCATATCCTCCACATCATGTTTCGGCATCCATTAAGCAAAAGAAAAGGCAAAGTCCTAATCAAATTAAGGTAGAGTCCATAAATACAAACCTTCACTTCTACAAAATTTAAATGTTGACACTGGAATTTGATAATTAGATATTAAACATTTCAGTACAGGGTAATTTCAGGAAGTATATCACTCTCTCCTATCTTTTCTCTTGTGCAATGTTGTAGGTGACAATGAGACAACCAGTCTTCTTCTTCTTCTTCTTTTTTGATAAAAGAATAAATCAGATAACCAGTTAAATTACAGTTCACTACCACAAAACATCTTAATCCTTTGCATTCTTCCTTAATTGGTGGTCGCTCCATAAAACCCAGACATCCCCTAAAGTTTATTCTCAGTAATAGACATGAAACCAAAACCAACATTCAAAACAAAATAATTTTCTTAAAATCAATCTCTGCTGTGCTGTCAAAAACTCCCAGCATTGGAGAGACTGGCGTCCAGCCTCTACTTTGCTTTCAACCCATTGAATTTTATAAGGTTTTCATTATTCTTCAGGCACTCAACACATAATTTTACAGCCTCACTCTAAAAGAATCACTTTGGAACACTAAAGTCCTTCAGAATACTAAATGCAGACAGGTATTTCAAACAGTTTTATGCCTGCAGAACTGTTATGGAGAACTAAACTATAAAATTTTCACCACGATTCCCATCTCAAAACATCACATACTAAAGACTTCATTGTCAAATAAGAGACATACACCTACTACCATATGTCTGTACAGGAACAACTAAAATTCCCTCCGCAAAGACATATCCAACATTAATAAAATATTATAACCACAATTGCAATTTAGAAGTAAAATCAAGTTGCACGCTAATTTCATGATACCTAAAACAACTTAGATTTGAGCTCAACATATGAAAAAGGACATCATTTAAGAGCAACTAAACTACAAAGCAGTCACAAAGATACAAATAAAAAATGTCAACTACCTACCTCTGTTGCATGAGTGTTAGTTGATGTTTTAACCCCCAAGTTTCTTTCCAACATTGTGCTTGCAAAACCAGGGGGTACAAGTGGTCTTACTGCTGAAGGAATGTGTGCAAGGGAAGATTTCTCAGAATCATTGTTTAAAGCAGATAGAATTGCAGGAGGCTCCACTGACTCATTGCTTCGATTAGCTAGTCTTTTCTCATCATTGTCTAGCAATGAAGTAATGTCAAAATCGTCATTATTCTTGTCTGGGTTCAACTTCTGCTTTTCTTGGAAAGCTTTCTGCCGTTCCCTTCTCATCAACTCGAAAGAAGCTGGCAAGAAAGTTATCAACCATTTAACTTGAATCTATCAAGCATAAACTTAACCATGGATCTAAGTACAGAAGTAAACAGGATTTTGTATAGCCATAAAAACAAGAACAGAAACAGCCTCAACCACAATATCTGCTAGAAAAGAGCAGTCACCTCTTCTTTTTCTTTCCTCTTCTGCCCTGTCCTCACTTGTACACTCCAAAGAACCAAAAGTTTCATCATTATAATTGTCATGAGTATCCCTACGTGAGTAAGGTGCCTGGAAAATATCAGAAGCCAAAAATTGCACAAGACATCTAAGTTAAAGTTACTTATGATTTCAATAGCTGCATCATATCAAATAAAAATCAAACTTCAGACTTTTTGAAGGTGATGAAGACTATAATTTAGCCAACATACAGCTGTCTGAGATATAACAGCTAGAACTAACCTTGTAAGGGCGTGGAGGCTGATAGGGTTCATTAGACCGATTTAGCTGGTAGTTGCCATTAGCTCGAAACTTCGGAGCAGACAGCCCAGGTGCATGCCCAGAGGGCCTTGGAAAAGAGCCACTACCTAGAAGTCCATCATGCTCAGGACCTTGCCAAGACCTACGAGACTGGTTGCCAAAATGTTTTCCAGAATCTGCACATTGATATTCAGAAAGAAATTGATCAGCATTACACTTGACTTAAGAGTAACTTCTAGTTCAACGCCCATCAACAGGACATAGATACAGAAAATCATCCCATATCAGTCCAAATGGTTGTAATTTGTAAAGCAAGTTATAGATTCTTTTAGGAAAACAAATATGAGCAATCTTGTTGATCAAGTCTAAACATCAAGTCCAAACACCTGATTCCCATTCAGATTGAGAGTCACTGTCTCTATCAGACCGTCCAGCAGAATGAGTTTCCCATTTTCCATGGGTTCCCCGCAAAAAGCTATTTGTATCCCCTCTGGTGGGAGGGGATGAACTGTACTCATTTCGTCTGAAATTATGCGTTGATAAACCACCAGTGCTTCTCTGTCGATCTAGGGAAGCATCTTCAAATTCACTGCTTTCAAAAGAGACATGTTTTAGAAACAAAAGCAAAGCACAACATAATAATGGAAGAGTGGCAATTGAGAAAAATTGGAAAAAAGGATGGATGACAATGAGAAAGTGAAATGCAACATCCCTGCATTCGTTATTTCAAGAAAAATACAAATGATGCCGCATGGCGCATAGCATATTTCACCTTACAAGTGATCGATCAAAACCACTGGGCAACTCTTTGCAGATATCCAATTCACTCAACGACAATAAGAATTCTCGTGTGTATGAGATTTTTAACTTCCTATTCCTAAAACAACAACAGAAGATAATTGTTAAACATGTACCATATTTTGATGAAAATTATTATTATTTTTAAAAAAAAAAGCAGATAAAGAAGAAAAGTTACTTCTGCAATTCGTGATTACTTGGCTGATCCAACAAGTTTTGATCTTCATTTTCTAAGCTCATTTTGTAGGCTTGACCCAGGAATTTTGATCACTAAAGCTGATAAAAAATGCCAAGTATCAACCGCAAAGAGGTTAATAGGTAAAGAAACCAGAACTCTACTTTACTGAATGCTCCGTAGCCCCCAATACCAAACCCGGTAAAGTACACAGGTAGATGCCCAGAGTTACACAGGGCCAATCAATCAACCACAACAAAATTTTCAAACTACCAAAATCCAGAACCTATATATACAAGCAATTACACCCACTGATCCAACTCAATCAACAAGACCCATCATTCTAAACAAGCTCAAAATCCCTCTTTGATTAAAAATGCTCAATACCCAGAACCTAAAATCCACTCCTTCAATGAAATTCTAGAGAGAGACGGACGCAGAGATATATACATGTTACCGCAATCAGAATCCAAGCCTCACAGGAAAAAAGAGAGAGAGAGAAATTTATTACTAAAATTGGTGGAATACCCACGAAAATTGGCTCCGAGAAAAAAAAAGAGTGGGACCAGAATCCTTGGGGTTTTGTGCCTAACCTAAAACAAAAAGCTCCTCCATGGAAGACGAAACTAGGGTTTTTGGTTCATGCAGATGAACTAGCTGGATCGAAGATAAGAGAGAGGAAGAGAGAATCAATGACCAAAATGATCGATTTTTTTGGCTCTTTTTCTCTGATCGATGATGGAGGGAAGTGGGCGAGAAAGGAGATTTGAGGAGAGAAGTTTCAACGAGACTGGTGGACATTTCTCCCCACGCGCTTGTATTGTTCGTGAGCCATACGCTCTCATGTAACGCGTAAACTTCAAAACAGTCGCCGACACGTTTTTCATCCATACTGATTATATCAAATACTTCGATTTTTATAGATATTTTTTATTTATATAATTTAAATTATTTTTAAATTTTTACTATATTTAGTGTAGTGTCATATCTATATCCTATATATGTATTTGTGCTTTTCTTTGTAAGGGAAGAATGAATACGTTCATTTTGTGTAAAAGAAAATGTTAATTTATAAGTAAATATTTAGTATATTACACACATTTTAGTAACTTATTTTTGCTATTATTTCGATTTTCAAGTCATGTTGCTAGAAAAATTATGCGTCGATTTTTTTTCTCACTTGAAAAAATAACTTCGTTAAGAACGACTTAAATTGTTAAAAAAAACTAAATTACAAATGGGTTCTAGAAGCCTCCTTAATCTACACAGTTTGAATTGGTGCAGATAAGTTGAGCTAAAATTAAATTAAAGATATTTTTTAATTTTTTTTATTTGTTTCTTTTTTGTTCTGAGTCTCTCATATGTAAGAGTATTAAAGCAGAGGACCCGTCCTCTTTCTTTTGTAACAAATCCATGACTTCTTTTCTTTTATTTTTGTGTATTTTTTAATAATTTGCTCAAATTTAATAAACTTTGAACTTGATTATCTAAATTTATTTCTTTTAATAATAGATATTGTGACTTTGTTATATTTTTTATAGGTGTTTTTATTATTCTTTTTATATGTATTTTGATTTTCAATATTTAAGATATATTTTATCAATATCCTTTTTAAAGTATATTTTATCAATCTCCTTATAGTTGGTCGGATCTTATGATTTTGCATGTATGAAATAGTTTTAAATTTACTTCAAGATGAGACATAATACACTTTTCTACTTATAGCATTTTTTTTGTTGATCTCTCTTTGAAATATGCGTAAACATAGATAATCTTTAGATAAGAAGTATATGTACATATTGTTGATTAGTTTAAAGGATAAAATGTATTTATTTTTTTCTCTTTTTAAATTTAATCTATTTTTTTATTTGTAAATGTCATTGAATTTCAATCATAATAAATTTTCTCTTATCAAAAGAAAAAAAGTTGAGCTAAAATTACCCTATTTTCATCTCGAAATGGATCATCTTACATGTATTTTTCAAAAGAAAAAAAGATATAAAAACTCTGACCTTATGTTTAAATCTTTTTTCATTAAAGGAACGGAACGGAATAGGTAGAAATGGAGCGGAAAGGAATGAAACATAGTTTCTATTCTCTTTATTTAAAAGTTTCATTAATAGAACGAAACAGAACGAAATTACCTATGTGTTCCTCTCATTCCACTTCAATTTTGAGGGAAACAAAAGTTAGGCATTTGAGGGGAAGATGAAAGAAATGATTCCTCATGTGTTCCATTCCGTTCTCATATATTTTAAAACTCTCAAACAAAGAAAGTTATTTTTGTTCTCCTCATTTTTTTTTCGTTCCCCTCATTACCTATCGTTCAAATATAATGTAAGAGTTAATTCAAAAATTATGAAGTCCTATTTAAGGTATTTATATCTATTTCTCTCTTCATATTACCATGTCATATAAAAACAAACGAGAATCCATTTCCATTCTCATCCCTTTTTACTTGAACAGACTAAAAGGATTTAAAAAACGGGCGAGTGTGATGCGGTCCTACATAACAAGGCCAAAGTAAGTAATATAAGTTCTTCCCTTGAAAAAGTTCTAATCACTTCTGAGCAATCCCCTTCAATGATTAGGTTCAAGAGCATAAGTCCAAGGTCAAAGAGAGGCCTAGGCAAGCCTTATGAGCTTCAACCATTTTGGGCTCCAAACCTCCGAGTCACTTGGGAGGTCAAAATGGTAGCTGCCCTTGCTCCACACTATCCATCTTCTCGAGTTGCAGCATCAAATTGTAGCTTGAAATATCCAGCCAAAGGTGAGACCCAAAAAGGGGCCCCACCATCTTATGAAAGCCAATATAATGAGGGGTTTCGCCCGCCAGTCCCCTTGAGGTTTTGTACTCTTGCCAAATACCCATGGCCTTTCCCATTAAAACTTCATGGACCTCAATTTTATTAAGGAAGTAGAGTTTGTTGTGACTCATCCATATGCCATGAAGCAACATACAAAACATCTCTTTGAATTAGAGCTAGTCGTTAACTATACGTTCTTAAACCACTCAGAGAAAGACATATAACTTGTTTAATCAGTTTTATGGTTCAATGGAGACATGAACCACAAGATCTTCACCCAATCACAATCTCACAAAGCATGTGAGATTGCTTCTTTCTTGCACATACATATAGGGCATAGGGGAAGGCAAGGTACTCCTGAATTTGAGAGTTGGTTTTTGGTAGGAAATGTGCTATTTAGGGATCTCCAAAAGAAGTTTAAAGTTCTTTATGGTATGTTTATTTTTTAAATATTTTCCTAGTTTAAATCAAAATCCTTAGAAGCTTCACTCAACCATGTATTTTAATTGGGATAGGATCTCACAATGTGATAGGCTAATTATAGTATAAACATTCCATCTTTTGTACCACTCGAATAAAATTGATCTTTGCAGTTGAAATTTGCTAGAGTGATTTTGGCAATTTGTTTGGCTTCAAAAGGGAGGAAAATTGCTTTCTTTAGTTGCATATTCCATTTTTTCACATGAGGGCCAATAAGCTATGAGGATGTGGCTTTTGGTTATAGAAGAGAGATAGGACTATAGATTTTAAAGCCTACTTTTAGTAGCCACCATCTTCCAAGATTTCACTTTCTCACCATTACTGCAGTTCTTCACACCCTACCTTTTTTTGATAATCCACTTAGCTTGTCATATCCTTCTCCAATGTGAAGCATGTTATGTAAGTCTTAACAATTTAGTTGAGGTGGTTAATGAGTGACTTCTTCCCAGTCTTAAATTAGATTTGTTACTCCTTATTAAAGAGAAAATAATAACAATTTTAGAAAGTTTTATAATATTAGTTGTAGTTTTTCCTTCTATATGATAACAAATCCATGTTTATATGGTTTCTTGAACAATGTAAATTGGAGTTACTATTTATGAATACAAAGTTATGAGACTAGTATTTAGATTAGTTTGGATCAGGATCACTTGTTTTTATTTTTTATTATTTATTATTTTTTCATTTAAATTCTGACAAGTATTTTAAATTTAATTACATATCTCCTTCCTACTTAATTTATTTTATACTTATCAGAATTTAAATAAAAAAACAGAAAAAAAATAAAAAATAAGAACAAATAATCTCTATTCAATCAATTTAGTGTATAAAAGTCAAACCGGTCTGGTCCAGACCGAAGGTTTGATATTGGGTAAACAAATACGGGTCAGTAAACACAAAATCCCAATCCAAAACAGCCTATATATTTGAGTCCAAAACGTAAAGCCCAGAGATCTCTCTTGTTCTCCTTTCTTGTTGGGTACTGCAGCGTGAGTCAGCCATGGCGTTCCCTTACATGGAAGCTGTTATCGGTGAGCTCTCTCTCTGTAATGGCGCTGCTGCTGTTGTTTTCTATTTCTTCTTTGTCTCTTATCGGAAGCACAAGCTCGAATTGTCTCATTGTGCTGCTGCTGGCTGGGTTGATTTGCTGTCTTTGCATCGTTGCTTGTGATTTTGTTTATGGATAGCATGCTTTGTTAGGATTTTTTATTTTTTTATTTTTTCCTGAAAATATTTTGTTTGGAATTTAGGTTTACATCAACTTCGCTGAATTCTGAATTCGGGGTTTATCATAAAATATAGGTTTTTATTTTATTTTTTTTATTTATTTATTTATTTATTATTATTATTATTATTATTATTATTATTATTATTATTTTGCAATTCCGTGATGCGTAGATTGTAAATGTTTTGTTTTTTTTTTTTTTTCCATATGAGGATTTTGAATTTCTCTCTTTTACTGGCACTTGGGAGTAACATGCATTCGTTACTTTGTTATGTTATGCATGGAAGAGAAGAATATTGTTTTTAAACAGTAGGCCACTCTTTTTTTTTTTTTTGGTTCTTAAGAAGTTAATACTCATTATTTAAACCACAACCATTGGGTTCTATGGATTTTAAAAAACAAAACTTTGGGTATAAAAATCATAATTCTGTTTATGACTGTCAGTTAAGCAGTGTGTATTAGTTGTAACTTGTAAGCAAAAAGGAAATGAGTTGTACTAAGGCCTGGGCTTGTATTGCTTCTTTACTGGTTGTTTCTTGAAAGATAGCTGGTTTGCCTCAATCAAAAGCTGGTTTGGTAGCCAATGATGGTTGGCTCACCTGGTAGGATCTGACTGTGTTGACTAATAGGTCTCAGGTTCAATTCTTGCTAATGATCTTTCATTGGTATGTCATTTGTAAATGTCACTGTAAGCCGTTCCTGCTGCCTGTGGCATGCCCTAACGTTGGAATAGGGCAACTTCCCATCCCCCTAAACTTTTTATTACAAAAATAAAAGCTGGTTTGGTAGTAGGAACAACTCCATAAACATGTTGAAGCGGATAGAACATATTAATTATATTCTCATCATGTTCGACAGTAGTTTATTTGCGGCAACTTTTGATTAATTAGGACAATAGCAATTAGCAAACCAAGCAAAATTGGTCTGCAACATTAAGTATCTACTGGTGTTCCAGTTCATAAACTAACTGGTACTACTTTTCTCTCCTGAATCCTGATATAAGTATAAGATTTCTAAGGTTCTGTAAGGATTTATCATCAATCAATGTGTGTTACAAATAAATAATAAATTTAACCAATCCTGAAGGAATACTAGAATACACGGACTTGAAATTGTGGCAGATTGCCCATTCCAACCCCTAATGCTATTTTAAGAAGTGGCAGCTTCCTTTGATGGCTGTTATTTTGAGACCCTCTTTGTCCCCTCTCTGCCCCCTTGCTCCCCCCCCCCAACCAAAAAAAAAAGAACAAAAAAAACATTATAATGGTCTTTCACAAAAAGAAAAGGGTCTAGGTTGCTAATAGATGGTTTACAGGGTTAGATTGTGGCTGTTATTTGTTTGAACTAGTTTTGACTCTCTAATATTGTTATCATGTACTCTTCTGGTAGTATTCCACTGCCTAGCCACTGAAAATAAAATATAGGATTTAATTTAATTTGCTGTTTTCTTTTAATTCATTTTCAGGGTTTATGATATTAATGTACATTTTTGAAACTTACTTGGATGTGCGACAACATGCGGCTCTCAAACTTCCTACTCTTCCTAAGACTTTAGAAGGAGTAATCAGCCAAGATAAATTTCAGAAATCTAGAGCATATAGTCTTGATAAAAGGTTTGTTCTTTGTTTCATGTGAATTTCTTACATAGTTTGATGTTGGTATCTCATTCTAAAGGTTGCTTCTGGGGTGTTTTGTTAGTATTCTTATACATGGCTATTTGTTTACTATATTCAGCCACTTCCATTTTGTTCATGAGTTTGTGACAATAGTGATGGACTCTGCAATTTTGTTCTTTGGGGTATTGCCCTGGTTTTGGAAGGTGAGAATTTGGTTTGGTATCTATGAAACCCAGCTTTGCAACTATATCATCACCATTCAATACCTATTATTGGTTGCAGAAATCAGGAGATTTTGTGACATTAGTCGGTCTCAATGCAGAGAATGAAATACTACATACCCTTGCCTTTTTAGCTGGTGTCATGATCTGGTCACAGGTATGTTTATGACTTCCCTTTATTGGAGAATAAAATAGTTTGGCTTTATTTTGTATAACGGAGAATAAAATAGTTTCGGCTTTATTATGTATAATTTTTGGAGTGTAACTCTTGTATCTTAAAGGAGGTTTCTTTGGCACAGCAGCTGATTTGGGATAAGATTAGACATTTGGCTTCTATTTGGTGTAAATCACATGTTCTTTTTCAGGGGGTTTTCCTAGCAGATATGCTGAGGGATTAGGCAGTTTTGCTTTATTGATGTTTTCTTTTTCTCTGTTGTTTGTGTTTCATTTTTACATTTACGAGGATCCCTTATCCTCCAAACGCTTTTAAATTATATTCTCTGTCTTAACGAATTTCCTCTTTAATAAAAGATCCCGGGGGGGGGAGTTCATACTGAGGAAGTGGTTGTGCCAATATCCTTTGTAGTTTGGACCATAGTCTGCTTACCTCAAGATAATTGAGACTGTAGGAAAAAGAATAGGATGCTAAGATTGGTTCTATGCAATCCATATAGCCCTTGAAAATCTGTTTCTGTTTCTCAGTTATAGTCCATTTTTTGTCCTTTGGTTTGATTTTGTGATATTATTTTGACAATTACGTTTGCTTTCTCAATTGCTTCTGTGTCCCTAACTCCCTATCATCTTTTTGTAGAGATAATAGGAAAACCTTTGATATTCTTTTCCTTTCCAATGTTGTGACTGTGATTTCCTTATACCTTTTAGGATTGTACTGATTTAGGTAGAGTTTGAATCTTCGATCAATATGGTTGTTTTTCTAAGTATCTCGTTGAGTTACTTGTGTGTTGTCTGAAGGTCAAAGAGATTTAGATGCACTGATCCAGGAACTTCTTAATTTACATATAAAATTAAAGTAAAAATGATATTCATAAATGGTTCTCGATTTGCTTTATTGCCTTTAATATTTTTTAATTTGTACAATATTTCATAAAGGAAGTATTTGCTGTTCCATTCTTTTGACGAATAGGCATATGCTAGTCAATTTAGAGCTATATTACACTCTGACTCCAAGCATGTCTAAAATGCCACAAGACCTTTGATAGCATTTACTGTAATTTATAAGCTTTCTGGTGTATGTGATTATTGGGCATTGGAATTGATACCAATATTCACATCTTATATTTTAATGAATTCAATTGTGCACTTCTACCTCTTTTTGCAGATAACTGATTTGCCTTTTACTTTGTACTCAACTTTTGTGATTGAGGCCCGTCACGGTTTTAATAAGGTTCATGATCTTCCTTCAATCATCTATCTATTTTTACATCCACGTTTTTAGTTCTCAACTTTTTTAGTTTGAATTAACATCTCATTTTACTAAATGCTAGCATTGAATAAGTTTATCTGTTTCTAAGTTCATAACTATTTACATCCTTACCTTTTTATCGTCTTTTGTACAGCAAACAATATGGTTATTCTTTAGGGACATGATTAAAACAACGCTCCTTTCTGTTTTAATTGGTCCACCTATTGTGGCTGCAATTATTCTAATAGTACAGGTAAGATCCTGTGCCCTGTTGAAACAACCATCACATGCAAACGTTGCTTGGAATTTGATTTCCCAGTCTGTTCCTGATTTAGAGTTTCTTTTGGCTTTGATATTTTCTGCTTTATGTTATATGTCGTTACTGTCATTGTTTTTGCCATGATGGACTGCTTATTTTCTATTTTAATGTTCATATGAATTTTTGCAGAAAGGAGGTCCTTACTTGGCCATCTATCTATGGGCGTTTATGTTTGTTCTTTCTATTGTGATGATGACAGTTTTTCCAGTTCTAATAGCTCCACTCTTCAATAAGTTCACCCCAGTTAGTATTTTCAAACTTTTAAATCATTTTGAAAAATAGTTTATGGATGTACTATATTTGTTTTTATAATCATTCCCCTCATGATGTTCTGGTAACCAGCTTCCAGAAGGTCAGCTCAGGGAGAAAATTGAGAAACTTGCTGCCTCCCTCAAGTTTCCATTAAAGAAGTTGTTTGTTATTGATGGATCCACAAGGTCAAGCCACAGCAATGTAAGGATAGAACTCTGTAAATATAATACAGTTTTCCATAATGTTATGATGCATATTTTCTTGAATCTCAAGTAGCTTTTTGCTCTTATATAATTGTAATGTTTATTCTTCTTTACTTCTCTATTATAGGTCATTTGACTTGAAACTTTTGCTAGAGTTGACACTATAGCCTGCATTTTCAGTTATTGTGTATTTGAGTTCTAAAGAATTTTGTTGCATTTGCATGCATGCTGAGGATAATATTGGATGAAAATTCAATTTCATTTGGTTTTGTCAGCCATTATAATGGTGTGATTTGCTTTTTGGGTGGGGGGGGGGGGAGACAACACTTAGGCGTCATTTAGCGCATGGAATTAGGCTTGGAATTGGAATTGGACCTCCCAATTCCAATTATCTTGTTTGGTGTACATTAGAATTGGACAATTCCATTGAATTGGAAAATAACTATTTTATAGTATTTTCAATTCTTAGTCTAAACCCTAAGAATTATAATTCCAAGCAAAAGTTAAAAACAATATGTTATAATTATTATTCATTATCTTTGTTGCATATTCCGTCAACCGTTGTTGCTAATGTCGGCCAAGTCGTCATCAGCATCCTCCAACCACTATTGGCGGTGTCCACCAATTATTCTTTCTGGGGGTGCCTTCAACCACCATCGCTGATGACGTTCTCCGACCACCGTCACCAATGGCATCCTCCGACCATAGTCACTGGTTACATCCTTCAATTCAATTCAAAATTGCAAATTTATACCTCAATTATTTATTTGCTCCAAACATAAAAATTAAGATTATTAGCCAATTTCAATTCTATCAGAATTGGAATTGAAATTAGAATTCTAAACTGTAATTCCAATTCTGTCATCCAAATGGAACCCTACGATAGTTTTGTTTCTCTGTTTTTTGGTGCTCCCTTGGAGGCCTATTAGGTATAGATGTTAATCGACAAGATGTTGCTGACGTCCTTTTTGATGTAGTGGGCACCTTCAAATGACCCTTATGATGATTTTAGTGCTTAAAGCAGTCGTTCGTGCTTTGAATATATTTAGTACTCCCATTTCACAGATTTATCTTTGTTGGGTGGTGGCCAAGGTTGTCAAATTCGGATTCGAATCGTGAATCGGAAGACCTATTTTCCGAATCATGAATCGAATCGTATCATGAATCGTAAGATTCATGACCAATAATTAAAAATAGCATAAAATATATTTTCACATAAAGAAATATAAAAAACATCTAGATATTAGTATTTTGAAGTCAAATAACTCACTACATAGCCAATAAATTGAAATATAAACCAATATTCAAGATCAATGATCATCATTGTAGATATAAACCAATATAAACCTAATACATAATCTAATGATCATCATTCATCATTCCCAAGATCAATGTCACTTAGATCATCCTCATCATCCGATGTCAAAGGCGCTCTCTCTCTTCCTCCGCATCTCCAACAGTCTCTTCAATTTCACTCTCATCTCCTATTATAGATATAGATTTCCCCTTCTTATTGGCCTTGGTATTTAAGTTTCTTGGACCTATAAAAGAAAAACAAAAACTTAATAAGAGTGTAAGACAGCATTATTTAATTTTTAGTGTAGAGTGTTTTAAGTTTAAAGTAACAAATACCTTTCTTACCTAAACTAGCATCATAAGATTGGTATGATCTCCAATCACCGCTAAGCTACTGTTGCCACGCCTCATCGAACTTACAAAAGCCTTAGTCGCTTTTCTTGCTTGGAGCTCCTTCTTCAAAAGTAAAGCACTCATGTATATCCATCCATGAAGCATCAATTGGTAAGCAAGGATCCTCCTTTTTAGTAATCCACTCATCATCCGATTCAATATCAGATAAGCATATAGGATCATAAGTATCTCCCTTCTCCTCTATAGACTTTTGTCTCATCTCAAGTTGAAGATTATACTTAACATACATAAGTGCATTTAATCTTTGCTGCTCCAAGCGGTTTCTTCTCTTAGTATGCACTTGGTCAAATGTGTTCCAATTTCTCTCACATCCAGTAGCACTACATGTGAGACTCAAAACTCTCATGGCTATCTTTTGCAACTCTTTACCCCCTTCCACCATAACTTTCCCACCAAAGAGTTATCAAAACAAAATCAAACATACAAATTAAAACTACATCTTGGACTCTTGGTAAGTTACCACCATCTTTTTGCTTTAGGATTAAAATCTAAAATTATGAAAATTAATGTAAAAACTTACATTCATTCCTAATCTTTTCTTCTTCCACTGGTAACACACATATTAGCTTGTCTTACATCTTGGTTGCTTTTTGTCCCTAGTATCTATTGCCATACTCATTCCAAAAAGCCCCTTAGTTGTCTTGAATTTCTCAAGTTGTTGATCAATTGAAAATCTTGTCCTTCTATCCGGAACCATTCTTTCAATGGTTTCATATAACCCAATTAAAACCTCACTATCCGCATTGAAGTTTTTGTCATAATAGAGCCTAATAAAACAAGAAATAAGACAATTTTTAATTACCAAAGTAACTTAATCTCTAAAATAAATAACTAAAGTGCATAAAACTTACAACAACAACAACAACAACCAAGCCTTTTCCCACTAGGTGGGGTCAGCTACATGGATCAAACGACGCCATTGTGCCCTATCATAAACCAAGTCTTCAGATATGTTATTCAAATCTAAATCTTTTTTAATCGTTTCACTTATAGTCTTTCTTGGTCTTCCTCTACTTCTAGCTATTGAGCTATTATCTACCTGATTTACTCTTCTTACAGGGGCTTCTAAGGATCTTCTCCTTACATGTCCAAACTACCTAAGGCGAGATTCTCCCATTTTTTCCACAATAGGTGCTACCCCTACTTTCTCTCTAATGCATTCATTCCTAATCTTTTCTTGTCTTACTTTTATGGCATCTCATGGCGTTGTTACCACACATCCAACGCAACATCTTCATCTCGGTGAAATGTGTTTTTATGTTAATAAACATCGATCTTATGCTCTTATTGGTTTTTTACCGTCCAACATTCAGTACCATACAACATCGCGGGCCTTATAGCTGTACGGTAAAATTTACCCTTAAGTTTGAGAGGCACTTTTCTATCACAAATAACTCCTGAAGCACTCCTCCATTTCATTCATCCAGCTTGAATCCTATGGCTTACATGTCCCTCTATCTCTCCATCATTTTGTATGATAGATCCAAGGTACCTAAATTGTGTGACTTGTGGTATTGTATGATCTCCAACTTTCACCGCTAAGCTAGCATTAACACGCCTCTTACTGAACTTACATTCCATATACTCGTCTTACTCCTACTTACTTAGACGAAGGCCATATCTTCCAAAGTTCGTCTCCATAACTCTAACTTCCCATTTGTTTCCTCTCTCGACTCTCCAACTAAGATTATATCATCTCATTTCGCAAAAAAGCATGCATTGTGGCACTGTGTTACTGCATCAGCTTGGATATGTGCAGTAAGCACATCCAAGACCAAGGTAAAAAGATATGGACTTAAAGCTGATCCTTGGTGCAGTCCTATAGTTATAGGGAAGTCGAAAGTGCATAAAACTTAAAGAATGAAATTACTTACTTAGGATTTAGAAAGTAGGCAGCAGCATAGAGAGGCCTATGCAATTGTAAATGAGTAAATGATAATCCCAACGAGTATCAATAATCTTCCACCCTTTTTTATACCTTGACTCTTGCTTTTTGAAGGTTTCAGCTATTTGCTTTTTAGCTCTATCCATGGCTTCATAAATATATGGCATGGCGGGTCTTGAGTCACCATCCACAAGCCTTAATACTTTCACAAGTGGAATCACACACTTCAAGCAATATTGGATGGATTTCCAAAATCTAGCATCACATAAAACTATGTTCATCACCTCCCTAGCCTCACTTTTACTAGCATAATTACTAGTAGCCCATTCCTCTGAAGCAAACAAAGATCGGAGAGCATTCTTTTGTTGCATGATGCAATTTAGTGTGAGATAAGAGGTTGCAAACCTTCTGATTGCTGGTCTAGCTAATTCCCTTCCTTTGGAATGCTTTCTATACAAGTTTAGGACCCATGTATGCCTATATATGTAAGTTGTGATTTTCTTTGCATTTGCAATGGTATTATAAAATACCGGAAGCTGCCCAATGTCCTCAAGGACTAAATCAAGACAATGATGCACATGGGGACCAAAATAACTTTGTTCTTTTCTCTTCTAACATCTTCCCTGCTGCCACAAGATTAGAGGCACCATCTGTCACAACTTGCACCACATTATCCTCCCCAATTTCTTCCACAATGCTATCCAATAAATCAAACATTTGCTTAGCATCCTTGATCACATCACTAATGTCAATAGATTTTAGGAAAACTGACCCACTTGGACTGTTAACCAGAAAATTGGTGAGTGACCTCCCTTTTCCATCCGTCCAGCCATCACACATCAAAGCGAGCCCCATTTCTCCCATTCACTCTTGTATTTCTCTAAATTTTTTTGGATGTTATCAACTGCCTTTTTCAAGTAAGAAACTCTCACCTCATGATAAGTAGGAGGTTTCAAACCCCTTTCGTATTCACCAACCGATTTCAACATTTGGACAAACAACGAGTTTCTTACCAAATTAAATGGTAAAGCATTGCCATAGATGCATTTGCAAATGTCTTGAATTACCAGCTCCCTATCTTTCAACATCTCATTCATTGTCTTTTCCTTCACAGATTTAGAAGTTCCTTCCTTCCCTTTGCTAACAAATGAGTCCATTGTGCCCTTTTTTGCATTAGCATCTTGAGTTCTACTCTCTTCAAAACATTCTAGACTATTTGCCTCTTTAGCTTTTTCTCTATTGTCTAACAACTTCACAAATATCTCTCTAACTTCATCAGGAATAGATGTACAAGGACTTACATTCTCCTTTGTTCCAGCAAGGTGATGCTTCATCCTTGCAATACCACCCCAACAAGTATGTGAACAATACTTGCATTTAACTAAAAGCCTATGTGGTGGAACATTTTCACAGTGGTTCCATGTGACATCAAGCTCCTTTTTTTTCTTAGTTTGACCCATTGTACCCCACTCAAAAAATAGCACACAACAACACACAACAACAAAGAGTAGACAACTAATAATAAATTACCAATAAGTGACTAAGGGGACCAATAGAATCTTGAGCAGTAGCACTTATGAGACAAAGGAAGCAGAACGTGGGAGAGAAAAGGAGTAAAGAACAAAGTGACAAAATGTGGGAGAGAGAGGCTAAGAGTGGGGACCAATTTTATGTCAATCTTTCTTTAATATTATTTTTTGGGATTGATGGGAGGGAAATATTCGGCACTTTCCCTCCTTGCCCATAAAAAAATTTGCAAAAAAACCACTAAAAGTTGGATTTTTCAAAACCGAGTCGTGCTAAACCCGACCCGTTTTTGCGTGTGACCCGTTCTCCTTTTTCGCGTGACCCGTTCTCCTTTGCGCGACCCGTTCTGCTCCTGCGCGACCTATCTTGCTCTTGCGCGACCCGTCGTGCTCCTGCACGACCTGTTCTGCTCTTCGCGACTTGATCTGCTTTGTGCAACCCATCTCTGCGAGAATCACACGAATAGCTGGAGATTCGCGATTCTTGCTATTCCACTGCGAATTGATTGAATCACACTGCGATTTTGAGACGAAAATGATATAGCAAACGATCTGTATCGTTGGGAGGGAGAATCGTGATGTATCGTGAGACTCGAATCGCGATTCGAGCGATTCTGATAACATTGGTGGTGGCTAGAAGATATTGGCTGTATAATTGTGTAAAGTAATTTTTATATACTGCTCATATGTAATAAAGGTCATAAATAGTGGCTAGCATATGATTAACTTAGTCTTGTTAGTAGCCATTTGCCAAGAGTTATGAAGGTGAAGCATATTTGTTGGCGCACCTGTTCCCGACATTCATCTGCTTTAAAACTGATTTAGTTTATGATTGACATTGTTTTGAAGATGAGATATTACCTTGAAGTATTTAATAGGGGGACGACGTGCCCTTCGATCCAAAGATTTTTCTTTTAATTTTATTTTATATGGGGGATGGAACCACCAAAGCTTAATAGCAGTGGCATAGGTTACAGACTATAAGGGAGGTTGTCATGTGCTTAGACAAATATTTGGGTTTTTTAATTTATACATTCAAATCTTCAGATGCTTATGGTGATGGAATTATACAATTGTGTTTTCTGTTGCTTTGTTATGAAATCGTTTACCTGGCTTGCAGGGTTTCTTATTTGGATTGCACTGGATATTTTCTCGAAAGTACTAATGGGATTGGCTTATTAGAGCTGCTGTTTATTTTTGTCTTATAAATTATAATGTTCAGCTGGATTAGTGATCATCCTTTTCCTTTCTAATCTAATCAACATTTCTTCCTTTCTTATTGAAATTTCTTATTTCTTTGAAAAAGGAAGTATAAAAGAAGAGTCTTTCTTATGTCATTTTTATTGAGCTTCTATTATTAAATTTAATTGAAGTAATATATCTAAAGTCTAAACATATATTGCAGGCCTATATGTATGGATTCTTCAAGAACAAGCGAATTGTCCTTTATGACACATTAATTCAGCAGGTTTGGGATTACTAACTGTTGAAAATTATTTTCATCTTTCAGATTGTTATACTTTCATCTTGAATTTTAGTGGGGCTTTATTACTGTGGAACTCTTGCACTTACATTATCTCAAGATGCTATTATTTAATTGATTCTTTTTTGATAGAATTATTTAATAGATTCTCGAATCCATCTGAGCATATTGTTGTCTTATTCTCCTTCTTCCACCTCTCATTACATGAAATACCTCCATCACAAAGTTTCAAACTGGAAAAACTACTGTACCTCAAGCTTGCATTCAAATTACTTGAGGGTTATGGGCCTAGCCCCTAATTTGTTGTTTGAGAACTACTTAGCTTTTTATTCTCTTAAATTAGTGAATATCATATAGAGTAAATACTCATTTTGATCCTCTAAAGATACTGGTTCTCCATTTACCAACGACATCAATTTGATCTTTCAATGGTAATTAATGCCATCAATTTCATCCTTCAAGGTCTAATTTAATGTCATTTTAAGGACCGTTTTGTTGGCAAAAAGATGGCATTGAAGGACTAATTTGGTATTGCATATATCTTTGAAGCACCAATATGATCTTATAAATGGAGGACTAATGTGATGTTGCATATATTATTCGAGGACTAAAATGGGCATTTACTCATGTCATGTGTAATGGTTGGTCTGCATATTGTTTTTTGATATATGTTGATTTCTTATATGCATTGTATCTTTTTTGGACTTTTGGTGTGTAGCAATCTGAGTACCATGAAGGAGAAAAAATTAATTGTTGGTGTAGATATCCCTCAAAACTAGTATGAGAACACATGGTGGGGTCACAGAAGATTTTCCTATAACTATAGGACTGCATCAAGGGTCAACTTTGAGTCCTTATCTTTTTACATTGGTCTTGGATGTGTTTACTGCGCATATCCAAGAGTCGGTGCCACAATGTATGTTTTTTGCAGATGATATAGTCTTAGTTGGAGAGTCGAGAGAGGAATAAATGGGAAGCTAGAGCTATGGAGACGAGCTTTGGAAGAACATGGCTTCAATTTAAGCAGGAGTAAGACGGAGTATATGGAATGTAAGTTTAATAAGAAGCGTGCTAATACTAGCTTAGCGGTGAAAATTGGAGACCATACCATACCACAAGTCACACGGTTTAGGTATCTTGGATCAATCATACAAAATAAAGGAGAGATAGAGGGAGATGTAAACTATAGGATTCAAGCTGGGTGGATGAAATAGAGGAGTGCTTCAGGAGTTATTTGTGATAGAAAAGTGTCTTTCAAGTTTAAGGGTAAATTTTATTGCACAGCTATAAGACCCACGATGTTGTATGGTACTGAATGTTGGGCGGTAAAAGCCAAGAGCATAAGATCAGTGTCGTTGAGATGAGGATGTTGCGCTGAATGTGTAGCCATACCAGACAAGATAGGATTAAGAATGAATGCATTAGAGAGAAAGTAGGAGAGCACCTATTGTGGAAAAGATGGAAAAATCTTGCCTTAAGTGGTTTGGACATGTAAGGAGAAGACCCTTAGAAGTCCTTGTAAGAAGAGTAGATCAGGTGAAGGATAGCCTAATATCTAGAGGTAGAGGGAGACCAAGAAAGACTATATGTGAAACAATTAAAAAAAATTTAGATTTGTATGACATTTTTGAAGATTTGGTTTATGATAGGGTACAATGGCGTCGTTTGATCCATGTAGCCGATCCCACCTAGTGGGAAAAGGCTTGGTTGTTGTTGTGTAGATATGCAGCTGTTTTCCTTGAGGCGATTGAGATATTAACCTTTTGTGTTGCCCTCTCAGAGCATGAATTTGCTGAAAACTCGTGTTCTTTGCATCTCTTGCACATAGGACTGCTCCTTTGCAATCTTTTGGAATTTTAGGACAAAGACTGATAAATCATTCTAATTTTTTTACTTTAATTTCGAACATCTACTGACACTATGATATTTGCTGGTAGTTTATGGTCAGTGTCCTTATCTGCAGGAGTGTAGCTAGAAAAAAATTCTTTACGAGGCCAAAGAAAAGGAAAATAAAAAGCTAAACATTTGAGTAAAATTATATTGAACTTGCTTACTAGGCCAATGATCAGAGAAAAAATAATCAATAAACATACAGACCAAAATGGATAAAGGGAAAAAATAGTTTTGGCTTTGAAAATTTCTGTCTCTGTGGTGGCCCATATGTTTTCATGGACATTTGTGTGTTGTCTGGGGGCAAAAGTGAATGAATTGTGGAGGCCAACTCATATTTAAACAACAAAATGTATATAATCTAATAAATTTTTGCTAACATTTTGGGAAGCTATTGCCTCCACACAAGTGCACCTGACCCCACCCCTGCTTATCTAGTACTCATATCATATGTATACTTTTTGGTTATGGTTGATCTTTACATTATGAAACGATGTTTTGCAGTGCAAAAATGATGAGGAAGTTGTAGCTGTTATTGCCCATGAGCTGGGGCATTGGAAGCTCAACCACACTTTGTACTCATTTGTTGCTGTGCAGGTTTGTGTAATAGCATTCCTGTACTAAAAGTGAATACTTGATTGCCTGTGTATTGATAACTCATGATAATAAAAAATTTATGTTTCACTTCATGAAGCCATGAAGCATTTATGACATCAGAACTTATTAATGTTGCATTTGATGTAGTTGTAAGCAATTTATGTGGCAAGGACAATTCCTCTATGAACTTGTAAATTTAATGTATTTTCCTTTTATAGAACATCTTTGCAAAATTTAATGCATGTTTTACTAGGATTATCTCAAGATAAGTTGATTAGAAGATGATAGTCCTTTCCTATTGTGTACACTCATTGCATTGCTTGAGCTATTCATCATCGAGTAGAGTGAATATTTTGAAGGAAAAGGCATTGCAACATTTGCCTTACATATTCACTTGTGATCAGTGCAGATTCTTACACTTCTGCAATTTGGAGGATATACTCTTGTGAGGAACTCAACTGATCTGTTTCGAAGTTTTGGGTTTGATACACAGCCAGTCCTCATTGGACTTGTCATATTTCAGGTTCTTCTCAAAATTATGGTTGACTTGAATGGTGGTAGACCTAATTTCTTTCCATTGAAACCCAAAAAAAAGGGATAGTTCTATGCGTGATTTCTATTTGGATGCACATCTTACTGAGGCATGAATGAGATAGAGACATTTAATGCTAAGATGATATGATATGTTGGTTGAGGTCATACTTTTTTGTTTGTTTGCCCTCTTTTTATACCGATCATGATAGATAGACATTGGACTTTGATGCTAATATGTGATAGTTATGTTTTTTATGCATGTACACCATGTCATGGTCTAGTCACTCCCACTTTGACACTTGTATGAGCCAGAGGTTCTACTGTGGAATCCATTTAGTTGAACATTTTTCAAATGCATCTATTAAATTTAATCTTCTTGAAGGAAAAATATTTATCTACCATGCAAGGGCAGTATCTGGTGCATAGAGCAAATCTGCATAGCCAAATGCTTAAATGTGACACGTCTATTTCATGATTGTTCTTGGGGAACCATGATTGATTATTGACTTTTAAACCCATCCACCTTTACGGCTTTTACCTTTGTGGTCATTCCCTTCTACCAGCCAAAGCTAAGCTGTGTCTGACTTCTTCACATTACAAGTAGTGATCCTTGCTATTAGTGTGGCCTTGAATACTAGTGTTGTGAAGCCACTAGGAGTGCTTCTGGACCTCCATGCTGACATTCCTTAACTAGTGTTATGTAAGATTTTATTTGGAAAGCACTTGACATTCTTTTACCTGGCTTTATTTGCAGCATACCGTAATCCCCCTCCATCACCTAGTCAGCTTTGGTCTAAATCTTGTGAGCCGATCATTTGAATTTCAGGTTACTTTTCTTTGCTTATTTAGCTTTGTGTTGGAGTGAAGATGGGGAAATGGAAAATAGCAATGTATTTAGATGTTATTCTGGCCAAAATCATACGTTGCCATTTTCCACCTGGGCTTTCTCTCACTCTTTGGCACTTCTACTTATGCATATCATCCAATGCAGGCTGATGCTTTTGCCAAGAAGCTTGGATATGCATCTGCACTACGGTCCGGCCTTGTGAAACTACAGGTGACTTTTTAATATCTTTTCCACAATACAATTTTTTCTTTCGTGCTTGATGTTCTAGTTTTATCTAACTGTATCTTCACGAGTTTTGGTGATACATCTGATTCATCATTGCTTTGCTGATTTATTTATAATTCGTTCTTTTAACGTCATTATGCGGTATTCAAGTTGTAAGTAGTTTTTGTTCCTGGAGAAACGGAGTAAAATCCTTTATGCTGCATTCCAATTGTTTTCTACTGTCTTTCAGGAGGAGAATCTCTCAGCCATGAATACAGATCCTTGGTACTCTGCTTATCACTATTCTCATCCTCCCCTTGTTGAAAGATTGGCTGCACTCGACAAATCAGATAAGAAGGAAGACTAGGGCAAGCAATCTATAGATGAAGAGCAGCAAAAATTCATTGTACTGTAACTTGCAATGATTGAGTGCTGCAATTTCTGTAATATTACTTTATCTTAATTATTATATCAGGGAAGACTTGTTTGTGTAGTTTGGGTTTCAGTGACCATGCGTTGTTGCAGGATGCAAGTTGACACCAAATGGCGTAGATGAGATTGCAAGAGTGAAAGGAAATAGGGAGAAAACAGGACGTGGTTATATGTATATCTGGATGCCATTTTTCCATAGTTACTAATGGTCACTGAATGATGTTTCTTTGCCATTACTATCTAGTGCTGTATTTGTTCTTTCCCATTTTTGTTTATCTTTTATAATTTATTGATCGTTTCTCTTTTATCCTACTTTTCTTTCCGGGTGCACTACTGTGCAGTTTCGTTTGAGTTATGATTTTGGCATTTTGTTTGCATGTTAATAGTTATCACACTTATTTTAACATATTTTTTATTGAGTTATATTACACATTAAAATATATTTAAATATAATTATATGTTAATTAAATTGATTATATGTTAATTAAAAAATTAAATATATTTTAATGTGTGACATAGTTTAATAGAAAAAAATATGTTAAAAGAAGTGTAATAAAGATTGCGTTCTTAACTTTTTTATTTGTATATATTTGTAAGAATATAAAACTGAAGTAAAAAAAATTAATTTTAACTTCACATCTTTTTCTATTATTACCTAGAATACCGCATCATCTAACTTTTTGAGTACTTTTTTTTTTGTTTCGGGAATTTAAAAGGTTTCTTCACCTCATTTGGCCGTGTGGGAAAATTCTAATACAGACCACTTGCAAAGTGGTCTATGGATGGACCGGCTACTTTGAGTAATTAATTTATTATTAAAATAAATCAACGACTTAAATTAAAAAATTAAATTTTTATAAATTTTAATTAATAATATTCAGATTTAAACAAAAATTTAATTAAATTATTTTTTTATAAATAATTGTAAGTATAAGAAATTTATAAATTTTAATTGATAATTTTTATATATACTGTGATCTATATATAAATATTGTCAAATAAAAAAATAGCGTTCATACATGAATCTAAACTTGTTGAGTCCATGATAGACTCCTCCAATATACTAAGATTGTTTTTTTTTTGGCTAACTTTTTTTTTTCTTATTTTATTTTGAACTTTTCAACTAACTATTTCAAGTGTGTTTACAACTTAAGTTATAACTTATGGGTGAATATTATTTACTTATTTTTGTTGAATTTTATCTTTAATTTCATTTACATTTGTTTCGTGTTTGCATTAGAAATGAATGAATATACAAGATAAGATAAAATTATGAATGAATATATTAGAGATAAAGTAGAGTTAGCACCTATTGAAGAAAAGATAAAATCTTACCTTAAGTGATTTGATTATTTGAGAAAAAGACTATAAAAAATCTTAGTAAAAAAAGTAGATCATGTGGTGAATAGTTTAATAATTGAATATATAAGGAGGTCAAAAAAATTAGATTTAAATGACCTATTTGAAGATATAATTTATAACTAAAAATAATGATGTTGATTGATTCATGTAAACGATCTTACCAATTGAAAAAAAAGTTTTGTTGTTGGTGGTGCATTAGCCTAGTATAATAAAAGTTGAAGACACGAGGCATAGGGTTTTGAGAGAGCACAGGAATTCAAATTCAATATTCTTGGTTCTTTCCTAGCTTTTTTTTTTTTTCTGGGTTTAACACCCCTAGCTTTTTTTAATAAATGTATTTTTGGTCCTTGGAACACAACCGAAGATTTTGGACTTTGAATAGATTACCATGTCCGATTTAATCCTTCAATGTTTTAAACTAACTTTGGTCCTTTTTTTGTGGTACAAAGGAGGGCATATTGGGTACTAGAGTTATAGAAATAATATCACACAGTTAAAATAGAGTTAAAAAAATAAGAATTGACACAATATTTAACGTGAAAAACTCTCTAATGACAATGAGAAAAAAACTACGGGCAGGAATAGAAAGTTTTCACTATGTGAAAGAAAAATTATAACTTCTCTCTAATTAAAGGAGAGAACAATAACATTCTTTCTTGAAATAAGAGAATACATTTCTCTCTATATAAAATAAGAAAGACTCTTAGAAGACACTATGTAATATTTTTCTGTGAAAATTAGATGATGAAAACCATTGGAGGAGATCTCTATTTATAGGCGAGAACCTCCTCACAATGTTATTCCACTAAAAAGCAAATGAAGAAAATTTGCTACCTGCAAAACTACCTTATTTAGTTATCTTTCTCAACTGTCTTCAGCCATCATCGAAATCAAGCCATTATTTTTTACTTCTTCATGCCACAAAAGTGGCTTTACATTCACAATCTCTCACTTAAAGTCACTTTTGGTGAGCTTTCACAACTTATCTCATCTTGCCAGTTCCAACCTGCTTACGTTTTTTATAGGTCAGAGGAGAATCTACACCATTTAAACTTATCAGAGGTGATTGGTTTTGTCATAACATGTGCTAGGTTGTCTTTGGTGTGAATCTTTTGCATATCCACACTTCCTTCTTCTACAACTTCTTGAACAAAGTAATATTGAACTCCTATGTGCTTTGTTTTGAAATGAAAGGATGGATTCCTTGCAATGTGCAAGGCACTTTGATTGTCACAATACAAATGAATCTTTTGTTGTTTGTGCACAAGTTCTTCCATTAACCTCTGAATCCAAATTGCTTCCTTGCATGCTTAGATAGCTGCCATGTATTCAACTTCTGTAGTAGACAAAGCTACAACAATTTGTAACTTAGATAACCAGCTTACTGCTCCTCCTGCAAGTTTGAATACATAGCCTGTAGTAGATTTTCTTTTATCAAGATCACCTACAAAATCTGAATCAACATACCTTCTGATAACAAACTCTGATCCTCTAAAACATAATGTAGCACCTAAGGTTCCTTTGATATACCTTAGGATCCTCTTAACAACATTCCAATGCTCTTTACCAGGATCTGTCATAAAACAACTAATCGTACCAATTGCTTGAGCAATATCTGGTCTAGTACATATTATTGCATACATATGGCTTCCCACTGTTGATGCATACGGTACTTGAGACATTTCCATCCTCTTCGCTTCATTGTTAGGACACATACTTGAGGATAATTTATAATTGATAGGAAGTGTGGTAGAGACTGACTTATAATCTTGCATGTTGAAGTGCCGTAAGATTTTCTTCAGGTAGTTCCTTTGAGAAAGCCCAATCTTCCTATCTTTTCTATTTCAATGAATTTTCATCCCTAAAATCTTGTTTGCTAGTCCCAAGTCCTTCATATCAAACTCGCTATCTAACTATGCCTTCAATTCTTGGACTTGATCTTTACCGGAGCTTACCACCAACATGTCATCCACGTATAACAGCAAGATGATAAAATCATTGTCACCAAACCTCTTGTAATATATACAATGGTCTAAACTTAATCTATTGTATTTTAGACTAACAATAAAGGAATCAAATCTCTGGTACCAATACATTGGCGTCTGCTTTAGACCATACAAAGATTTGGTTGCAAACCAAGTTTTCTTTACCTTTTCCTTCAAAGCCTTCTGGTTAGAGTATATATATCTCTTCTTCTAGCTCTCCATGAAGAAAAGTTATTTTGACATCTAGTTGTTCAAGATGTAAATCAAATGCAGCACACATAGCTATAACTACTCTGATAGTGGCAAGTCTGATAACTGGAAAGAATATCTCATTAAAATCAATTCTTTTTTTCTGAGCATACCATTTGACCACCAGCCTTGCACGATATCGTTCCACTTGATCGTTGCCATCTTGTTTGATCATATAGACCCATTTGTTACTAATGACTTTTTGTCCCTTTAAAAGTTTAATAAGTTCCCATGTCTTGTTTCCATGTAGAGCTTCCATTTCTTCTTGCATTGCTGCCATCCATAGAGAAGCATCTGAGCTACTCACAACCTCCTGAAAGGTTGACAACTCTCATTCTTCTGTTAGAAGACAATATACATCGTGGTTTGCCATAACATATCCTGAGTATCATAATGGTTGCCTTATCTGACGAGTTGACCGCCGAACTTCTGTATCATTGGTGTCATATGGTTCTTGTTCCTCGTGCTTTGGTACTTGTTCTGCTTCAGAGGAATCTTCTTCTTTAGCTTTTCCATCTATCTGTACCGTAGTAGTCTTTTTCAAAGTGTTGTCACATTCTTGTTCACTTTAAAGTTCATTTTATGCAAATATCACATCTATACTGACAATAACCTTGTGGGCAGTGGATCCCATAGACGATACTCCTTAACACCATCAGCATAACCCAAGAATATGTATTTCCTAGATTTTGGATCTAACTTTATTCTTTCTTGGCAATTATACACCACATATGCAGGACATCTGAACACATGTAGAGAAGAATAGTCTACCGGCCTGTCATTCCATATCTCCATTGGGGTCTTTAAACCAATTGCAGTTGATGGCGACCGATTTATCACGTAACAGGCAATTTCGACTGCTTCTACCCAAAAAGACTTGGCTAATCCTGCAATTCTCAACATAGATATTGTTCTTTCTAAGAGAGTTATATTCATCCGCTCTGCTATACCATTTTGTTGAGGTGTATGGCCAATAGTAAATTACCTTTGAATACCCTATTGCTTGCAAAATGCGAGAAAATTGTCATCTATATATTCTCCTCCATTGTCTGCCCTCAAGCACTTGATATTTTTTCCAAATTCAAGTTCTAATCTTGCTTTGAAGTCTTTGAATATTAGAAACACATCTGACTTTTTCTTGATTGGGTACACCCATAATCTCATGGAGTAATGATTAATGAATGATACAAAGTATTTTGCTCCTCCTAGGGACATTTCTGGTGACTCCCACAATCAGAATGAATCAAGTCCAGTATGTGCTTGCTTCTAGCAGTTGATTTATCAAACTTTAATTTATACTACTTGCTTGTAACACAGTACTCATAAAAATGTAAGTTTACCAATTTGAGCCCGAGAAGGAGATCACGTTCCGCGAGAATCTTCAAACCACGTTCTGACATGTGGCCTAATTTACGAGGCCATATTATCATTGATTCTTCTTGGCCGGCTGATGCAATTGATGCGTCTGCCTTTTGCAACGTTTCTCCCACAAGTATGCATAAATTTGCTGCAATCTTCTCTACTTTCATCACCACAAAAGCACCTCTAACCACCTTCAAGATCCCACCTTCGATATGGGTCTAGCAACTGAGGTCATCAAATTGTCCAATAGATAATAGATTCTTTTTCAAACATTTCACATGTCTTACCCATTGAATAGTGCAAATTGTACCATATTATATTTTTAATTTGACAATACCAACTCCAGTAATTTTTAAGGCATGATCATTAATCATTAACACAGATCCTTCCGAGATAGGTTCATAAGTGCAAAACCACTCTCGTTCTAGAGTCATGTGCCATGTTGCTCTTGAATCCATTAACCAAACATCAGTGAGATGCTTTCCACCTTTAGAATTAATTGGTACTTCACTATACAAGATTTCTCCATCATCAGAGGTACTAGCAATACATCCTTAAGAGGTTGTTGCTTCAGGAGTTTTTTTTGCATTTTTCTTGTTGTGCCAAAAATCTTTCTTCAAGTAACCTCTCATGCCACAATGGTAGCATTTGAAATTCTTCCTTCTTTATGACTTTGATCTACTCAGATTTCGACTCCCATTAGAGGCACGTTCCGTTGATCTTCCTCTCGTCATCGACAAAGCCTTTGCTTGCTTTGAGCTTTCTAATTTGTCTTCTTTGTTCTTCTGCATGGATTCTTTTTCAAGAATAGTAGTAACAACATCATCAAATTGAAGACTATCATTAATATTATTATTGATCATAAGAGTCAGGTAGACTTTGAAGTAGAAGCTCTACACGTTCATTTTCCACCATGTTACAATCTGATGCGGTAAGTTGGGAAAATAACGTGTTCAAATTGTTGATGTGATCTGTTACTGTCGTGGATTCACTTATTCGAAGAGTATAAAGTCTCCTATTTAAGAATATCCTATTGTGAAGTGACTTAACCTCGCACAATTTGGTGAGTGCATCCCAGATCTCCTTCGCTGTCTTATTGTCTACAACACTTGACAAAACTGAATCTTCCAAAACTAGATGTAGGTTGCCAATAGCATTGTCATCCATCTCTTTCCACTTTGCTACCAAGTGGTCTTAATACTCAAGAGGGGGTAAATTGAGTACATAAAATATTTTCGCAAATCTTTCGCAAAACACTTGATTATTAATTTTTGTTGAATTTATTGATTGATTGAAGTGAATAGATAGATGAGATTGACCACTTCACTCACAAATAAATAAGTCAAGATAGAAAATATTCAAGTAAGTATATAAGATTAAAGCACAAATGTAAATAGATGAGTTCAGAAGATCAAACATAAGATTTATCCTAGTTCAATCACCAATCCACTTGTGGCCTACGTCCAGTCTTCAAGTAATCACCCGAGATTTTCCACTATATCTTCAAGTTTCAACAGGTGCTTGTTACCTTTACACAATAGAGCACTTACCACACATTGGGATACCTCATCCTTTGTGCTTGAGCCTCAACTTCAAGGGATACCTCACCCTTTACAACCTTGAAGGATACCTCATCCTCTTTACCAATAAGGGATACTTCACCCTTTATAACCTTGAGGGATACCTCACCCTCTTTACCAATAAGGGATACCTCACCCTTTACAATTTGGAGGGATGTCTCACCCTATTTACAAAGAATTGAAGTGTATACAAGATGAAATTCTCACAAGAGTAGTTGATACAAATTGAAGTCCTACAATGCTCTTCAAGAATATCTCAAGTAATTTGTAAAAATAGAGCAATAAGGGTTTTAAAGATTGATTCTCGGATTAGAGTGAAAGAGATAAGTTTCAAGTTGTTGGTTAATCATTAATGATGACCCAAGACATGTATTTAAACTATTTTTTATCAAATGAGTCATTGGGTGTATTAATGGGTAGCATTAAATGCTGATAAAATAGTCGTTGGCTAATGCCAGGCCTGTTGTAATTGATTACACACTCTATGTAATCGATTATATGGCTGTTTGAACGTGTTCTTGGCTTTCTGGGCAGGATGTAATTGATTACAACCCCTATGTAATCGATTACAAGGCTTCTGCCATGCTTATAATCGATTACAACATCAATGTAATTGATTACAAGGCCTCTGTTTGGCTTGTAATTGATTACAAGCACAATGTAATCGATTACAATGGCCCTTAAACACATTTTTTAAGTCCAATGAAGCTTGATGACTATTTTTAACTTAGAAAACCTTGGATTTGTTTTAAAATGTACACTTGAGTTACAAAAACCAAGATTAAAATCAATATTTTTTTAAAACATGAACTTTAAACTTAAAGTTGATTTATAAAAGATATTTTAAAAACCATTTGGAGATAGTTGAGATATATTGAGAGCATTTTACATTGATATTCTAAGACCTACAACCTATACCAAATATACATCTTTTGATCTTGGTCTTCAGCTTAACTTTATTATCATAAAAAACTTCATTGATATGCTTCAAGACATAAGCATTCACATTCTCTCCCTTTTTGATGATGACAAAATAACATAGGAAAAAGAGAGTAACATATGCATTTATATATATATATATATATACACGAGATTTAGGCAGAACTCTCCCCTGTACTTATGCATGAAGAAATACTCTCCAATGCTTATGCAAGGTATATGTCTAATCTCTTTAATCTCTCCTCCGTTGGCATTATAAAAAAGATATAAACATTCAAGTTTTATAGTATAATACCAACAGTGTATATAAATTTCAGCAGCATTTTAGCAGTATTTAGCAAGATTAGTCCGTTAAAACCAGTCATCAACAATAGAGAATATCATTTCAGCCTATAGAGATCAATATCAGAGTATAATCACTAAAGCAGTAGCAAATGCATATGAAAACCAAGTGACTAGATTTTATAAACATTAAGATAAAAAATTATCCAAAGTCATATACAAAATTATAAAAGTAAAGATAGCTACTGGTTCGACAAAATGAAAAGATAGATTATCAAGACTAAGTCTCATGTCACTTTATCGCCTCACTGTCACTGTCAGAATCAGTTGCCACATCATCAAGGTCTACATCCTCATCATCTGTGTCGAGATCATCTTCGGAGCCAAGAATCTCCTCGTTATCATCAGGAGCAATAGTTGCAGCAACAAAAGGAGCAGCATATAATAGAGGAGCAAGGGGGCAACAAAGGAGGTAGGAGCAATGGCATCTCTCCTCTGTGCAGAACCAGATCCCTCCAGCAAAGAACAAATATAAGCCAACTCCGATCCTTGATGATCGACTTTCTGCTCGATGCAATCCCTTTCCGTTCTTAAGCTATGCATCTCTTGTAGTAACAGTTCCAAAGTTGCTGTGGGAGCAAGAGCAAACTACTGTCCTTCTTCTTTTTCATCCTCAGCCTCATGAGGAATGTGATCATAGCTCCCATGAAGGAGGTAATACCATTTCTCGTCAACTTTCCTTAGCTAAAGCTTGTGCAGAGTATGCATACCAATAGATTGTGGTCCTTTAGAACTATTTTCCTTTGTCTCCCCTGACAAAGGAATGTGGAAAAGCTCTAGAATGGCTGTTACCAGCATGACATATGGCAGAGCATGTGCTTTCTTTTAGGCTTCCAACATGTGTTAGATAACATAATAGGCCCAGTTGATTGGCCGATCAGTGTTTATTGCCCATAAAGTCAGTATACTGTCCTTGAGAACCTGGGAGTAGTTACCTCCCCTAGGGACCAATCCCCTAGCCACAAGGTAATGCAACACTCTATTTTCAATAGTTAACCCAGTGACCATCACCCTCTATTTGCCTCTAGGAATCTCATATCTAGCCCTCAGCAATGAAATCAATGCAGCCTTAAATTCATACTTATCTCCTCACACATTTGTAGCCCCACAAAAATTCACATCATCAAAGGTCAACTGAATCAGCCTATATCACAAATCCTTATTGACTCTTATCTGTTTCTTTTTCACCTCAGAGATCAAGCATTCATCATTATACTTTAAATTGGCATAAAATACTCTAACTCTATCTAGGTATATATCCTTTTGAATACTCAGGAAATCAAGCAATCCTAGTCTTTCTATCATTCTAAAGCTATCCAAGTTCATTGGAGAAAAAATTCTGAGTGAGAAACTTGGTTGATATGATCTTCCTTAATTGAAAATTTTTCCAGAATAAATCTGCTTTCTTGGTGGTGGAGAAGTGTCGCGCGAGGCCCAACCCGGGAATGGTGAGTGGAGGGGCACTGGAGAATGTTTCCACTGAGATCTCCGTTCTTGCTCTCTTGGTGCGCTTAAAGGATTCTACCATTGTAGAGGAAATAGAGAAAATGAATGGTGAGGAAGGTGGAGGGAAGGTGTTTGTGTGGTGTTTGGTGGTGGAGGAAGGTGGAAAGTTGGTGAGAGAGTGATGGGCTTCGTGTGTGAGGGCTTGGAGAGAGAAAACGTATGTGAGAGGAGATGGGGAAAGAATTTTGGGGATTTTTGCAGGAAATTGGTTTGGGGGTTTGGTGGAGAGGAGAAATTGAGTAGAATGGAGGTGGAATGGTGTGATTTGAGGAAGAATTGAGAGAGAAAGAGTGAAATTTTGGAGAGGATTTCGTGAAGCTAGAGAGAGAAAGGATGAGTTACAGGCCAAAAATGGTTGTTCGCGTGTTTGAGACCCTTTTAAAACCCCAGTGTAATCGATTACATTGGGTGTGTAATTGATTACACGCTCTCTGGGAACCTTGTAATAGATTATAAGATGAGTGTAATCGATTACGTTCATTCTGGAAACGTTGTAATTGATTACATAGTGTGTGTAATCGATTACACGCTTTTTAACTTTACTTGGGACGCTTGATAGAGCCTTTGTAATTGATTACAAAGGTCCTATAATTGATTACAAGCTTGCTGAATTCAGTTTTTGCATTTTAAACAGTAGATGATCAATTCCAAAGTTTCCAAAAATAGTTCCAAAACATCCCAAATCAATTCCAAACCTCATGTAGGCATAAAAACTGACCATATCTTAATCCAAAACTTGTAAAATCGCTACCTTTGTCAAGGATCAAACTACTTTAATAGGATTAGTGAATTTTGAGCTACTTGGAGGACTTAGTCATAATGGAGTAGTTACAAAACAAACTTGGGGGAATCTTCGACGCTCAAGTCAGTATTATATTCGAAAACAATTAAAACAAGCTAATTTATGCAGCAAAGTGACACATTATGCTACAAATTAATAACTTTATGTAGGAAATATTGAGATTTTGCAGCAAGAAAATAGATTATGTAGAAGGTTGTGACTTTATGCATCAAAAATGATAAGTTATGCAGCAAACAACACATAATGCAGTAAAGTGATTAATTATGCACCAAAATTGTGCAGTAAGAGTTTAGATGTATGATTAACCCAATATGCTAAGTTCATAGATATTTTCATCAAATATGTTATTTCAAATAAGAAGTGAACTTATCTATCATATTATCATATGTAGAGATATTTTTCAGGATATGAAGCTAGAAGCAAATTAAAACATAGAACAAGTCCCCACTCATCCAAAGATTGTAAGTCAAAGGTTCTTGGAGACAAGGAAGAGAACTTGAAGTATTCTCTGGTCTTGTACTTGGAGCAGCCACTTGTAAGATTCCAAAGTCAGCTCTTGGCCTTCAAGCACACCTACAACACATTTCAATTTTTGTCTTTTGGTACCCAAATTTTCTTGGGTCCTTGTGTGTTAGATTTTGACAAGGTACTCTTAGGGGCCTAAATCATTTTTGTCCTAACCTTAGTGTTCAAGTTCTTCCTAACATTGCATGTAAAAGCACTATGTCATTTCCTCCCACAATGAAAGCATTTGATGAAGGGGCTACTTGATGTACTTGAGGAAACAAAGAGATTCTTGAGAAACTTTTGTTAGTTATTAGGATTATACCCTAAACTGGCCTTTTGAAAAACACATCTTTGTTTTCTTGGCAACACATTCAAGTTGTCTCTTCCAAATATAAATTTTGAAAGAGTGTTTTTCAAATCTTTAATTTTATTTTTAAATGCTTTACACGATGAGCATGATGAGAGTGTGGGTGCATTATCATGTGAAGAACAAATCATGCATGATGAGTTAGCATCAATAAGTCTTAAGGTCTCATTTTCAATTTTAAGCTCATTAATCTCCTTGTTTAAAATAAAAACTTTATTTACCAATAATGAGATTGTTTTGTTAGAAGATAAAACCATTTTTGTGAGCCTCATGGATTCATTGTGCAAATCTTCAAATGCATCTTGTAATTCGTCATAGGATGGGGAAGAGTCTAAGTTTGAGGATGTTACCTCCATGTCATCTTCTTCTTCCTCTTCCCCTCTAGCCATGAGACATAGATTAGTTTTCTTATTATCCGAGCTATCAGAAGAATCCATATCATTGTCCTCCTATGTTATATAGGCTCTTCTTTCTTTTTTATCCTTTGATGACCTCTTCTCATATTTTTTCACTTTCCTTTAATAGATTGGACACTCCATCTTCATGTGCCCCGGTTCTCCACATTCATAGCATTTAAGAGTGCATGAGGTTCCTTCCCCTCCGTGATAGACATTCTTTTGGGGAAAAAGGAGGTCTTCTTTGAGCTTCATTCTTCTTGAAGAATCTTTTAAATTTCTTTACTAGAAGACCAAGATTCTCCTTATTTATTTCCAAGCTATCTCCATCATCTTCATTATCATCATCATTGATCATGGAGGAAGTGACCTTGAGAGCTATTCCCTTCTTTTTCTTGTCAAGCTCCTCACTTTAGTTGACTATATTCAATTCAAATTCATGTTCTTAGAGCTTGCTAAAAAGTGTGGCTAGGGTCATGGTTGAAAGATTTCTTTACTCCGCAATAGCCATCACTTTAGCTTGCTAATGCCTACTCAAACATCTCAATACTTTGTTAATAAGATCTTGATTAAGAAAAGCCTTTCCCAATGAAGCAAGATTAGTAATATGTGTGAACCGTTTTTACATTTCTTGAATGCTTTCACCTTGGACCTTGGTTAATTATAAAAAGCTTATACTCATGAGTGAGAATATTTATCCTTTATCTTTTCACTTCACTAGTACCTTCATGGGTTACTTGTAGAGTGTCCCATATTTCTTGAGCATATTTACAATTTGAGACTCTAAAGAACTCATCATATCCCAAGGCTCTAGTAATAATGTTTTTGGCTCTCAAATTGTGTTAGACCTTTCTCTTATCATCATCGATCCATTCACTTCTTGGTGTGTTAACTCTTACAGATTAATAACTTGTGTGGGGACAAAAGGACCATTTTTAACAGCATCCCACACATCTAAGTCAATAGCTTCAATAAAAAATTTCATTCGTTCTTTCCAATAAGCATACTCATCCCCATTGAAAAATGAAGGTCTATAGAGAGAAGAACTTTCTGAAAAATCATTTGAGGAGGCCATCACTTTCTCTTGAAGCTGCTAAGCTCTTTACACAAGAGCTTAGCTCTGATAGCACTTGTTACCAAGTGGCCTCAATACTCAAGAGGGGGGTGAATTGAGTATATAAAATATTTTTACAAATCTTTCACAAAATACTTAATTATTAATTTTTGTTAAAGCCATTGATTGATTGAAGTGAATAGATAGATAAGATTGATCACTTCACTCACAAATAAATAAGTCAAGATAGAAAATATTCAAGCAAGCATATAAGATTAAAGCACAAATATAAAGAGATGAGTTTAGAAGATCAAACACAAGATTTATCCTTATTCAACCACCAATCTACTTGTAGCCTACGTCCAGTCATCAAGTAATCACCTAAGATTTTTTACTATATTTTCAAGTTTCAACAGGTGCTTGTTATCTTTACACAATAGAGCACTCACCACACCTTGAGATACCTCACCCTTTGTGCTTGAGCCTCAACTTCAAGGGATACCTCACCCTTTACAACCTTGAGGGATACCTCACCCTCTTTACTAACAAGGGATACCTCATCCTTTACAACCTTGAGGGATACCTCACCCTCTTTACCAACAAGGGATATCTCACCCTTTACAATTTGGAGGGATGTCTCACCCTCTTTACAAAGAATTGAAGTGTATACAAGATGAAACTCTCACAAAAGTAGTTGATACAAATTGAAGTCCTATAATGCTCTTTAAGAATATCTCAAGTAATTTGAAAAAATAGAGCAATAATTTAAAGATTGATTCTCGGATTAGAGTGATAGAGATAAGTTTCAAGTTGTTGGTTAGCCATTAATGATGACTCAAGACAAGTATTTAAATTGTTTTTAATCAAATGAGTCGTTGGGTGTATTAATGGGCAGCATTAAATGTTGATAAAATAGTCGTTGGCCAATGTCAGACCTGTTGTAATCGATTACACACTCTATGTAATCGATTACATAGCTATTTGAACTTGTTCTTGGCTTTCTGAGCAAGATGTAATCGATTACAACCCCTATGTAATCGATTACAAGACTTCTACCATGTTGTAATCGATTACAACATTAATATAATCGATTACAAAGCCTCTGTTTGGCTTGTAATCAATTACAAGCACTATGTAATCTATTACAATGACCCTTAAACACATTTTTCAAGTCCAATGAAGCTTGATGGCCATTTCTAACGTAGAAAACCTTGGATTTGTTTAAAAATGTGAACTTGAGTTACAAAAACTAAGATTAAAATTAACATTTCTTTAAAACATAAACTTTGAACTTAAAGTTGATTTATAAAAGATCTTTCAAAAGCCATTTAGAGATATATTGAGAGCATTTTACATTGATATTCTAAGACCTATAACTTATACCAAATATACATCTTTTGATCTTGGTCTTCATCTTGACTTTGTTATCATAAAAAACTTCATTGATATGCTTCAAGACATAAGCATTCACACACTTGTCATCAGGTATCCCAGTGGGTTTGCCTTCAATTGCTGCTAAGCAATTGTCCTTCTTCAAGATCGCTTTTATCTCCAGTTTTGCATAAGAAGAAATTACTCTTATTGAACCTTTTAATCTCAAATTTTGCTGCTATGGTATTGACAACAATATGTTTTTCAATTGGATCGACTTACTTTATTTCACCAAGAATAGTAGCGTATACGTAAACAGTATACGTGAACATATATATATATATATATATATATATATATATATATATATATATATATATATATTGTATCGAGACAAACCGCTTATATGTTAACAATACTACAAAAGTATACAATCACACATGTGAATAGTAATAATGAATAGTATCGCAATATGAATAGTATTAGCAACCAATGGCTCTAATACCATTGTTAGGTATTAGAGTTATGGAAACAGTATCACATAGTTAAAATAGAGTTAAAAAAATAGGAACTGACACATAATATTTAACGTAAAAAACTCTCTAATAATGATGAGAAAAAAACTACGGGCAAGAATAAAAAAATTTTACTATGTAAAAAAAATTATAATATTTATCTCTAATTACAAAGAAATAATAATAATAATCTCTCTTAAAATAAAAATATATATATCTCTCTATAAAATAGAAAAAATTCTTAAAAAATATTATGTAATATTTTTCAATAAAAATTGAATGATAAAAATAATTAAAGGAGATCTCTCTTTACATGCAAAAATCCCCACAGAATGCTGCTACACCGAAAAGGAAACAAAAAAAATTTGCTACGTGCCCAACTATTTCATTTAGCTCTCTTTCTCAACTGTCTTCCGCCTTCACTGAAATCAAGTGACTATTTTTCACTTCTTCATGCCACAGAGGAGACTTTACATTCACAGGGCGAAAGCCGAAAGAAAGCTTAAGCTAACAAAGAGACAGTACGGGGCAAAGAAAGCCCTGAAATATCAGCTAAGAGAAGCCTTGATAGAGCCTCCGATGGTGAGTTCCAAATCTGCAGATTTGTGTCATGATTGAGACCCCAATTTGCCAGCCAATCTGCACAGCAATTTCCTTCCCTGTAGGTGTGACAGAAGGTAATTTTTTTTGCTTTGAAGTTTGATCGCATGTGTGTGAAATACTGAAATGTCATTGTTAGATGGTGATTTTTTTCCCTCCCTCATACGATCTCTCCCTTGTTCTCCTAAACCCAGAAGCCTCATAATACTAGCAGACTCATCTTTGGTGTGAAAAGTTTAAGTTCTAGCAAATTCAAATAATCAAATCTTGCTAAATTTTGGACATTGATAACCCTAAAGACCAAAGATTTGAAGCCAATTGTACCGACCTAAGCTTCAAGGTGAACAGTACCCAAAACCATTCTCACCACCCACACCTCCAATTTCTGCGCTATGATTTGAGAATTCACCAGAATCTCTGCATTGTCGTTTTCAGGCTCTTCATAATTTCCTATTTCAATTCACAATCTCTACGCAAAACCACTTCACCAGACGTAGAAAATCTCCAATCTGTTTATTTAAAAAATAAAAAAAGATGCTGCAGCAAGAGAACCCAAAAACGAAAAAACTAAAAACAAAAAATCCTCCTCCAATTTGACTAAAAAAAGTTCATCTTTTTCCCTGTAAATAGCTATAATCAAATTGTTGTAGCCAAAAAAATTAAAAACAAAAAAGATCAAAGAAAACCAGAGCAAAGAATTATATTGGAAATTGATTCTAAAAAAGTGCACAAGTTATAACCACATAAATGACATATTTCGTTGCCGATCACATAATTGTCGTTAAGTTTACCATAACTAAAAGAAAATTGAAAAAGTGTTGGTTTGAGTTAACAGCAAGGAGATTTTTAACATGCTCCAAATTAACTTTGGAGCATGGATGCATCATCAAATTTACTTATTATTCTTATAAGTCACCATCAGTTTCTCGTTTATTTATTTGTTAATCCTCATATTTTAAGTAATTATTTTTAACCCTCATATATGAACTTTTTTTTTTCTTTCATCTTCCTCTCTTCCTCTATTTCTGGAGGGTTCTTCTTCGTGTTCAGCTACTCGGCCACAGATGGTGGTGAAACCATGGTGTTTGCCTTGGTGCAGCGATGGATGGCCAACTTGGTCACAAGACTCAAAGATCTTCTTCCTTTACTCAAAACTACAACCCCATTTACACAAAACTTCAGTAGCATCCTTCGATTGGTTTTTAAGTTCTTGCAGCAACATCATCATCACTGGAATTTTGATAAAATTTTCAATTCATAGTGATTGATGGCCCCACAAACAAATCTATTCCTCAACACAGTTCAGCACTATGATTTAATTAGCAAAGAAACACAGTTCAAAGATTTTATACTGCCGAGCCACAGGGTCAAATGTTGAAAGTTGAAACCACTTAAGATTTGAACAAAGTCAAGTTTTTTATTATTATTATTATTATTATTATTATAATTGTTATTATTTGATGTATATTTAGTAATCAGATTGTGCAAAAAAGAAATGGACATCTAGTTCTACTGCTTGCTTCAATCACTTTTGAAGAATGCATTCATCACAATTTTGTTTTCTCCCAAATTGCTCTTAAAGGTCTTTTCTGTATATGATATCAGCAACATCTCAGATCTCACTGTGACATATGCACAGTGCCACGAGTCTCGAATCGTCCCAGCTCGGGAATGGCTTCTGGATTTGCCTAGATAAGTTTTTCTTTTGTCTGAGTTGCGATTCAATGTAGCTTTACGGTGGTCCTCTATGCAGGTGGTAACTTCACGGTGGCTTTGGGTGTGGTTTCTGGGTTCAACACTGGGGCATGGGGGTTCTGTGGTGTTGGGGTTGGATGGACGTTGGGGCGGTGAAATGATGGCTGAGATCTGTGGAAGACTCATGTTTTGGAGGACCAAACTTGTAATTAACAAAAGATAGGACTTGGCTATCACCTGGTTGGATAGAGTCTTTTCAATTTTTATCTAATTATTGTCACGTATTTATTATTTATTTAATTTATTATTATGTATCAATTAATTTAATTAAATAAAATTATAAATAATACATAATAATAAGTTAAATAAATAATAGATACATGATAACATATTAAATAAAAGTTAAATAGACTTTCTCAAACTAGAGTTGAAGTAAACTTCCGTATGCATAAATCTACAATGCACCTAAAAAGAGTGCACAGCATTGATGCTCTCAAATTTTCACCGGTCATAACCTGTTTCTTTAATATATATTTATTTTAATGGATAAAACATGATATATGACATTGACATTTTTAACCTTGTCCTAGTTTCCAAGTGATGTTTTGTTTAAGCCGGAGACCACTAAATCTGAAGCAGATTTAATTTGACAGCATACTAGAAAGGGAGGTGAAAGAGAGCTGCAGATCTGGAACGGAACGTTAGCCAAGAATCTGGAACAGAAAGTTAGCTGCACTTTGGGTGCTCTTATCAGCGTCGTTGGATGATACACCGGTGGTGGTGAATCTTATTGTTTTACCGGCAAGGTTTCGAAGCGGCGTTGGGTGGTTGAGCACCAAAAGCTGCTAAAACTTCTGCAGTTATAAACTGATTCTTCAGATCAATGAAGAAGGACTGCTGCATTAACCAATTCCTCTGTTTAATCCTCAATTTCTCTGGAATCTTTACACTCTCCGTAATAAAGTACTATTCTCCGACATTTTGGAGAATCAACTTGCATTTAGTAGGTGCTTTGTAGAAATTAATCAACTCAGACCAACCATTATTAAGCTTCCCCCCACTACAAGCCTAAAAACAACTTCACTTCATACCTGGTCTCTACAATGCCAATGCGGGGTCGAACCACTTCAATACATTAGCCAATTATCATAGGAATCTTTTAAACAAAAATTTTTAGATTCCCAATTACCATGGGAAAGGAGGTAAACTCCGGCTTCGGAACTCCTGGGAGACGGGGTAAGCTCCGCCTTGGAGAAGAAAACGTTAAGGGCATTTAGAAAACATTTTAAATCCAATTACAGCATTAGGGGGAAGATGGGCAACTTAAACAAGTTTTCATCTTTTTCACCTTACCTTTAACAAATTAGCAGGTAATTCATCCAAACCATTCATTAATCTATGGTGTTGTGCACTTGGTGCATCATTACAGGTAATTGAATTTAACCATTGAATTATTCTATTACAAATTTAACGATGATGAAGTAATGGAGCATCCATGCTCGTTCGGGCATAGTTACGTCTTGTATAGGGGGTATCCATGACTAGAGTAAAAAATGCTTAAAATAAACAGCAAACGAAATAGGCAATATGTAACGCTAACACCACTTCACTTAGCCTTCTTGTATGCAGAGGCCTCCTCCTTGACTTTTTTGGATTTGGAGCAACCCTCATCTTCTAGTACAGGTATCTTACGCTCACGCTTATGAGTAATAGTCCCGTCTTGAGAAGCAGCAACCAACATTTTATTCAGTAACCAATTGCTCAATAGTAAGATCAATTCAAATTCAAACTAGTCCCAGGCTCACAGCAAAAGAAAAAAAAAATCAATCTTTTTTAGGTTTTTTCCGCAATATCTCCTGCCCAGAAAGTAAATGGCTAATTTGTTGTGGTATTATTAATTAATAGGTCTTTGTTTTATCACTTATTATGAAGAAATTATTGTATGTTCTTAGAGCATCACGTAAAATTATCTCATACTATTCACATCTTGACATTTTAGCCATTATTAATGGTGGAGAGCTCCTAGAACGTAAAATTGTCTCATACTATTCACATATTGACATTTCAACCTTTATTAATTATGGAGACCACCACTAACTTATATATTTATTATTTATCATTTTTGAAAAAGTGATCATACTTCAGCGCACGGTGACGCTTCAGCACACGCGCTGTTGTAAAAGGTGGATACTTGAACTCAAAGACTTCTCACTCTCTCCCTCCCTCCCTCCATATTTGGAGCTCACTTCTGCAACTACTGTATTAAATAATAATAATAATAATAATTTGCAGTTAATGGAGTTTTAATGATTATGTGACTTTTGGTGTAGTAGCTATTATGAGTTATGAAAGTTATGAAGAATTATTTTATGATTTAAGAAGAAATATATTATAATAGTGATGAAGAATTATGGTGTGAGTTATGTGTCCTTAGGAAGAATTATTTCATTGAAGTTAAGTAGTTATAGAATAATTTATTTTAAGAGTTAGAGAAAAATTATTATTGTTAATTAGTGATGGTTATAGAATGGGTAAGGTTTCTTTCATTCTCCTAAAGTTTATATAAGTATTATGTACTTTGGAGTTTATATGGTAAGAATAAAATTACAAAGCGTCTGTTCTATTATTATTTCATTGTAACAAAGTGGTATCAGAGCTAATAAAATTTTGAGTAATGGTAAATAATAGAATGTTTCTATTTCAATTCTCTCGTCTTACAAAAGATAATTATGAAGCTTTGTCTCATCACATGAAGGCATTGTTTGGCTCAAAAGATGTTTGAAAGATTGTAGAGAGTGACTATACTAAGCCACAAAATAAGGCGTTTGTCTCAAAATGAGAAGGAAACATTAACAAAGTTGAAGAAAAAGGACTAATAAGCCTTGTTCCTCATCCATCAAGGTCTAGATGATTTGATGTTGGAGAAGGTAAGCATCGTGAACGAAGCTTGGGGAATTAGACAAAATTCTCTTCAAGGTGGAGACAAGGTGAAGAAGGTGATGACTTCAAATTTTACAGAGTGAATTTTAAGTTTTGCACATGATTGAATCTGAATCTTTTTCAGATTATAACTTAAGGACGTTGACTAATGTTAATCAAATGAAAAGGAATGGAAAAAATATTGGAGATGATTGTGCGAAATATAAGATCTTTCGCTCTTAGACTTCAAAGTTTGATTATGTGACTTGTATTTTTTAAAATTCAAATTATTTAGATACCATGACTATTGATGAGTTGTTTAGGACTATACAAGCTAAATAAGAAAAATTGTTGAAAAGGCAAAATGAGTCTTTGGAACAAGATCTCAAAGCCAAGGTGTCATTAAAAGATGATGGAAGAGACAAAAGTCAAAAAGGATGTGGACACGGACGAGAAAGATAGCATGGTCATGGCCAAGGTGGAAGAAGAAGAGGCAATCGTGACCATTCAAATAGTCAAGTCAAAGCCATCATTCAACTAGGGGTCGTGGAAGAGAAGTGACTAGAGGAAGGGAAACTATCCTAGAACAAATGAGAGGATGTATGACAAGTCTAATATTAAATGTTTCAATTATCATAAATTTGGGCATTATACTTTGGAATGTCGTTATGGTACTAATGGTGTTGAAAAAAGAGTCATCCTTATTGACAAAGAAGAAGTTGAAGAGTCAACCTTATTATTAGCACTCAAATATGATGAAAACAATAACAAGAGCTCATGGTATCTTGATAATGGTGCAAACAATCATATGTATGTCTACAAAGAAAATTTTGTGGAGCTTGACAAGAAGATGAAGGGCAATGTTTCATTTGGATACATCTCAAAAGTCCAAATTCAAGACAAATGTACCATTTTAATTTCTCTTAAAGATAGTAGTCACAAGTCAGTTACTAATGTTTACTATGTACGCAAATTAAAAAGTAATATTTTAAGTTTTGGACAACTTGTTGAGAAAGGATATAAAATTCATATGAAATATCATTATCTTTGACTTAAATATCATAATGCTAACTTGGTTACTAATGTATCTATGATGAAAAATAGAATATGTTCACATTGAATTTTAATATAATTGAAACAAAGTGTTTGAAGACCAATGTGAAAGATAAAGCATGGTGTTGACATATGTAATTTAGTTACTTGAATTTTGAATTACTCAAAGCCTTGGAAGAAAAGAAGATGATGAAAGAGAAATCCTCAATTAATCATCTCAATCAATTATGTTAAGCATGTCTTGTCAAATATGTAAGAGAAAACTTTTCAAATGAGGCAACTATAAGAGCAATTAAGGCATTACAACTTGTTTACACCAATGTGTGTGGCACAATGAATCATTCTTTATTTAGTAAAAATAAATATTTTTTATTGATGATTATAGTAAAAAGATTTAGGTTTATTTTCCAAAGAAAAAATCTGAAATATTTGTAACCTTTAAAATTTTCAAAACTCTTGTAAAAATGGAGAGTAATTATGCAATCAAATCGCTAAATTCCAATGGAAAATGCAAATTTACATATAAAAAATTTAATGAATTTCATTAGAAAAAAATTTGCCGCCCTCTAATCTTTTTACTCAAAGTAAAATTTATTCTCAAAATGGGACAAAATGATAATCATTTTACATAGGGGGTAAATTGGTTCGGATAACCCGACCAACTCGATCAATCCAAACTGAACTAATTAAATTAGTTCAGTTTGGTTTGGGTATATTAATTGGTTCGGATAAAATTCAAACAAATTAAGACTTAATTGGTTCGGTTCTCGGATTTAAAATTTCAAAATTAAACCAAACTAAACTAAAATAAATCATATATTTATATATTTTATTATTATTATTATTATTTTAATTTATGCTACAACCTTTTTTAGGTACTACTTGTTGTTTTGATTTTTTGTAATGCTTTCCCAGTTCCCAACCCCTAAAACGTCGTCTTCGTCCAACGCAGAAGGCCGGAAAATTCCTCCGCCAAAATGTTCAGTTCTGCTCACCGGCACCGCATCTCACCGTAGGTTCTGCTCCACCACAGCTCAGGCCAGATCTACTCCACCACAGCTTAGGTCGCGCTATTCGTCCAACGTAGAAAGAGACATTAGTGTTTTAACTCTATTAATAATAATTAGTTATGGTCTGCATAATTACTAATTTTCTAACTTATTTCATCATTAGTTTCGTAAATAAGTTAGTTGGATTATAAAATTAACTCTAATTAATATTAGACATAGTATAATTGAAAAATTAACAATTGTTTGGTGACATTCCCAACTCATTCAGCAATTGTCTAAGCTTGGAAAATTTATTTTTGACCAAGAACATGCTATCAGGTGCTATTCCAAAAACTCTTGGAAAAGTGAAAGGTTTGGAAACTTTGCATCTTTCCTCCAACCAACTCTCCGAATCCATTCCTATTGAGCTTCAAAATCTATATGTCCTTCAGCTTTTGAACATCTCTTATAATGATTTAAAATGAATCATTCCTAGTGGTGAAGTTTTCTAAAATATCTCTGTTATCCATTTAGAAGACAATAAAAAATTTTGTTTGTATTTTGCATATAAGCCTCATGGCCATGGAAGAAGGCATGTTAGACATTACATCATCATAGCCACACTGGTAACACTGATACTATGTTTAGCAATTTGCTTGCTACTATACATAAAGAATAGAAAAGTGAAGGTAACAGTAACATCATCTAAACTTGGAAACTTGGAAACGATAATTGACTTTAAATGCTCTAGTATTGACTTTAAAAACAATGAATTTCTGACTCTGATTTATGAGTACTTAAGTAATGAGAGCTCGAAAGATTAGATTAAGGGGAAGAGAAAACATGCAAACGAAAATGGGTTGAACCTTATGGAGAGACTGAATATAGATATCGACACTGCTTGTGCATTGGATTACTTGCACAATGATAGTGAAGTTCCTATTGTGCATTGTGATTTGAAACGCAACAACATTATCTTGGATGAAGATATAACTGCAAAGGTTGGAGACTTTGAATTCGCTAGGTTGCTGATTCAAAGTTCAACTAATCAAGTCTCCATTAACTCTACTCATATCCATAGGGGTTCAATTGGTTACATATATATCTTTAGGTTAGTAGCCTCACAACTTCCTCTTTAATTGAATAGTAATAGTATACAACTTGCCAAGTTAAATCTCTCTTAAAGAATTTTTTTTAACTTTTTCAAATATAATTTCTTAATACAAATATAAATATGTTTATTTATTTCCTTTTTATGAACATTTTAATACACATTCTAAAACATCAAATAATTATTATTGTTTAAATTAATAAATTTGATTCTATTTTTAGAAATTTTTTCATAGGTTTATTATGTATTTTTTTTCACTATGAAAAACTAATTATTTAGTTAATTTTTGTATTAAAAAAATGACTAACCCGATCATTCAAACTAAACCAATTCATAAATGTTCGATTAGGTTTGGTTCAGATTTGACTATTAAAAAACATAAAAATCGAATCAAATCAAACCAATTGATTTTGATTAATTCAAATTTATTTTTTCTCAAAAATCGAATCAAACCACTCACTTACCCCCTTAATTTTACACATTAGATTTCATGAAATTTTACTCCTTTAAAATTTCAGTCTTTATTACCCTTGTACCAAATGTAGTCTAGGTATGCACGTCTATTGCTTGGTGGAATTAAGATCGGGTTTATCCGATCTGACCTGAATAATCAACACATGGTCAATTAAATTCCAAAATTCCCAAACTTAGAAACGTTAACCCCAATCACCATAACGCAACGGAAGCGTTTACGATGCACCATACAATTATTGATGCATCCATGCTCCATAGTTTTGACAGGGAATAACCGGTAGTAACGGTGGTTTTTTTTTTTTTTGTTTTCTTAGGTTTACTTAATCTGTTTAAGACACTGGAACTTTTCATTGATTTGCTTATCCCGTATCACATTTACTCTGATGTACCAAAGACTTAGACCCAATTTACCCAGGTCTGATGTTAGATGAGATTGAGTTAAATATTAGAGGACGATATTTTTGGAACTGTAGAGGCTTTCGTTGTTAGAGTGGGTGAAGTTGTCTAGTTGAAAGAGCAAAGAATGTGTGGATCTGTTGATCGTGACGGTGTGACGGTGACGATGCGATGATGGTGTTTCGTGCATTGTAAACGTTTTCCCAAAGCAGCAGGCAAAATGCGATCAAAACCCATGAACAAATTCTCAATCTCTGAAAACCTAACTAAACCCCATCACTACAATTAAACAGCCAAACAAAATGAGATCTAACAGCTACTGGATTTTGAAGAATCCGGTCTGACCCGTCGGGTCTAGTTAAAGCAGGGGTTGGTTGGAGAAGTTACCAGAAAAAGAAAAAGAGACGTACCTTCTCCGCATTTGCAAGAGCAGCAATAGCCTTGTCAGCAACAGTAACAATAGCATTATTAACATTATTAGCAACAGCAGCAATAGCATCAACAGCAGCATTGGCAGGAAGACCAGAAGCAGCTGCAAGTGCAAGCTGCACTTGCACTTGCAGCTGCATCATTATCATTCGTCTGATCAATCTGCCACCCCACGTCAGCAAGAGAAGCAGGGGTATTCACCGATCTCGACCTCTCAACATTTTCGACGGGGGTATCACCCATTTTAAAGATGCGATACATCGGATAATGGTTGTTGGGCAGGATATTGTCTGACATCTTGGTAAACGTATCTCTGTTGTTGGCTGATGAAAAGTAAAGTTTTCTCGATATTGTTTTGTTTTTCTCACCAAACCCAGAAATACAATACACAGTCACACAATGTGAAGGGGAAACAATAAATGAACCTAAAAAGCAAAACTCTGGAGATTGGACGCCGAAAGAGAAAATGGAAAGAAATAAAGTATAAAGAAAGAAGATAAAGAGAATGACGATGTTCTCTTACCCTTCTTCTGCATCTATAAATTTGACTTGACAAAAATCTTGATCCTTTCGTATCTGATGAAGATTTCAATCTACGTAATTTTTTAAGAAATAACTGAGTTAGTTAAGTTTAACTTTTTAAAAAAAAAGGTAAATGGTTCACAAAAAATTAGTTTAAAATGGATTAAATGAAGCAAAGCAACATCGCAATACTCATAAACAATTAAGAGAATAACAAACAAATAAACCGAAGTCTAATTAAGCTAACCTGAGAAATCAAAGTTTTTTTACCTATATGTTTTTGTCTTTTATAATACTTGATTCTATTCACCACAATTTTTTTTTTTAATGCATACCCATCTTAATAGTCTAAACTAAAACAACTCAACCCACAAAGTGAAACAAAGCCTACCTTAGCCCACTAAAGAAACAAAGCATGCCCCCCACAAGAATGAAACTAAACGTGGGCGAGTGCTAATATGCACCGTGCCAAGTTATGATGTACCATACTCCAAGATTTTTACTTATGATCACCGATTAACAATTTTTTTTTGTTTAAATTTTTTTAACATATTCATCTTCTCCATCACCCACCTACCCTCCCCTCTGCCACCTCCTCCCCCTCTGCCTCTCCCACGACTGCCGTCCACCACCGACGAGATCAGGGATGGCGACAAGAGTTGGTGGCCAGTTTGCGACTTTGCGTGGCTAGATCTGGTTCTATTCGGCCAGATTAGGGGCAGAGTGGCACTGGATGGCAGCTCGCGGTTGATGAGGACAATGAAGGTACGAGTGGTGGTCTGACGGCGGCGCGGGGTTGGTGGTAGTTTTGGCTATGGTGGCTCGTGGATCTGGCGGCGCGGCTCATGGGCAGCGGATCTGATGGTTCGTGGGTTCTGGGCTTGGTCGCGCATGGTGGCTCCCTTCCCCGGCGGTGGAAGACGCCTCAGCCCCTGCATCACCAGATCTCGTCAACCCCCACGAGCAGCCACCGCACCACTGCGACTAGACCCTAGTCGACCTCGTTAAATTGATGGCTCCGCCATTGCGGGGAATCACCAGTCCCAGAATTGGGCTTCCACCATTCGTGTTCGCACATCATGTTCTTGACCTCGACCACTTCTTGTTCGTCTCTGTATGTATTCTTTATTACCTGATTCTTGATTTCTTCATCTCTGTGCAAGTTGAATCTCGATCTACTTCTCTTCATCTTTGTGAGTGTTAGATCTGGATCTGGTGAATTTTATCTTCATATTGATCATTGATGTTTGTGGAAGCTACAATGGCAAATCTGATTGGTGATTCCGGTGGGGTAGTGTGGTGGATTCCGCCATTGAACCTGCAAAGGTTTTTTACCTCTTTAGCAGGTTTTCAGTTTTTAATCCTTGCCCTTGATTTTTTTTTCATGATATATTAATGGTTTGTTTTCACTTGGTGTATCATACACCTTATTTTTAAAGGTGTATTATAGACGTTACCCTAAACTTGAGCCTAAACTATCTCTTAAATCCTAAACCCCAAACCAACTTAAACTAACTAGAGTACAAACCTACAAACAAAACCCAACCCCACTAGGAGGCTTTAGTCCACTTAAAAAACAAAGCTAATCTCAACAACACCCCAAAATAAACTCTTACCACCAATATTTTAAAAATTGGACTAAATTGATCAATTGAACCAAAAGTGATAAATTTAATAATTAAGTGATAAAAATAAATATAATTTAATTAAAAATAAATTTATTAGATGAAATATACGTAATAATTCATAAAGAAAAAATATTTATAAATTTAGTTTAAAAATATATAATATTTTCATGAAAAGATTTTATTCTAATATAAATATTAAATAATTTAAATATATAATATTATAAAATAACCTATATGTCTAAAACAATATTTATAATGTAAACAAAAATATTGATCTTTTAAATACATAATTTAATCCCATAATTTTAGAAAAATATATTTCAATAAATTAAATTTATTAAAAATTACATACTAATTTTTTCAATTTATATTCATATAACTTAAAATGAGTAAGTTAAGTGATAAAGTTTAGAACTCAGTCAAAAATGTACTTGGGAAGGAAAGTTCTTGTAATTTAAGCAAGTATAGTTTCAAAATTAAAATATATAATAAAATCTTATAAAACTAAAAAAGAAAATATTTGTGTAAACTTTCATTTATTGTTAGTTTAATTTTTATCTTTCTTTTTTTTTTTTTTTTATTTGCATTTTTTGTTCTTTATTTGCCTATGTAATTTTAATATTATTATTCTTTTTTAAGAAATTTACATCAACATTCTAACTTATTTAGTTTTTAATATTTGAATATGTGTCATCAACGTGTATACAGACAAATCAGTGTTGTATTGAAAACATGACAATATATTCTTCTTTTTGGGGATGGAAGAAGTTTTTTAATCGTATAAAATATTTTGATTATTATTTTTACTTATTTGAGAAGTTGTAATTTTTTTCTTATTTATTTTTGTTTTCATGATTTGGTTATTGAATTTTATTTTTTAATTATTATTTGATTTTTGTACATGTGTCATTTTCTTTACATGTCTCATATTGCCATATTAGATCACATATAATATAAAATGACCACATATGATAACATATGATAAAATATTAGTTTCTCTGCTTGTTACATGTCAAGAAAGTAAAGTAATTAGTTGTTGATTGTGATGACACATGACAAAATTTGAAATCATATATTCTCAGCCAAGTCATGACTCATTTAATGAGACCAATACGAGATTTAGACAAAACATACAAATTTAAATATTATGAATAATTAGGTCATAACATTTTAAAAATAGGAAACTAAAACTAATAGATATTTTAATTTAGGCTAATGCTACTTAGCAAGGTTTGACACTGTAGCCCAAGTTACTAAATAACAACACAGGGTTTTATTTTAATTAAAATAAAAAAGCATCATGTAATTATTCTAGTAAAAACCATAATAATTTATTCCGTATTATCTTGGCTTAAAACTCCTGAACTAAAAAGTATTCCCTTTACAATATATATTTTCACAAAAAGAATATCAATATGAAAATGTTATCATATCATGAATAATATATTAAATAAAGTCAAAGTAGTTTTACAATTTATCCTCAATTTTAAAAAACTTCAAGTCTTAAAATTATTTATTTTTAAAAATATATAATTAATTGTTTTATTTCATCAACAATAAGTTACATTTCAATTAATTTTACTATGCTTTCTTGTAAATTTTTAATCTGGAGGATATTAATATATTTAAAATTTGTGTAACAAAACATATATATATATATATATATATATATATATATATATATATTTAATGTATAGATGTAAAAAAATAAAATAAAAATAAATTAATTTAGTTTCTTATCAGTAAATTATGTCTTAATTAATTTTTTCATGTTTTCTTATAAAATTTAGTTTCATGAAAAGTTCTCAAACCCATGTGATGAAAATATAAACATATATAAATATTTTTAAACAATATATACTTGAACAATTTTGTTTTGAAATATTATTTTAATTAGGCTAAGAATCTTATTTATCATTAGTTTACTTCCTTCTAAAATAACTAAAATATTTATTTAAAAAATTACCATAAACAACGATCAATTCTCCAATAATTTTGTCATAAAGATACTATTAAATTATAAATAATATATAAAACATATTTTTATTAATTTCATTATAAAGAGTCCATCCCCATTATGTAGATAATAATAATTAAGCAAATTATTAAGATTGACAAGATATGTTATAAATTTTAAAATGTTGACTATGAATTTTAAAATTTATAATATTATTAATTATTAATCATAATATTGGTGATTATTAATTATTAAAAACGTTTGAAGTAGCCATATTAATGTAATTAATATAATTATTACTTTGATATGAAATTAATTATAAATGCATGAAATGTGTAAATTATGAAATCATCAAATTTTTTTAATTTATGTGAAATTATTTTTTATTTGAATTTACATTATATAGTTGATTATGAAAGTATAAAACTTATATATTGTAACATCTTATTTTTATATAATATTTTTGTGAAGAATAAAATTTTAATTTCTTTAATTCAAATATTTTATTTTGTTTTATTTTACAATAATTGATACTAATTAACAAAAATTAGATAAAGTTTGTAAGAATTTAATTAGAAATAAGAATTTATTAGAATAAAATTTAACATTTAATCTTAGTAATAAAAATTAAAAATACTTTAATAGATATTTATAAAAAAATACTTAGTAAATATTTGTAAACTTATTATTATTTTTATATAAAAATCTCTCTTAAATATATTTAACATAATTATTACTTAGAAAATATCTAAATAATCAATTATTATTAATTAAAAAAAAAAGGATTGCAGCGTTCCACCTGAAATGTGGTGCAACGTGCACCATGCAATGATGACACAAGCCATCAATTTGGCTATAAAAAGGGGGATGGGAGTAGAAAGAGGGGTGCACAGAAATAAAGAGAGAAAAGAAAGTTTGAAAGTGTGAAATAGTGAAATAGTGAAAGAGTGAAGGACAGAAAGTTGGTGCTGCTGACCGTGGGAGAGAAAACGCAGAAGAGAAGGAGAGAAAGAAAAGAGGGAGGAAAGAATGAGAGGAAGAAAATAAGGAAAGAAAGTAAATTTTGTAAATGGTAAGATCTGAATTTTTTAAAATTAAAATAATAACTTTTTATATGTTTATATGTTTTATTAGTTAATTTATTATTTTAATATTTTGTGCATGTTGTTATTCTTATTAAATGTATTATGCACATACAATGTTATGAAAAATTTAATATTTGCTTGACTTTAAAATATTTTCCTCCTCTAGTGGAAACCTAGGAAGAGAATAGGAATGTTAATGCAGTATGATCAACATTGCTAGCTTCAAGTGAGGGGCCTGATTACAAAAGTCGTGCAAAGACATTTTCAATGGAGGGAATAAGTATGGTGCCTAAGATTTGTTGCCGAAGAGATTTAAGTTCTGTTGGAAGCTCCTACAGAATAATTATCAAAATTAATTTTTGTTGTTGAGTACTATGAGCATTAGCATCAGCAGCATAGGAAAACAAGTTTGAATATTCCTCCATAACAGCTTTTATTGCTCCAACATATGATTCCATATCTGTACTTTCAAGCTTTAAACTATGCATCTTTTGGATAATGTTATACATCCTTGCAATATCATTTGAATACAAGGCTTTAGCACGATCCCATACCTTTTTGCATGTTTGGTACGCCCGAAACATTGAAATTTTCTTTGGATCAATAGACTGCCACATCAGATTACATAATTGGGCATCAACTTTCTTCCAAGTTGTCTGATCAGCTGCTGGAATATCATCTTCTTTCATAGAAAGATGATCCTCATATCCTTGGCCTATGAACCAAAGTTCCACAGAATCAGCCCATGCTAGATAATTCTTACCACCTGTCAATTCTTTAGTAGTCATAGTAGTACTTCCAGAAACAACGGAGGTCAGTATAGGTGATTTCTCACTATTGGAATATGTTACCTCTGATCCTGACATGCTGGAACAGGAATAAAGAGACTAGGTGGAGGTTTAAAAGGGCTAAAAAATAACCTGGAAAGTGGCGCAACAGAGGCGCAGCAATAGAGGCACAGCAATAGAGGCACAACAGAGGGCCAAACAGAGGATTTGTGCAAGACAGAGGCCAAACAGGTCGTGGAATAGGCTGGGCTTTACCGGAAACGGCACGACGAGATGGCCGGTGGAAGCAACTGCCGAAAATACGGCCTCACGCACTCCCACGCGCGCAAAAGATTGAAGCTGGGCAGATTCTGACGACCGACGCGTGGCAGTGCATTGGAACTCTGGTGGCAGTGCGGTTCCGGTGGTAGGCCGAGCAGAAGGCGGCGAACACAGTGGTGTGGTCAGTCGGAGGAAAAACGAAGTGCAGAGGCGCAGATCGGAGAAAATAGTTATGTGAGAAAAGAGAAAATAGACACGCGATGCAAAAAATGGACATGCCGCTAGAGAAAAACCAGAGTTAGGTTGGAACCTGCTCGATACTAACTTGAAAATAAAGAAGAATGGTAAAACTGATTATGGTGAATTGCTTTAGTAAAATTCACTTAGCATACATGTATTTATATACATAAGAAAATAAATACAACTTCTATTTACAAGAAGAATAATTAAAGACTAAAACTATTCTCCATAATTTTATTCTTTACAAAATTAACTATTATATTTCCCATGATAACTAATTCAATATTCAACATAAACCATTACTCAAAAGTATCCTATATTTCCATTATCACATCACAACTTTGGTTGTTTATAACTTTGTTATTATGTTTGATTGCATTTGAGTTATATCTAGCATTCCTGAGTGAGGGGTAACATGTCTTGATTTTTCCCCCTTTCATTTCCGGAAATTGCGTGAAGCAATCGTGAAGACCCAGAAAAATGTGAAATTCCAGCTTGTGGAAGATACCCCAGATAGTAATACAGACTCAGTGCAACTTGCTCTGTTCAGTATTTGACCAATTTATTATTTGTTAGAAATAATAGCAAATTAGCAACAGAATAGAAAGTTATAGGGATGCCAGTAAAAGAATATAGAAATTGAAGAAAAAGAAGTCCTGCATGTTTATTAGACTGCAGTATTGGAATGAGGAGGGAAACTATTATATATTTTAGGTCTTAGATTTTAGATTTTAATGATTATATCCAAGTCAGGCCCAGAGACATTTTTGAAGAGGTTTACAAAAATACTATTTTACAAGCCACAAGGCATAACTTCAATAATACTAAAATCAATGTGCAGGTCAATATCTACAAGCTGAAGTTGATGGAGGATTGGATAGAGACGTACTTGAGTTTGTGGTGAAAGGTGAAGTGGTTGCTTACAGGTGTATGGCAAAGAAAGTAACTTACTTGTACCCTTTCACTACAGCATTAGGAGATTCAAAGGGTCAAGAAGGAAGACTCAAGCAAATTAATGACCAGTTGGGCTTCGGTAATATCACGGGACAGATTCCAAAATCAATTTTCAATTTGGGTTCACTCTCGTACTTGTAATATGCAATTCCTAAGTAATTACCATGGGTTTCGTAGCATGATTTCATAAATGGTTCAAAGCAGTTTTGTTTTTCTCAAATTTCAAGTTTCTTGGAAATAACAAACTTAGTGGTACTCTACCATGTTTGCAGAAGAATGACTTACCTTGCTTTTATAATCTTACCTGAAAAAGAAGTGAAGGGCATCTTATGTTTTTACCCATGTTTTTCTTTTCATGCGTACATAGGACTCTTATCTTCTTAGCTTCCATTTTCTGTTTCAGACACCGACAATACACGCTTCATATTTAACTCACCCCTCACCTCCTTTCCTATCCATTATAAATTGCCTATATCCTTTCTCCCCTTTACTGCCATTGCTTCTTTTCTTCAAAGGGAAAAGCTTTGTGATTTTGTCACCATTCTTCTTCTATTCCTTGGTCTACTACTATGTCATGGAGGAACAGTAACAGCTTTCAAGAGCCAAGACGGATCAGAGGAATGGGGATATGTACAAGTCAAACCCAGTAAGTCAAATGCATTAGAATTCTGTAATTTCCATAACGGTGTTTATTATACTACAGAATAAAGAATATTTTTTATTTTTTTGCATCTTTTGAGTGTGTGAAAAAGTAATCTAGAGTGAACAATAATTACATTACTTTGTTACTTTATTGTGTTTTCACAGAAGCACACATGTTCTGGTGGCTTTACAGGAGTCCCTACAGAGTTGAAGATCTCTCCAAGCCATGGCCAATCATTCTCTGGTTGCAGGGAGGACTTGTAAGTATTCTTAGATTGGGTTGTAATCTGAATTATGAACAAGAACAACAACCCCATATTCTGAATTTCTGAATGAGATTTTCAAACATTGTACAGGGTGCTTCAGGAGTTGGGATTGGAAATTTTCAAGAGGTTGGGCCTTTGGACACCAATTTGAAGCCACGGAATTCCACATGGTTGAGAAAAGCAGGTCTCCTCTTTGTGGTAACTCAGCCATATTTGAAGCAGTTTATTCCAGTGCTTTTTGTTTACTTTCTCTTCTCAGGTTCTTTTCACTTTGTGATTCTCATCACTCAATGGTTTTGATGTTATAACACAGGACAATCGTCGGAACGGGGTAGAGTTATGTGGAGGATGACAAACTCTTTGTGAAAACAGATGATGAAGCAGCCACTGACTTGACTACGTTGTTAATTGAGATATTCAACAACGATGAGAGCTTCCAAAAGAGCCCTATGTTCATAGTGGCAGAGTCTTATGGTGGCAAATTTGCTGTCACTCTTGGATTATCTGCTTTAAAAGCTATTGAAGACTAGAAATTGAAGCTTAAACTTGGAGGTAGCCCTTTCTTGAATTATATCATCTGTCAGATTCCAGATAGGTCTTCAATTCATGATGATTGAAAACATTTCTGACTTATGAATGGGGTTAACTTGTTAATTTCTTTCTTATTAGGAAATGATGGATCCTTTATATTAAATAAATATCTTTAGGAAAGAAGAACTCCAAGAAATGTACGATATTGAGTAACTTTTTCTTGTGTAGGTGTGGCATTAGGAGACAGTTGGATCTCCCCAGAAGATTTTGTGGTATGTAGTCGAATTTCTTTCCCACCAGTTCATGTAGTTGAACTATCATATTATTGTCTTTCATATTGAATCCATCATTGCAGTTCTCATGGGGTCCTCTTCCTAAAGACCTCTCACGACTTGACGACGATGGACTACAAAAATCAAACAGGTAAATCTTTTTACCATCTTCTCAAATAGAAACAAAATTTACAGCAAAAAGTATTATTTTATTGGATGGCCATTATCTAACAAACCCATTTTAGAGATCAGTATAGCTCAAAAGATCAAGCAGCAACTTGAGGATGGTAAATTTGTTGATGCAACCAACTCATGGGGTGAACTTGAGTCCGTGATTGGCGATAGCAGCAACAATGTGGTACTATAATTTTCATTCAACATCTTTCTATCTCTTAAATCAAATGATTTCTCTTTCTATCCCACAATGCACCAAAGTCTGTACTACTGCTCCTTAGAAGTTTTATTATTATTAGATTAACTTTATAACAGTTACAACTAGGTGTTATAGACAAGTCTTCCAAGCAAAAAGGCAAGTAGCTAACACTATCAGGTGATTGCATATATTTATACACACATATGCGCCCCTTTTATAACAAGCCAAGCATGGGTTTATCTGTAGTATAAAGTATTGAAAATGGTTTCTCTGGTTGCAGATTCAGCTTTGATGTTTGCTTCTCATGGGAACCAGATTGGACTAGTGAAGCTCCTTGACAAGGACTGGACAATAACTTCTCTTGAAAAACTAGAGCAGGAAATCAATGTGAATTGAGGCCAATCAGATTCTTGTCCATGCAAAAACAAATTCTTAGTTGCTAACATATTTTTGGGAATAAAATGGTAACATGATTTTTTTTATATATATTTTATTTAACTTTGTTGCATTACTTGTAATTGTATAAGTTAGTGAGAAGTCTACTTACAAATTGTAATAGTACTTAGTGGTATGCATAGGATATTGTAATTATTTCATATACTTTTAATTATTTTGATATTTTTAATAATTACTTGGATAATTATAATGATTGATGATTTATTGTGATTTTTGATAAATTTTGATTTTGGATAATTATATGCATAGAAAAATAGATATTTTTTTTATAAAATGAAGGCGTCTAGTTGTGACAAATTTTAACCACATGTTTAATTTTTTTTAAATATTTTTTAAATATTAGATCACGCAATTTAGAGATAAAAAATTTAATTTCATCTCTAATTTAGGATCAGAAATAGAGACTAATATCGAATAGTGACAGAATTTTAAAATTTAATCCGTAAAAAATTCCTCTCTAAATTAGAGATGAAATTAAATATTTTTTATTTAACAATCAAATCATTTATAAAAATGAATTAATTTTTTCTAATTTCATTTTTAAATATATAGAAATGAAATTTTTATATTTAAAGATAAATTTTTTTGTCTCTAAATGTTATTTTTAGTAGTGAATTTTGATTTCAAAATGTTTTCTATTTAGTTCAAATACTGAGTATTCAATTTCAAAATTTTCAATAAATTAAATATTAAAGATAAAAAAGATTATTTTAAATACATAACAAGTATCCTAACAAAATTTATTAAATATTTGGTGCTTATTCATAATAATACCCCAACGACACAATCCGTCAATTCCTTCCCGAGTGGACTCACTTTTCAGAGTGAAAACTGACAACAAAAATCAAAAGAAAATGGAACTGACATATTTCTTTTCCCCTTACAATTATGGAAAAGAATAACAGGTTTGTATATATATAACATGTATGAAGTTTCCTTTAACATTTCGAAACTTTAATGTTTCACAAACACATCGGTTTGACCTATCTGAGAATGATTTATAATTAAAAATAATAATGTCGATTGATCTGTGTAGATGATCTTACTTAATGAAAAAAGAGTTTGTTGCTCTTGTGCATCTAGTCTAGTATAATAAAAGTTGAAGACACAAGGTACAGGGATTCAGATTCAATATTCTTGGTTCTTTCCTAGCTTTTTCTCGTTTTTATTTTTTGTTTTTTCGTGGGTTTAACTTCCCTAGCTTTTTTTAATAACTGTATTTTTGGTCCTTGGAACACAACCGAAGATTTTGGTCTTTGAATAGATTGCAATGTCTGATTTAATCCTTCAATGTTTTAAACAAACTTTGGTCCCTAAATGCTTTGCCAGGTGCTTTGTAGATATTAATCAACTCAGACCAACCATTATTACGCTTCCCCCCACTACAGGCCTAAAAACAACTTCATACCTGGTCCCTACAATGCCAATGCGGGGTCGAACCACTTCAATCCATTAGCCAATTATCATAGGAATTGTTTAAACAAAAAATTTCAGATTTCCAATTACTATGGGAAACGAGGTAAGCTCCGCCTTGGAGAAGAAAACATTAAGGGCATTTAAAAACATTTTAAATCCAATTACAGCATTAGGGGCAAGATGGGCAACTTCAACAAGTTCTGATCTTTTTCACCTTACCTCTAACAACTAGCAGGTAACTCATCCAAACCACTCATTAATTTCCTATTATACCAACGGTTTTTTGCACTTAGTGCATCATTACAGGTAATGGAATCTAACCATTGAGTTATTTTATTACAAAATCAACTATGATGAAGTAATAGAGCATCCATGCGTATCCATGGGTGATGGTCTGACTAGAGTCACACGTGTTATTAATGACTTTAAATTGAAGAGCAAACGAAATAGGCAATATGTAACGCTATCATCACTTAGCCTTCTTGTATGCAGGGACCTCCTCCTTGACTTCGTAATTGGAGCAACCCTCATCTTTTGATACAGGTATCGTACGCCCACGCTTATGAGTAATAGGACCGCCTTGAGTAGCAGCAACCTAAATTTTATTCAGTAACCAATTGCTCAACAGTAGTATCAATTCAAATTAGTCACAGACTCACAGCAAAAAAATCAATTTAAATACATAAAAAAACACAATATAATCAATTTAAATGTTTCAAACTTGAATCTTACTTTAAAAATATTTAAATTATACTCTTAGATTCAAGTTCATATATCTTTCTGTAACAGAACTGATAGGCCCAATGGATAATTTAGCAGAATTGGGCCAGCAAAACACACAAGTGGAACATCAGTTAGTTGCTGACAAGGACATGCAGGAAGTTAGAAGGAGCCAGAGGTCTAGGATGGTAAATTCCAGGCTGAGAGAATTTGTGTGGAATCAGGAAGGATATAAGAAAAGGAATTAGTTAGAGAGTGGGGTGAAGTTTGTTGTGTGAATGCTTATTTTCTCCCCTCCTCTGATTCTGTTATTCCCCATCACGTTTTCCTTCTTCTTCTTCTCTGTGAAGTGCTGTATCTGATAGCATCCTTTCTCTCACGGAATATTTGATAATAATACCATTACAGAGAGTACTATCCAGTTACATTGTGCAAGTGTGTTGAGTTCTTTTACTTCCATTCTGTTATTCGACACTGTAACCATTACATTGGTGCTTTCATTGCCACCATGGCCGACAACACCAGAATGAAAGAATTGCAGGCTGAAAAAGTAAAAAAGATAATGGAACTGATAGATAAAAGAGATAAAGATTATGCTATTTGATTGGAAAGAAGTAAAGCAGTGCAAAATGCACGTTTTGATCGAGCTAAAGCAACTTCAAATGACAGATTTGAAAGAACAGAGGCTGCTCTATAGACTTTGATTAAGAACTCACGACATCGCATGGTGGTTCGAACTCAAGTCCTGAAACTCATTATAATCAAAGGCAACTATTTCAGGTTCGAAACATTAAGTTGGCAACTATTTCAGGTTCAGAGGTTTTACAATGGATTTTTAAAGCTGAGCAGTTTTTTGACTACTATAATACACTGGATGATCAGAGACTACAAATTGCTGCAATTCATTTAGACAAGGAGGTAGTTCCTTGGTTCCAAATGATGAACAGAAATCAACCATTTCAAACCTGGCAGAATTTTGCTAGGTCCTTGGAATTGGAATTTGGCCCATCACCCTATGAATGTCCTAGATCTACTTTGTTCAAATTGACTCAAACTGGATCTGTTAATGAATTTTATCATGAATTTACTGCTCTTGCTAATAGAACATACGGATTAAGCTCTGATGCCCTGCTAGACTGTTTCATCAGTGGCCTTAAGCATGATATTCAAAGAGAGGTGATAGCTCAGGGTCCTATATCGATAATAAAAGCTGTATCTCTAGCCAAATTATTTGAAGACAAATACCAATATAAGCTTAAATCACAATATTTTCCTCAACCTACAAGATATCGGACTACCCAACCATACTCAAACACTACTCAACAAACCAAAAACAGTACCTTAACTACACTCCACCATATAGACCTAATCTTCAACCAAACAGAAACTCCAATATTAAGAAAATGTCAGCAGCAGAAATGCAAGTCCGGAGAGAAAAAGGCCTTTGTTACACGTGATGAGAAGTTTAACCCTACCCATAGATGTCCTAATAAGCATTAGTTTATATTGCAAAGTGAAGATGATGACAGTCCTCAAATTGAACCTGATCCACCTGATGATTCCACCATCACAGAGATTGTACAAGATGCTGAACATCATCTATCTTACAATGCATTGAAAGGGGCAAATGGTTTAGGTACTACGAAGTTTACTGGTCAAATTAATGGAATGAAAGTGCGGATTCTGTTAGATAGTAGCAGTAGTGACAATTTTCTGCAACCTAGAATTGCACACTTTCTTAAACTGGCTATTGAACCTGCACCCCAGTTTCAAGTATTGGTAGGCAATGGGAGTGCTTGGACTGCTGAAGGATGTGTCAAGCAACTACAAGTTACAGTAGTGCAGGGTCATGTTCTGCAGTTACTTGTGTATTTACTGCCAGTAGCAGGAGCAAACTTGGTGCTAGGAGCACCTTGGTTAGCTACACTAGGACCTCATGTAGCTGACTATAGTGCTCTAACATTTAAATTCTTCCTCAATGGTCAGTTTATTACCCTGCATGGGGTTAAACCAGAAGGGCCAATGCCAGCTCAGTTTAATTAGTTGAGAAGAATGCATAACACCCATGCTATAGCTGAGATGTTCATAGTACAGATCCAAGTACCTGATCATCCCAAGGACCAACTGCTCGACCTTGCAGATGACTTGGATCTAGAATTAGCTATATTACTCCACACTTATAGAGTGGTATTTGACAAGCCTACAGGGCTACCACCAGAAAGGGAACACAACCACTCAATTCCACTGTTTGAAGGAGTTGCTTCAGTGAAGGTGAAACCTTATAGGTATCCTCAGAGCCAAAAAAATCAAATTGAATTAATGGTGCAAGAGATGTTAGAGGAAGGAATTATTCAACCAAGCAATAGTCCAATCCAATTTCTTCACCAATTCTTTTGGTTAAGAAAAAAGATGGCACTTGGAGATTTTGCACGGATTATAGAGCATTAAATGCTATTACTGTGAAGGACAGCTTTCCAATGCCGACAATAGATGAATTCTTGGATGAGCTACATGGAGCACAATACTTTTCGAAGTTGGATCTCAGGTCAAGCTATCACCAGATTTTGGTGAAACCAGAAGATAGATGCAAAACAGCTTTCAAGACACATCAAGGCCACTATGAATGGCTAGTTATGCCATTTGGTCTTACAAATGCCCCAGCTACATTCCAAAGCTTAATGAACAAAGTTTTCCAATAGTAGTTAAGGAAATCTGTTTTGGTGTTCTTTGATGATATTTTAGTATATAGTCAAGATTGGCTTTCACACTTGTACCATTTGGAAACTGTGTTTAGCATACTACAACAGCATAAACTCTGCAAAATTGTCCAAATGCTCATTTGGACTGCAGCAAGTGGAGTATTTGGGACTTTTGGTATCTGGTATAGGGGTAGCTATGGACAAGAATAAAGTGGCAGCAGTGCTCGAGTGGCCAAAACCTAAAACAGTAAAACAATTAAGAGATTTTTTGGGGTTGGCATGATACTATAGAAAGTTCATAAGAGGGTATGCTTCTATTGCAGCTCCTCTAACTAATTTGCTCAAGAAGGAGAATTTTCAGTGGGACAAAACAGCAAAGACAGCTTTTGATAACTTAAAACAAGCAATAACAGCAGCACCAATACTGGCTCTACCAGATTTTTCTAAGCCCTTTGTACTGGAAATTGATGCTTCAGGGACTGGTATAGGGGCTATTCTCAGTCAAGAGAATCATCCAATAGCTTATTTCTCCAAAAGATTACTACCTAGAACGCAAAAACAATCTGCATATGTCAGGGAATTATATGCTATCTCAGAAGCTATGGCCAAGTTCAGACATTATCTTTTGGGGCACCAATTTGTTATTAAAACTGATCAGAAAAGTTTGAAAAACTTAACAGATCAAGCTATACAAACACTTGAACAACAAAATTGGTTACACAAATTTTTGGGATATGACTTCAGAATTGAGTACAAGCCTGGCAAGGAGAATGTAGCAGCAGATGGTTTGTCTAGGTCCTTCCTATTAGCTTGGTTTGAACAGAAAGTGGATTTTCTGGAAAAATTGAGATCAACAATTGTAACTGATTCACAATACTCTATCGAACTAGAGTTGTGCAGACACAATAAACAATCCAATGGTAACTTTACACTGAAAGATCAGCTGCTATACTGGAAAGGGAGGTTAGTCATACCTGCTAAACATGATCTGATTAAGGATATTCTAATTGAATACCACTCATCTCCAATTGGAGGTCATGCAGGAGTGGCAAGAACAATTGCAAGAATTAAAAGCCAATTTTTCTGGCCAGATATGAAAAAAGACATTACAGAATTTGTGCAAAGTGTGCTGTGTGTTAGCAAGCTAAGTCACTAAACTACTCTACAGGGGGGTTATTACAACCATTGCCAATCCCGAATCAAATATGGGAAGATTTGGCAATGGATTTTATTACAGACATGGATATACTGTAATCATGGTGGTAGTGAACAGGTTGTCTAAATATGCACATTTCTCTGCATTAAAAACAGACTACTCTAGTAAACAGGTGGCTGAAGAATTTATGACTACCATTGTGAAGCTTCATGGCATGCCAAAGACCATAGTGTCAGATAGAGACAAGGAATTTACAAGTAGATTTTGGAAACATCTATTTAAGCTACAAGGTACAACGTTGGCTATGAGCTCTTCTTATCATCCCCAATCAGATGGGCAATCTGAAGCTTTAAACAGGTGCCTCAAAATATATCTCAGATGCTTTACCTATTACAATCCAAGAAGCTGGTTTAAAGTGCTACCATGGGCTGAGTATTGGTATAACACTGCATTCCACAATAGTGCAGGTATGACATCTTTTAAGGTGGTGTATGGAAGGGAACCACCAAATTTAACTAGATACTCAGCAGATCCTAATGATCCACCTAGAGTACAGGAAGCCTTGCAACAAAGGGATTCTATTTTGAGCCAACTTAAAGTGAATCTTTTGAAAGCACAACATCACATGAAAATTCAAGTAGACAGAAAAAGAAAAGATATTCAGTTTCAGATTGGTGAATTAGTGCTAGTTATGTTACAAACTTACAGACAACAATCCATGGCATTAAGAAAGAATCAAAAGCTAGGTATGAAGTATTTTGGTCCTTTTCCAATAATAGAGAAGTATGGTCCAGTTGCTTACAAACTCCTTCTGCCTCCTACTGCAAAAATACATCCTATTTTTCATTGTTCACTTCTCAAACCATTTAAAGGTGATATTGCTCAACAGTACATTCCCTTGCCATTGTTAACCAACGATCAGGGTCCTATTTTGAAACCAATTCGGATTTGGAAGCAAAGAACAATTCTAAAGGGTAATCAACTGATTCCACAGCTCTTGGTTCAATGGGAAGGATTGGATATTAAAGATGCAACATGGGGAGACAGAAGCATAATGGAGCAGAATTATCCTAATATAAACCTTGAGGACAAGGTTTCAGAAAATGGGGAGGGTAATGTAACAGAACTGATAGGCCCAATGGATAATTTAGCAGAATTGGGCCAGAAAAACACACAAGGGGACCATCAGTTAGTTGCTGACAAGGACATGCAGGAAGTTAGAAGGAGCCAGAGGTCTAGGATGGTAAATTCCAGGAAGGATATGAGAAAAGGAATTAGTTAGAGAGTGGGGTGAAGTTTGTTGTGTGAATGCTTATTTTCTCCCCTCCTCTGATTCTGTTATTCCCCATCACGTTTTCCTTCTTCTTCTTCTCTGTAAATTGCTGTCACTGATAGAGTGATAGCATCCTTTCTCTTAAGGAATATTTGATAATAATACCATTACAGAGAATACTATTCAGTTACATTATGCAAGTGTGTTGAATTCTTTTACTTCCATTCTGTTATTCGTCACTGTAACCATTACACTTTCTTTTTGTTCTTGTTGGATTCAAATGCATATATTTTTTTACTGGTTTTTTCTTTTTAAACCTTTTTGTTGACGTCAAATAAAAAAATTATAAAAAAATATTTTTGTACTTTATATTCTAAAACTTTTATATTTCTTTGGAAGGTGTGGTTAGTACTGATTTGTTTTGTAGGTGTTATATTAAATTTTAGTGGGGATTTTTTTCTGGACCAAATTGCAAAATTTCCGTTTTTTTTTTTTTTGTGACTAGACTCCACACAGGTTAGGGAAAGACTCTACGCTGGGGTGAGACCAAAGGATGCCCCACAAGGGACCCCATGGAAAAGGAGAGGAGAAAGAGATGAGAGTATATTGGCAAGAATCGAATCCTGGTAAACTCTTTGCAACAATGCGGTATTTACTTCCAACTGACCTGCTCACCATTTCTCCCTTCACCAATCTTAGCCCTCCCAGTCTTAAAACAATTAATCAACGGTTGGAAAGGTTGAAGTATGGATGCACCAACAATTGTGTGAGTGCATTGTAAATGCTTCCCAAGGCAACAGCCAAAATGCGATTAAAACCCATGAAACAAATCCTCAATCTATGAAACCCTAACTAACCCCCATTACTACAATTAAACAACCAAACAAAATAAGATCCAACAGCTACTGGATTTTGAAGAATCCGGTCTGACCCGTCGGGTCTAGTTAAAGCAGGGGTTGGTTGGAGAAGTTACCAGAAAAAGAAAAGGAGAAGTACCTTCTCCGCATTTGAATTTGCTCTAAGAGCAGCAATAGCCTTGTCAGCAACAGTAACAATAGCATTATTAGCATTTTTGGCAACAGCAGCAATAGCATCAACAGCAGCATTGGCAGGAAGACCAGAAGCAGCTGCAGCTGCACTTGCACTTGCACTTGCACTTGCAGCTGCATAATTATCGTTCATCTGATCAATCCGCCACCCCACGTCGGCAGCAGGAGCAGGGGTATTCACCGACCTCGACCTCTCAACATTTTCGACGGGGGTATCACCCATTTTAAAGATGTGATACTTCGGATCATGGTTGCTGGGCTGGTTACTGTCTGACATCTTGGTAAACGTATTTCTGTTGTTGGCTGATGAAAAGTAAAGTTTTCTCAGTACTGTTTTGTGTTTCTCCCACACCCAGAAATACACTACATACAATGTGAAGGGGGAACAGCAAATGAACCTAACAATCAAAAGCCAAGATATTTCTGATTATAATATGTTATTCGGAGTTGCTCCATGGGTTACACCATAGACTAATGGCCGCCGAAAGAGAAAATGGAAAGAAATAGTGGCGATTTTCTCTTACCCTTCTGCATCTATAAATCTATTTATCGTAACATGGAAACTATTTGGAGTTTACTGTAGCTTTCCTGTTGCATCCACGTGGCCGAATTATAAGGATTTATATCCCACATTCCAGTTTTGTGTGTTGACTAGCACGTGTGAAAAGAGAAGTTTAAAAGGGACGTTTTTAATACGTGCTGAAGAAGCTTGCCAGTAGATGATGCAATGAGGTATAATGCCACCCACAATATCTTAAGCATGTTATTGTAAATAGATTTAATTTAATATATTTAATAAATAAAACATACTTTATCATATTTTTTTTTTTCATTATTTCTGAGAAAATTCACTCCTTATTGTATAGAGATTGATCAGTGTAAAATATGATTGGATTTAGTACGTTATTTTTCAGCTTTTATTTTAAATTTTTAAATTTTATATTTAATTATTATATACTCTCTAATACTCATAGCTACATATCTTTCTTATAGAAATTATAAATGGATATTTATGATTAATATGTGAGAAGTACTTTATCCTGTCTTTGCGCCTAATATATGAAAATGTGTATATAATGTAAATAATAAAATAAAAATAAGAATAAAATTAATAATGTAATTAATAAGAATTTGTAGTCATTATTTTCTTTATTAAAAGAAATTATCTTACATGGATAAAATTTATCTTTAATAAATTCAATTCATGTTAAAATTTATTTTATTAATATATATATTTATATTCAATGATACCTATGAGTACTCTTTTCCTCATGAGTTGGACTAGGCCAGCGAGTTGAGCCTTTTTTTAAAATCAAATTTCTTATGTTTTTAACACTAAAATTTTTTATCTACATGTTTTATCATTACATTTTTCTTTTATTTACTTTAAATATTAACAAACATCAAATAAAATTATTTTTGTAATACAAAAATTAATTTATATTAACAAAATAAGAGTAAAATCCTTTAAATATTTTAAAATTTATTAATTAAATAATTAATCACCTGGCCAGCGGTCTGAGACAAAATTAGGCCGACCTACTCTAGTCAAAATTGTTTTTATGCCAATTTTTTTGTCTAACTTATTCATTTTATTAGACTATTCGAGATGAGCCTATTTTGACCCATTTTAACATCTCTGAATAGGACGTATTATGTAACACCCCAAACTTTCTATTTATTAAATAGTAATTTTGACAATTAATGTAATTCTCTTGTTTAGTGATTTACATGCATCTTGTAAAATTATTTTGAATATTTCATCTGTATATTTGATCGTTTTGAGTAATTTGTTCCATGTCAGAAAAATAATAATTTTTGGGCCAAAAAAATTTACGTAATTTAATTTTTACTGTTTAGTCTTAATTAATTTACGTAATCTGATTTGATATTTGTAAATTTTCTAATTTTTGTGATTTTATGTGTGATTTTAAAATTTTTACTGTTTGTGGGCCTCACGAGGTGTATGTGGACTCAGGTGGCCATACATGAGCCTAGGTGGGTCCCGTAAAGTGAAAATTTTTCTACGTATAGAAAAATTTGTACTGTTTAGGCGGAGACAGGGGATCTTACTAAACCTGAATTCAGAAACAGTTTTAGAAAAATTTCCTTTACTATATTTTGTACTGTATTTAATTATCAAATGATAAAAATACAGTAAATATATTCTTTCATGAGGTTATAACAGATAAAAATAAAATTTTATACTGTTAAGTCAATATTGGTGGTTTGGATATCCATCATCGATTTAATTACCATTGGAGATTTAATCTTGATTTAATCAACGATGGAGATTTGATCTTAAAAGTAAATAGGATCAATTATAACCGTTGGATGGAAATTAAATCAAGGGTAGAGATTTAGTCTTATAAATGACTATGACCATTATCAACCATTGGATGTAAAATTAATCAATGGTGGAGATGGATCATTAATGACCATCGGATTTGGATTTAGATCAATGGTGGAGAATTGGTCATAAAAAATGACTACAACCATTTTGGACCCTTGGATGTAAAGTTTGAAGGTGTAATCTTGACCCTTCATTTTGGAGACACATTCAATGGTTAGGATTGCAAGGCAAAAATGATCCAATGGCTCAAATAAAGTTTTCCATCTATAACCTAAACCTAGTAACTATTTTTAATCCAAACCATTCTTTTAATGAATGGTTAGGATGGCTTAAAGTGATGGTTATGAAATTTGTCACATTTGGAGTGCATGAAGAGGGGGGACGATTTGGAGAAGCAAGGAAGAAGGGAGACAATTTTGTATAGGCTTTTTAGGTCAAAGAAAAGGATAAAGACAATAGCCAAGTGTTAAGACCATTTCCTATTGATCATTAATGATCATATTTTTCAAACTTCACTTTACACTTCTCTCCAATGCATGCTACGGCAATATCATTTTGGAAGACCAAGAAAAATTCATTTCTACACTTCATATTATCACTTCTTCACCTTTTCCACTTAAGCTTCAAGAACAAACCAAAGAAAACTCCATTCTCCCTCCCAAAAGAAGACCATTCGGCCAAGCACTCTAATTCTCTCCTCCATCACTCTTTAATTTCATACAACCTAGTTTCTTGAATCCTTACCTTATTCTAAACAACTTTCATGTTGAAGACTTTCTCTAAATCTTCCATCTTGAAGGACTTTTACTAAGATCAAGTTCTAGAGTTTTTGTTAGTGAAGTGTAAGGAAACTTCATTTATTCTTTTCTTTTTCATATTCTAAACCATGTTTGACCCATGGTTCTTCTTATTCAAGCTTGATATACTAATTTTCTTGTATTTGTTTTATGTTTAAGAATTTGTGTTGGTGGAGATCTTGTTCAAAACACAAAGCAACAAGCTTTTTGGTAGTTCTTCAAGAGGTAAGAGGGAGATCCATCTCACCAACCAAGCATGGTGGTGAGAGATAGTTTTATATTTGGTGGATGGTGAATCCATGTGAGGATTCATATCCATGGTCATGTAATAAGTTATGTGTGTTATGTGCTTTGATTATTTTTGCCTATGCTTGATATGCTTTGCATGATTTACTTGTGTATGCATGCTTAGCATGATTTTTATTTGTTTATATGGTATGCTTATAATATGCATGATGATATATGTTGAATATATTATAATGGATGTATGTTGAAATAAGCAAAATTTTGGCTCCAAAGGCCATGGAGGAGGTCACGGTTTTGAACTTCCAAGACTAAAGTTATTATTGAAATTTTTTAAGAACTATGGAGTTCATTTTTAGTCTTTGAACTAAAGTAAATTTCAGATAAGACATCAACCAATTTGGTGTTCACAAAATTATATTTTCATAAATAATAAAATTGAAAGATTTGAGAAGTAAAGAAAATAAACAAAAGAGTTTGTTTTGTAAAAAGAATGCACACAATTTTTGGAGTTGAGTTTTCATGAATTTATTTTGTGTAGAAACAATAATGGAATTTATTTAAGTTAGAAGAAAAATATTTCATGATTCCAATGGTCATCTATAAGGTTTTGATAATTTAGAAAAATGTTTTGATGTTATAAAATATAAGAATTTTCAAATAAGGATTTTTGAAAAGGGAATTAAAGTGTTATCAAGTGAAATTTTCATAAATAAAAGAAAAATGGAGATTGAAGGTGTTGAACTTCAAATTATTTTAAAGAGAATTAATTTTTAGAAGTGATTTAGAAATATAAAAGAAAACGTTTGTAACTTAAATTTACTAACGTAGAATTTATTTATTGGGTTTTGGAAAATGTTAGGAAATTTAAAATTAGAAACAGTAATTAAATCAACTAAATGTGATTTTGTAAAATTAAATCAATAAAAAGTGATTTTGAGAAAATATATTACGGAAAAGATTTTTTTGACTAAGAATAGGAAGAAAATAAAGTAAGAAATTATATTATTGAAAGAAAAGCCCAAAATAATATTTTAAAGTTAAGAAATATTTTACGAAGGGTAAAAACGGTGAAAAATGATTTATGTAACTCAAAAACATAATTTTTAAATTACGCGATCTGAAAAATGTTAAAATATTTCTAAGCAATTTTTAAAGCGTTTAAATATTTTACACGATCGAAATGTTGTAGAAAAATCGCTATGTGATTTAAAAATGAAAGAATATTTTTACGCATTTTAGAATACAGTAAAAAATTGTTACGCAATTTTTAAACGTAATAGAAATGTTACAAATTATTGTTTACGTAATAAAATATTATGTGACCGTAAAAATGTGACAAAAATATTTTGTGAATGAGAAAAATGCAATAATATAAGGTTGCTGTTAATTATACAGTAAACTTTACAGTTAAAAATTAGTATGTGAACACTGTACAAGAAATTGAGCAATTTGCCTATAATTGGCATAAATCCATTTTACGAACGTAAAATAGTATTTGAACTTTGTATGAGAAATTATGTGATTTACCTTTGGTTGGTAATTGGTGCATTACACATACATTGAAAATGGTCCGATGGACTGTATATGGCTAATTGCCTAGGAGAAACGTACACCTCTTGAGTGAGTGCGATACGCGTAGTGTAGGTCACTTGTTGACCTTGGGGGCATCGGGGTGCGGGTTGCTCGCAATGGGCATTTGGTAGCTCTTCTATACCGTGAGTTAGACCGATACAACACACTGATGATCCGGACCGAGACACTATTCTTAATCGAGATCTGACAAAGACTGTCGTGTATGTGCTATATGTGCAAGATATAATTATAGCACTTGGTCTGAAGCACGTGATACCGGCAGATCTTTTCGATCAATTTCTCCGATTTGAGTATTAGCTCAATGGAGTAGGATATTGAGTCTATGTGCGCATGTATGAAACTGAGCATCTATATCTATATGATGGTGTTACTATAATTATTTTGTGATTTAAACAATGATAGTGGCATGATGGTAATTATTATTTTACACTATGATGATAGCATAATTGTGATCATGATATGATATTTTTGCATGATATGTTGTTTGTATTATCTCTGTGCTATCATGTTGGTATTAGCGCAGGTGATCTCACCTCTTTGTATATATATTTGTATATTGTATTTATAATTAGGTGAAGACGTTGAGAAAGAAATGGTACAAGAAGGAGAAGAGGAACTACTTCTCACATCAGGGAACGCAGAATTCTGACAGTATGACGTCAAGAGCCAGTTTCTTCGTATATGTACGTCTACAATTTCACGGAGGAGCTGGAGAATGGAGGACAAGTCCCGATGAGCGAAGACTTATTTACGAGGGGTACCTGACTGTTAGTATTAGTAGACTGTTTCGTGGAGATCCATTTTTCTGTGTGACTATCTTTGTTCATGTTGAATTTCCTTTGCATATCAGGCGACATTGGGATACTAGAAATTATGTCCCAACTAAAATCAGCATTGTATCGTCAGTCCGGACACCTGTCTGTAGGGCTACTCGTCATAATGGATTCCTACCTGCTGAGGAACCCGAGGAGGACCTGTCTGAGGGGTCTTCTACTTAGTTAAACTTAGGCAAGTTTGAATTCTGATATAAACTATGTGTGTAATTATTTAAGTGTGTTTATTGTTCCGAGACATAGTACGTAATAAATAAACTCGACAAAGACTTGTGTAATATGTATATGATGTAAATTATGTGTGAGGTTGTTGTATAATAGTTTTATTTTTCGCTAAGTCTATTTTATTGTTATCCATGAAGAAAGAAAGAAAAAATTTACAACTCATATTTTTATCACAACATCCCATTTTATGACTATTAAGGGTATTTTGGGTAATAAAGTAACATAAATATGACACCCTATGGTGGGTGTTACATTAATTGGTATCAGAGCCCAAGTTAGAGTCTTTTGGGGTTGTGGTTAGGTCTGTCTTGTTTGTGTTGTGTGATTCTCTGTTATTGTTTTCTGAAAAGAAACAATATTGTTTGAAGATTGACCTTACTTTCTTTGTATTGTCCAGTTTGAGTAGAGAAAGTAATGACTAGACGAGGATGTGGACGTGGAAATAATAGCACAGATATGGAACTTAATGGGAATGATAATTTGAACATGGCTGCAGCTGTAGCAGTAATGCAGAGAATGGCGAAAGTGGTTGCACAACAAAATCAACGGGCTAATGAAAATGTGCACAGTTTGTCAGAATTTCGAAGGAATAATCCACCAAAATTTCATGGAGAGTTTGATCTGGAGAAAACTGAACTTTGGATCCAAGAACTTGAAAAGATATTTGATGGTATGGGATGTACTGATGAATGGAAGCTTACGTTGGCAATCTTTATGCTGGTAGGAGATGGTGAACGATGGTGGGCAGGAGCTAGAAGACTGTTGGAAGCCGAAGGAAGGATGGTGACATGGCAACATTTTAAGTAAAAATTTTTGGAGAAATATTTTCCAGCAAGTGTGAGGCATATGAAGGAAATAGAATTTCTGAGCTTACGACAAGGATTGATGTCCGTAAGTGAGTATGCGGCAAAATTTGAAAGTCTGTCTCAGTTTTTGAGATATTTACAGATGATTCCAGATGAGGGCTGGAAATGCAGGAAATTTGAAAAAGGATTAAAGCTGGATATTAAGAGAGCTGTATCGATGTTGGAGATTAATCAATTTCCAACTTTGATTGAAAAATGTCATAAAGTTGAAGAGATTGATCATCAACGTGTGGCAAGAAATAAGAATTTTGGACCTGCAAGGTTCCAAAAAGGGAAGAATAATCAAGCAAATCGCTCTCAGCAAAAGCCGTATGTGAAACTGACAGGAAGTCAAACCAAGAAGCAATTTGTGGGAGGAAGTTCTAGCGGTAATAAGGCAAGTCAAGCTGGGACTCCTATTCGATGTTTCAAATGTGGAAAGGATCATCTCACGAAGGATTGTCAATATAAGGAGGTTGTTTGTTTTAAGTGTGGACAACATGGACATTTCTCCAAAGACTGTGATCAGATAAAGAAGGAATCCTCTATGGGAAATGTTTGAACTGCAAGGCCACAGGCAGGTGGTCGTGTCTATACAATGAGTGGAGAAGAAGCTGCTAAATCTGAGGACTTGATAATGGAGGAGGGTATTATTGAAGGTAATCCTTTAACCATACTCTATGATTCAGGAGCAACACATTCTTTCATTGCATGTGATTGTGTTGAGCGTTTGGGATTGACTGTGACTGCATTGCCATATGATCTGAGTGTTGCTACTCCTACTGATAAGTCTGTAGTTACATCAACAGTATGCCTGAATTGTCCTGTCTGTGTTAGGGATAGAATCTTTTATGTGGACTTGATCTGTTTGCCTCTTTCCAAGATTAATGTAATCTTGGGAATGAATTGGTTGTCCTCTAACCATATCCTAATTGATTGTTCGAATAAGACATTAGTGTTTCCTGAGGCTAAGGATCCTAGATTCCTAACGGCTACTCAAGTGGAAGCTTGTTTGAAGGAAGGAGATCATGGGTATCTATTGTTATCTTCTTTAGAGGTGCAAAGTAAAGATGTCTTGAAGGATATTTTCATGGTTAACGAATTTCCTGAAGTGTTTCCTGAAGATATACCAGGACTACCACCGGTAAGAGAAATCGAGTTTGCCATTGATCTTGTGCTTGGAGCTGGACCGATATCTATAGCGTCCTATCGGATGTCGCTGGTAGAATTAGTCAAACTGAAGAAACAGCTAGAGGATTTATTGGAAAAACAATTTGTGAGACCAAGTGTGTCACCTTGGGGAGCTCCAGTTTTATTAGTTAAGAAGAAAGATGGGACTTCACGTCTATGTGTAGATTATCGACAATTGAACAAAATCACGATTAAGAATAAATATCCACTTCCAAGGATAGATGATCTAATGGATCAGTTGCGAGGAGCCGCAATATTTTCTTAGATTGATCTATGTTATGGGTATCACCAGATACGTGTGAAAGTGGAGGATATTCCCAAGACTGCATTCCGGACACGCTATGGGCATTACGAATATCTTGTGATACCATTCGGTGTAACAAATGCACCAGCTATATTCATGGACTTCATGAATAGAATTTTTCGTTCATATTTAGATAAGTTTGTTATCGTCTTTATCGATGACATTTTGATCTATTCTCGAAGTCAGGAGGAACATGCTGAACATCTCAGGGTGGTTCTTCAAATTTTGAAGGAGAATAAGTTATATGCCAAGTTATCCAAATGTGAATTTTGGTTGAATGAAGTTCAATTTTTGGGACACGTGATATCAAAAGAAGGAATTAAAGTCGATGCTTCCAAGGTTGAGATAGTTTTGGAATGGGAAAGACCAAAGACTGTAACAGAAATTCGTAGTTTTATCGGATTAGCTAGTTATTATAGACGGTTCATTGAGGGGTTTTCAAAGATTGCAGGACCTCTTACCTAACTTACACGAAAGAATCAGTCGTTCGTGTGGACTAATGCATGCGAAAAAAGTTTTCAGGAGTTGAAAAGATGATTAACTACTTCACCGGTATTGATTCTACCTGATCCAAACGAACCTTTCGAAGTATATTGTAATGCTTTGTACCAAGGATTGGGTTGTGTACTTATGCAAAACCGTAAGGTGGTGGCTTATGCTTCAAGGCAGTTGAAAAATCATGAGAGGAATTATCCGACTCATGACTTGGAGTTGGCAGCTGTGGTGTTTGCATTGAAAGTATATAGACATTTTCTTTATGGAGCTACGTTCACTGTTTTTAGTGATCATAAAAGCTTGAAATACTTGTTTGACCAAAAAGAGTTGAACATGAGGTAGAGGCGTTAGTTAGAGTTTCTGAAAGATTATGATTTTCAATTGCAGTATCATCCCGGAAAGGCGAATGTCGTAGCAGATGCGTTGAGTAGAAAAATACTTAGTGCTTCTGTTATGATGATCAAAGAAAAGGAGTTGATAGAAGAATTTTGGGATATGCGATTATCTGTGAAATTGACGCCGGGCAAGATGCGTTTAAACATGATCACCATTTCAAATGATTTGATGAATAGAATCCGTGAAGGATAAAACAGTGATCAGTATTTGCAAGAAGCAAAAGAAGCAAAGAGCCAAGGAGTAGTGCTGGAGTTTAACGAAGGTGCTAAGGGAATTTTGAAGTTTCAAGGAAGAGTTTGTGTGCCTAATGATCTAGATCTTAGGAGATTGATTTTGGATGAAGCTCACAGGAGTAAACTGAGTATACATCCAGGAGCCATAAAGATGTACCAGGATTTAAAACAATTATATTGGTGGCAAGGAATGAAGAAAGATGTTGCAGAGTATGTATCATCCTGTTTAGTCTGTCAGAAGGCTAAGGTGGAACATCAAAGACCTTCGGGAATGTTGCAACCTTTACCTATTCCCGAATGGAAATGGGATGACGTAGCAATGGATTTTGTGACGGGACTACCAAAGACTCAAGAGGGTCATGATGCCATTTGGGTAATTATTGATCGGCTTACTAAGTCAGTGCACTTTTTGTCGATTAATATTAAATACTCAATGGAAAAATTGGCCCAAGTGTACATCAGTGAAATTGTTAGACTTTATGGTGTACCATCCAGTATTATTTCAGATCGAGATCCAAGGTTTACATCGAGATTTTGGAATAGTTTACAAGAAGTAATGGAAACAAAGCTACGTCTAAGTTCTGCTTACCATCCACAAACAGATGGTCAGTCAGAAAGAACAATTCTGTCTCTAGAAGATTTATTGAGAGCTTGTGTACTGGAGCAAACTAGAGGCTGGGATGAATTCTTACCATTGATAGAATTCACATACAATAACAGTTTCCATTCAAGTATAGGGATGGCACCCTATGAGGCATTATATGGGAGGCGATGCAGAATACCGTTGTATTGGTATCATGACGGTAAGAGTGCTATGTTAGGACCAGAGATTGTTCAACAGACAACTGAGAAAGTGAAGATGATTCAAGATAAAATAAGAATGAGTCAAACTCGGCAAAAGAACTATGCTGATAAAAGGAGAAAATCTCTTGAGTTTGAAGAAGGTGACCATGTATTTTTGCTAGTGATGCCTATGACAGGTGTTGGACGAGTGCTTAAGTCCAAGAAGCTCACTCCAAAGTTTATCAGACCATATCAGATTTTACGTCAGGTAGGTCCGGTGGCATATCAGATTGCATTACCACCTTTTCTGTTAAATCTTCACAATGTATTTCACGTATCACAACTATGGAAATATATTTCTGATCCTACTCATGTTATCAAGCCAGACACAGTATAGTTGAAGGAAAATTTAACCTATGAAACTTTTCCAGTAAAGATTGAGGATCGAAAGATAAAGCAACTTCGAGGTAAGGAAATTTCATTAGTTAAAATTATTTGGGATGATAGAAGCGGGGAAGCTACATGGGAACTAGAAGAAAAGATAAAAGAATAGTATCCCTATTTATTCTAAGGATGTGAAATCAAGTTTATCAAGTTTCGAGGACGAAACTTTTGCTAGAGGGGGAGAGTTGTAACACCCCAAACTTTCTATTTATTAAATAGTAATTTTGTGATTAATGTAATTCTACTATTTAGTGATTTACGTATCGTAAAATTATTTTGAATATTCCATCTCGTATATTTGATCGTTTTGAGTAATTTGTTCCGTGTCGGAAAATAATAATTTTTGGGCCGTAGAAAAATTTACATAATTTAATTTTTACTGTTTAGTCTTAATTAATTTACGTAATCTGATTTGATATTTGTAAATTTTCTAATTTTTGTGATTTTATGTATGATTTTAAAATTTTTACTGTTTGTGGGCCCTACGAGGTGTATGTGAGCCCAGGTGGCCATACATGGGTTCAGGTGGATCCCGCAAAATGAAAATTTTTCTACGTATAGAAAAATTTGTACTATTTAGGCGGAAACAGTGAATCTTACTGTATTTTGTACTGTATTTAATTATCGAATGATAAAAATACAGTAAATATATTCTTTCATGAGGTTATAACAGATAAAAATAAAATTCTATACTGTTAAGTCAATATTGGTGGTTTGGATATCCACCATCGATTTAATTATCGTTGGAGATTTAATCTTGATTTAATCAATGATGGAGATTTGATCTTAAAAGTAAATAGGATCAATTATAACCGTTGGATGAAAATTAAATTAAGGGTAGAGATTTAGTCTTATAAATGACTATGACCATTATCAACCCTTGGATGTAAAATTAATCAATGGAGGAGATGGATCATTAATGACCATTGGATTTGGATTTAGATCAATGGTGGAGAATTGGTCATCAAAAATGACTACAACCATTTTGGACCCTTGGATGTAAAGTTTGAAGGTGTAATCTTGACCCTTTATTTTGGAGACACATTCAATGATTAGGATTGCAAGGCAAAAATGATCCAATGGCTCAAATAAAGTCTTCCATCTATAACCTAAACCTAGTAACTATTTTTAATCCAAACCATTCTTTTAATGAATGGTTAGGATGGCTTAAAGTGATGGTTATGAAATTTGTCACATTTGGAGTGCATGAAGAGGGGGGGACGGTTTGGAGAAGCAAGGAAGAAGGGAGACAATTTTGTATAGGCTTTTTAGGCCAAAGAAAAGGATAAAGACAATAGCCAAGTGTCAAGACCATTTCCTATTGATCATTAATGATCATGTTTTTCAAACTTCACTTTACACTTCTCTCCAATGCATGCTACGGCAATATCACCTTGGAAGACCAAGAAAAATTCATTTCTACACTTCATATTATCACTTCTTCACCTTTTCCACTTAAGCTTCAAGAACAAACCAAAGAAAACTCCATTCTCCCTCCCAAAAGAAGACCATTCAACCTAGCACTCTAATTCTCTCCTCCATCACTCTTTAATTTCATACAACCTAATTTCTTGAATCCTTACCTTATTCTAAACAACTTTCATGTTGAAGACTTTCTCTAAATCTTTCATCTTGAAGGACTTTTACTAAGATCAAGTTCTAGAGTTTTTGTTGGTGAAGTGTAAGGAAACTTCATTTATTCTTTTCTTTTTCATATTCTAAACCATGTTTGACCCATGGCTCTTCTTATTCAAGCTTGATATACTAATTTTCTTGTATTTGTTTCATGTTTAAGAACTTGTGTTGGTGGAGATCTTGTTCAAAACACAAAGCAACAAGCTTTTTGGTAGTTCTTCAAGAGGTAAGAGGGAGATCCATCTCACCAACCAAGCATGGTGGTGAGAGATAGTTTTATATTTGGTGGATGGTGAATCCATGTGAGGATTCATATCCATGGTCATGTAATAAGTTATGTGTGTTATGTGCTTTGATTATTTTTGCTTATGCTTGATATGCTTTGCATGATTTACTTGTGTATGCATGCTTAGCATGATTTTTATTTGTTTATATGGTATGCTTATAATATGCATGATGATATATGTTGAATATATTATGATGGATGTATGTTGAAATAAGCAAAATTTTGGCTCCAAAGGCCATGGAGGAGGTCACGGTTTTGAACTTTCAAGACTAAAGTTATTATTGAAATTTTTCAAGAACTATGGAGTTCATTTTTAGTCCTTGAACTAAAGTAAATTTCGGATAAGACATCAACCAATTTGGTGTTCACAAAATTATATTTTCATAAATAATAAAATTGAAGGATTTGAGAAGTAAAGAAAATAAACAAAAGAGTTTGTTTTGTAAAAAGAATGCACACGATTTTTGGAGTTGAGTTTTCATGAATTTATTTTGTGTAGAAACAAGAATAAAATTTATTTAAGTTAGAAGAAAAATATTTCATGGTTCCAATGGCCATCTATAAGGTTTTGATAATTTAGAAAAATGTTTTGATATTATAAAATATAAGAATTTTCAAATAAGGATTTTTGAAAAGGGAATTAAAGTGTTATCAAGTGGAATTTTCATAAATAAAAGAAAAAGGGAGATTGAAGGTGTTGAACTTCAAATTATTTTAAAGAGAATTAATTTTTAGAAGTGATTTAGAAATATAAAAGAAAACATTTGTAACTTAAATTTACTAACGTAAAATTTATTTATTGGGTTTTGGAAAATGTTAGGAAATTTAAAATTAGAAATAGTAATTAAATTAACTAAATGTGATTTTGTAAAATTAAATCAATAAAAAGTGATTTTGAGAAAATATATTACGGAAAAGAATTTTTTTGACTAAGAATAGGAAGAAAATAAAGTAAGAAATTATATTATTGTAAGAAAAGCCCAAAATAATATTTTAAAGTTAAGAAATATTTTACGAAGGGTAAAAACGGTGAAAAATGATTTATGTAACTCAAAAATGTAATTTTTAAATTACGTGATTTGAAAAATGTTAAAATATTTCTACACAATTTTTAAAGCGTTTAAATATTTTACACGATTGAAATGTTGTAGAAAAATTGCTATGCGATTTAAAAATGAAAGAATATTTTTACGCATTTTAGAATACAGTAAAAATTTTTTACACAATTTTTAAACGTAATAGAAATGTTACAAATCGTTGTTTACGTAATAAAATTTTACGTGACAAAAAAAAATGTGACAAAAATATTTTGTGTATGAGAAAAATGCAATAATATAAGGTTGCTGTTAATTATATGATAAACTTTACAGTTAAAAATTAGTATGTGAATACGGTACAAGAAATTGAGCAATTTGCCTATAATTGGCATAAATCTATTTTACGAACGTAAAATAGTATTTGAACTTTGTATGAGAAATTATGTGATTTACCTTTGGTTGGTAATTGGTGCATTACACATACATTGAAAATGGTCCTATGGACTGTATATGACTAATTGCCTAGGAGAAACGTACACCTCTTGAGTGGGTGCGATACGCGTAGTGTAGGTCACTTGTTGACCTTGGGGACATCGGGGTGCGGGTTGCTCGCAATGGGCAGTTAGTAGCTCTTCTGTACCGTGAGTTAGACCGATGCAACACACCGATAATCCGGACTGAGACACTATTCTTAATCGAGATCTGACAAAGACTGTCATGTATATGCTAGATGTGCAAGATATAATTATAGCACTTGGTCTGAAGCACGTGGTACCGACAGATCTTTTCGATCAATTTCTCCGACTTGAGTATTAGCTCCATGGAGTAGGACATTGAGTCTATGTGCGCATGCATGAAACTGAGCATCTATATCTATATGATGGTGTTACTGTAATTATTTTATGATTTAAACAGTGATAGTGGCATAATGGTAATTATTATTTTACACTATGATGATGGCATAATTGTGATCATGATATGATATTTTTGCGTGATATGTTGTTTGTATTATCTCTGTGCTATCATGCTGGTATTGGCGTAGGTGATCTCACCTCTTTGTATATATATCTGTATATTATATTTATAATTGGGTGAAGATGTTGAGAAAGAAATGGTACAAGAAGGAGAAGAGGAACTACTTCTCACATCAGGGAACGCAGAATTCTGACAGTATGACGTCAAGAGCCAGTTTCTTCAGATATGTACGTCTACAATTTCACGGAGGAGCTGGAGAATGGAGGACAAGTCCCGATGAGCGAGGACTTATTTACGAGGGGTACCTGACTGTTAGTATTAGTAGACTGTTTCGTGGAGATCCATTTTTTCTGTGTGACTATCTTTGTTCATGTTGAATTTCCTTTGCATATCAGGCGACATTGGGATACTAGAAATTATGTCCCAATGGAAATCAGCATAGTATCGTCAGCCCGGACACCTGTCCGTAGGGCTACTCGTCATAATGGATTCCTACCTGCTGAGGAACCCGTTTGAGGGGTCTTCTACTTAGTTAAACTTGGGCAAGTTTGAATTCTGATATAAACTATGTGTGTAATTATTTAAGTGTGTTTATTGTTCCGAGACATAGTCTGTAATAAATAAGCCTGACAGCACTTGTGTAATATGTATATGATGTAAATTATGTGTGAGGTTGTTGTATAATAGTTTTATTTTTCGCTAAGTCTATTTTATTGTTATCCATGAAGAAAGAAAGAAAAAATTTACAACTCGTATTTTTATCACAACATCCCATTTTTTGACTATTGAGGGTATTTTGGGTAATAAAGTAACATAAATGTGACACCCTACGGTGGGTGTTACATATTAATGCATGGTTAAAGGCCTCCAGATCATTCTATTTGGACTAATAACCATTGACCATTGATTATGTCCAATTTTAAAAATACGGTGAGATGTTTTAATTAGAAAAAAAATCAAACAAATGCAATAAGTTTTACTCTGACTTTCATGTTTTACAAGAAAATAGACTAATATTAGGTAGCTTTTTTTTTTCCTAAACCTACTCTACCATTTGCTTGTTATATCTATCTTTCTACATGATGTCTTTCTACCATGAGGCTTGGAGGGTTAAGGCCCATATTGTTCGCATGTGGCTGCTGCCCTTTCTGTCCCTACTGCAATGGAGATGGTTTTAATGGATGAGTTTGTAAGAGTTTCACTTTCTTTTTATGAGCTTAATTTGTTGTTATTATACTTTTTAAAGTTTTTTTTGTGGTGATACAGGGCTGTAAGATGCAAGCAACTATCAAGAAGATGCTGATCTATAAATTTAACCCTATATTAGTGAAGGGTGGTGTCTACCAATTTGCATACTTCAGTGTCACCAAATACTGGATTTTACAGAACTACAAAGCATGAATTTTGCCTTATTTTCCAGTTCAAGACCATTGTGAAGCCATGTGATTCTGTGATGATTCCTTTACATGGATTTACATTTACTCCTTTAGAGGAAGTTATCCACACTGATCCTGAATATCCATTTTTAGTTGGTAATATCTTATATCTTATACCAATTCTGATATTCATATTTTATAATTTAGTAGTTATTTGTTTTGTAACTTTGTTGATATTTTATTCACTGATATTTTCCTTTGTGAAGATGTTATTGGCTTGCTGACAGGAGTTGGGATTGAAAAAGTATATGAAAAGGATGGCAAGATGACTAAGATGATAGTATTGAGATATTTGTCGAGGAGTAAACATTTTGACCTTGGGATGTCGTGTTTTCTATAGATGATTAAGTCTAATGTTTTTCCTTCATGGAGTAGAGTATTTAAATTTAATTATTGTCATTCTATCTTTTATATTGATGTCATTTTTTAATGTGATGTTGAATCATGTGAAGCTCGAGTGTGCTCTTTTTAGGAACTATGTGGATGAGCTTAACGACTTTATTGCTAATGGAAATCTTAATCATCCTGTTGTTGCTGTACAATTTGCCAAAGTGAAGAGTTTTAAATATTTATCTGTAATGGAATCTAATTGTAGTTGATTTGTTTGATTTTACTTAGATTGTGTTCCATTAATTTTTTTTTTTTGCCAATGATTAGGCAATATAGTTATTTAGAATGTTCTTTACACAAACAGAATTCTGTTTAATCCAGACATAGCAGAGGCTACTGCCCTCAAGGGATAGTAAAAATATTTCTTTTTTAAAGTGTTTATTATTTTCATTATTCTTCTTTTTGAATCCTACGGCTGTTGTGTGTGCAAGATTATTGAAGACAACATTTTGGGTTTACAGAATGTACCAGTGTTGGGTGATAGTGCTCAGTATTCAATTCATGATGATTTTATGGAATTGAATCTTGGAAGGACTATTCAGCAACTGATTGACTGTATTGAGGTTATTATTACTATTAATAGTAGTTTACTATTTTTCTAATTTGGATATATTTTGAATGTAATGTTCAAAGTTATTGAAAGTTAGTTAGTTTATTTTCTGTCAGGAAAGGTTCTACATTGTTTTGGCTACTATCAAAGAGGTCATTAAGGATAAGGATTGGTTTTACCCTGCATGCAGGTGTAATAAAGTTGTGGTAGCTGACTCGGGCATGTATTATTATGATCATTGCTTTTGTCATATAGTGAACGTTGTCCCAAGGTATTTATTTATAGTTACAAATTTATTTAGATTTACTAATCTGAAGTTAATTTTGGATTGTATTATGTACTGCAAATTAATATATATTTTTCTTGACATATTATACTGTGTTTGAATTTCATATATAGGATCAAACTGAGGGTTTGTGATAACACTACAAGTGCGGTCTTTGTTCTTTTTGACCGCGATGGTTATTATATGCTGAAAAAGTCATGCCCCGATATGGTTGCTGAGCTGAAGAAGGTCTTCTTTTAGCCTATATATTGTTGCTTTCTTGTGATTGAGATCTTTATGTTACATTTTATTTGTCCACTTCTACATTTGAAATATTCTTTATATTGTTAGCTATTTCTGAGTTGTTGTGTTTTGTATTTTTTATTAGCCTGGAGTTGTGTGCAACTATCCATCTAAGTTTGATAGCTGGGTAGGGAATACTTTACTCTTCAAAGTTGAGATCAAGGGTGGCTCATCGTCTACATTTGATAGTTCCTACACTGTTAGGAGGGTATGTGACGATGAGACAGTGCTCAATCTTTTTGGCTTCGATGGTTGTAGCTTCACTCATGACAAGGTTGTGAATTCTTTTTATTTTTTTGCTTATTAAGGATTGATATAGTAGTTAGTTCTTTATTGATATGTGTTTACATGTTGTTTATGGAAATAATCATTTGTTTAAATTTTTTACATTTGCTTTGTTAACGAAGGATGTTTTCCCAACTTCATTTACCAAGGTCTTCAACTTGAAGCATGATGGATTTGATGATATAGTTGTGCTGGGGAAGGTATCTTTATTCCTTAAGTTATGTTCACTTTCAATATGGTATTCTTTAATGGTCAGTGGTTACTTATTGAATTTATGCTTTTACTTTGTCGTAATGTTAATTTCTATATATTTTCATGCAAAGTTTGATGCTAGATTTCAATGAAGTTGGAACATGTGGACGGTCTGCTGGTAAGTCATCAAGTGTTGAGGTAACATTTGCCAAAAAGGGTTATTGTGGCAGACACTGATTCTTCAAGTAATGACACCAAACTGATGTGTTGAAGCGTGTCAAGATTGAACAAGTCTAAGTAGTGGTCATTGGTTAAGTTTGTCTTTTTTTGTGTGTATTTAGGATGTTGCTTTTGCAATCTTTTTGAGAGTTTTGCTATCAAAAGTTATGCAACTTCACTATGTACTGCTAGGGATATGTTGACTTCTTAATCACTAGGGATCTGTAGTCTTTTGTCTTTCTAAGATGTAAGTATTTAAAGTTGATATGGTCCATGGAATCTTATTATGGCATCATGAGATACCTAGGTGTTCAATGTATCTTATGATCCTTATATATGTTTTGTATTTAAACTATGATGAATGACAATATAGGGTGTAATCCTTTTTTGCTCAATTGATTGATTTAGCTTATAATACATTAGTAATCACTTTATTTTTATTAATTTTATTGTGTATTGTTGTTAGTTTTATTGTATATATGGTTGGATAATGCTCAACCATAATTCATAAGCTATTAAATTTGTTATATTGGATTATACATCAATATTGTTGATTTGAAATGGTTTGAAAAATTAAAGAGCCTTAATAATCTATGTAAATTCATTTTCAAATATAGTTGAATATTTGGAAATTATACATATAATATGAATTTATTGAATTTAAAATTTGTATGGCACTACATTATAAGTTCCAAAGTCTTACATATTCTCAAATGTGATATATAAATAGCTTCCTTTGTCCCACAATAGTTCCAATTATTTATAATTGACAGTGGTTATTGTTTTTTTTAATGTCAATTGGTTTGTTTATATTTTTAGTAATGTTAGCCAAATGATTGGTACTTATCAAAGTATTCAATTTCTTTTAAATAGTTGTTTAATTTCTTATTTTCCTTGATGTGGATAGTTATTTGTTTCCCTTATACTTTATTCGTCAATTGTTTAAATTTATTTTAATATATGTTGATCACTTACTTTTTTAAAAATCTTTTATGTGAGTTTTGTTACCTTATTCTTTATTTTTATATTTTTACTTATTTCAAATTTGAATTTTATTTCTTGTGGATAAGGATTGAAGCAATCAATACTTTATATTTCCATTCCAACCTGATTGTAGAGTTTGTATAAACTTGTATGATAGGGGTTATCTCGAGAAAAACAAATCATTTTTGTTTGATGCGGGTTAAAAATTATATATTTATTTCTTTGTATTTTGAATTTTTTATTAATAAGTTGACATTGATAAAAGATTTTGACTAATGTTATTATCAATTTGTATAATGCATTACTATGACACAAGGGACAATTATTTCTTTATGAGTTATTATCTATAGATAGTTGGTCATAACATTGTCCACTTATTGTTAATGTATATCGTTATTTCCAGATCAAAAGAATTATTCTTATTAAATATTATTTAGGTGAAACATTATTTTGTAGAAAAAATAAATTTTTAATCTCCTAAATTCATTTCTTAAGTATACACATTTTTTAAACCTTATTTTGAATTTTCTAACTAATTTTAATTTTTTAATTTTAGAAAAAATTTATACTACTTATTTAATAGTTATTTATGTAAATTGATTATTATAAAATACCATTGAATTTAGTACGTTATTTTTAAGCTTTTATTCTGAATTTTTAAATTTTATATTTAATTATTAAATACCCTCTAATACTCATAGGTACATGCCTTCCTCACAAAGATTATAAATGGGTACTTATAATTAGTATGTGAGTAGTACTATCCACCATGTCTTTGTTCCCATTATATGGGGATGTGTACATAATATAGATAGCAAAATAAAAATAAGAATAAGATTAACAATGTAGTTAATAAAAGTTTTTATTCGTTATTTTCTTTATTAAAAGAAGTTATCTTACATTGATAGAATTTATCTTCGGTAAACTCAATTCATGTTAAAATTTATTTTATTAATATATTTTTTTCTATTTGATGATACCTATTAGTACTCTTTTCCTCGCGAGTTTGGTTGGGCTAGCCAGTTGGGCCTTTTTTTAAAAAAAAAATTCTTATGTTTTTAACACTAATTTTTTTTATCTACATGTTTTATCATTACATTTTTCTTTTATTTACTTTAAATACTAACAAACATCAAATAAAATTATTTTTGTAACACAAATATTAATTTATATTAGCAAAATAACAGTAAAATCCTTTAAATATTGTAAAATTTATTAATTAAATAATTAATCATCGCCAATGTGTCGAGACAAAATCAGGCCGACATACTCTGGTCAAAATTGATTTTTATGACAATTTTTTTTGTCCAACTTATTCATTTTATCAAACTATTCGAGTTGTGCCTGTGTCGACCCATTTTAACACCCCTAAGTATGTGTTTGGGATAGTTGTAAAAACTAGATTATTTCAATAATTGAATATTGTATAAATTTTTTTTGTTAAATTGATTATAAGAAAAAAGTTTTATGTTTAGATATATTAGCTGAAAAACGATTTTAAATTAATCTGTTTCATTTGAATGGTATAAAAAAATTACTTTTATGCATTAAATTACCAAAATAAGTATAAAATGATTAATTTTTTTGATTGATTAAGAAAGTTATTTGATTGAGAACAAAATAATATTTATATATCAAAGTAAGAAATAATCCCAACAGCTTTTTATAAAAATGCTCAACCATAAGCTGTTAGCTCCAACAACTTTTTTCTCAAGATAAAGGCTATTGATTTTTTTTTTTTGCTCTCACCCAAACATGTTAATGTAAGTGTGCAATAGCTTTTCTCTAAAAATTAGTTGCTGGTTCAACTAAAAAAGTTGAAAAAAACATGCTCTAAATAGAACGTATTAATGGATGGTTAAAGCCCTAGAGATCATTCTATTTGGACTAATAACCATTGACCATTGGTTATGTCTAATTTTAAAAATATGGTTGCATGTTTTAATAAAAAAAATTCAAACAAATGCAATAAGCTTTACTTTGACTTTCATATTTTACAAGAAAATAGACTAATACTAGGTAGCCTTTTTTTTTCCTGAACCTACTCTACCATTTGCTTGTCATATCTATCTTTCTATATGATGTCTTTCATCTATAATTTAATCTTAACAAAAAGAATTTTTTAATACTGCACAATAGTAATATACAACATTCTTAATCAGATGTCACGTGGGTGCTTTTAGTGCAATTGATGTGGATTGGATGTACATTTTTAAATACATTATTCTATTGTCAAAATAAATGGGATATTTTTTCATTGTACATATATGACATTATTTTATTTTATTTTTATTTGTTCAGGTTACTATTTTGTTCCCACTGTTTCTTCAAAATCCAAATTGAGCCAACAACTTATAGTTTTTTTTTTGGAATCTCCTATCTATTCCTATTCGTACCAATTGAAGCATTCTCTTCATACTTCTTTTCAATACTTTTATATTGTGTGATTTCATTGAAGGGATTTGTATCTATATTGCTCTTTCCAGTTATATGTTTTGAATTGTAGTCAAGTTTGGTGTCTGTATAGAGATGTTTCATACAACAAATGTTGTTGGGAAGGTTGCTAGAGATAATAGAAGACAAATTTTGAAAGATAAGAGAAAAAGAGAAACAAAGAAAACGAACATATGTGTTTCAAATTTTACAACATTCTTTAGCTATACAACATTCTTTTTGAGTTATACTGATCATATTTTGTTCGTTTGTCCAGCTGATATCATCAAGTTGAACTCTAAGTCAAATAAGAATGGTATTATTGTTACTCTATCATCTCATCTGAGGGCTCCTCTGTTTTCTATATCTAATGGTTAGTTATTTGATATTTATTCAAATATCTGAAATACAATTTGTATATGTCTTTATAAATCATTGATGTTACTCTATTTTTTGTTTTATTCTGCACAGAGTGTTCTTCATCTAACTCATGCGAGCATCGTATTCTTATGGACCCATTTTATTAGAACTACATCTACCATAGGTATTATATAAGATTTAAAAATGATTCTAATTTTTATAAAATGATTCATATATTATTAATTGTATGCTTTGTATAGATGATGTTCCAAATTCTGGATCATGTCTTCAATTTTATCTTTTATTAGACATTCAAGCAACAAGATTACATTATGATTCTTTTTTACATGATGTACTTATTCCAGGTATTGAATCTTGCCTACGGTGTTAGGACAAAAAAAATAATTAAAGCTTCATATTTCATTTGTATATGATATTTTTATTAGTATATTAACTTAGTACAGACAAATTCATTGGTTGTGCTTTTAATTAATTCTTTATTTATCTTTATTACAATGGAATCATTCTATTGATAATTATAAATACCTATATAAATGAATTTGTTACTCATCTAACTACTTATTAATTCACATAGTTTACTTCATTTGTTTCTTCTAAATGGTGATTTTTATGGTTTCCATTTCGATTCATGTTTGTAGGAATAGAAGGAAATTCATTATATTGCTATAATGCTGATTGTAAATTGAGTTGTTATTTATTTGTGGTCAAATTTTTTAACTAGGCATTTACTTGATTTAAGACAAAATGGCCTTATTTTCTTGTAGTTGATGGTTGGTCTGAAACTTATTTTGCTGCTGATGACGATGATTGGTCTAACTTGGTTCTAGAAATTGAAGTATCAAATGCATTTATTTTATATGATGAATGTGAGGAAAAAGGCAAGTTTTTGGTGGACTGACCTAATTTGAATATTTAGTTTAGTTTAATTTTGAATTAAAATTTATTTGACACTATCTATATACTTTTTTTTAAGAATACTTAAATTTTGGAGATTGTAATGTTTTATGTCCAAAATGTGGTGCTATGGTTTGGTACGAAGAACGTTACAAGAAATCTCATAGATCAACCAATCTAGATTTTTCAATTAGTTGTATGAAAGGAAAAGTTCAACTATCATTTCTACACCAGCCTCCAGATCTATTGTTAAATCTCATATCTAGTACTGATTCAAGGAGTCCACATTTTATTGAAAACATAAGATGATACAATAGTATGCTCTCTTTCACATCAATTGGAGGAAACGTTGAGTCGTCTTTAAATGATGGTTCCGGCCCTCCACAGTTTGTTTAAGTGGGCAAAATTATCATCGGATGGAATCTTTGCTTCCAAATGATGGGAAGAGACCCAAATTTGCTCAATTGTATATCTATGATACCAGGAATGAGATCTCTAATAGGATGAACCACTTCAGGTCAAAATCATTCCTATTTTCATTTTATTTGCATATATATTTGGTTAATATTAATACTGATGGATTTCTGTACATGTTAATATTATTTAAAGAGTGCTTTGCATTTTCAATTTTGCATTCTTGAAGATTAATATATTGATATTTTAAATTTGGTTTTGTGCATTTATTTAGATGTAAAGATGGAGAAAATTGTATTAACCCTTCATTGGTTAAAGATCTAAAGCATATGGTAGATGAACACAATGTATTAGCTCAATCGTTTAGAAGAGTTCAAGATCGTTTTGAGGCTGGTGATTGCTTAAATTTGTCTTTGTGATTATTTAGACATTGATCTCATGATACTAGAGTATATAATCTTCCAATAGTAGATGAGGTTGCAACACTAATTATTGGTGATTATGATAGTTCTGAATTTGGTAGAGATATTGTGGTTGAATGTTGTAATAGGGAATTACAAAGGATATATGAGACACATACAACCTTTATTCCTCTTCAATATCCATTGTTATTTCATTATGGAAAGGATGGTTACCAAGAAAATATAAAGTTGAGTTACTCTTTTGACAAAGATTGCAATAACAAGTGTGGAAGAGTGGGTTTCAGGGAATTCATTTCATTCAAGATTCAAGAAAGATTAAATGAACATGGGATGATACTAAAGAGTAGGAGATTGCTTTAATAATTCGTGGTTGATTGTTATTCTATGATTGACGCGCAAAGATTGTTATTTATTAGAAATAATCAAAGTACTATCAGATCTCATATTTTTAAAGGGTTGGAAGAGGCGATTAATCAAGGTGATGTTGATCCATCTATATCTAGCATGCGTATTGTTTTACCTTCTTCTTTTACTGGTGGGAAGAGATATATTTACTGGTGGGAAGAGATATATATTTAATAATTGTCAAGATGTAATGGCAATTTGTAAAAGATATGGTTATCTAGATTTATTCATGACAGTCACCTACAATCCTAAACGGCCTGAGTTTTAAAGTTTTGTAGTTGCAAGAGGTCTCGTGGCTGATGATCGATTAGATATTATTGTTGTTGTTGTTATTTGTTTATAGGCATGTACACAATTGAATTTCAAAAGAGAGGGTTGCCACATGCATATATTATATTATGGTTGCATCAAGATGGCAAGCTCGAAAAAGTAGATTTGATTGATCATGTGATTTTTGCTGAAATGCCAGATAACAAAAAATACCCAAAGCTTCATGATGTTGTGTCTGCATTCATGATGCATGGCCCATGTGGTGTGTCTAATGTCAATTCTCCTTGCATGAAAAATGAAAAATGCAGTAAGTTTTTACCAAAGAAATTTATTGATAAAACTTCTTTTGATGAAGAAGGTTATCCAATTTATAGGAGGAAAGATATGGGTGTGACAACAATAAAGAGGTGTATGGAATTGGATAACAGATTTGTTGTTCTGTATAATCCAAAACTTTTGATGAAATATCAAGCATATATTAATTTGGAGTTTTGTAATAAGTCCAATAGTATCAAGTATCTATTCAGGTATGTTAATAAAGGTCCAGATTGTGTCACTGCTACAGTTACTTCAAAGGATTAAGGTGATGATAAAATAATTGTTGTTGATGAGATAAAGCAGTACTATGATTGTAGATATTTATCACCGTGTGAATCAATATAGAGGATATTTGCTTTTGACATATATCATAGATGGCCTCCTATTCAAAGATTGACATTCCACCTCCCAAATCAACAATCAATCATGTTTAATGATAATGAATGAATTGATGATGTTGCACTTAACAATAAGGATAAGAAGACAATGTTTTTAGCATGGATGGATGCAAACAAGATTTATTCTGAAGGGAGATATTTGACTTATGGTGAATTTCCTTCACATTTTGTATATAATAAGGATAAGAGAGAATGGTTTCCTAAGAAGAGGGGTATATCAATAGGAAGGTTACATTTTGTTCCTCTTGAAACTAAAGAGTTATATTATATGAGGCTTTTGTTAACTGTTCAAATGGGATGTACAAGTTATGCAAGTCTAAGAACGGTTAATAATGTAACATATGAATCTTTCCAAGATGCATGTTATGTTATGGGTTTACTATCAGATGACAAAGAATTTATTGAAGGCATTGTGGAAGCTCCAGAATTGACATCTGGTTTTTATTTGAGAAGACTTTTTGTTACATTATTAGTGTCAAACTCTATGAGTCAACCTTTTTTTAGTGTGGCAACACTTGGGAGCTTTTGGTTGCTAGAATTCTTTATGAAAAAATAAAATTGATGAATAATCCACGTAGTTATAAATATTCAAAATATTATTTATGTTTCTTTTTTATTTGGGAATTTTTTGATATATTCACTGCTATTCTTTTCTAATTATTATTTTAAATCCATTTGTTATTAGTTTAATGTCAAGATCATTGGGAGACACTTGGGAGCTTTTGGTTGCTAGAATTCTTTATGAAAAAAAAAATTGATGAATAATCCACGTAGTTATAAATATTCAAAATATGTTATTTATGTTTCTTTTTTATTTGGGGATTTTTTGATATATTCACTGCTATTCTCTTCTAATTATTATTTTAAATCCATTTGTTATTAGTTCAATGGCAAGATTATTGATTGACAATGATGAGTTGAAAAATTTATGCTTGATAGAGATTGAGAAGTTGCTTTGGTCAAATGGTAGGTCTCTAAAAGGCTTTGGTTCAATGTCATACCCAGAGCAATGTCTTTTAAATGAATACCAAAACATATTGTTGGTGAATGAACTTGATTATAATAAGGAAGAGATGAATGAACAACATGAACAACTTTTTGCATCCTTTACAAATGACTAAAGAAATATATATGATGAAATTATAGATGCTGTGATTACTAACAAATGAGGCTTTTATTTTGTTTATGGATATGGTGGTACTAGCAAAACATATATTTGGAAAACCTTATCATTTAGGCTTCGTTCAGAGGGAAAGATTGTTTTAAATGTTGCATTAAGTGGTATTGCTTCGCTTTTGTTACCAGGTGGAAGGACTGCGCACTCGAGGTTTTCTATTCCATTGTCTCTTTCAGAAGAATCAACTTGCAATATGAAACAAGGTAGTCCAAAGACTGAATTACTTCATTACATAAGTTTGATTATTTGGGATGAAGCTCCAATGATTAATAAATTAGCATTTGAGGCTTCGGATAGGACTTTGACAGATATTATGAGATTCTCAAATGATGGTAATGTCAATAAACCTGGTGGGAAAGTGGTTGTACTTGGTGGCGAATTTAGACAAGTTTTACCAGTTATACCAAAAGCAAGTAGAGAGGTTGTTGTCATGGCAACCATTAACTCATCAAAACTATGGGCTTATTTTAAAGTACTTTCTTTAACAGGAAATTTGAGATTGGATTTACATGGCTCTGAATCTATTATTGATGAAAATAAAGCATTTGGTGAGTAGATTATTAGTATTGGTGATGGTGAAGTGGGAATTGACAATGATAGGGAAGCTGATATTGAAATTTCACAAGATCTTCTCATATTGAACTCAACTAATTATATGACAGATATTATTAATTTTACAAATCTTAATTTGTTTGAAAATATGCAATATTTTAGATTCTTTGAAGAAAGAGTTATTCTTGCTCCAACACTTGAAGTTGTTGAAAAGGTTAATAAGTATATTCTTTCATTGATTCCTGGCCAGGACATGTATACCTTAGTTTAGATTCAACATGCAAAGCAGATGAGGATATTGGAATTGATGTCGAATAGTTGATTATTGAGTTTTTGAATGAGATCAAGTGTTCTAGAATTCCTAATCATAAATTGGTTCTTAAAAAAGGAGTTTCCAGTTATGCTTTTGAGGAATATTGATAATGTTGTTGGCTTGTGTAATGGGACAAGATTAATTACTGAGGAAATATGGGTGAATGTCATAGGTTGTAAAATTGTTTCAGGAAATAGCACTGGAGATAAAATATATATTCCTCGATTATCATTAATTCCAACTGATGCAGGAATTCCTATCAAATTTGAAATGAGGCAATTTCCAATCACATTAAGTTTTGCTATGACTATTAACAAGAGCCAGGGGCAAACTTTGTTGTAACACCTTGGAAAAAAATATGTTAGGCTTGTATATAGATACAGAGGTAGCCTAATACATGTTTAACATATTTGTTTAATTTTGTAATTTTTTGAGCATGTTTAGCCACTTTGCTCTAACACAATTTGTAAGAAATAACTGTTATTAGCCTCGAAAATGACTTAAATTGCTCAGTTAGTGGAAATAAATGTGGAGACTTTATTTCTAGGTCACAAATGTGTGAACTGTGCTACAGTTAAAATATGAGGATAATCGTAGTTAGTTTAGTATTTTTAAGCATACTGGTACATGTTTTAATACCGAATTGACTAGTCACAAGTATGAAAAAATGTGACAATGGTGCAACAAGATATTCTGTGAATCTTAGGATTTATTTTATATCTTTTGGAAGTCAAGAACCTGGATTTGGTGAAATCTAAGCGTTCTTAGCAGATTAGGGATTTTTGGTACCCTTTAGTGATTGGCTATAAGAAGCCAAGTCTGACTTCATTTCTTCATTTTCTCTCACGACAGCCAGGATCAAAAATAGAAAAGAGAAAGAGAGGAAGGGAAACTGTGGGGGAAAAGGAGAAAAGAGGAGGAAAAACTAGGGGACCAAGGATCAAGCTTGTAGGAAGATCCAAGAACAATGTCAAGGCTTCAAGATCTTCATCTCAGCTACAAGAGGTAGAGTTTTTGAGTTTAAACTCTCTTTTCAACTTATTTTTCATGTTAGGCTTATTTGAGGTTTAATATGCCAAATTGAGTTCTTGTAGTGTTTTAAGTGATTTTCTTGCTTAAATGAGTTTCTTTGGTTGTTTATGACTTATTCACGAATTGAGTTTGAGTTAGAAACTTAGAATTTGTCATTTGAACCTTTGAATCCCAAAAATGAGAAAGTTAGGTCATGGATGAGTGATTTGGTCTTTGGATCCAAATTAGAGGTTTTTGATGATGGTTAATGATTCCTATGTGTTAGTGAACATGTTAAGGACCTTAAATAACCTAGAAACTGGTTTGGAGTGACCAAAATTCATGATTTGTTCCAATGGCACAGTACCATGTTCTGCAGAACCAAGTTCTTGCTTGATGTAATCAATTACAAGGTCAATGTAATCGATTACAAAGCCTTTGGAAGTGATGTAATTGATTACAAGACCAATGTAATCGATTACCAGAGTTTTGAAATTGATGTAATTGATTACAAGGAAAATGTAATCGATTACCAAGCTTTGGACTTTGTTGTAATCGATTACAACAAAGGTGTAATCGATTACAATAAGGGTGTAATCGATTACGAGTCCCCTATTTATGGAAAAAACTAAGTCTTTACTTGATGGGATCATTTGTGCAAACCTTTTTAGGTGTATTGAGACACTTTTGGGGATATTTTTTGGAGAGAGTTATCAACTTGTATATATGAAAAGTTTGGAAAATTCTTAGATATTCAAGTATGATAGAATGTCCAAGTTAGTGTTTAGAACTTTGGTCAACATGAGGCTGACTGTGGAATCACTTGTGAAGTGATAGTGTGAGGTTCTAGATATAAGACTATTAGTATTAAGACACAACTAGTGGTAGTTTTTGGAAAGAATAACCACTTACCTTATGTGAAGGACTTTGAGAAGTTAAGACAAGGAGTACTAGAAACAACTAGCTTGGGTTTGTTTAGTATAGTATGTCTATCTTTATGTATGGATTACTCCTTTATAGTTAAAGTTGAGTTTAAGATGCATAATTGATGTTTGCCCTCTTGTTCTTAAAGTTTGAACTTGAGGATATGTTAGAAACATGAGTTAGTTCCTTTATGTGATAGAGTTGAGCCAAGAGTGCATGTTTGCTAGTGATAGTTCTTTCACTTGGTTAGGATGAACCTTGTGATAGGATTTGGGAAACACTAGGTATCCTTTGAGAAGTAAAATGCCATTGGTCAATACCTAGAACCTTGAACAACTTGTGGTTGCCTTGTGATTCACTTATGAAGTAATGAAGTGAGGTATTAGGTGTTGTAAGCTAAGTGTGCTTGGCTTGTTATTTTATTATCATGCATAGGTTGCTTCTTTGTGTGGAAAGTAGAGTCAGAGATGCATAGATGGCATTTTACTCTCTTGTGAGACGATGTTGAGTTATGGGAAGTACTGGAAATGTCACTTTGCTACTTATATGATAAGTGAGCTTGATTATGAAGTTTGCTAGTTTTTCTTAGTCACTTGGTTAGGAAAGATCTAGTGATGATTATATGTATTTGCGAAATACATTGCATATCTTATTTTCAAACTTGCTATGTCTTGTTTTCCTATGTATTATGACTTTAGATGGTGTGCACAACCATATGACCTGAGAATAAGGTATCAGATCTGAATTCTTCTTGCATGTTTGCTAGTATGGTCAGGGTTACCGGTGTATGGAATTGGTAGCGGTACTCTTACTTTTGTGAGGGAACTAGTCCACACATCACCAGGTAGTGTCAGGGCTTGGATGCCTATCCTACTCAGTATATATGAGGGAACGCAGTTCCTGGGGAACAAGTAAGTGGCATGTGTTTTCAAAAACTAAAATATGCATTTGCATTGCATCATTATATTATTAGGACTTTGTGTGAGCATAACCATACATCATATCATAACACATTGCATTAGTTGGTAGTTGTATAGGTAGTTGCCTTGCTTGCTCATTTTTTGTTTGTCGATGATATCTCGCGATTGTATGGGCAGTTGTTTGATATCATTGATTGTTCGGTATTAGTGTGAGGTAAGGTTTTAGCTTGCTTTGTAAATGTTACATAGTGTATGCATATGTTCTGATGGTATTGAGCGATGACTCATTTATTAGTTGCAGACTTAATCTTATGTTTATTATATGGTTTGTTCATTGTGATGAATGAACACTGGTTTTGGAATGCTTATACTGAGAAATTGTGATTTCTCACCCTTGTTGTGTTTCCATGTAAATTTAGGTACAAGTAAACGTAAGCAAAAGAGGCGGAAGAACTATTGTAGTTTTATTTTGTTGCTTGTAATCAATATGTTGTATATTTATTTCCTGTTACCTTGAGTTTCTAAAAGTTATGTATTACAGTTTCCCTTTGAGAGGCTATGATGTATATATATATAGCTTTTTGTTCTTCAGGCTCTCTATAAATATTTATGTGAATGAATGTTATGTGTTAGTTTGTTGTTGTAGGTTAGAAGTGACATGACTAGTACTGTGTGTCTTATATATATAGGAGGTATATCAGGTCCTTGATACTGGCATGTTACATTTGTCACATGTTGGATTATTCTTATCAAGACTTGTATTTTCACATGGTCAATTGTATGTAGTTGTTTTAAGAGTTAGATCAAAGATGGAATCAAAATATTAATTATTGGTGATGATAGTAAACTTTGCAACTCAACAAAGAATGTTGTTTACAAAGAAGTTTTCTAAAAAAATTTGGAATTAAGGTTAGTAAATTTATGCTTATTAATTTTTTTTACAATTATGCTTAATATTGCTCAATAAATTATTGGTTGTTGTGTTCATGCACACATTTTTTTTTTTATTTTTAAATCTTTCATCTAGTTGATCTTGAGATATTTATTTTGTTGGTATATGACCTTGGCATGGGTTTTTTTATTTTAATATTTTTTATTTCTGTTTTATTAAAGTATAATAGTAGCTCATTTGAATCACTCCATTGGAATTGTCTTTCTTTCCTTCAAGTTGTTGTTTTGTGTTTAATCTAGACATTCTATTGTATGGAAACCACATTATTGTATATTGTTGTTAGTTTTATTGTATATATGGTTGGATAATGCTCAACCATAATTCATAAGCTATTAAATTTGTTATATTGAATTATACATCAATACTGTTGATTTGAAATGGTTTGAAAAATTAAAGAGCCTTAATAATCTATGTAAAATCGTTTTCAAATATAGTTGAATAGTTAGGAAATTATACATGTAATATGAATTTATTGAACTTAAAATTTTTATGGCTCAACATAATGAGTTCCAAAGTCTTACATATATTCAAATGTGATATATAAATATCATCCTTTGCCCCACAGTAGTTCCAATTATTTATAATTGACAGTGGTTATTGTTTTTTTTTAATGTCAATTATTTTGTTTATATTTTTAGTAATGTTAGTCAAATGATTCATACCTATCAAATTATTCAACTTCTTTTAAATAGTTGTTTAATTTCTTATTTTCCTTGATGTGGATAGTTATTTGTTTCCCTTATACTTTATTCGTCAACTATTTAAGTTTATTTTAATATATGTTGATCACTTACTTTTTTAAATCTTTTATGTGAGTTTTGTTACCTTATTCTTTATTTTTATTTTTTTACTTATTTCAAATTTGAATTTTATTTCTTGTGGATAGGATTGAAGCAATCAATAATTTATATTTCCATTCCAACCTGATTGTAGAGTTTGCATAAAATTGTACGATGAGAGTTATCTTGAGAAAAATAAATCATTTTTGTTTGATGCAGGTTAAAAATTATATATTTATTTCTTTGTATTTTGCATTTTTATTAATAAGTTGACATTGATAAAAGATTTTGACTAATGTTATTATCAATTTGTATAATGCATTACTATGGCACAAGGGACAGTTATTTCTTTATGAGTTATTATCTATAGATAGTTGGTCATAACATTGTCTACTTATTATTAATGTATTTATCGTTATTTTCGAATAAAAAAAATTATTCTTATTAAATATTATTTAGGTGAAACATTATTTTGTGGAATAAATAATTTTTTAATCTTCTAAATTCATTTCTTAAGTATACACATTTTTTAAACCTTATTTTGAATTTGCTAACTAATTTTAATTTTTTAAATTTAGAAAAAAATTATACCACTTATGTAATAGTTATTTATGTAGATTAATTATTATAAAATACCATTGAATTTAGTACGTTGTTTTTAAGCTTTTATTTTTAATTTTTAAAATTTATATTTAATTATTAAATACCCTCTAATGCTCATAGATACATGCCTTCCTCACAAAGATTATAAATGGGTACTTATAATTAGTATGTGAGTAGTACTATCTGTAACATCCTAATATCAGTATCTCAGTATATACATCATATAAGGAGATATTTAGCATTATAATGTCACTACATACATACTAATAATATACTTACATCCATAATGTTCATTGAAAATACTACAGAGAGCCATATGAAATGCGAAAATACAATATTTATATCATAATGTATCAAAGTACATATATATATCATTAGCCTTAGCAAAGGCTTGAAGTAATACATAAGTCTATACATTTCAAAAGGAATACTAATAAGTACAACAATTTGAAACATAATACATAATCTAATCTAATCTTTAGCCCCGTTCTTCTTCTTACCCTTAGAAGAAGATTCACCTAGAATTACATGATACATAACGAGGTGAGAAGCTACAATCTCAGTATAAGTAATCAAAATCGGCATACATAACATAATAAATATAATCTTTACACATGCTAAGTAAGATATGTTTAAAGCATTTACAAGCTCTAATTATAACAATCAGATAAACCAAGTTAACATACATTTTGTACATACATACTTAGTTAAACTTACAACCAAGATGTTAAGCTTAGGAATTACTAGTTTCATGTGTTATATCTTAGCAAGTAGAGATATCTCCTCACACTATACATATCCTAGCACATGAAAAGTTTGATCTAAATCCTGATTCCGGAGAACCTCATGGATCCCTACTTATCTCTTAATGCCTTGGCACTATCGAATTATCAGGGTTATGTCATTCCTCCACTGAGTCTATTATACACCCTTTCGATTTCTCTTGGCTTTCATGAATACTATCAAAGGATATTCACAAAAATAACACTACCAATTATAATTATCATAATTACATCTAAACACCAACTCATCACTCATTACTCTCAAGTGACATACCTTACCACAAAAGTGCTCTATGGTGCTAGATACTTACCTAAGGCAAACTATAAATCTTGAATGCTCAAAGGTTTAAACTTTCTCATACTTATTAGGTGATAGTATCTCTCTTGAAAATATTCCTATTTGTACCTTAATACACTGTAGGAAGTATACATAAAAGATTCCAACTAGTCAAGGACTTCAAAACATAAAAAACCAACTCTTTGTTGAATTCTGTGATGGGCACCTAAGCGCTCTCTTCTTGAGCTTCTGGGCGCTCACTAGGCAGAGAACAATTTTGTGTTGTCTCGCGTCGCGCGCCTAAGCGCTCTGGACTAAGCGTCTAAGTGCTCTGATGTACATAAAACTTCCTGGACATTGAGCATCTAAGCGCTCTGATCTGAGCGCCTGAGCGCTCTGCGCCTTGCTACATGTACCTTCATCCCTATTACATGAGCGTCTAGGCGCTCAGTGTAGGGCGTTTGGGCGATCTCTGTATGACAGTAAATCTGCACAATTTTGTAGAGTTGTGCCACTATTCCATTGGAACTTTTCATGATTTTTGGACATCCCAAATCAGTTTCTAGGTGATCCTAAGTTCCCAATCAGTTCTTAAATTCATAAGAATCATCAATCACAAACTTAAACCTCTTAATTTGGATTAAAACATCAAAATCACCTATAGGGTGACCTAACCCCTCTTTTGTGAATCTAAGACCCAAATGAGATATTCAAAGCCTCTAACTTCAAATTATGCTATGAACAAGTCATAAATGATCAAAGAAACTCAATCATACAATTGAAACTCATCAAACATCTCAAGAACACAAAATGACCTATTGAGCACCAAAGTGCATCAATGGTGAAAAGGGTGAAAAGAAGTGAAGATGAACTTAAAAACCCCTACCTTTGGAGCTGTGTTGATGAATCAAACTTGGTTAGATTATTAAGTCTTGGCTTTACTCTTGGATTTCCTCTTTCTCTCTTCCTCTTGCTTGGTCTTTCTTTCCTCTTCCTTTCTCCCTTCTCTCACGTTTTTTGTTTCTATGTCTTTAAGCAAAAACATCCGTGAATGAAGCTTATAAAAGAGGAACTAAAGATTCATATGACCCTTAGGCCATAACTGATAAAATCTGATCTGCTAAAAATACTCAGATTTAGCTAAATCCAGATTTTTAACTTCCAACAACTTTAAAATAAACACTAGGATTCATATAAAAAGTTGTTTCAACATTATCTGATATTTTCATATTTGCTATAGTCAAACCAGCTATAATTAGATAACTAGTATGCCTAAAAATACCAAACTAGCTCAGTTTACCTTGAAACTTTAACTGTAACTTGTTTTCATATTTGTGACCTAGAAATAAATTATCCATATTTATTTCCTTCTCCTAATTAACTTATACTATCATCTGAGTAATTTTAAGCTACTTTTCACAGTTCGAGTGGCAACTAAATACCTAAACTAGCTCAAATTGTCACAAAATTAGACATACATGCTAAACAAGTCATATGCTACCTTTTGAACACATAAACAAGTCTAACATGCCATTTAGGGTATTATATTTCTCCTCTCTTTTTTAAAATTTTGACCCCAAAATTACTCACTTGAAAGGAACAAATCTGGGTAGTCCTACTGTATGTGGGACTCTAACTCCCAAGTAACTTCCTCGGTGTCATAGCCACCCTATATAACCTTCACCAGAGGAATCTGCTTACCTCTAAGCTCTTTGGCCCCTCTGTCCATGATCCTTACCGGATGTATACCATAAGACAAATCATCTCTTAACTGTACAGATTCATGTTCTATGATATGCAATAGATTTGGATTATACTTTCTCAATTGAAATACATGAAAAACATCAATGAAGGTTAGACAAACTAGGAGAAAAGGCTATCTGGTAAGCTACGGGTCCAATTTTCTTTAGAATTTGGTAGGGACTAAGAAAATGAGAATTTAACTTTCGGGTTTCCAATGCTCTACCAATCCATGCCGTAGGACTAACTCTTAAGAATACATAATCTCCCTCACTAAACTCAAGAGATCTCCTTCTTTTGTCAGCATAAATTTTTTGCCGACTCTGAGCAGTAACTAACCTATCCTTAATCATCTTGATTTGCTCTGTAGTCTGCTGGACTAACTCTGGACCTAGGATGGTTCTCTCACCTACTTTATACTAACATAGAGGTGATCTGCATTTTCTTCCATACAAAGTCTCATAAAGTGTCATACCTATGTTGGAATGATATCTATTATTATAAGCAAACTCTGCTAATGGTAAGAACTGGTCCTAACTACCTTCGTGTTCTAAAACACATGCTCTAAGCATATTTTCAAGGGTTTGGATAGTCCTATCTGTTTGCCCATCTGTTTGTGGGTGATAAGTTGTACTAAGGCTTAACTTAGTCTTAAAAGCCTCATGTAAGGCTCCCTAGAATCTAGATGTAAATCTAGGATCTTTATCTGAAATTATACTTACGGGAACTCCGTGCAACTTAACTATCTCCTTAAGAAAAAGATAAGTTAATTTCTCTAGAGGATAGCTAGCTTTCATTGGCAAAAAGTGGGTAGATTTGGTTAATTTATCCACTATAACCCAAATAGTATCAAAACTTTATTGAGTTCTAGGTGAACCCACTACAAAATCCATAGAAATCTTCTTCCATTTCTACTATGGGATTCTTAAAGATTGTAAAGATCCTACTGGCTTCCGGTGTTCAATTTTTACCTTTTGACAAACTAAACACTTGCGATATACTCTGTTATGTCTCTTTTCATTTCAGACCACCAAAACATCTTCTTCAGATCTTGATACATCTTAGTGGCTTCAGGATGGATGATATACTTACTACTGTGAGCTTCTTCTAGAATCCTATTTTTGACCTCTGACCCTCTTGGAACACAAAACCTATCTCTAAACTTTATCATTCCATCATCAGTCATATCAAAATCCTTTAAGGTTCCTAAAAAGATCTACTCACAAATATCCATTAGAGCTCCATCCTCCTTTTGAGCTTCTAAAATATGAGCCCTTAGGTCATTTCCTATGTCCACTCTACTCACAAGGAGACTCTGTGGCATCACAGTCACTACTAAACTCAAATCTCTGAAACTCTCGAGAAGTTCACTCTCTTGGATCATTATTCGGGACACATATAAGGATTTCTTACTTAGTGCGTCAACCACTACATTGGCTTTACCCAAATGATACTTTAACTCAAAGTCATAATCCTTTAAGAATTAAATCCATCTTCTCTACCTCATGTTCAGCTCCTTCTGATCAAACAAGTACTTTAAACTCTTATGATCACTGAACACCTCAAATTGGACTCTGTAGAGATAATGCCACCAAATCTTTAAGGCAAATACTACAACTGCTAACTTCAAATCATGCGTAGGGTAGTTTTTCTCACGTGGCCTTAACTGCCTTGATGTATAGGCTACTACTCTCCTATTCTGCATCAGAACACACCCTAGTCCCATCTTTGAAGAGTCACCAAAGACCTCAAAGTCCTCATGGGGATCTATAATTACTAACACTGGTGTAGTAGTCAACTTCTTCTTTAACTCTTGGAAGCTATTCTCACTGTCCTGAGTCCACTCAAAAGTACTATCCTTTCTAATCAGCCTAGTCAAAAGTAGTGCTAACTGAGAAAAATCCTTGATGAACCTTTTATAGTACCCAACTAGGCCTATAAAGCTCCTGATCTTTGTCACAGTGATGGGTCTCTCCCACTGCAACACTGCTTTTACCTTGCTAGGGTCCACTATAATTCCTCCATTAGAAATAACATGGCCTAAAAACTGAACTTTCGTTAGCTAAAACTCATACTTAAACAATTTGGGAAACAACATCTTTTCTTTTAGGATATCTAAAACAATCCTTACATGTTGCTCATGCTCTTCCCTTGTCTTTGAATAGATAAGGATGTCATCAATAAACACTACCACAAACTGGTCTAGGTAAGGTCTAAAAACTCTGTTCACGTAATCCATAAACACTGCTAGAGCATTCATAAACCCAAATGACATCACAAGATACTCATAATGCCCATACCTAATTCTAAAAGTGGTCTTAGGATATCCTCTCCCCTAACCCTGATTTGATGATACCGAGATCTTAGATCAATCTTGGAAAACACTGAAACTCCTCTGAACTGATCCATCAGATCATCTATTCTAGGAAAATGATACTTATTCTTTATGGTCACCTTATTCAACTATCTGTAGTCAACACACAACCGCATGGTACCATCTTTCTTTTTCATTAGCAACACTGGTGCTCCCCACGGAGAAACACTAGGCCTAATGAATTTCTTATCCAATAACTCTGTTTTTTGAGTTCAGCTAACTCTAAACGTGTCATCCTATAGGGTGCTATAGATATAGGTCTTGTACCCAGAACTAGATCTATAGTAAACTTTATTTCTCTCTTCGGTGGTAACTCAACTATGTCACTCAGAAACACCTCAGGGTATTCCCTCACCAAGGTAAACTGTCTAGGCTCTGCTCAACGTCTACATCTAATGAGAAAAGAAGAACATATCTTAGACCTCTTTCTACCAAATAGTGATTGACCTGATTAGCATTGAGATAGGTAGACTCAGAAGAAACAACTTTGGTAAGAACATCAAACAGAAAAACTAGGGTTTTATTTGAGCAGTTCAAAACCACATGATTAAATGACAACCAATCTATACCAAGAATGACATCTATGTCCACAAGAGGTAAACAAATAAGGTTTACAAGGAAAACTCTATCCTCGATTCTTATACAACAGTCAAGACACACTTTTGAGGTTATGACTGGCTTACTAGTGGGTGTGGAAACAGATAAGTTATATGGTAACTCTGTCATAGGCAAATCCAACATTCTTACACAATCATAAGAAACAAAGGAATGAGATGCTCCTGAATCATACATGACATTTAAAATATGATTATGAATGATGCCTTTACCTTGGATTAGGTCGGAAGACTAGGCCACCTCTGTCCCACCTAGAGTGTAAACTCGCCCCTTGGCTAGGGGCTTTGGGGTAGACGCAACTTCCTTGCTCTGAGGACAAGCTCTGGAGAAATGCATCGGCTGCCTACATGTATAACATACAGACTGGCTCGCAAAACACTTGCCTCCATATGCCTTCCCATATTCAGCGCATCGTGGTGCCTTAGAACACTTCTTGCTTTTTTCCTTTAGGGTTGCTTGCCTTAGAAGCACCCTTTTTGTTCTTGTTGTCCTCTTTCTTTCTTTTTGAGACATCTTGTGCCATTTCCTCTAACAAAAAGCTGTTAACTTCTGACTCCACAATCCTATAGTTATTAACCAAAGCAAGAAAGTCTCTAATCTCCATCGGTCTTACCATAGCTCTGATTTCTTGCTTCAAACCAAATTTAAACTTTAAACATCTTCATTTCTCATCCGGGCGATTTATAACTTCATGAAATGTAGTTATTTGTGCCTTATCTTTGTGCTATAAAGAATGCTTAGTCTTTGTTTATGATACATATTTGAAAGGTTTTATACATATATTTGTCATATTCTAATTCGGAAGCCTTCTTATATGATATTGAGCAAATTGTGCTTATTTGATAAGTAATTAAGTGAATTTGTATTTATTATTGATTTGGTAATATTTCTATATTAGGAAGAGCTCCAAACAAGCTCAAATATGGAGGACTTGGACAAAAAGTAGAAGAGAAATCCAAATTTGCATATCAGCAGGCAACGTCACAATGTGGACATGTCAATGCCGCGGTGTTGTTGGTGGATTCCCTTGCATCATTACAAAGACCCGAGGCCAAAGCGTCGCGGCACAAGGAAGTGAATGTCACAGTGTAGGTTACCTAAATATCTAGAGCATTGTGACGCTGAGAATTGGATGCCACGACGCCTGTAACCTAATTGTACGCGCGCCACGGTGTGATGTGTTTAATGTCGTGGCATCCCCTATTTTTCTGCACCTATAAATACTATTTTATTATATTTTAGGTGAGAGCTTGATAGAGTTTTTAGGTTTTAGAGAAGCTGCAGCTGGAATTCATGTTTTGGAAGCTGAGGAGGCTTGGGGAGCCTAGGTTGGAGGTTATCTTCTTCATGGAAGGAGATTCAAGTTTCAAAGATGATATCCATGAGATTTCTCCTTTCTCCCTATGCTTTTCCTTCTCTTCCTTATCTTTTGAACATGATTTTTGATGTATATTTTCATGTTCAATGATTAACTAAGCTGTATTTAGGGATTCCTTTGGATCTTTGTATGAATATTGATGTTTATGTAGTATTTTGAGTATATATTGATGTTTGGTTATGTTCAATCATATGGTTCTTAATGATCTTGAAGGTTTGATCAGCTTTTGATTGATTTGTTAAAATATGATGAACCTAGACATAGGAATTTAGATTTTAGATCTAATGTATGGTCAATTAGCTTGGATAAGTTGATTCGCTAATGGGATAGAAATATACCTCTTAGCCATGTATAACAGGTGTTTGAGAATAGATCGTTCATGAGTAGAGTTTGCACTAGTTCTCATGAAAACATAGTGAATTAGGTAAATGAAACTATGGTTGATTGACCCAGACATAAGCTTTTAACTAAATCAGATTCTCAAACTAACTTAATAATTCATTAATGTTGCTTGTAAGAATTGCATATCATTAATTGAAATATGAGGTGAAAAAGGATTTCTTAAATCTCTAAATCATTATTTTTACTTTCATTTATCACTTTTATGTCTTTAGATTAGTTTTACTGCACTTTCTTTATTTTTATATTCTTAAATAGAATTAATTAAGTTATTGGTTGATATTTAGCTTTGGAAGCCAATGTCCTCGAGGGAACGAACTTTACTTTTCACTTTATTACTTGAATGTCCCGTGCACTTGCGGTAAGCAAATGAACTAATAAGTTTTTGGTCAAGAAAATAAATTTTATCTTATGAAATGACCAAGAATTTGTTTATCAAGTTTTTGACGCTGTTGTTGGGGGTATGGTTTAATTCTATATTGCTAAATATGATTGACTTGCTTAGCATTGAGATAGGCAGACTCAGAAAAAACAACTTTGATAGGAACATTAGACAGAAAAACTAGGGTTTTATCTGAACAGTTCAAAATCATATGATTAGATGACAACCAATCTATAATAAGAATGACATCTATGTCCATAAGGGGTAAACAAATAAGATTTACAAGGAAAACTCTATCCTTAATTCTTATACAATAGTCAAAACACACTTTTGAGGTTATGACTGGCTTATCGGTGGGTATGAAAATAGATAAGTCATATGGTAACTCTGTCATAGGCAAATCCAACATCCTTACACAATCATAAGAAACAAAGGAGTGGGATGCTCCTGAATCATACATGACATTTAAAAGATGATTACGAATTATGCCTTTACCTTGGATTAGGTCAAAAGACTGGGCCACCTCTGTCCCACCTAGAGTGTAATGATGCGGGATAATTTGTTGCATACCTAAGTGCAGGTTGTCTCAAGTAATAAATTTATCGAGAGTCCGAGGTCGATCCACAAGGAATTGATAAAGATTAATTAAGGTAAGGTAAATATTTTGTTAATACGATAAAAATTATTTACCTGAGTTAAAAGATCCACTCTTGGTAAATAAAGTAAAGGTAAGATTAATTCCTTTTATAACTCAATTAGAATCCTCGTATCATAGAGGTTCTAATCAGAAAATACAACATTAAAAGTCTATTTCGTAATTATATTATGTTTCCTTTAATTATTTCCACCACTTATAAATGGGTTAAAGCATTCACTGTGTCAAAATATGGGTTAAAGCATTCACTGTGTCAAAATCTTATCTACAACAAATCAAGAACTCCGCTTTACAATGATGGTTTCTACAATTAATTGGAAGCTAAAATATAACACATATAATAACTACTAGAAAAATAAATCATTTAAGCACAAGAGATGGATAAATCTAACCTCATTTTATTACCAAGAGCTTCACACTTTGACCCAAGTAGAGGGAAACTTAATTATACATAGACTAGAAGAAAGAAAAAGAAAGAAAGAAAGAGAAAAAAACTTTAAAAGAGGAGGAAGAGAGACTAAAAAAAATTCCTTCTCTATTCCTTTATGTTTCTTGTACCAGACCTCTTACCCCCCTATGCTTCATTTCTGACATCCAGAGGCCTATTTATAGGCAATTTTGAATGCTACAGGGGACACGACTGTGTTTCCCATAGACACGGCCGTGTCTCAAACTTAATCAAGAAGTTTGATGCGTCATCAATGATGTATTGAGGAGACATGGCCGTGTGTCAAAGAGACACGGTCGTGTCTCATTATTTTTTTCATTTTTGAAAAAAGTGGTCTTCATGAAAGTTGTAGGCATGAATCTTATCTTTCAAATGCCATCAGAGTCACCTCATTTGGACATCTATAGCCCAAGATATAGTCAAATTACTGTATACTGCTTAGGTCCAATGACAGCTCATCTCTTCTAACTTGCAAGCCCAATATCACTTCCAAGAAGTTTGAACTAAGTTTTGTGTTCTTCATAAAAGTTGTAGATATGGGTCTTAAATATTAACCATCAAAATTTCAACCTATTTAACTTCTTATATCTCAAGATATGGCATGATCAGTATACATAGGTCAAGCTATCAGAATCAGCACTCTAGTTCTCACATCAACTCCAATTTGAGTTATCCAACCGTATGATTGGGCCTTTGAGATCTTCATGAAAGTTGTAGGAAGTTGTCTTAGCTTTCTTATAAGAATAAAATCACATCAATTAGATATTTGCATTTCAAGATATAGTCAATTTACTAAACACTGTCAAGGAGATGAATTAAGGCTAATTATGTAAAAATTCGTTCAATGATCCAATTCGGCTCAACATCATAAAATGTGTCAAAACCAACTAAATTAAGCCTAATTGAACCTGAAGAAGCTTAGTGAGAGGATTATAAAATGTATAAAATATAATATTATCAAATTCTCCTATACTTAACTTTTGCACTCCTGGGCAAAACACAAGAAACAAAAACTAGGGAATAAAGAAAAATGATACAGACTCAAAAATTAAAAACTCTAAAGGATTAAATGAATCAAGAAGAGCAACTAGACATTCAAGGGATCAAAACATTCATGAGGTAACATTTCTTTGCATCTCAAACCAACAAGCAAGGAAACTTTAGTTGAAAAGAATGAATCAAGAATGATAGATCCTCACAGAATTCACTCTCAATCTCTCAAGTGTTTAAAAAGGTAAGTATTTCACTCTATTCAACCTATGAATAATTGTACTACAATAAACTTGCTTATCTTCTACTTCTCCGCTACTCAAAAGTAACATATATACACAAATCATGATAACTTTATTCAAAGTTATAATGGGGTCAAGGTAGATAAGACAAGTTAAATACCAAAGAGAATAAAAGAACATTATGTTATAGTTAGAGTGAAGAAGATGTTTGAGAACATTCAGTCTAACTTTCCCAAGATTTTCTTAATTCTTTGTTTGTTTGTTTCTTTCTCATAAAGGGCAATGACCAATATTTGACTAATGTTTTGTTAAAGATCAATTGGTAGGTTAAATTCATTATTAGGCTTGAACATTCTCCTTCTATTCCTGTTATTTCCAAACATCCACTGGTCAACTCTTTTTTTTCTCTTTTTTTTTATTAGAAATACTTGCACATATACCCCTACACTTATTCAAGTAACTCATCCGACAACAGAACCAATGCTCTCTTACTCCCTAAGGTCAGGTAAGAACATAATTTTTTATTTAAGGCACATAATGAGTTCGAAACAAAGAATGGTCAAATAAGTTCAAAGGGGTTAAGCAAAGGAAAATATGCAAGATTGGCTATTTGGTCAAAGTAGTTAATTCAAGAAAATTGCCTCATTCATATTTATGTATCCATGTGAAAAAGTAGTCTAAAAAAGAATCAAAGCAAGTTCTAGAGTAACAATTCCATGAGTGAAAAAAAATCACACAAAAAGAAAAGAATGGTACAGATGTTCAATCCATTCATCGATGGGCTCAAAATCTCACAAGACATATATCCATCATTCTCAGTCCTAAAAAATTCAACATCCATAACCAAACATGTGATGTTTAAGAAAGAAGACAACTTACTCAATCATGCAAATTTTTCTGAATCCATTTGCTACTTCCACACAAACTCGTTATCTACCCCAATCTAGATGCGTCTCAAGAGTAAAATTACCTCTACATCAAAATTTACTCCTTACTCTATCATCCTTAATTAGTTTAGCTGTTAGTAAACACGACAAATATATTAATAAACACACTTTCTAAATTTTTTTAAGCATTTTTTTACACAATTATTCACACAGCTATTGACATAACTATCCTTCCCCTCAACCAGATCACAACATTGTCCTCAATGTTAAAACATAAAAAGGTAAAGGATAGAAGAAAGTACTTGTTGTTGCAATTATTAAAAAGAGAAAGCTCACACAAATTTAAACAGAAACAAAGTATAATAAGTAAAACCAAAGCTTGTAATTATTTAAATAGTTGGAGTGTCTGATCTGGCTTGCTTTTCATACTGCTTCATTCACCGCTTCCTTCTTACCAATCTATTTGAGCTATTACTGGATCAGGTTCATAAACAAAAGCTTCTAATTTATCAATCAACTATGTGGGTAGGTTGGCTTGTGTCAGAAGATTAAGAAACACTTTTTTTTAAGAAAAAAAAATATAAGAAAATATATACTTGTAGTTGTGATTATACCTCACATCTTCCTCTAGTTTTACGTCCAGTAACGGCTTAAACGCCTTCTATGAGTCGAGGATAAGTTTCTCATCCAATTTTTTTATAAATTGGCAAATAGGGTCTTTTTGAGTCAGATTCCCAAGACTGTAACGCTCTTACTCGTCCTTGAAGATATTCCACAAACTAAGAAGTTCACGATGCACAACTCCACAAGAATGCATCTCAAGAGCCAATAAGATATCATCTAATGACTCCTTACTTAGCCCATTCTTAATAAAGTATATTTTATCTTCTCGATTTGTAGAAACCATTCCCAAAGAATGACATCGCGTGTTACAATTTCATTGTTGCACACTTGTAATAAACTTTCATTCTTTTTGCTCTTCTCCTTTTAGAAAAAGAACTTTTACCGAAACCTGACATGTATGGGATAAATGAATTTGAAGATTCACCAGCTAAACGAACCTTTGCTTCGATTATCCAGCATATATCTTCTGGGATGCCCTTGTACATTAACAATCTCAGTCTTTCACACCTAGCTTTGTAGATTTTTGTTAGAGCATTTAGAGGAAAAGAAGGGAAACGATTTCTTAGATTTGAGAGAATGACATCCATTTTGAAGGAGAATGAATCAGTTATTATAGGAAACTGAAAAAATAAACTGACTTAAGAGTCACAGAGTACCGTTATCCGCCACTTAACCAGGGGCTCAAAGAACTCAAAAACTTGGTTTTTCAGAAATGGTTTGAGTCTTTGTTCGTTGACCTTAAATATACTATCATTCCTATAGTTCTCAATGTCTATGGCCCCATGAAGATACACATGTTTGACAATAAAAGGGCCACGCCACCTAGATCTCAATTTTCTAGGGAATAGGTGAAGGCGAGAATTATACAGTAGAACTTTTTGACTAATTTTAAAAGTTTTTCTCAAAATTGATTTGTCATGAAAAACATTTGCTCTAACTTTATAAATCTTTGTGTTTTCATATGCATCATTTCTCAATTCCTCAACAATCAAAAATCTCAATGACAATGATATGGTCCAAAGGCATCCTGTTTCGCTCAGAAATGAAATCCTATTTTTGATAGTTTTCACCACTTTTTCAAAATGTATAGCTGTCTCTAAATAAAGTGGGCCAATAAAATTCACACTACAAGATTTTCGTAACTGTTTTCTTTGAAGAAAAGTAACTTCCACATGCTTCTGAGTGATAAAATTTAATGACATTACCTACTTCATTGTTGGGCATACATCTCCAAATGATTTGATCAAGATAATTAAGACATGATCTTTCATGTTGTAAGAAAATTGATTATGTTAGTAAACTAAGACATGAAATTAAAAATTAAAAATTAAAAATTCATCGGGAAAAGGATCATTGATAGGTGTGATTTCAAAAAGGTTAGCCTATTGTAAGTATGGACAAATGATCTACAATAACATTTTTAGCTCATTTTGAATTCTTGAAGTAACAAAATCCACCGTATCAACCTAGGTTTGTAAAAACTTCTTGAGAAAATCGACAAGTAACCAAATTGTCAAATAAAGTTGACGATTAAGAGGAAAAAGAAAAATAAACACTAAGACACACAAAATAAAGAAAAAAAAGTACATGAAATTAAAATACTAGGGATCTAACGTCACTTGATTCAATAATCTATCATAGACAATAGAGTAGCTTTGAGACCTTCTTTCTAATCAATTTCTAATCATTCAATTGATGGAAAGAATCCAGTAATTAATTAAAACTCAATTCCTTAGTCTAAACCTTCACTCTTGGGATTCTCATGAAAAATACCACAATTTTCTCACACAACCTATAACATTCATTCCTAGATGATTATAAATCATGATACTTATTATTTATGGTTTAGGTCATATACAAACCTTTCGATTTTACATAAACCTTACTAGATCAATTTATGAGTGGTCAATTCATAAAAGCATTAAGAATCATAATAAGCACTGATAATCACATATTTTATTCATTAAGAAACCCTTATGTTTAGTCATTTACACTATCCATATTCTTAATTGATTGAGTTTGGTATGATTTTGTGAGTTTGAGCTCAAATTGGTCCTAATTGAATATTTTCAGCATTATTGAGATTTGACACTGTTTCTGTGTTTTGGCCATAACTTGAGTTCCTAATATCTGATAATCATGAATTTTACTTATAGGAAAGCTAAGAGGAAGCTCTACAACTTTGATGAAGAGCTCGAAGTCCTAAACAGATGTCTAAGGGACCTAAGTTTACATGGAAGTCAGAATACAGGTTCTGTCACTAGAATCCGAACGGTGTGCACTCATAAAATCATATCTCAAGCTATAATAATGGAGATGGGTTGAAATTTGGATAGTTGATAGTTAAGATCCAAATAAACAACTTTCATGAAGAACACTTTTTTAAAAAATGAAGTCTAATGGGTTAGTTTGAGCTTGCAAGTCGGAACAGAGGTGCTGAAGTTGGGTTTGAGCAACCTGCGGTATTTGGGTCATATCTTGGGCTGTAGGAAGCCAAATTGGACGATCCAGATATGCATGTTATAGCCAAGACAAAGATCTACAAGTTTCATGGAGAGTTTTCATGGATCTAAAGTATAGTTGGTCGTTTTTGGCTTCCAAGTCAGACAAGAAATTTTCGTCCTCAACCATCCACTCCACCAACCCACTCAACCACCCCACTCCACCAACCCACTCAACCATTCCACTCCACCAACCCACTCATCCAACCACTCCCCTTTGTCCTTTTGTTACCCTAGACTTCTATAAAAGGTACCATTGGTTATCATGAATAATAAGTTGTATTCTCCTTTATTTCTCTCATAGTTTCTTCTTGTTTCTTCATAGTTTCTCATAGCTTTTGTATATTTTGATATTCCCCTTCATGGTAATGGAAGGCTAAGCTACTTTCGGTCAATTTAGAACTTTTGAAGAAATTGTGGTTTGGATTCTTGAGACCTTGGTTATGTATTGTATTTGATTTGTAATTGAATTTCTCTTTTCTTCTTCTTGATCTTGAATGCATGAATGGTGATTCTATTTATGTTGATCTGATTTGATCTTGGTTTAAGATTGAGATTTGTGATGAAACTTAGAACTGATTGATCTAAACTAATCACATAAATGAAGATTGAGATTTATGATGAAACTTAGAACTGATTGATCTAAATTAATTACAGAATTGAAAAGGTTAGGTTACTGATTTGTGCCTAAGTTAATTGAATTTGGTACTTGAAATTAACATAGATCTTCATGAATGGTGTGATTGTGGATTTGTGTTTATCACTTGTTAATTGAATTCTACACGATCGTCTAGTATGAATTCTGGATTTGATGCAGAGATCTCGGTTAGATCCAAATTAACAATTCAATTGCGCTTCAAGTGTTCTATGAAGGGTCTATGATTGAATCCACCCAATCTTGGATAAGTTTCTAAATTGATCGCTTCTTTAATTGTTATTTCTTCCTTTAATTTTGTTAAGTGCGATCTTAAACTGTCAAACCCCCCTTTGCTAAACTTTCACTTGATTTGATTAAATTGCATCTACAATCCTCGTGGAGATGATCTGGTGTTGTCACTGTGCTACAAGCTTAGGTAATAACTTCGGTTATAATTTTAACTGAGTTCGGCGTTCGTCAAGCACTCAAATTGAATAAAAAAGAAACTCATTAAAATTCCAATCTTAATACACGTCGATTGAATCAAGTTAAGTTTTCACCCTAAAAACACTACACATGACAAAAGAGAAAAAAAATAAAAAATATACAGATCTTAACCCTGACGTTAAATATATTAACAAATGTGTGGTATAAACTAACCATCAAATAAATATTTACAAAGGTGTGGTATAAACCAACCACCAAATATATATATTAATACTTAATAAATAAATATTAATAAACAAAGGTGTGGTATAAACTAACCACCAAATAAAAATTAACAAAGGTGTGATAATAAATCAATCACCATATACGAGAAAATAAAATAAAGTGTAAAAAAAATTACAGAATTTAAAGTGTAGAAAGTAATATACAAAAAATAAAAGGAGAGTTTTCCCCCACTAAGTTAGTATGTACAAAAAAAAATAAAGGGAGATTTTTCCCCACAAAGTTAGTACGTATAGAAAATAAAATGAAAAGTTTCCCCCCACAAAGTTAGTATGTACAGAAAATAAAAGGAAAAGTTTTTCCCGCAAAATTAGTATGTACAAAAAATAAAAGGGAGAGTTTTTCCCCACTAAGTTAGTACGTACAAAGAAAGAAAAATAAAAAATGTAGAAATATATATATACACAAAATATTTACACCAGAAATTTATTCTTCAAATCAAGTCTCCGACAACGGCGCCAAAAACTTGATGTGGGATAATTTGTTGCATACCCAAGTGTAGGTTGTCTCAAGTAATAAATTTCTCGGGAGTCCGAAGTCGATCCACAGGGAATTGATGAAAATTAATTAAGGTAAGATAAATATTTTGTTAATACGATAAAAATTATTTACCTGAGTTAAAAGATCCACTCTTGGTAAATAAAGTAAATGTAAGATTAATTCCTTTTATAACTCAGTTAGAATCCTCGCAATATGGAGGTTCTAATAAAAAAACACAACATTAAAAGTCTATTTTGTAATTATATTATGTTTCCTTTAATTATTTCTACCACTTGTAAATGGGTTAAAGCATTCACTGTGCCAAAATCTTGTCTACAACAAATCAAGAACTCTGCTTTACAAGGAAGGTTTCTACAATTATTGGAAGCCAAAATATAACATGTATAATAACTACTAGAAAAATAAATTATTTAAGAATAAGAGATGAATAAATCTAACATTATTTTATTACCAAGAGCTTCATAATTTAACCAAAGTAAAAGGAAACTTAATTACACATAGACTAGAAGAAAGAAAAAGAGAGAAAGAAAAAGAAAGAAAATTGAAGAGAGGAGGAAGAGAGACTGAAGAAATTCCTCCTCTCTTCCTCTCTATTTCGTGTACCAGACCCTCCACTCCCCATGCTTCGTTTCTGACATCCAGAGGCCTATTTATAGGCAATTTTGAGATCTACAGGGGACACGGCCGTGTCTCCCATAGACACACGGCCGTGTCTCAAACTTAATCAAGAAGTTTGATGCGTCATCAATGATGTATTGAGGAGACACGACCATGTCTCTTTGACACACGGCCGTGTGTCAAAGAGACATGGTCGTGTCTCATTATTTTTTTCATTTTTGAGAAAAATAGCTTTCATGAAAGTTGTATGCATGGATCTTATCTTTCAAATGCCTCTAGAATAACCTTATTTGGACACTTATAACCCAAGATATGGCCAAATTACTGCATACTACTCAGGTCCAGTGATAACTCCTCTGTTTTGACTTTCAAGCCCAATATCACCTCTAAGAAGTCCGAAATAAGTTTTGTATTCTTCATGAAAGTTATAGATGTAGGTCTTAACTATCAACCATAAAAATTTCAGCCCATTTAACATCCTATATCCCGAGATATGGCATGATCAGTATACATAGATCAAGCTGTCAAGATTAGCACTCTAGTTCTTGCTTCAACTCCAATTTGAGTTATCCAACCGTGTGATTGGGCCTTTGAGGTCTTCATGAAAGTTGTAGGAAATTGTCTTAGATTTCCTACAAGAATAAAATCATATCAATCAGATATTTTCAATTCAAGATATAGTTAATTTACTAAATACTATCAAAGAGATGAATTAAGGCTAATTATGTAATAATTCGTTTAATGATCCAATTCGGCTCAACATAATAAAATGTGTCAAAATCAACTAAATTAAGCCTAATTAAACATTAAGAAGCTAAGTGAGAGGATTATAAAATGTATAAAATATAATGTTATTAGTAAACTCACCCCTTGGCTAGCGACTTTGGGGTAGGTGCATCTTCCTTGCTCTGAGGACAAGCTCTAGAGAAATGGCCCGACTACCCACATGTATAACACACAGAGTGGCCCACAAAACACTTGCCTCCATGTGCCTTTCCACATTCAACACATTGTGGTGCCTTAGATCACTTCTTGCTTTTTCCTTTAGGGTCGCTTACCTTAGAAGCACCCCTTTTGTTCCTGTTGTCCTCTTTCTTTTTGAGACGTCTTGTGCCCTTTCCTCTGACAAAGAGCTGTTAACTTCTGACTCCACAATCCTACATTTGTTAACCAAAGCAGGAAAGTCTCTAATCTCCATCGATCTTACCATAGCTTTGATTTCTTGCTTCAAACCAAATTCAAACATCTTCATTTTTCGTCTGGGCGATAACAGAAATGAGAAGAGAACTTTGCCATTTCATCATACTTGGCCATATACTGGCCTATAGATATGTTTCCTTGTTTTAACTCCATAATTTCCACTTCCTTGTCATCATGTAGAGTCTAAGGGAAAAACTTCTCCAGGAAAGTTATCTTGAAGACTTCCCATGACATTGGCGTGTCAACTGCTCCAAGTACCCTTTTGGTACTTTTCCACTAATACTTCACCTCACCTTTCAACATATATGAGGCGAAGATCACTATTTACTCTTCTAAGCAAACCATTGCATAAAAAATCTTCTTCATCTCACCAATCCACTCCTCAGCCTTTGCAGGATTATACTTGCCTTTGTAAGGTGGAGGATTCATCTAATGAAAAGTTGTCAAGTCCAGGAAATTCTAATTCCTTCAAACTTGAGTTGCCTCTTGCAAGTGACTTCTAATTGGTGTAGATTGCTGAGATGGATTTGATTCTATTCTCTCAAGCATTCTAGTCATAACATTGACGATAACCATAGCGGCTTCAGCTATATTTGGACCCGGTGGGGCCGAGCTCTCTGCTCTCTAGATCGCCTGTTCGGTTCCATAGTTTCCTGTATACACAGAAATAACATATATTGAGCTGCAGTCTCAATACCATGTAATCGTGTAACAAAATTTAATAACAACCAATCTGAGACAAATCATGCAATTCTATCATCATATTTAACAAATGAAGCAAGAAAAACACAATTTGTAATAAGGAACTCCTATATGCTTAAGCATAATCAGTCCATACTCCAGCTCAACAGGATAAACTAGTCTCTGATACCAAAATATAACATCCTAATACCAGTATCTTAGTATATACATCATACAAGGAGATACTTAGCATTACAATGTCATTACATACATACTAGTCATATCCTTACATCTATAATGTTCGTTGGAAACATTATAGAGAGTCATATGTAATGCGAAAATATAATATTTATACCATAATGCATCAAAGTACATATATATATCATTAGCCTTAGCAAAGGCTTGAAGTAATACATAAGTCTATACATTTCAAAAGGAATACTAATAAGTACAACAATTTGAAACGTAATACATAATCTAATCTAATCTTTAGCCTTTTTCTTCTTCTTACCCTTGAAAGAAGATTCACCTGGAATTATATGATACATAGCAGGGTGAAAAGCTACAATTTCAGTATGAGTAATCAAAACTAGCATACATAACATAATAAACATAATCTTTACACATGCTAAGTAAGATATGGTTAAAGTATCTACAAGGTTTAACTATAGTAATTAGATAAACCAAGTTAACATACATTTTATATATACATACTTTGTCCAACTTAGAACCAAGATGTTAAGCTTAGGAATTACTAGTTTCATGTGTTATATTGTAGCAAGTAAAGGTATCTCCTCACACTACATATATCCTAGCACATGAGAACTTTATGGATCCCTACTTATCTCTTATGGCCTTAGTACTATCGAATTATCAGGGTTATGTCTTTCCTCTATTGAGTCTATCAGACACCCTTTCGATTTCTCTTGGCCTTCATAAATACTGTCAAAGGATATTCACAAAAACAACACTACCAATTATCGTTATCATAATTATATCTAAACATCAACTCATCACTAATTACTCTCAAGTGACATACCTTACCATAAAAGTGGCATATGGTTCTAGATACTTACCTAAGGCAAACTATAACTATTGAATACTCAAAGGTTTAAACTTTCTCATGCTTATTAGGTAATAGTTTCTCTCTTGAAAATATCCATATTTGTACCTGAACACACTTTAGGAAGCATACATAAAAAATTCAACTAGTCAAGGACTTCAAAACATAGAAAAATAACTCTTTGTTGAATTCTGCGATGGGAGCTTAAGCGCTCTCTTTTTGAGCGTCTGGACGCTCACTAGGTAGAGAACAATTCTGTGTTGTCTCGTGTCACACGCCTAACCGCTCTAGACTGAGCGCTCTGCGCTCTGATGCGCATAAAACTTCCTAGACATTGAGCGTCTAAGCACTTTGATCTGAGCGCCTGAGCTCTCTACACCCTGCTACACATACCTTCATCCCTGTTACACAAGCGTCTAGGCGCTCAATGTAGGGTGTTTGAGCGCTCTCTATATGATAACAAATCTGCATAATTTTGCAGAGTTATGCCACTGTTCCATTAGAACTTTTCATGGTTTTTGGACATCTCAAATCAGTTTTTAGGTGATCCTAAGTTCCCAATCAGTTCTTAAACTTATAAGAATCATTAATCACAAACTTAAACCACTTAATTTGGATTAAAACATCAAAATCACTTATAGGGTGACCTAAACCCTCTTTTGTGAATCTAAGATCCAAATGAGATATTCAAAGCCTCTAACTTCAAATTATGCTATGAACAAGTCATAAATGATAAAAAAAAAACTCAGTCATACAATTGAAACTCATTAAACACCTCAAGAACACAAAATGACCTATTGAGCACCAAAGTGCATCAATGGTGAAAATGGTGAAAAGAAGTGAAGATGAACTTAAAAACCCTACCTTTGGAGCTATGCTGATGAATCAAACTTGGTTGGATTCTTAAGCCTTGGCTTTCCTCTTTCTCTCTTCCTCTTGCTTAGTCTTTCTTTCCTCTTCCTTTCTCCCTTCCCTCACATTTTCTGTTTCTGTGTCTTTAAGCAAAACAGTCGCGAATGAAGCTTATAAAAGAGGAACTAAAGACTCATATAACCCTTAGGCCATAACTGATAAAATATGATATGCTAAAAACACTTAGATTTAGCTAAATCCAGATTTTTAGGTTCCAATAACTTTAAAATACATACTAAGATTCATATAAAAAGTCATTTCAACATTATCTGATATATTCATATCTGCTACTAGTCAAATCAGGTATAATTAGACAACCAGTAAGCCTAAAAATATCAAACTAGCTCAGTTTACTTTGAAACTTTAATTGTAACTTATTCTTCATATTTGTTGACCTAGAAATAAATTATCCATATTTATTTCCCTCTCCTAATCAACTTATGATATTATCTAAGTCATTTTAAGATACTTTTCACAGTCTGGGTTGCAACTAAGTACTTAAACTAATTCAGATTGTCACAAAATTAAACATACATACTAAACAAGTGACGAGTGCCGAACTTAGTCAAAATTATAACCGAAGTTATTACCTAAGCTTGTAGCACAGCGACAACACTAGATCGTCTCCACGAGAATTGTAGATGCAATTTAATCAAATCAAGTGAAAAGTTAGCAAAGGGGGTTTGACAGTTTAAGATCGTACTTAACAAAATTGGAGGAAGAAATAACAATTAAAGAGCAGTCAATTTAGAAACCTATCCAAAATTAGGTGGATTCAATCATAGATCCTTCATAGAACACTTGAAGCGCAATTGAATTGTTAATTTGGATCTAACCGAGATCTCTGCATCAAATCCAGAATTCATACTAGACGATCGTCTAGAATTCAATTAACAAGTGATAAACACAAATCCGCAATCACGCCATTCATGAAGATCTATGTTAATTTCAAGTACCAAATTCAATTAACTTTAGGCACAAATCAGTAACCTAACCTTTTCAATTCTGTGATTAATTTAGATCAATCAGTTCTAAGTTTCATCACAAATCTCAATCTTCATTTATGTGATTAGTTTAGATCAATTAGTTTTAAGTTTCATTACAAATCTCAATCTTAAACCAAGATCAAATCAGATCAACATAAATAGAATCACCATTCATGCATTCAAGATCAAGAAGAAGAAAAAGAAGAAGAAAAGAGGAATTCAATTGCAAATCAAATACAATACATAACCAAGGTCTCAAGAATCCAAACCACAATCTCTTCAAGAGTTCTAAATTGACCGAAAGTAGCTTAGCCCTCCATTACCACAAAGGGAAGCATCAAAATATACAAAAGCTATGAGAAACTATGAAGAAACAAGAAGAAACTATGAGAGAAATGAAGGAGAATACAACTTGTGTTTTTCATGATAACCAATGGTGCCTTTTATAGAAGTCTAGGGTAACAAAATGACAAAGGGAAGTGGGTTGGTGAATGGGGTAGTTGAATGGGTTGGTGAGTGAAGTAGTTGAGAGGGTTGGTGAGTGAAGTAGTTGAAAGGGTTGGTGAGTGAAGTAGTTGAAAGGGTTGGTGAGTGCAAAAATTTCTTGTCTGACTTGGAAGCCAAAAACGACTAACTATACTACAGACCCATGAAAAGTACTCTTCATGAAAGTTGTAGATCTTTGTCTTTGCTATAACATGTGTATCTGGATCATCCAATTTGGCTTCCTACAGCCCAAGATATGACCCAAATACCGCAGGTTACTCAAACCCAACTTCAGCACCTCTGTTCCGACTTGCAAGCTCAAACTGACCCATTAGACTTCATTTTTTCAAAAAGTGTTCTTCATGAAAGTTGTTTATTTGGATCTTGACTATCAACTATCCAAATTTCAGCTCATCTCCATTATTACAGCTTGAGATATGATTTTATGAGTGCACACCATTCGGATTCTAGTGACAGAACCCGTATTCTGACTTCCATGTAAACTTAGGTCCCTTAGACATCTGTTTAGGACTTTGAGCTCTTCATCAAAGTTGTAGAGCTTCCTCTTAGCTTTCCTACAAGGTAAAATTTATGATTATCAGATATCAGAAACTCAAGTTATGGCCAAAATACAGAATTAGTGTCAAATCTCAATAATACTGAAAATATTCAATTACGACCAATTTGAGCTCAAACTCACAAAATCATACCAAACTCAATCGATTAAGAATATGGAGAGTGTAAATGACTAAACATAAGGGTTTTTTAATGAATAAAATATGTGATTATCAAATTCCCCCACATTTAGCTTTTTGCACTCTAGGGCAAAACTCAAAACCAAAACAAGGACATAAGAGATTAAAAATTTAAATTCCAACGACATTCAAGAGCCCAAAATTTTACAATCAAGAAGAACAACCAAAGGTTCAAGGGATCAAAACATTCATGAGTTAACAATTCTCCACATCTCAAACTAACAAGCAAGGTATCTTCAATATGAATCGAGAATGATAGATTTTCACAAGATTCCCTCTCAATCTCTCAAGTGTTTAAAAGGTAGGTATTTCACTCAATTCAACCCATGAAAATTGCACTACCATAAGCTTGCTTATCTTCTACTTCTCCACTACTCAAAACACATGCACACACAAATCATGAGGACTTTATTCAATGTTGTAGTGAGGTCAAGGTAACAGAAGAGGATAAAATGAATATAAGAAGATAAATACCAAAGGGAATAAAAGCAAATGAGGGCTGAGTTCAAATAACAAGCATAAAAGTTCATCCCAACTCTAATGTATATCTCTTTACATATTCATTTCCCAATCTTTTTCTTTTCTTTTCTTTTTTTCTTTCTTTCTTTTTTATATATATATATATATATATATATATGAACATAACTATATACATACATTTTTCCTTTTTTTTTTGGCACTCTTTCCTTTTTCAATAACCATTTTGTACACACACCCCCACACTTGTTCAAAAACTCATCCATTAACCAAGTTAATGTTCTTTTATTCCCTAAGGTAAATTAAGAACACGATTTTTTATTTAAGGCACATAATGAGTTAGAAACAAGGAATGGTCAAATAAGCTCAAATGGGTTAAATAAAGGAAAATATATAAGGTTGGCAGGAATCAAAGAATTTTCAAGAAGTCAAAAGAGTGCTTGATATCATATTGAAAACAAGGTTGGCTATTTGGTTAAACTAGCTAATTAAGAAAGAGGGCCTCAATCATGTTCATGCATGCAAGTGAAATGTAGTCTTAAAAAGAATCAAAGCAAGTTCTAGAGTGGTCATTAACATGAGTGAAAATCACACAAAAAAGAAGAGAATGACATAAATGTTGAATCCATCCATTAGGCTCAAAATCTCACAAGGTATGCATCCATCAAACTCAATTCATCAATTCAATCATCCATCACCAAGCATATCAGTTCAAAAAGGGAGAAAAGTTATTCAATCATGGAATGAGCCCCTTTCTTTTCTTTTTTTGATTTTTTTTAACAACAAAACAACAAAAAATACTAAAATCTCTCCCTCCACACTTGATATAACATTGCCCTCAATGTGAAAGAGAGATATAGAAAAGAGCAACACAACCTGATAAGAAGTGAATCAACGCCAAGCAGTAAAGAAGCACACTCTCAATGCCACATCAGACCCTGAAAAGAAATCAAATAATAAAACTTTAGTACTTTCACAATTTAATACTAATTAATTACTACCTAAAAACACTCCTTACTCTGCCACCAATTAAGATGCGTCTCAAGAGTAAAATTACTCCTTACTCTGCCATCACTAATTAGTTTAATAAGTCCATGACAATCATTTCATGCTTTCCAAACAAAACAACAATTTTTTTTTTGGGTCAACTATCCTTCCCCCCCAACTAGATCACAACATTGTCCTCAATGTTAAAATGTAGATGAGTAAAGGATAGAAGATATTACCTGTTGGAGAAAGCTGGCACAAATTTAAACAGAAACAAAGTACAATAAAATCAAACTGATTAAAGAGAAAGTGTCAGATCTGACTTTCTTTTCTTGTTACTTCCTTCGCTGCTTCCTGTTGACCAATCTATCTGAGCTAATACTTTATCAGGTACATACTCAAAAACTTCTAATTTATCAATGAGCTCATCAATAGTGGAGGCAGAGATAAGAAGTTGTCTTGCCAAAAGAGTGATAAATTTCTGTTCCACAGCTTTGTCAAGAAAAGATAACAAAAGATCAAAGAAATTATTAATATTCAATAAACCAATGGGTTTATGGTGGATGTTCAGTTTGGCCCAAGAGACAATTTGAAAAATTTCTTCTAAAGTACCAAAACCACCTGGTAAAACAAGAAATGCATCAGAATTGTCAACCATTGTTTTCATTCGTCCATGCAAGGATGTTACCTGAATTTCTTCTCCAATTGTCTTTCCAGTGATGTTATTTTCAGTTGAAGGTTTAGGAATAACACCTAAAACCTGACTGCCTCCTATAAAAGCAGAAAGTGATACAGCCCCCATTAACCCACGACAACCTCCCCCATATACAAGATGAATATTCCTCGCAGCAAGTGATCGACCAAGAGTGCTAGCTGCGTTTACAAACTCTAATCCCTTCCCATAACTCGACCCACAAAAAACACAGATATTTTTTAGGTTACGAATAGAAGGCCCCATTCTATACTCTTCCTCGCTTTGAGTGTTTCTGAGTTGAAGGAAAATGGAGAAAATGGAGTATTTAAATAAGAAAAAGAATGGAAAGGAAAATAATTGCACCTATAAGGATAGGTTGACGGTTGTCAGAAAAGGTTGAATTTAAGAAACACAGAATATTTTCTTTCTCTTTTTTTTTTTTTTTTTTGTTTTTGTTTTGTTTTTGTTTTTCTTTTTGTTTTTCTTTTTGAAAGATGACATGAAGAAGAAGAAGAGGATGATACGTACAGATTGTTTGTGGATATGGCTCACATCTGCCTCTAGTTTAACGTCCAGTAACAGCTTAAACGTCTTCTATGAGTCGAGGATAAACTTCCCATCTAATTTTCTTATAAATTGGTAAATAGGGTCTTTTAGAGTCAGATTCCCAAGACTGTATCATTTTTCTTCATCCTTGAAGAGATTCCACAATTTAAGAATTTCACGATGCACCAATCCACAAGAATGCGTCTCAAGAGTCAATAAGATATCATCTAATGACTCTTTACTCAGTTCATTCTTAATGAAGAAAATTTTATCTTCTCTATTTGCGGAAACCATCCCTAAAGTACGACATTGCTTGTTACAGTTCCATCGTCCATATTTGTGACAAACTTGTAACCTTTTTGCTCTTCTCTTTTTAGAATATGAACTTCTTCCAAGACCAGGCATATATGAGTGAAATGAAATTGAGGACTCACCTGCTAATCAGACCTTTGCTTCAATTATCCAGCGTACATCTTCTGGCATACCTTTGTGCATTAACAGTCTCAATCTTTCACATCGAACTTTGTAGATTGTTCTCAGAGCATTTTGAGGAAGAGAAGGAAAATGTTTGCTCAGGTTTGAAAGAATGACATCCATTTTGAAGGAGAAGAAGGGTTCAGTTATTTTGGGAAACTGAAAAATAAACCGACTTGAGAGTCACGGAGTACCGTATCCGCCACTTAACCGACAACATAAAGAACTCAAGAACTTGGTTTCCCAGGAATAGTTGAGTCTTTGTCATTAACTTTAAGCGCATTACCATTCCTAGGATCCTCAATATCTATGGCCCCACGTGTTTGACAACAAAAGAACCGCGCCGCCTAGATCTCAATTTTCCAAGGAGTAGGTGCAGATGATAATCTCAAAGCAGAACTTTTTTGACCAATTTTTGTAACTTTTGCAAAAGGTGTAACAGACCTTGAATAAAGTAGGCCAATAAAATCCATACTACAAGATTTTCGCAGTGGTTGTCGCTGAAGAAGAAAAATGACCTCCACATGCTTCCGAGTGTCAAAATTGAATGGCACTACCTACTTCATTGTCGGGCACAGACTTTTTTTTTTTTTTTTTTTTTTTTTTTTTTTTTTTAATCATAATGCAGATGGAGAAGGTTCATCACCTCCACTTCGCATTCTCTGGAAGTTCATGATATTGTTTGAGGCGGTGTCCATTTACGATGAAAGCTTTGGTAGTGACCTCACTTTTAATCTGAACAGCACCAGAAGGAAAAACCTTAGTAACAATAAATGGTCCATCCCATCTAGACCTTAATTTTCCAGGCATGAGTCGGAGGCGGGAGTTATAGAGGAGAACTTTTTGACCAATCTCAAATGTTTTCCTCGGAATCAACTTATCATGGAAGGCTTTGGTCTTCTCCTTATAAAGTTTGGAACTTTCATAAGCCTCCAAGCAGATCTCCTCCAATTGCTGCAACTGCAGCTTCCTCTCCATACCTGTTTGATCTAGGTTCAAGTTGCACCTTTTCACCGCCCAGAATGCACGATGCTCAATTTCCACTGACAGGTAGCAGGCTTTTCCAAAAACAATCCGATACGGAGATATCCCGATTGGTGTCTTATAAGCAGTCTGGTAAGCCCATAAAGCATCCTCAAGCCTCTTGCTCCAATCCTTTCTGTTAGGTTGAACTGTCTTCTGAAGTATTTGCTTGATCTCTCTGTTGGAAACCTCGGCTTGCCCATTAGTCTGGGGATGGTAAGGTGTAGAAACTCTGTGCAGAACTCCATACTTTTTCATCAAGGCTTCCATGTTTCAATTACAGAAGTGCGAACCCTGATCACTAATGATAGCTTTTGGGACTCCAAACCTGCATAAAATATGTGATCTAACAAAATCTACAACAACTTTAGAATCATCAGTCCGAGTGGCTTTTGCCTCCACCCATTTAGATACATAATCCATAGCAAGCAGAATGTAAACAAAATCAAATGATACAAGAAAAGGACCCATAAAATCAATACCCCAAACATCAAATATCTCACAGAACAACAAAGGTTGTTGGGGCATCTCATTCCTACGAGAAATATTCCCTGTTCTCTGGCATTGTTCACAAGATTTACAAAATAAATATGCATCATGAAATAGAGTGGGCCAATATAATCCGAGTCCAAAACTTTCCTAGCTTGACGAGTAGGTCCAAAATGTCCACCACAGGCAAATGCATGACAAAAGCTAAGAACAGAAGTAAACTCATGATCAGGAATGCATCTCCTAATGACTTGGTCACTACAAAATCTCCACAAATAAGGGTCATCCCACACATAAGATTTTGACTCACTTTTCAGTTTATCAATCTGTGCCTTAGTGAAATGTGCAGGTAGTGCTCTAGCAACCAAGAAATTAACCAAATCTGCAAACCAAGGGATCTTACCTTGCATCATGAAAAGTTTTTCATCAGGGAAAGCATCATGGATAGGAGAAGAATCTGCCTCTCTCTCGATCCGACTCAAGTGATCTGCCACCAGGTTCTCTGCTCCATTCTTATCTCTGATATCAATATCAAACTCCTGTAAGAGCAACATCCACCTAATCAACCAAGGCTTTGCATCGGGCTTTTTCAGGAGATACTTCAAAGTTGCATGATCTGAGAATACAACCACTCTAGAACCAAGCAAATATGATCGAAATTTATCTAAAGCAAAAATAGTTGCTAAAAGTTCCTTTTCGGTTGTAGTGTAGTTGGCTTGTGCAGCATCTAAAGTCCTCGAAGCATAGGAAATGACATGAGGTACTTTGCCGACTCACTGTGTAAGGACAGCTCCCAATGCATAATTAGAGGCATCACACATGAGTTCAAATGGGAGTGTCCAATCTGGTGGCTGGATGATAGGTGTACTAGTCAATGCTTGCTTCAAGTGATTGAAGGCATCCTTACATCTCTGGTCAAAGTGAAACTCTACATCCTTTTGCAATAAGTTGGATAGTGGAAGGGCAATTTTGCTAAAATCGTTTATGAACCTCCGATAGAAACCTACATGACCAAGGAAAGAACGAACCTCCCGCACGCATATGAGGTAAGATAGGCATGAAATGACATCTATTTTTGCAGGATCTACCTCAACACCCTTGCTAGATACTATATGCCCTAAAACTATATCATGTTCTACCATGAAATGACATTTTTCAAAATTCAGGACAAGGTTAGTTTCAATGCACTTATGCAAAACCCGATCCAAACTATCCAAACATGCATCAAAGGAAGAGTCATAGACAGTAAAATTATCCATAAACAAATCCATGCAACTCTCTAAAAATTCAGAGAAGATACTGACCATACACCTTTGAAAGGTTCCCGGAGCATTGCACAGACCAAAGGGCATTCTCCTGTATACAAATGTTCCAAATGGACAGGTGAAAGTAGTCTTCTCTTGGTCTTCTGGGGCTATATGAATCTGAAAATAGCCCGAATATTCATCCAAGAAATAGTAATGCGACTTGCCAGCCAGTCCCTCCAACATCTGATCAATGAAAGGCAATGGAAAATGATCTTTCCTAGTGGCCTGGTTAAGCCGCCTATAATCAATGCACACCCGCCAACTGTTCTGGATTCTTGTGGGTAGGAGCTCATTGTTCTGATTTGTAATTACTGTGACTCCAGATTTCTTTGGAACCACTTGCACTAGGCTCACCCATTTACTGTCAGACATGGGATAAATAATGCCAGCTTGCAGCAGCTTGGTCACTTCCTTCTTCACCACATCCAGAATCAGGGGATTTAGTCTCCTTTGGGGCTGCCTCACTGGCTTGGTACCTTCCTCCAATAAAATCCTATGCATACATGTGGAGGGACTAATACCAGGAATGTCTGCAAGTGTCCATCCGATGGCTCGCTTATGCTGCCTCAAAACTTGCAGCAATTTTTCTTCTTGTTCAGGTTGTAGATTCTTAGCGACAATCACTGGCAGCTTCTCACCATCTTCTAAATATGTATATTTAAGGTGGTCTGGCAAAGTCTTTAGCTCTAAGGATGGGGGATGCATAATAGAAGGCAGCAAACTATTTGAAACAAGTAACTCAGCAGCATTAAATTCGACATAATTTTGACTCATATTTTCATATGCTGCATCAGTCAAATAAGCACCTGCATCATCACTCATAACTGCATAAATCTCAGCACATGCAGCACATGGTTCAGTATCACAGCTAACACATATATCACAAGTGACAGAATCCAGAAAGTTAACAATATCAGGAAATTCAGCACTCATATCAACATAAGTATCATCAACCAACATTTCAATCACATCAACATAAAAAACTGAATGCTCCTCAAGGGGATGTCTCATGGCATCAAAAATGTTAAATTGTACCACATCGTCGCCAAATTCCATGGAAAATGTGCCAGCAAGCACATCTATCTTGGTCTTGGCTGTCTTGAGGAAAGGTCTGCCTAGGATCAATGGAGCATGGTTTGTTGAAGACTCATCTTCCATGTTCAGAATGTAGAAGTCCGCTGGAAAAATCAGCTCATTCACCCGCACTAACACATCTTCTAGCACTCCTGTAGGATGAGCAGTGGTCTTGTTTGCCAATTGAATTACTATACCAGTGGGTTGTAAGGTGCCAATGTTCAAAGACTTATACACTGACATAGGCATGACATTGATAGAAGCACCCAAATCTAGCATTGCATGGCCAAATCTAGAATTGCCTATAGTGCAAGGGATTGTGAAAGTTCCAGGATCTTTGCATTTCTTTGGCATGCTTGACTGAATCATCGCAGAAACATTTATGCCCATACTGACCTTCTCAGTACCCTTAAGTCTTCTCTTATGAGTACACAACTCCTTAAGGAATTTGGCATACTTGGGAATTTGCTTGATTGCATCTAGGAGGAGAATATTGATTTCCATCTTCCTGAATGTCTCCATGACTTCCTTTTCCATTTCTGCTTGCGCTATCTGCTTGGATTGTGTCATTCTGTTTGGGAAGGGTAGTGGAATATTCAAGTCTGAATTCTCTGCACATTTCGTCTGGACTGGGGCATCTAGTTCATGCGAATTTTGTTGTGTCTGATCAATCTCTGCTGCAATGGGAGCTCTGGTTGTGGCAGACTAGGACCATCAATTTCTTTGCCACTTCTCAAGGTAATAACACTTACATTGCCTCTTGGGTTACTGACTGTTTGTGAAGGCAATTGACTTGATCATTGGCTTTTCAATTCACTCACGGCGGTGGCCAGCTGCCCAATCTGAGTTTGCAGGTTCTGAATGGTGGCATTGATATTTTGTTGGAACTGAACATTATTTGTAGCCATCTGTTTCATCAAATCTTCCAATGATGGCTCGAATGGAGTGGTTGCTAGACTTGGCAACATGAGGGGCTGCTGCACAGGTGGCTGCACAGTTTGTTGTTGTCTGAATGCAGGTGGTTGGTATTTGTTGCTAGGACCTGACTTGGTATCTAAATTCTTCTTCTTGTTGGGGTTGTTGTTCGACTGAGAATTCCCATATCTCAAGTTAGGATGGTCCCTCCAGCCAGGGTTATAAGTATTAGAAAATGGATCATATCTTGGCTGCTGGGACTGCTGATATTGAGGTTTACTAGGAAAAATGCTAGCTGCTGCAACTGACTACTCTGGAAAAACAAAACTACCCTCCTGAAGTGTGGGGCATGCATTAGTAGGATGAGATGAGCAAGAGCAAATGCCACACACCCTTGCAAGCTCTTGTACGAAAACTGGTACATGTTGTCCCACTGCTAATTGCCTTACCAAAGAAGTCAATTCATCAAGTCTGTGTTCCATTCTCTGTTGGTCGACTTGAGATGATTGAATTTCATTGACTCCTCTAGTGAATGTAAGAACTCTTGTGCCAAATTGTTGAGCATTGGCTGCCATATTTGCTATCAAATCTCTTGCTGCAGTAGGAGTTTTATCCACCAAGGCACCTCCAAATGCGGCATCCACCATACTTCTATCCATTGGCAGCAAGCCCTCATAGAAATATTGAATCAAGAGCTGATCACTAATTTGATAGTGGGGACAGCTCGAACACAACTTCTTGAATCTCTCCCAATATTCATGCAAGGTCTCACCAGTCATTTATCTTATGCCACAAATGTCTTTTCTAATGGCAGCTGCTCTGGATGCAGGGAAGAACCTCTCCAAGAATAACTTCTTCATATCATCCCAACTCGTGACAGAACCTGGTGAAAGGTAGAACAACCAATCTTTGGCTAAATCAGTAAGAGAGAAAGGGAATGCCCTCAACTTGATATGCTCCTCAGAGATTCCATGCGGCTTCATGGTTGAACAGACCACATGGAACTCCTTTAAGTGCTTATGGGGATCCTCACCTGCAAGACCATGAAACTTGGGCAACAAGTGTATCAATCCAGATTTTAACTCAAAGTCAGCATCAAGATCAGGATATTGAATGCACAAAGACTGGTAAGTTACATCAGGAGCAGCAAGTTCTTTAAGGGTCCTATTTTGCCTGTTATTAGCCATGATTTTAGAATCACTTAAGATCTCAAGTGCACCTTCAGATTCAATGTCACAACTAAATTCAGAACTAATTCTTTCACTTAGCCTATGAGTTCTAATCAACCTATGCAATGTTCTATCAATCTCAGGATCAAATTCAAGCAAGATATCAGATTAGACCTAGTCATGCATCACACAAAAATAAATAAATAAGCAAAATAAACTAGAAAATGGATAAAAATGTTAGAAAAGTTAATAAAAATCAAAAGTAAGTAAAAATACTTAAAATGAAAAGATTACACTTACTAATCCCGACATCACGGCGCCAAAATTTTGACGAAGCACTGAACTCGGTCAAAATTATAACCGAAGTTATTACCTAAGCTTGTAGCACAGTGACAACACCAGATTGTCTCCATGAGGATTGTAGATGCAATTTAATCAAATCAAGTGAAAAGTTAGCAAAGGGGTTTGACAGTTTAAGATCGTACTTAACAAAATTGGAGGAAGAAATAACAATTAAAGAGCAGTCAATTTAGAAACCTATCCGAGATTGGGTGGATTCAATCATAGATCCTTCATAGAACACTTGAAGCGCAATTGAATTGTTAATTTGGATCTAACCGAGATCTCTGCATCAAATCCAGAATTCATACTAGACGATCGTCTAGAATTCAATTAACAAGTGATAAACACAAATCCGCAATCACGCCATTCATGAAGATCTATGTTAATTTCAAGTACCAAATTTAATTAACTTTAGGCACAAATCAGTAACCTAACCTTTTCAATTCTGTGATTAATTTAGATCAATCAGTTCTAAGTTTCATCACAAATCTCAATCTTCATTTATGTGATTAGTTTAGATCAATCAGTTCTAAGTTTCATCACAAATCTCAATCTTAAACTAAGATCAAATTAGATCAACATAAATAGAATCACCATTCATGCATTCAAGATCAAGAAGAAGAAAAAGAAGAAGAAAAGAGGAATTCAATTGCAAATCAAATACAATACATAATCAAGGTCTCAAGAATCCAAACCACAATCTCTTCAAGAGTTCTAAATTGACCGAAAGTAGCTTAGCCCTCCATTACCACGAAGGGAAGCATCAAAATATACAAAAGCTATGAGAAACTATGAAGAAACAAGAAGAAACTATGAGAGAAATGAAGGAGAATACAACTTGTGTTTTTCATGATAACCAATGGTGCCTTTTATAGAAGTCTAGGGTAACAAAATGACAAAGGGGAGTAGGTTGGTGAATGGGGTAGTTGAATGGGTTGGTGAGTGAAGTAGTTGAGAGGGTTGGTGAGTGAAGTAGTTTAATGGGTTGGTGAGTGAAGTAGTTGAATGGGTTGGTGAGTGAAGTAGTTAAAAAGGTTGGTGAGTGAAGTAGTTGAAAGGGTTGGTGAGTGCGAAAATTTCTTATCTGACTTGGAAACCAAAAACGACCAACTATACTACAGAACCATGAAAAGTACTCTTCATGAAAGTTGTAGATCTTTGTCTTGGCTATAACATGCATATCTGGATCGTCCAATTTGGCTTCCTACAGCCCAAGATATGACCCAAATACCGCAGGTTACTCAAACTCAACTTCAGCACCTCTGTTCCGACTTGCAAGCTCAAACTGACCCATTAGACTTCATTTTTTCAAAAAGTATTCTTCATGAAAGTTGTTTATTTGGATCTTGACTATCAACTATCCAAATTTCAGCCCATCTCCATTATTACAGCTTGAGATATGATTTTATGAGTGCACACCATTCGGATTCTAGTGATAGAACCTGTATTCTGACTTCCATGTAAACTTAGGTCCCTTAGACATCTGTTTAGGACTTCGAGCTCTTCATAAAAGTTGTAGAACTTCCTCTTAGATTTCCTACAAGGTAAAATTCATGATTATCAGATATCAGGAACTCAAGTTATGGCCAAAATACGTGAGAATCGTGTCAAATCTCAATAATGCTGAAAATATTCAATTACGACCAATTTGAGCTCAAACTCACAAAATCATACCAAACTCAATCGATTAAGAATATGGAGAGTGTAAATGACTAAACATAAGGGTTTCTTAATGAATAAAATATGTGATTATCAACAAGCCATATGCTACATTTTGAACACATAAATAAGTCTAACATGTCATTTAGGGTATTACACTATCCACCCTGCCTTTGCCCCCATTATATGGGGATGTGTACATAATGTAGATAGTAAAATAAAAATAAGAATAAAATTAGTAATGTAGTTAATAAAAAATTTTATTCGTTATTTTCTTTATCAAAAGAAGTTATCTT